>CALYLW010000172.1:242822-947822 GCA_944989445.1 Ampullaceana balthica | reverse complement strand
AAACAACCAAGTCTTTCAAGACTGCACTTAAGACACATCTTTTCAAAATTTATTTTCAAAATTGATGAAACACCATTTCTTGTAAATGATTAACGTAGCTTATGTATAATGTACTGTAATTTTGTTTGTTTGTTGTGATATGAAAGTTAAGTTAATACTTATAGGTATGTTATTTCTTTCATGTAAAGCGCTGTGAGCCCAGTTCCTTACTGGGATACAGCGCTATATAAATAATCAATTTATTATTATTATTATTTCTCTCCCCCTTCTAAAGCCAGGTCATGGACTCACCCTACAATTACTACAAGTATTTCTCTCCCCCTTCTAAAGCCAGGTCATGGACTCACCCTACAATTACTACAAGTATTTCTCTCCCCCCTCTAAAGCCAGGTCATGGACTCACCCTACAATTCCAACTCTAACATCGACGTCTGGAGGTCAGGTATAGACGACGCCTCCCCGCCCCCCAACATCCTGTTTGACCTAACCCCCCGGGAGCACGGGGAAGGGGCTATGACGTCACTGGGACTGGGGCCATTGGAACTTGACCAGCTGCCAAACTTCTTCTCAATCCCGCCTTGTGGACCTTACAAATACGGGCACCTTGGTGACAGGTGAGATACTGGTGAGAGGGTGGTGAGACAGGTGAGACAGGAGAGATATTGGTGAGGCAGGTGACAGGGTGGTGAGACAGGTGAGAAATGGTGAGACAGGTGAGAGTGTGGTGAGACAGGTGAGAGGGTGGTGAGACAGGTGAGATACTGGTGAGACAGGTGATATATTTGTGAGACAGGTGAGAGGGTGGTGAGACAGGTGAGATATTGGTGAGACAGGTGAGATGTTGGTGAGACATGCGAGATACTGGTGAGACAGGTGAGATAGTGGTGAGACAGGTGGGATATTGGTGAGACAGGTGAGAGGGTGGTGAGACAGATGAAATACTGGTGAGACAGGTGAGATATTGGTGAGACAGGTGAGATACTGGTGATACCGTTGAGATATTGGTGAGACAGGTGAGATATTGGTGAGACAAGTGAGAGGGTGGTGAGACAGGTGATATACTGGTGAGACAGGTGATATATTGTTGAGACAGGTGAGATATTGGTGAGACAAGTGAGAGGGTGAAGAGACATGTGAGATATAGGTGAGACAGGTGAGATATAGTAGAGGCAGGTGAGATATTGGTGAGTCAGGTGAGATATAGGTGAGACAGGTGAGATATTGGTGAAACAGGTGAGATACTGGTGTGACAGGTGAGATATTGGTGAGACAGGTGAGATATTGGTGAGACAGGTGAGGTATTGGTGAGACAGGTGAGGTATTGGTGAGACAGGTGAGGTATTGGTGAGACAGGTGAGATATTGGTGAGACAGATGAGATATTGGTGAGACAGGTGAGGTATTGTTGAGACAGGTGAGATATTGGTGAGACAGGTGAGATATTGGTGAGACAGGTGAGGTATTGGTGAGACAGGTGAGATATTGGTGAGTCAGGTGAGATATAGGTGAGACATGTGAGATATTGGTGAAACAGGTGAGATATTGGTGAGACAGGTGAGATATTGGTGAGACAGGTGAGGTATTGGTGAGACAGGTGAGATATTGGTGAGACAGGTGAGATATTGGTGAGACAGGTGAGGTATTGGTGAGACAGGTGAGATATTGGTGAGACAGGTGAGATATTGGTGAGACAGGTGAGGTATTGGTGAGACAGGTGAGATAGTGTTGAAACCGGTCAGGTGAGATCTTTGGATGTGAGACTGAGTCAAATAATATAACATAAATATTTGTAACATTGACAGTTAAAATTGCATTTTTATTTTACAGTATAGAAAACAGGTTATGACACGGGAAGCCCTGACTAGTGATTTGAGAACCTTTATGTTTACTTTTTTACAGAGCCAATAACATATATAAAAATAACCTTGACGAAGCTATGCAGATATATTTAATTACAATGATGTAGTGTTTTTAATTACCTTGTTAGCATCACTAAAACTGCACTTTAAAAAACGACCTGGTCTATTATGGCAGCTATTTACTATCAAAGTGTGATGTGCGCTATTCATGTAGAATGGCAAGTTTTGAAGGCAACCACCTCATGTTTTCCCCACTTTCGTTTTGTTTTTAGGTCGAGATGAGACTAAATCTCATACAGTGCTGTCTTGTCGATTTGCTCTGTCCTGTCGATTTGCTCTGTCCTGTCGATTCGTTCTGTCCTGTCGATTCGTTCTGTCTTGTTGATTCGTTCTGTCTTGTTGATTCGTTCTGTCTTGTTGATTCGTTCTGTCTTGTTGATTCGTTCTGTCCTGTCGATTCGTTCTGTCCTGTCGATTCGTTCTGTCTTGTCGATTCGTTCTGTCTTGTCGATTCGTTCTGTCTTGTCGATTCGTTCTGTCTTGTCGATTCGTTCTGTCTTGGTGATTCGTTCTGTCTTGTTGATTCGTTCTGTCTTGTTGATTCTTTCTGTCTTGTCGATTCTTTCTGTCTTGTCGATTCTTCCTGTCTTGTCGATTCTTTAAAATCAATTTATTCCTTTAAAAGAAGTCAAGAGAAAATAAAAATAAAAACACGACCGTGGTATCTATTTTTTGTCAGATTTTTGCTTTTTTTGAATATATATATATATTTTTTCAATATGAATGCATCATCAGAATAGCATTTAGGGCTCTATTTTGATCAATATTAGCGTGGTCATATGGTTTCCTTCGGTGTGAGTTGTGTGTAGTTTTTGATATGTTACCTTGTACTAGGAATTAGCAACGTGTTAAGAATAAAAAACGTATGTTCACAAAGACAAATTTATTTCCTACACTGACACTTATACACAACAAATCAATACTTATTGTATTGACCGGATATAAAACTTAGATTTTATCATTGACTTCTTTTAAAGGAATACATTTATAGCCGGTACCTCTAGTTTGTTACTTTTGACGGTACCTCTAGTTTGTTACTATTACCGGTGTTTCTATTTTGTTACTTTTGAGGGTACCTCAAGTTTGTTACTTTAGCCGATACCTCTAGTTTGTTACTATTAACGGTGTTTCTAGTTTGTTACTTTTGACGGTACCTCTAGTTCAGGGGTCGGGAAACCATGGCTCGCGAGCCAGATGTGGCTCTATTGATGGCTGCATCTGGCTCTCAGACAAATATTCGATTATAAAAAACAAAAAACAAATTTTATTCAGACTCCTTTGATCTACATTTTAATTGCAATAAATAGCAGCATAAAAATGATATTAAAGATAATTCATAGATATAATTATTATACTTTTAGTGTTGAAATTACACAAGATGCACACATTTACTTGAATTTTTAGTTTTAAACATAATGTATGGCTCTCACAGAATTGCTTTTCAAAATATGTGGTGTTTATGGCTCTCTCAGACAAAAAGTTTCCCGACCCCTTCTCTAGTTTGTTACTATTACCGGTAACCAATGTTCCCTCTAATGACCGTTGGGCCGTGTGCAAAGTATAAAAACTCGTGTGCAAAATTGCACATAATCCATTTTTGTGCAATATGTTACAAAATTGCTGCGCAGAAATTCTTAGCAGCTTCGCGGCGTCGGTCAGACACCTGCGCGGCTGCGCCGCAGCTAAAAGGGAACATTGTTGGTAACTCTAGTGTATTACTGTTACCGGTACCTCTGGTTTGTTATTATTATCGGTACCTATAATTTATTACTGGACTCTGTTGCTTGGGGATTAAGTTTAAATCTATTCCTCGGCACTTACTTTGGCTTTATGACACTCAACACACTATATGTATTAGTCGTCTATATTACTTTATGACAATATAACACACTATATGTATTAGTCGTCTATATTACTTTATGACAATATAACACACTATATGTATTAGTCGTCTATATTACTTTATGACACTTTACACACTATATGTATTAGTCGTCTATATTACTTTATGACAATCAACACACTATATGTATTAGTCATCTATATTACTTTATGACACTCAACACACTATATGTATTAGTCGTCTATATTACTTTATGACACTCAACACACTATATGTATTAGTCGTCTATATTACTTTATGACACTCAACACACTATATGTATTAGTCGTCTATATTACTTCAGTCTCGAATATATCAACTTGTCCCATCACGTTACATCTACTTGCTGCAGTTTGTGTCCGTTCTACACCCCCCCCCGTTCTTCCCAACATCTAGAGCAAGTCTGCGGCGTATGCTACGCCGCGGGTCTTATCTAGTATTTAATATTTCACCGGATTCATGCCGCGCGACTCCCCAATATGACGTCATTTAGGAGCTGGAAAAGACGCACTACTTTGTTTTTGTAAATGTAGTTCACAACAACAAATTACTTTTGCGCTGCAGCTCAAAGTTGCCTCCCCTTTCCAGGCCTGTCATATTTATCTGTTGACGAGTCTGTTCGTTATCCGTAACTAGACTCTCTCTGGTCGGCAGCTGTGGGGGTTCAAATGGCACTGACCGCTGTCCATGTTATTCCAACTGCCCACAGGTTGTCCGAGTTTTGAATGCTGGAATCAGTGAGTCCACAGTTGATGTTGACCTTCTGTCATGGTCAGTGTTTTAAACTAGGTACTCGCTACCTGACGTGAACTGAGCCACGTGCTAGCTGACTTCTCGGCCTGGCCGCACGTGCTAGGACATGAGGCCGTAGCGCCGAGAATAAGAAGTCTGTAAACAATAATAATAAATAAAGAAAAAGGAAAATAAAAATCTCACTGAATGATTGGGCTATAAGTTGACGGCCTGTGTGAAGGCCAGTGTAGAGAATAATTGTTTCTTCAATAATCCCCTTAAGTAACTGAACGTTTTTTTTATCTTACCAGTTTAATGTGACACGATAGTTTTAAGTATATTAAAAAAAATCACTTTCAAAATTTATCTCAGATTCGAAACAAATTCAGAAAATTTCAACTACTTACTGGGTGTGACAAAATGAGTTTAACATTTCAACCACTTACTGGGTGTGACAAAATGAGTTTAACATTTCAACTACTTACTGGGTGTGACAAAATGAGTTTAACATTTCAACTACTTACTGGGTGTGACAAAATGAGTTTAACATTTCAACCACTTACTGGGTGTGACAAAATGAGTTTAACATTTCAACCACTTACTGGGTGTGACAAAATGAGTTTAACATTTCAACCACTTACTGGGTGTGACAAAATGAGTTTAACATTTCAACTACTTACTGGGTGTGACAAAATGAGTTTAACATTTCAACTACTTACTGGGTGTGACAAAATGAGTTTAACATTTCAACTACTTACTGGGTGTGACAAAATGAGTTTAACATTTCAACTACTTACTGGGTGTGACAAAATGAGTTTAACATTTCAACCACTTACTGGGTGTGACAAAATGAGTTTAACATTTCAACTACTTACTGGGTGTGACAATGACTTTAACAAATTGGATTAATCCAACGTGTTACGTCTTGTCAGGCCTACTAATACCCTGTTTTTATATTATAAATTTACCTATTTAAAAGTCTCACCCCCATTACTTTATTTACTGGATTAATCCAGAAAAGATGCACAAGTTGTTATTTTAAGGGCGCGTCTGTCAAAAAGATATGCCCGCGGGGCGTTTTTACATAAAATGTTTATTCCCAACAAATAACACCTTAAGAGATTGTGTGTGTTTACAGGTAGAAAAGGCATGTCACTATGAACGTCTATGTACATCGTTTGCTCATCTGGAAAAACAATTGTTGACATTTGCGAGCAAATAAGAATTAGGGGGAACAATAACAGCTTAAATAACAATAACATATTAAATAACAATAACATATTAAATAACAATAACATATTAAATAACAATAACATCTTAAATAACAATAACATTTTAAATAACAATAACATATTAAATAACAATAACATATTAAATAACAATAACATTTTAAATAACAATAACATTTTAAATAACAATAACATATTAAATAACAATAACATATTAAATAACAATAACATATTAAATAACAATAACATATTAAATAACAATAACATCTTAAATAACAATAACATTTTAAATAACAATAACATATTAAATAACAATAACATATTAAATAACAATAACATTTTAAATAACAATAACATATTAAATAACAAAAACATATTAAATAACAATAACATTTTAAATAACAATAACAGCTTAAATAACAATAACATTTTAAATAACAATAACATTTTAAATAACAATAACATATTAAATAACAATAACAGCTTAAATAACAATAACATTTTAAATAACAATAACATATTAAATAACAATAACATATTAAATAACAATAACATTTTAAATAACAATAACATTTTAAATAACAATAACATATTAAATAACAATAACATATTAAATAACAATAACATATTAAATAACAATAACATATTAAATAACAATAACATATTAAATAACAATAACATTTTAAATAACAATAACATATTAAATAACAATAACCTCTTAGAAAACAATAACACTTTCAATAATGTCTTCAATAAAAATAACAGCTTAAATAACAATAACTTCTGAAAGAACAATACCAAATTACAATAAAATATTAATTAACAATAATATATTAATTAACAATGACATATTAATTAACCAAAACATAATAAAAAACGATAACATTCTTTAAGATAATTTCTCGAGCAATGAATATCCCGCCCATGAGTTATTTATTAACATACGAGCAGACGTTGATATTGTTTTGATTGTCCAGCCTAAGACGTTTTTGCTTGTTTACAATTAGGCGTGGTACACTGCTGCAGTGCGCTGACTTTTGGAAATATTTCTGACACTCTCCAACATTGCCAATTAATCTAACGGAGAACCGATTTTATTTGTTGCAATGATAAAAAAGAGTTTAAATAAAACGTTACTTGTTATAAAAAGCCAGTCTTATATTTGTATTGGTGTCTACTGGCAGTATGTGACATTTGTATTGGTGTCTACTGGCAGTATGTGACATTTGTATTGGTGTCTACTGGCAGTATGTGACATTTGTATTGGTGTCTACTGGCAGTATGTGACATTTGTATTGGTGTCTACTGGCAGTATGTGACATTTGTATTGGTGTCTACTGGCAGTATGTGACATTTGTATTGGTGTCTACTGGCAGTATGTGACATTAGTATTGGTGTCTACTGGCAGTATGTGACATTAGTATTGGTGTCTACTGGCAGTATGTGACATTTGTATTGGTGTCTACTGGCAGTATGTGACATTTGTATTGGTGTCTACTGGCAGTATGTGACATTAGTATTGGTGTCTACTGGCAGTATGTGACATTTGTATTGGTGTCTACTGGCAGTATGTGACATTTGTATTGGTGTCTACTGGCAGTATGTGACATTTGTATTGGTGTCTACTGGCAGTATGTGACATTTGTATTGGTGTCTACTGGCAGTATGTGACATTAGTATTGGTGTCTACTGGCAGTATGTGACATTTGTATTGGTGTCTACTGGCAGTATGTGACATTTGTATTGGTGTCTACTGGCAGTATGTGACATTTGTATTGGTGTCTACTGGCAGTATGTGACATTTGTATTGGTGTCTACTGGCAGTATGTGACATTTGTATTGGTGTCTACTGGCAGTATGTGACATTTGTATTGGTGTCTACTGGCAGTATGTGACATTTGTATTGGTGTCTACTGGCAGTATGTGACATTTGTATTGGTGTCTACTGGCAGTATGTGACATTAGTATTGGTGTCTACTGGCAGTATGTGACATTTGTATTGGTGTCTACTGGCAGTATGTGACATTTGTATTGGTGTCTACTGGCAGTATGTGACATTTGTATTGGTGTCTACTGGCAGTATGTGACATTTGTATTGGTGTCTACTGGCAGTATGTGACATTTGTATTGGTGTCTACTGGCAGTATGTGACATTTGTATTGGTGTCTACTGGCAGTATGTGACATTTGTATTGGTGTCTACTGGCAGTATGTGACATTTGTATTGGTGTCTACTGGCAGTATGTGACATTTGTATTGGTGTCTACTGGCAGTATGTGACATTTGTATTGGTGTCTACTGGCAGTATGTGACATTTGTATTGGTGTCTACTGGCAGTATGTGACATTTGTATTGGTGTCTACTGGCAGTATGTGACATTTGTATTGGTGTCTACTGGCAGTATGTGACATTTAGTATTGGTGTCTACTGGCAGTATGTGACATTTGTATTGGTGTCTACTGGCAGTATGTGACATTTGTATTGGTGTCTACTGGCAGTATGTGACATTTGTATTGGTGTCTACTGGCAGTATGTGACATTTGTATTGGTGTCTACTGGCAGTATGTGACATTTGTATTGGTGTCTACTGGCAGTATGTGACATTTGTATTGGTGTCTACTGGCAGTATGTGACATTTGTATTGGTGTCTACTGGCAGTATGTGACATTTGTATTGGTGTCTACTGGCAGTATGTGACATTTGTATTGGTGTCTACTGGCAGTATGTGACATTTGTATTGGTGTCTACTGGCAGTATGTGACATTTGTATTGGTGTCTACTGGCAGTATGTGACATTTGTATTGGTGTCTACTGGCAGTATGTGACATTTGTATTGGTGTCTACTGGCAGTATGTGACATTTGTATTGGTGTCTACTGGCAGTATGTGACATTTGTATTGGTGTCTACTGGCAGTATGTGACATTTGTATTGGTGTCTACTGGCAGTATGTGACATTAGTATTGGTGTCTACTGGCAGTATGTGACATTTGTATTGGTGTCTACTGGCAGTATGTGACATTTGTATTGGTGTCTACTGGCAGTATGTGACATTTGTATTGGTGTCTACTGGCAGTATGTGACATTTGTATTGGTGTCTACTGGCAGTATGTGACATTAGTATTGGTGTCTACTGGCAGTATGTGACATTTGTATTGGTGTCTACTGGCAGTATGTGACATTTGTATTGGTGTCTACTGGCAGTATGTGACATTTGTATTGGTGTCTACTGGCAGTATGTGACATTTGTATTGGTGTCTACTGGCAGTATGTGACATTAGTATTGGTGTCTACTGGCAGTATGTGACATTTGTATTGGTGTCTACTGGCAGTATGTGACATTTGTATTGGTGTCTACTGGCAGTATGTGACATTTGTATTGGTGTCTACTGGCAGTATGTGACATTTGTATTGGTGTCTACTGGCAGTATGTGACATTAGTATTGGTGTCTACTGGCAGTATGTGACATTTGTATTGGTGTCTACTGGCAGTATGTGACATTTGTATTGGTGTCTACTGGCAGTATGTGACATTAGTATTGGTGTCTACTGGCAGTATGTGACATTTGTATTGGTGTCTACTGGCAGTATGTGACATTTGTATTGGTGTCTACTGGCAGTATGTGACATTTGTATTGGTGTCTACTGGCAGTATGTGACATTAGTATTGGTGTCTACTGGCAGTATGTGACATTAGTATTGGTGTCTACTGGCAGTATGTGACATTTGTATTGGTGTCTACTGGCAGTATGTGACATTTATTTTGTTGTCTCCTGGCAGTATGTGACATTTGTATTGGTGTCTACTGGCAGTATGTGACATTTGTATTGGTGTCTACTGGCAGTATGTGACATTTGTATTGGTGTCTACTGGCAGTATGTGACATTTGTATTGATGTCTACTGGCAGTATGTGACATTAGTATTGGTGTCTACTGGCAGTATGTGACATTTGTATTGGTGTCTACTGGCAGTATGTGACATTTGTATTGGTGTCTACTGGCAGTATGTGACATTTGTATTGGTGTCTACTGGCAGTATGTGACATTTGTATTGGTGTCTACTGGCAGTATGTGACATTTGTATTGGTGTCTACTGGCAGTATGTGACATTTGTATTGGTGTCTACTGGCAGTATGTGACATTTGTATTGTACTCTGACAAGTATTGGTGTCTACTGGCAGTATGTGACATTTGTATTGAACTCTGACAAGTATTGGTGTCTACTGGCAGTATGTGACATTGGTATTGAACTCTGACAAGTATTGATGTCTACTGGCAGTATGTGACATTTGTATTGTACTCTGACAAGTATTGGTGTCTACTGGCAGTATGTGACATTTGTATTGAACTCTGACAAGTATTGGTGTCTACTGGCAGTATGTGACATTTGTATTGTACTCTGACAAGTATTGATGTCTACTGGCAGTATGTGACATTAGTATTGTTGTCTACTGGCAGTATGTGACATTTGTATTGGTGTCTACTGGCAGTATGTGACATTTGTATTGGTGTCTACTGGCAGTATGTGACATTTGTATTGGTGTCTACTGGCAGTATGTGAAATTTGTATTGGTGTCTACTGGCAGTATGTGACATTTGTATTGGTGTCTACTGGCAGTATGTGACATTTGTATTGGTGTCTACTGGCAGTATGTGACATTTGTATTGGTGTCTACTGGCAGTATGTGACATTAGTATTGGTGTCTACTGGCAGTATGTGACATTAGTATTGGTGTCTACTGGCAGTATGTGACATTTGTATTGGTGTCTACTGGCAGTATGTGACATTTGTATTGGTGTCTACTGGCAGTATGTGACATTTGTATTGGTGTCTACTGGCAGTATGTGACATTAGTATTGGTGTCTACTG
The DNA here is from genome assembly GCA_944989445.1 of Ampullaceana balthica. NCBI lineage: Eukaryota > Metazoa > Mollusca > Gastropoda > Lymnaeidae > Ampullaceana > Ampullaceana balthica. Next base: position 937,194 of record CALYLW010000172.1, on the reverse strand, counting down.
GCAGTATGTGACATTTGTATTGGTGTCTACTTGCAGTATGTGACATTTGTATATGTGTCTACTGGCAGTATGTGACATTTGTATTGGTGTCTACTGGCAGTATGTGACATTAGTATTGGTGTCTACTGGCAGTATGTGACATTAGTATTGGTGTCTACTGGCAGTATGTGACATTTGTATTGGTGTCTACTGGCAGTATGTGACATTTGTATTGGTGTCTACTGGCAGTATGTGACATTTGTATTGGTGTCTACTGGCAGTATGTGACATTTGTATTGGTGTCTACTGGCAGTATGTGACATTAGTATTGGTGTCTACTGGCAGTATGTGACATTTGTATTGGTGTCTACTGGCAGTATGTGACATTTGTATTGGTGTCTACTGGCAGTATGTGACATTAGTATTGGTGTCTACTGGCAGTATGTGACATTTGTATTGGTGTCTACTGGCAGTATGTGACATTTGTATTGGTGTCTACTGGCAGTATGTGACATTTGTATTGGTGTCTACTGGCAGTATGTGACATTAGTATTGGTGTCTACTGGCAGTATGTGACATTAGTATTGGTGTCTACTGGCAGTATGTGACATTTGTATTGGTGTCTACTGGCAGTATGTGACATTTATTTTGTTGTCTCCTGGCAGTATGTGACATTTGTATTGGTGTCTACTGGCAGTATGTGACATTTGTATTGGTGTCTACTGGCAGTATGTGACATTTGTATTGGTGTCTACTGGCAGTATGTGACATTTGTATTGATGTCTACTGGCAGTATGTGACATTAGTATTGGTGTCTACTGGCAGTATGTGACATTTGTATTGGTGTCTACTGGCAGTATGTGACATTTGTATTGGTGTCTACTGGCAGTATGTGACATTTGTATTGGTGTCTACTGGCAGTATGTGACATTTGTATTGGTGTCTACTGGCAGTATGTGACATTTGTATTGGTGTCTACTGGCAGTATGTGACATTTGTATTGGTGTCTACTGGCAGTATGTGACATTTGTATTGTACTCTGACAAGTATTGGTGTCTACTGGCAGTATGTGACATTTGTATTGAACTCTGACAAGTATTGGTGTCTACTGGCAGTATGTGACATTGGTATTGAACTCTGACAAGTATTGATGTCTACTGGCAGTATGTGACATTTGTATTGTATTCTGACAAGTATTGGTGTCTACTGGCAGTATGTGACATTTGTATTGAACTCTGACAAGTATTGGTGTCTACTGGCAGTATGTGACATTTGTATTGTACTCTGACAAGTATTGATGTCTACTGGCAGTATGTGACTTTTGTATTGAACTCTGACAAGTGACAAGTATTGATGTCTACTTCATTTTCAGTATGTGAATTTTGCCTCGTTTTGTGATATTGACTGACAAGTTCGCCGTTTAATGCCCAGTAATAACTGATTTGTTTATGGTAGTTATGAAACAAGGAAGACGATAAACTTGACTGGTTTAAAGTTCTGTTTGATCCCAAGTCCAAACGAGATCAGATGGTCAATACTCCCCCCTTCCCCGCTGAAACGCACAGCCAAATTTTTGTGATAGATGGTCAATGTGAACGTGAGGAGGCGGGGACTTGCCGCTGATTGACATCCCCCTTCACAAAGATACTAACCCTGAGAAGGCGGGTGCTTGGCATTGATTGACACCTATGTTATGTCTCTATGTTAGGTGGATTGTACCTTGCTCTCCGCTACACACAACATACACAAGAGATGACACAAGTCTGTGTAACGATGCAATGTTTATTCTACTATAAACAACTGTACAACTGGCTGTCTTGCCTTGACATAAAATACATCTATATATACTGGCTGTATGCTCCAGCATGCCCTCGGTCCGACCCGACCGCTTCTGGGCGACGTTAAACTCAACTCTGTTTTACTGCTACCCTGCAGCTCCCCGGTCTATCCTGACCGGTCTGACCGCACAACACTGTGCGAACTACCCAGATGTCTGCCACTCCACCCTCGTCTCGACTACTCTCTTATAAACCCCCCCAACTGGTCTCAACTGACCCTGGCGTGTCCTCTGGTCATGTCCCTGAAATATCCCGTGTGACCAGAAGCTCACTCAGACATCACTAGACATTATTCCCGTGATAGGAGTTCATACCCGTAAACAACGCCTTGACCCGACTCCAACACTGGCTCACAACAATCTCACAACAATCATTCGCAACAATCATTCGCAGTGATTCTCATACCCTGACATATCCCCCCTCTTCCGTTAGATTCTACCTACGGTAGAATCTCACAATACAACAAAGTCAGGGCATGGAATCACTGCACATTAAAATTACAATAATATAATACATAATGAAATAATATCTTTCAAAATAATTTTATACACAACATGGCATGAAAAAAAACACAAGTATATACAACACAGAGCGTAAATCCACTTGGTCGTACCTTTATACGACTTCACTAACCCGCAACTCGTACGTTATCATTATCTAATTCTCAAAGAACCAACCTTCGACCTACTACTGGTCATAACACCTCACATATTAGTATCCAACAATTGACCATTTTTACGCTAGATTGTTATCTATTTACAACTGACTCTACTGGTTCCTCATATAAATGCCTTAAGATATTTATTCCAGGATTAGCTCCAGCATGAGATAATGTTATAGGGATAACTACTTATCCAAACTATAAACATTTCAGCCTGATTGTATTTAACCCATTACAATCAATTATATAACAATCATTCGCAGTGATTCTCATACCCTGACAACCTAGTAACAAGTTACAAGTGATCTGGTTGATGCTTAGCTGTGTTCATTAAATTTTATGTCATAAATTTGACAGATGCACTGTATTTGACAATAAACTTGGTGCAAAATTGATGTATCGTCAAGTTGAGCAGGGAAAAAGACAAAACTGAAACTATCTTTAAAGGTCTTCTTTATTAATCTCAGTATTTCAATAAAAATTTGGTTATAAGTTAGAACCAAAGTCTAACGCGTGATTGCATTATTAGATTAGCGAGTGATGAAAACTTTGTACGTCCCAGCAAGACACAATATATAGCTTAGAATTAGATTAACGGGTGATGAAAAATGTATTTCAGTACACTATGTAGATCCCAGCAAGACTAAATGTACAGCTCAGAGTTAGAGGACGATTTCTGAATGCTGGAACTTACGTAACGCTAATTTGATTTTATTAAAAATACATCCCGGATGTGTTTAAAACTTTCATCCAATTAAATGAAACACACGGAAATATCAAATTATAACCTTTAATAAATGGGGATTTTCATATATCATAATAAACTCATACATTTTAGTTTATTTTAAACACGCACGAAACTTTGAATGTATTTAATAAAAATAAAATAATAAATATTTTCCTATTCCATATTTAACTTGTCCAAATTCGTCCTTACTTCTCATGACATTTGTTAATATTTTTGTTTTGCCGAATGCATTAATTTTCATAACCAATAAAAAAATGTATGTGAACTTGTGAAACTAACTGTGGTGGCTTCATTACAACACATCTCAATCATAATCACAATTTGTCACAATCAAGCTGACAACCCAATCACACCAGGAAGTCTCTGAAATATTGAAAAATAAATGAGTGTACCAGCATATAGGCTGATGTTTATTTCTTTAAATATCGTATACCACATGACTGTACTCACGTGACTGTACTCACATGACTGTAATCACATGATTGTACTCACGTGACTGTACTCACATGACTGTACTCACATGACTGTACTCACGTGACTGTACTCACATCACTGTACTCACATGACTGTACTCACATGACTGTACTCACATGACTGTACTCACGTGACTTTACTCACATGACTGTACTCACATGACTGTACTCACATGACTGAAATCACATGATTGTACTCACGTGACTGTACTCACATCACTGTACTCACATGACTGTACTCACATGACTGTACTCACGTGAATGTACTCACATGACTTTACTCAAGTGACTGTACTCACATGACTGTACTCACGTGACTGTACTCACATGACTGTACTCACATGACTGTACTCACATGACTGTACTCACATGACTGCACTCACATGACTGTACTCACATGACTGTACTCACATGACTGTACTCACATGACTGTACTCACATGACTGTACTCAAATGACTGTACTCACATGACTGTACTCACGTGACTGTACTCACGTGACTGTACTCACATGACTGTACTCACATGACTGTACTCACATGACTGTACTCACGTGACTGTACTCACGTGACTGTACTCACGCGATTGTACTCACGTGACTGTACTCACATGACTGTACTCACGTGACTATACTCACGTGACTGTACTCACTTTAATCTAATAAACATGAGTTTGTTTGTTTATCCCCAGAGAGTACCCACCCAAGGCGCCCCATGAGATCGCTGACGCCCTCCTGTCTTTGAAACACGCCGTGGTGCACCCTGACCTCAGAGGTCCATTATCCCCCCTCTCTCCTCCCCCACCCTCCCAGGCCATGCCCCACTTCGGCTCCTCCCACTACACGACCCAACACATGTCTGGGTACGGCATACCCTCCCCGGGGCCCCCTCACCCCTACTCCCAGGGGCCCCCTCACCCCTACTCCCACGGCCACCACCCGTCTCAGAGTTTGACCTACTCCATGAACCCATCCATGCAGGCCTCCTACGGCCCTCAGTCCCTGGGGCCCCCAGCCCACCACCAATACCCTCAGTATGACCAGTGTCCGAGCCCTACGTTACAGCACCCCATGCAGACTGCCAATGTCCACTTCCCGTCCATGAGCGTCAACGTCTCCATGAGCATGAATGTTGGCATGCCGGCCAGTCTGGGCCCTGGTCAATACAACTGTGGACCTGGCGGCAACTCTGGTGGAGGATCCGGTCAAAACTGGACAATGCCACCCTCTAGTCCACCTCTCCAGCCTCCGGCGTCGCTGTCACAGTATCACTCAACCGGCTCATCCACCCTACAGACTCACTGCAACGGCTACAGCGGTCAGTCACACGCCTTCAGCCACTTCAGCCCAGACTACAGGTCCGTGGCGCCTGACCCCAGGTATTACAAGCCTGTCACAGACAACTTCAAAGACAGCAAGTTCTGTCAGATGAGCCACCACCACCATCACCACCATCATGAACATGTTCTCAAGAGAAGTCGTTTTGGCTCCGACCGTCCACTGTCTGCCTCCACAGGTCTGGACGGAGGTCTCGTCAAGACAAACCTTTGCCGCATCTGTGGTAAGACCTATGCCCGCCCCAGCACGCTGAAGACCCACCTGAGGACCCACTCAGGTGAGAAACCCTACAAGTGCAGCACGTGCAGTAAATCCTTCTCACAAGCCGCCAACCTCACAGCCCACCTCAGAACTCACTCCGGAGAAAAACCTTTCCGTTGTCCGGTGTGTGAACGACGGTTCTCACAGAGTTCGTCCGTGACCACACACATGCGGACCCACTCCGGGGAGAGACCGTACCGATGCCGGATGTGCAAAAAAGCATTCTCCGACAGTTCGACGCTGACCAAACATCTACGGATTCACAGCGGGGAAAAGCCTTACCAATGCAAACTTTGTCTTCTTCGGTTCTCGCAGTCGGGGAATCTCAACCGACACATGAGGGTACACTCCAGTAACAGTTAGACGCAGGATAGTTCTTGTGTTCTCCCATTCAAGATCAGGGACCTTGTGCTAGTTGGTGCTTGAAACAACATTTCTTATCATGAAATACAACACCGTACAATATGAAGTACACCATTACTCAGCTTTAAGTACACCATTACTCAGAATTAAGTACACCATTACTCAGAATTAAGTACACCATGGCTCAGAATTAAGTACACCATGGCTCAACATTAAGAAAACTATTGCTCAGAATTAAGTACACCATGGCTCAGAATTAAGTACACCATTGCTCAGAATTAAGTACACCATGGCTCAGAATTAAGTACATCATTGCTCAGAATTAAGCACACCATGGCTCAACATTAAGAAAACTATTGCTCAGAATTAAGTACACCATGGCTCAGAATTAAGTACACCATGGCTCAGAATTAAGTACACCATTGCTCAGAATTAAGTACACCATGGCTCAGAATTAAGTACATCATTGCTCAGAATTAAGTACATCATTGCTCAGAATTAAGTACACCATGGCTCAGAATTAAGTACACCATGGCTCAGAATTAAGTACACCATGGCTCAGAATTAAGTACACCATGGCTCAACATTAAGAAAACTATTGCTCAGAATTAAGTACACCATGGCTCAGAATTAAGTACACCATGGCTCAGAATTAAGTACACCATTGCTCAGAATTAAGTACACCATGGCTCAGAATTAAGTACACCATGGCTCAACATTAAGAAAACTATTGCTCAGAATTAAGTACACCATGGCTCAGAATTAAGTACACCATTGCTCAGAATTAAGTACACCATGGCTCAGAATTAAGTACACCATGGCTCAGAATTAAGTACACCATGGCTCTGCGTGAACAGATCATTTCTTAATTCATTTGTCAGTAAGAGATCAGTTGATAAAATCACCAAAGTTCTTGTTAATATTGAAGTAAATGCGCACGGTCGTTTGAATGGTTTGTCTTTGACATGGCTGATTTCCCCTTACCCAACACGCAGACTGACAATACGATAGTCGCACTGACAAGCAAAGTAATAATGCTACGCTCAATGAAAGTATAAACTCAGCTTACATCGGAATAAACAACCAACATCTGTTTGACAGCTTACATCGGAATAAACAACCATCTGTTTGACAGCTTACATCGGAATAAACAACCAACATCTGTTTGACATAGTTGATTCCATGGCTGACAAGCAATTGATTCCATGGCTGATAAGCAATAATTGATTCTATGGCTGGTCAACCAATAGGTCAAGTATTGACCATTATTTAAGCAACGGACGGTCAACAAACTCATCATGAAGGTCATCTACTGAACAACTATAAGACATGCCGGTCACAAGCAATAAGTATAATTTAGAGGCGGAATAAGAGTGCTTACTCTGGACTTGATAATCTTTTCGATCATAGATTGGCAGGTCAACCTCCGTGACTTGATCGATGTGTTCATAGACATGACGTCATCTAGACATGACGTCACCTAGACACCTGTTCATTTAGTGTTCCTACTTAAAGAGCATAATATTATTTGTTTTAAAGATATTTAATATTTTACACAGATTTAACTATACATTTATTGTTAAATTTTTCATTACATTTGTGTCTGTAATTTATGTTGGCCATGTATGTATGTCTGTAATTATGTGTGACATCTATGTCTGTTATTATGTCTATCTTGTCCGTCCGTCATGTTTGTCTATCTTTTATGTCTATAATGTATGCTTGTCATTTTTATGTAATGTATGCTTGTCATTTTTTATGTTATGTATGTCGGTCATGTATGTCTGTCGTGTCTGTCTGTATGTCTGTCATGTAAGCCTGTTATGTATGTCTGTCATGTCATTTATTGTCCGTCTGTATGTCTGTCATGTATAGTTGTCATGTATGTCTGTCATGTATGTCTGTCATGTATGTCTGTCATGTATGTCTGTCATGTATGTATGTCATGTATGTCTGTCATGCTTGTCGTCCAATATCACCTGTTAAACATGTTTAATAAATTGAAGATTTCAATTCCATGAGTTCTGTTTTTACTGCTCAAATTTGATTATTTACATTTATGTGGACCATTGTGTGGAATAATGTGAGGACCATTGTTAGAATCTGTGCGTGAACCAGTGTGGACCAATGGGTGTAGCAAAGTGTGAAACAATGTAAACAAAATCTTAATAAAAATTTTAAAGTCGTGAGTTTACTTTTTCTGTGTATAACATGTGTATTCTTAATATCTGCCATCTGCCTACATGTACGTCATACACCACGTATGTACACAATAACCACGTATGTACACAATAACCAAATGTGTACACTATAACCAAAAATGTACACTATAATCAAATATGTACACAATAACCAAATATTTACACAATAACCAAATATGTACACAATAACCAAATATGTACACAATAACCAAATATGTACACAATAACCAAATATGTACACAATTACCAAATATGTACACAATACCACATATGTACACAATAACCAAATATGTACGCCATACACTACATATGTACACAATAACCAAATATTTACACTATAACCAAATATGTACACTATAACCAAATATGTACACAATAAACAAATATTTACACAATTACCAAATATGTACACAATAACCAAAAATGTAGACAATAACCAAATATGTGCACAATAACCAAATATGTACACAATAACCAAATATGTATACAATAACCAAATATGTACACAATAACCAAATATGTACACAATAACCAAATATGTACACAATAACCAAATACGTACACAATAACCAAATATGTACACAATAACCAAATATGTACGCCATACACCACGTATGCACACAATAACCAAATATTTACGCCATACACCACGTATGTACACAATAACCAAATATGTACGTCATACACCAAGTATGTACACAATAACCAAATACGCACACTATACACCACATATGTACACAATAACCAAATATGTACACTATAACCACATATTTACAGCACACACCACATATGCACTCCATACATCTCACAACTTGTACATCAAATTATAGCATACTTATAAAACAAAGAAGTATTTATATAACGTATACCATATATCTAATAAAATTTAAACCAGATAATTGCATACATGTGCACAATGTTACTGCCCATATGGTTATCCATAACAATACAATAACAACATACGTCAACATACAACTATTAACTGGGGTCATCCTCGAGAACCGATTGTCATAGCAGATGTTAGCCTTAGATCAATAACATGGCATCTGTCATCTGGGCATAACTTATGTGGGCATCTCTTATGTGGGCATCTGCCATGTGGACATATCTTATGTGGGCATCTGTCATGTGGACATCTCTTATGTGGTTCATTCCGTTATCAAATATGCTGAATGTTTTGTAATGCAACTGCTGGTTACTTCCCCTCTTATTAATTTCAGTCCCCCCTCTGTCTATTACAGCACACATTGGCACAAAATGTTGCAATCTATATAGACATTAGTTTTATCAAAGAATTGGTTCATTGACTCCGTTCGGTTTTAACCGAGTTCACAATTTTTCGTAACTGTAAAATATTTTCCAGTTTTGATTTTTTTAACTGTCGCGTCTGACTCTTTATTCTCGTTATTCCATGTTTTTGTTCAGTAATTGCTCCAATATTTCTACTTTTCTTTTCTCTTTAAAAATTCCTTCAACTTAATTAGTTGTCCATGATGAATTAGGTAATAAATAATTTAAACTTAATTGAAACACTTGTGTTTATTTAGTTGTACGTGTGAAGGGAACTGGTCCACACGCGTCATGCGTAGTAAAGGCTTTATAATCTTTGGTTTAATCACACATATCGTTTGTGTATCTTTATTTCTTGTGCACTTCATAACATTTACTTTATCCACATGCAGTCTGTCTAAATCTAAAGCATAAAATATTTGATCATTAGACACATTAGATTATGCGTACACACTTCAAATGTAAACACCTCAAAATATGCAATTCGTGTATTAAATTAAGTTTTTTTATACCCCAATTATTGTACCGTTAACAAACGCCAGAAGACTACACCACTAACATGGTCTATAGTTTAGGGACCGTCAAAGGAAAGAGTCCCTAAAGATGTATTTAAATGTGGATTACATATCTGAAGTAATCGCCAGCGCACCGTCAGATTACAGATGTCCAGTTACCGTTCCCTTTACTCCCAGCTGGACACGGATGCAGCCATGCGTGAAAGGTCAGACGATGGCTAATTTGTTGGCCGGACGCTCGGGGTCACGTGTAAATATTTGGAATGACCCAACCCTCGGCGGCCCACTGGACGAGATCTTGACAACTGGACTCCAGCAGATCCTCGCCGAGGCTTAGAGAGGGCAGCTGCTTCACAAACTGACGAGGGCCCGGATTGAGTCGAGCACGGGAGGTAATTTGCCAGTTGAATGTTCTCAAGTGGTTACCGACCCTTGTGATGGCGGCGTATCCAAACTCTGTGGCCATCTTGAGTCCGGGTCACGCCCTTTTTTGTGTCCCATGACTTGGCGCCATTGTTGTTGTGACTGCCGACCCAAGGAAGTTGAATGACCCTTACCTCACGGGTGTGGCCAGTGTGACAGTGAGAAGTGGGTGATGTGAGGTGTCCATTCACAAACTGGTGACCAAGTGACCTGTCAAATGACACCTGACCCGCGTGCATGCAACACTTAATGTTTGCATCCTATGATAGAGACGTGAATGGACAATGTAACATGACAATGTAACATGACAATATAAAATGACAATATAACATGACAATATAACACGACAATATAAAATGACAATATAACATGACAATATAAAATGACAATATAACATGACAATTTAAAATGACAATATAACATGACAATATAAAATGACAATATAACATGACAATATAAAATGACAATATAACATGACAACATAACATAACAATATAACATGACAATATAACATGAAAATATAACATGACAATATACATTGACAATATAACATGCAAATATAACATGACAATATAAAATGACAATATAACATGACAATCTAAAATGACAATATACCATGGCAATATAACATATATTATATATTTACGCTCAATTATCGCTGATGCCTAACGCTAAGGGACATCACTCTGCTTTTTAAAAATTTTGTGTTGTAAGCAGTGCTGATTGACTCAAATAGTTATTTTTTGGTGCAGTAATTTGGTGCGCTGCTTTCTAAAATTAGTTTAAAAATCGTGTGGTGATTAGCACTGTAAAAATTATTATATAAATAATTTGTTTAATTTTCAGGAATACAACCTCAATGTTAAATTACTTTGTGTACATTTAAGGAAGTTTAATATTACGTATCTATCATACAAGGACAAGTTTGTTGGGCTTTTGAAGAAAGTGGGCGCCGTAGGCACCCTAAATAAAAGTGGGCGCCGCAGCACAACCTATATTATATACATACTTTGTGTACATTTCAGGAATATTTCGTATTTATCATACAAGGATAAGTTACTTGGGCTTTTGACATAAAAAATAAAATAAATTAAAAAAAAACTATTATAAAATAGTTTGTGTACATTTAAGAAATTTTAATATTACGTATTTCCACGACCCATTCCACGACCCATTCCACGACCCATTCCACGGCCCTTTCCACGACCCATTCCACGACCCATTCCACGACCCATTCCACGACCCATTACACGACCCATTCCACGACCCATTCCACGACCCATTCCACGACCCATTCCACGACCCATTCCACGACCCATTCCACGACCCATTCCACGGCCCATTCCACGGCCCATTCCACGACCCATTCCACTACCCATTCCATGACCCATTCCACGACCCAAATTCCAGGCGAGAAAATAAGGATTTGTGAGATTTTTTTCTTTCTTATTATCCCTAAGTCTATCTGAGTATTGTATTAGATTGTTGTATTGTATTTCCAAGTTAGAATTTAATTTCTGATGTATTTTCAATAATGTTCTATATTTGTGTCTATCCTATAGTGTTTCTAGATATAGTATTTAACTAATGGGGTAACTTATGTCCGTTGTCAATATTCGCCAATACGGAATCTTCAGTACGTGTGTGGGAGGGGTGGAAATACTTTGAATTGATAAGATGGCTGCTAATGACCTATGACCTTTGACCTGTGACATGTTACAAGATCTGATGATAGAGATTAATTGAGAAATCATCTATTTTGCTTTAATCGCTTACTTTAATCCCCTAGAATAAGAGATTTAAAAAAATATATATTTAAAAACAAAAAAATCTCAGAAAATAAAGTTTTAGTTGTCGAGTGTGGGTATATTTTCTTGCTCTGGAGTCACTTGTCTAAATAGTTCTTTTTTGTTGTTTTTCTGACATTTTAGCAAATGTCACAAAGAATGTCTTTAAGAAGTTCAAACAATAATAGAGACTACATAACGAATCACTCAAAAAATTAGGCGGAAAGAACATTTCCGGTTTTAAAAAAACGTGACTGTACTTTGTTTTGAGGTTTGGGTGCACACAGAGCACAGACTAACAAACAATTTCTATTGAGCTTCGGACATCAACCCGGTTAGTTCCTTGGCAACCTTTCTATCTGGACATCAACCCAGCTAGTTCCTTGGCAACCTTTCTACCTGGACATCAACCCGGCTAGTTCCTTGGCAACCTTTCTACCTGGACATCAACCCGACTAGTGCCTTGGCAACCTTCTACCTGGACATCAACCCGACTAGTGCCTTGGCAACCTTTCTACCTGGACATCAACCCAGCTAGTGCCTTGGCAACCTTTCTATCTGGACATCAACCCGGTTAGTTCCTTGGCAACCTTTCTACCTGGACATCAACCCAGCTAGTGCCTTGGCAACCTTTCTACCTGGACATCAACCCGGCTAGTGCCTTGGCAACCTTTCTACCTGGACATCAACCCGGCTAGGGCCTTGCCAACCTTTCTACCTGGACATCAACCCAGCTAGTGCCTTGGCAACCTTTCTACCTGGACATCAACCCGGCTAGTGCCTTGGCAACCTTTCTACCTGGACATCAACCCGGCTAGGGCCTTGCCAACCTTTCTACCTGGACATCAACCCGGTTAGTTCCTTGCCAACCTTTCTATCCGGACATCAACCCAGCTAGTGCCTTGGCAACCTTTCTATCTGGACATCAACCAGGCTAGTGCCTTGGCAACCTTTCTACCTGGACATCAACCCGTCTAGGGCCTTGCCATTCTTTCTACCTGGACATCAACCCGGTTAGTTCCTTGCCAACCTTTCTATCTGGACATCAACCAGGCTAGTGCCTTGGCAACCTTTCTATCTGGACATCAACCCGGTTAGTTCCTTGGCAACCTTTCTATCTGGACTTTATTCATGATTACATTTTTAAAATCTATTTTTAAAAAAAATAAGTCAAATAACTCCCACACTAAATAGTTGTAATTCTATCGCTGTATATCCAACAAAAATACCATATTGTTAGCATATCACCGACACAATCTTTGTTAGAATCTTACCAACTCAATATACCCATTACCTTCATGTTATATACCCCAATACCTTCATGTTATATACCACAATACCTTCATGTTATATACGCCAATACCTTCATGTTATATACCCCAATACCTTCATGTTATATACCACAATAACTTCATGTTATATACCACAATAACTTCATGTTATATACCACAATAACTTCATGTTATATACCACAATACCTTCATGTTATATACCACAATACCTTCATGTTATATACCACAATACCTTCATGTTATATACCCCAATACCTTCATGTTATATACCCCAATACCTTCATGTTATATACCCCAATACCTTCATGTTATATAACACAATACCTTCATGTTATATACCCCAATACCTTCATGTTATATACCGCAATACCTTCATGTTATATACCCCAATACCTTCATGTTATATACCACAATACCTTCATGTTATATACCCCAATACCTTCATGTTATATACCACAATACCGTCATGTTATATACCCCAATACCTTCATGTTATATACCACAATACCTTCATGTTATATACCACAATACCGTCATGTTATATACCCCAATACCTTCATGTTATATACCCCAATACCTTCATGTTATATACCACAATACCTTCATGTTATATACCCCAATACCTTCATGTTATATACCACAATACCTTCATGTTATATACCACAATACCTTCATGTTATATACCACAATACCTTCATGTTATATACCACAATACCTTCATGTTATATACCACAATACCTTCATGTTATATACCCCAATACCTTCATGTTATATACCACAATACCTTCATGTTATATACCACAATAACTTCATGTTATATACCACAATACCTTCATGTTATATACCACAATACCTTCATGTTATATACCCCAATACCTTCATGTTATATACCCCAATACCTTCATGTTATATACCACAATGCCTTCATGTTATATACCACAATACCTTCATGTTATATACCACAATACCTTCATGTTATATACCACAATACCTTCATGTTATATACCCCAATACCTTCATGTTATATACCCCAATACCTTCATGTTATATACGCCAACACTGACATGTTATATAACACTACCCCCGACAAACTGTCAAGACCAAACTTTACCAACTTCCGGTGTAGTGGACCTAGACGAGCTTTGTCGAGTCCGCACATCCGACCACGAAGCCCAAAGCTGTGGGTTCAAACCTAATGAGATTCCGGTATCTAGCCCAGGGCGTCGTGTGGGTGTGGGGCGGGAGGAGGGGCACGGAACTTCCTCCACAGCCTCAGTCCAATAATATTAATACTCTCTAATCCTTGTGATCCGATTGTGTTATTACCAGGCAAACATCACCACAGCGATACAAGCGGGCAGCCCTCTCTAAAGCTCGAGCCCTCCACAATCTTTTGATTAATCATCCCATCAAAGCCTTTTGGCCGCCTCGTGTCCCGTATTTTTGACAAGCCGTACCGCTCTCGTCTGCTGGGAGTGAAGATAATCTGCAACAAATGATGGCAGACAGGGAGGGACTCTTGGCTTTTGAACTTTCCCGTTTATCAGCCCCCATTTGGAGTCTAGCGAGATGTTGACTCGGAGTCTCAAGACTCTTGGGTTAGGATTCAAACCAGGGCCGAAAACTCCTAAATATGGAAGCGATTTCGATTATTGGAAAATTACCTCCCAATGACGTCATTTAGTTTTTAAAAAAAAATTAAATAAAAAATTAAATGACGTATAAAAAGGAAATCTGTTGGCAGTGTTATCGCTGACAATAGGAACGGTAAGAAAACAGGAGGAACCAAGGAACGGTAAGAAAACAAGAGGAACCAAGGAACGGTAAGAAAACAAGAGGACTTTGCCGCCACTCTGACTTTGCCACCACTCTGACTTTGCCACCACTCTGACTTTGCCACCACTCTGACTTTGCCACCACTCTGACTTTGACACCACTCTGACTTTGCCACCACTCTGACTTTGACAGCACTCTGACTTTGAGGCCCATCACAAACAATATAATGGGCTCCAAACAACTTTGCCACCACTATGACTTTGACGCGCACAACATACTTTTTTTAAAAAAAAAGCAGTAGTGAAAGGTCCCCTTCTAATCTTAGCCACGGGTCAAGATTCCACTAGCCCCCCCCCCTCCCTCAAAATATTTACATTTATTTGTCAAGAATAACTGACCATTTGGTTACATTGCTCCACTAACTACATTCACATCTAGATCATCTCTACATTACTCTAGTCCACTAACTACATTCACATCTAGATCATCTCTACATTACTCTAGTCCACTAACTACATTCACATCTAGATCATCTCTACATTACTCTAGTCCACTAACTACATTCACATCTAGTTCATCTATACATTACTCTAGTCCACTAACGACAGTCACATCTAGTTCATCTCTACATTACTCTAGTCCACTAACTACATTCACATCTAGATCATCTCTACATTACTCTAGTCCACTAACTACATTCACATCTAGATCATCTCTACATTACTCTAGTCCACTAACTACATTCACATCTAGATCATCTCTACATTACTCTAGTCCACTAACGACAGTCACATCTAGTTCATCTCTACATTACTCTAGTCCACTAACTACATTCACATCTAGATCATCTCTACATTACTCTAGTCCACTAACTACATTCACATCTAGATCATCTCTACATTACTCTAGTCCACTAACGACAGTCACATCTAGTTCATCTCTACATTACTCTAGTCCACTAACGACAGTCGCATCTAGTTCATCTCTACATTACTCTATATATAGCCAATAAGACACAATAGAGCGTTGTCTCTGAACACAAACCTGTCTCAACAAATTTGTTTGGTCTCACATTAATTAAAAAAATATCATCCCTTTGAACAGACAAAAAGGAAAGATAAGAAAAGACAGACAAGAAACCTTATACGTGAATAAAAATTTAAAAAACCGAACAGAAATCAAATCATTTTCAGGCAGTTTGTAATGGTGTTTAAATATGGAGAAAAGAATGGGTCAAAATCTGCGGCTAGATAATCTTCATTTCTTAAAGATACAATTTAACAAATTTAACAGACCGTTTAGTTTGGTTGTTGACTTTGCAATGTGATGTTGCTACTACTCAATGATATATAATATATATTAAGGGCTGTTATTGATTTTTAAAAAATCTGTTTCGATTTATCGGAAAATTTTTAATCGATTAATCGATTAATTATATTTTTTATAAAGCATGTAAAGATCCCGTTAAGTCGCGATTCATTAGTTCGCCAAATCGGTTAATTCACAATAATTCCATGGCTCCCGAATTTTGTGACGCAACACATCAAATTCGTTCTGCTATGCAAGAAATAAGGAAGAAAAACCTTTTTGTTTACGTATGCGTGTCTAAATAAATAACAATAATACGATGGAAAAGTATGTAACAAAAAGTATAAAATATTTTAATAAATTGGAGTAAAAAATATTGGAAATATTTTTTAAAATTTTAATCGATCAAATTAATTTTAATCGATTAAATTTTTAAACGGTTAATCGATAAATTAATCCTTAATTTCCGCATCCCTAATTCATACATATATATATCTATCTCTCTCTCTCTCTATATATATATATATATATATATATATATATATATAGACTTGTCACGAATGCTCAATGGCTCAGTGATATACTTGTATTTATCTACCAATCGCTAACTAATAATACTAGTATTCAAATATGTGTTTAACAAGACAAATATTTTTTTAAAAAAAGATTCTATTCCGATCCTTGCTAGGACTCGAGTATGCGGGTAGAAGTGTGAAGTTGTCCGTCGTACCAGTAATTCAACTCAAATATCTCCCGGGTGTTACGATCTGGTCGCCGTGGGGTGCCGGGGGAGGGGGCGTAGGGGCGTCACAAAAACTTGTCGCCGGTTGAAAGCCCTAGGAAGGTCTGTGAGGCCGGGTTGGCCAGCCGTACGGTGATTGGCCGCCCGGTCGTTCCTGTGCTGACAGTTTCCCCTCAATCCAAACACCATTATGTCAGCACGTGACGGCTCTAGTTTCACCATTGGCTGGCCAGTGTCACGTGGCCTGCTTGCTTCAGTTCACTTCAGAAGTTGAATGCTCTTAGCTCCTTCTCAAATTTGGGAAATGAAAAGGGAGAAAAAAAAAGAAAAAAAAATTGGGAGGAACACTCACGACTGTTGACAACTTTATATAATAAAACATTCAGTTTAAAGTAAGTGAAATACTGAACAAAAAGTAAACAACTGATAACAGCACTGAGTACTCAGATAACAACATCGAGTACTCAGATAACAACATCGAGTACTCAGATAACAACATCGAGTACAGCACTACTGAGTACAGCACTACTGAGTACTCAGATAGGTACTCAGACGGTGGTCACCCAATGACGTCACACTTTATAAAATACATTTCAGACCCCCCCCCCTCTTAGTAATCATCTTAACCCATAAATCCCGCCCCCCCCCTGTAAAAATTCGATACCCGATACATCTTGACATCTGTTTGTCGACTTGGTGACTTTGCTAACGGAATCCACAAAATATCCTTTACGCATTGCGTCATTATCACGCTGATGCGGGATCAAATCGTCTAGTCTTTTGAAACGTTTAATAACATACTACATTTTCTTAAATATATACTTTATGTTTTCATATAACTCCTAGTATTTGGTATTGTACATAACATCAACATACATAATTCCCGTAATGGATGTAATGCTTCTTCGATGTAATGCTGATTTCTTCAATAGTGCGCACCAAAATTTACTGCACCAAATATAACTGTTTTCGAACGTTCCGCATAAAATTATTCAATATGATAAGAAATGAATCAAATAAAAATAATTGCAATAAATAAAATTTCTGTATTACGTCATTTTTGACGGGTGATAAACTAGTTTTTTTAATAAACGACTTATTTGTTTGTAACATACTTTATGTTCTTTGTAACACACTCAGTGTATAGTTCTGTTGTATCTATTGTGTGAATAACATATTGACTTGTTATTAACTCAATGACATCTGACTTTCAATGTGAATATCAAATCTGTGTTCCCCATCTGTCTGTTACCAGCCTCACATAACGAGGGATTCGGTCAGTCGGTCAGTTCGTTGAAGTGGACCTAATGAGATCAGACACGTCAGATTAGAGCCGCCAGATCTAACAACCGGTAGGGAACCACAGTGTGGCCTAATGTCCAGTAGGCACAAGCCCCGAGTGGTCAAGGGTATCCCGAGTGACCGATCAAACCCCCGCTGTCATGAAAATACTCCACACATTTAGGGCGCTAAGGGAGGGCGCTACTGGATGGCTTCTTAACCGGGTCAAACAAGACTGATAGTCGGAGCTTAGACTGATATGTTACCTCTTTGCCTAGAAATTGAGTTCGCTTCTTAATAAAGTATTCATAATTATTATTGTATGATTATTGTTTTCATATATATTATATATACGCTATATGTTATACATTGTTGGTTGTGCATACATTGAATTTGTTGTCTAGTCAAGGTTTCATCTTGCTAGAGCTTTGACGTGTCCTTATATTGCTATTGGGGATGGTTCAAACCTTAGTGGCTTACAACGGCGGACTTCTTGGCAGCCAAGTGGAAGTGCAACCTGACGCAAGAAGAGAAGGCGAATAAATTAACTGGGAAGACGACAATTTTGTGGAATAAAACAGTTAAATGAAACAGGTAGAAAGAGAGATGGGAGGGAAACATTGCAGGTAAGAGATGGGAGGGAAACATTGCAGGTAAGAGATGGGAGGGAAACATTGCAGGTAATAGATGGGAGGGAAACATTGCAGGTAAGAGATGGGAGGGAAACATTGCAGGTAAGAGATGGGAGGGAAACATTGCAGGTAAGAGATGGGAGGGAAACATTGCAGGTAAGAGATGGGAGGGAAACATTGCAGGTAAGAGATGGGAGGGAAACATTGCAGGTAAGAGATGGGAGGGAAACATTGCAGGTAAGAGATGGGAGGGAAACATTGCAGGTAAGAGATGGGAGGGAAACATTGCAGGTAAGAGATGGGAGGGAAACATTGCAGGTAAGAGATGGGAGGGAAACATTGCAGGTAACGACCATTTGATTAGAATGATTGCATTAGAAGTAGAACTTGAAAAGTTCAAACAAGGAAGATCTGAGACTCAGATGACTGGCTCTAGTGCCGTAGGATACGATGCAAGTATGCAAGGTCCGGAAGTAGTCCACCAGCGCCCACTTTTCTTATTGAACCCATTCGATGAAAAGTTGGATACCATCAAAATTACTTGGACATGTTCGAGCTGTTACATCATAGCTATGGACTGACAGATGCTAAGTGGAACATCACATTACTTGGACATGTTCGAGCTGTTACATCATAGCTATGGACTGACAGATGCTAAGTGGAACATCAGACTTTTACAAGCCTTAAAAAGAGAAAACGTATGAGGTATACGCCAAACTGACAGCTATAGATACCCAATTACCCAGCGCTGAAATGCGATCTTTTATTGAAGCATGGATTAACGGCTTCAAATGACTGTAACAAGTTCCGGAATGCAAAAGTCTGGAAAAATCCAAACATGATTGAGTCCGAGTCTGCACCACCTGGACCCGATCTACATCAAATAGACCTGACCTTTGACCTCACCGATAACTTGTCTGTCAATCTACATTGAAATGTTTAAGTACATGATTTGTGCACATGTTGAATATTTTTCTCCACAAGTATGCACAATTTTATCGTAATATGTGAACCAGGAAGTACAGGACACTGTTATTAAGGGGAAAGGTCACGGGGACCATTCTGTGGTAGAAATTGTTGTCGTTGTTGATTGTTATCGCGAACATTTACACAGCAAAAACAAAACAATCACCATTAAAACACAAGGTCTCTAACACTATCTATTCCTGAGATTGTTATCACGAACATTTACACAGTAAAAACAAAACAATCACCATTAAAACACAAGGTCTCTAACACTATCTATTCCTGAGATTGTTATCACGAACATTTACACAGTAAAAACAAAACAATCACCATTAAAACACAAGGTCTCTAACACTATCTATTCCTGAGATTGTTATCACGAACATTTACACAGTAAAAACAAAACAATCACCATTAAAACACAAGGTCTCTAACACTATCTATTCCTGAGATTGTTATCACGAACATTTACACAGTAAAAACAAAACAATCACCATTAAAACACAAGGTCTCTAACACTATCTATTCCTGAGATTGTTATCACGAACATTTACACAGTAAAAACAAAACAATCACCATTAAAACACAAGGTCTCTAACACTATCTATTCCTGAGATTGTTATCACGAACATTTACACAGTAAAAACAAAACAATCACCATTAAAACACAAGGTCTCTAACACTATC
This sequence comes from Ampullaceana balthica, assembly GCA_944989445.1. Taxonomy (NCBI): domain Eukaryota; kingdom Metazoa; phylum Mollusca; class Gastropoda; family Lymnaeidae; genus Ampullaceana; species Ampullaceana balthica. The sequence continues at coordinate 916,637 of CALYLW010000172.1, read as the reverse complement.
TATTCCTGAGATTGTTATCACGAACATTTACACAGTAAAAACAAAACAATCACCATTAAAACACAAGGTCTCTAACACTATCTATTCCTGAGATTGTTATCACTATCACGAACGTTTACACAGTAATAAAACAACCCCGTAAAAACAAAGTTTTTGACTATAAATCCCTTATATATGAGACATAACTAAAAGTATTGATTATGTTCAAATGTGACAAACATTTACAGACTAAAACCGAAATGAGCTCCCCTGGCTTTAAAACTGGGGGAAGGGGGGAAGTGGAAATGGACGGGTGGCGTCAACGCGTTAACTCAACTCCAGGTGGTTTACCTGGTTTAAACACGAGATGTGTTCACCGGTGGCTGGCCTGAAGTCAAGTGACCCGTAAAATGTAAACGATAGCGACCGCTACATATAGTTTATATAGATAAACTAAAAATGCATTAATTTAATTACGGTATGTTCTATTGATCTGTAATTTTGATACGATGCTTTGTTTGGTGACACGGGCCCGTGTGCTAAATTTCAGCTGGATAGCTTTACAGGAAGTGGGTCATTTTTAACCTCTGTTTTTCCGCGGTGCCCAAGACAGAGAGACAGAGAGAGACGGCGGTGAAGTTAATATAAGGGATTTAAAAAGAAAACAATCACCATTAAAACACAAGATCTCTAACACCATCTTCTATTCATGAGATTTATCAAGATTCCTGCAAGATTCAGGGGACAACACTGGTGAGTAGATCATTAAGAGTTGTGTTATCATTGGGGGTGGGGGGTGGGGGGGGGGTGGTGGTATGCGAACAAAGTTTCAGCTCAGGTCTCTCAATTGTTCATTTAAATGTTCCTCTCAATGACTCTGTCAATGGTCGTCTCAATGACTCTGTCAATGGTCCTCTCACTGACTCTATCAATGGTCCTCTCAATGATTCTGTCAATGGTCGTCTCAATGACTCTGTCAATGGTCCTCTCAATGATTCTGTCAATGGTCGTCTCAATGACTCTGTCAATGGTCCTCTCAATGACTCTGTCAATGGTCCTCTCAATGACTCTGTCAATGGTCGTCTCAATGACTCTGTCAATGGTCGTCTCAATGACTCTGTCAATGGTCGTCTCAATGACTCTGTCAATGGTCCTCTCAATGACTCTGTCAATGGTCGTCTCAATGACTCTGTCAATGGTCCTCTCAATGATTCTGTCAATGGTCGTCTCAATGACTCTGTCAATGGTCCTCTCAATGACTCTGTCAATGGTCCTCTCAATGACTCTGTCAATGGTCGTCTCAATGACTCTGTCAATGGTCGTCTCAATGACTCTGTCAATGGTCGTCTCAATGACTCTGTCAATGGTCGTCTCAATGACTCTGTCAATGGTCGTCTCAATGACTCTGTCAATGGTCGTCTCAATGACTCTGTCAATGGTCGTCTCAATGACTCTGTCAATGGTCGTCTCAATGACTCTGTCAATGGTCGTCTCACTGACTCTGTCAATGGTCGTCTCAATGACTCTGTCAATGGTCGTCTCAATGACTCTGTCAATGGTCGTCTCAATGACTCTGTCAAAGGTCGTCTCAATGACTCTCTCTGTCAATGGTCGTCTCAATGACTCTGTCAATGGTCCTCTCACTGACTCTGTCAATGGTCGTCTCAATGACTCTGTCAATGGTCGTCTCAATGACTCTGTCAAAGGTCGTCTCAATGACTCTGTCAATGGTCGTCTCAATGACTCTGTCAATGGTCCTCTCACTGACTCTGTCAATGGTCGTCTCAATGACTCTGTCAATGGTCCTCTCAATGACTCTGTCAATGGTCCTCTCACTGACACTGTCAATGGTCCTCTCAATGACTCTGTCAATGGTCCTCTCACTGACACTGTCAATGGTCCTCTCAATGACTCTATCAATGGTCGTCTCACTGACTCTATCAATGGTCCTCTCACTGACTTTATCAATGGTCGTCTCAATGACTCTGTCAATGGTCCTCTCAATGACTCTGTCAATGGTCCTCTCACTGACACTGTCAATGGTCCTCTCAATGACTCTATCAATGGTCGTCTCACTGACTCTATCAATGGTCGTCTCAATGATTCTGTCAATGGTCGTCTCAATGACTCTGTCAATGGTCCTCTCAATGACTCAGTCAATGGTCCTCTCACTGACACTGTCAATGGTCCTCTCAATGACTCTATCAATGGTCGTCTCACTGACTCTATCAATGGTCCTTTCACTGACTCTATCAATGGTCGTCTCAATGACTCTGTCAATGGTCCTCTCAATGACTCTGTCAATGGTCCTCTCAATGACTCTGTCAATGGTCATCTCAATGACTCTGTCAATGGTCCTCTCACTGACTCTATCAATGGTCGTCTCAATGACTCTGTCAATGGTCCTCTCAATGACTCTGTCAATGGTCATCTCACTGACTCTGTCAATGGTCGTCTTAATGACTCTATCAATGGTCCTCTCACTGACTCTATCAATGGTCGTCTCAATGACTCTGTCAATGGTCCTCTCAATGACTCTGTCAATGGTCATCTCACTGACTCTGTCAATGGTCATCTCAATGACTCTGTCAATGGTCGTCTCAATGACTCTGTCAATGGTCCTCTCACTGACTCTATCAATGGTCCTCTCAATGACTCTGTCAATGGTCGTCTCACTGACTCTGTCAATGGTCCTCTCACTGAATCTGTCAATGGTCCTCTCACTGACACTGTCAATGGTCCTCTCACTGACTCTGTCAATGGTCGTCTCACTGACTCTGTCAATGGTCGTCTCACTGACTCTGTCAATGTTCCTCTCACTGACTCTGTCAATGGTCGTCTCACTGACTCTGTCAATGTTCCTCTCACTGACTCTGTCAATGGTCCTCTCACTGACTCTGTCAATGGTCGTCTCACTGACACTGTCAATGGTCCTCTCACTGACACTGTCAATGGTCGTCTCACTGACTCTATCAATGGTCCTCTCACTGACACTGTCAATGTCCTCTCACTGACACTGTCAATGGTCCTCTCACTGATTATGTCAATGGTCGTCTCACTGACTCTGTCAATGGTCGTCTCACTGACTCTGTCAATGGTCGTCTCACTGACTCTGTCAATGTCCTCTCACTGACTCTGTCAATGGTCCTCTCACTGACACTGTCAATGGTCCTCTCACTTACACTGTCAATGGTCCTCTCACTGACTCTGTCAATGGTCGTCTCACTGACACTGTCAATGGTCCTCTCACTGACACTGTCAATGGTCGTCTCACTGTCACTGTCAATTGCCCTATCACTGACACTGTCAATGTTCCTCTCACTGACTCTATCAATGGTCGTCTCACTGACACTGTCAATGGTCCTCTCACTGACACTGTCAATGGTCCTCTCACTGTCACTGTCAATTGTCCTATCACTGACACTGGCAATTGCCCTCTCACTGACACTGGCAATGGTTCTCTCACTGACTGTCATTGGTCCTCTAGCTGACACTGTCAATGGTACTCTCACTGACACTGTTGATGGTCCTCTCACTGACACTGTCAATGGTCCTCTCACTGACACTGTCAACGGTCCTCTCACTGAATTCTGTTCTGTTCTTTTCATAAGCTCCCTTATGAGTTCTGTTATTAGATAGTTCATGGCTCCTATCATCTATTCCGGCTCCTATGATTTAATTCTTCCGAAAATTCTTTGTTTTCGAATGTGTATGACGTCACTGTTGTTGCCATGCGTTCAATCACCTAACATGTTATTGGTCCCCTTACTGTGGCTGTCAGTACTTCTATTTTGTAAAATGATTTGAAACCTGTCACTGATTATTTTATGGTCCGGTGAATGGTTCTGTATTGTGTCCTATTATCGAATACTAGATACGACCCGTGTCTTAGCAACAACCGACGCATTGTTGGTCTTGAGCACTGCGGTTGTTGTTACCTGCCCCCCACCCTGCACCACCCTCACTTGCCAACCATATACTGTGATTGGTCGACCTTAGCGAGTTTAGGGTCATTCGTCATGCTTTTTTGCTCACGACTTGTGCTTGTCCTAATATCTGGTGATGTTATATGTATATATAGATCTGCCAAATCTCCTGTCTTCAATTTCGTATCAGTTATGAAAAAGTTTAATATTTTAATTTTGAATGACCTCTATATTTATGATACTAATATGACCTCTATATTTATGATACTAATATGATCTCTTAATTTATGATACTAATAGGATAGCATCATTGTAATTATCCCCAAGGGATATTGCTGGATGTGGAAACAGTAATCGGTACAATATGATTACCAAGTAGTCGGTGTGGTTAAGTAATCGATACCATATGGATTCCAAATAGTTGGTGTGGTACAGTAATCGATACAACATGATTATCAAATAGTCGGTGTGATACAGTATTCGGTACAATATGATTACCAAGTAGTCGGTGTGGTATTTAGTTCTAATTGGAGCCAATAAAACACAAGGAGAGTGAACCAAGTCCGACCACTCGTCTCGCGACCAGCTCAAGGAAGCCGTCAGACGACAAAACAGTGAAACTCTGGATTTTTCTGGTTAATATTTGCCGTTAAAAACTGATATTCAGCGATTAGCCACCCCGTCTTGTCGGTCGTCTGCTGTTGTTGGGTGTAATCCATTACACCGCGCATGCCCGCGAGGCGCTTCCGGTGTCATTTGAGGTCGGTTAGAAATGACGATTTCCACCACTAATTAAGCCTTTAAACGAGATAAAAAGACATGCACCGTGTCCCCGGGCCACCAAACGGTGGACGCCACTGGCGCTCGACTTTCCCCTGGACGCGCTGGGAGAAATGACCGAAATGGGCGAGAAATGGGAGATGGGTGCGATAATGGGTGTAGGGTCACGTGCTACAGTGGCGTTGCCTGATGGGGACGGAGCTTCCAGGGGAGGGAGGGGTAGGTTCGGGCACAGACGTCTGTAGTAAAGTTTTCGTTTTACACATGTCTTGGCGATGTTTGGTGCTTTTAAACCCAGAGGTCCACAGGGCCACAACTTGCAGCCCACCAATGGTCCAGTGGTGGTCAGTGTGGTCTTGATAACGTCTAGTCACCATTTCGTTTCACAATTAAATCACCAATAATTTTAAATTTTGTTTTATTTTATTGTATTAATTAATTAACTTCAATAGCGATACACTATTTTCACTTTGGTAGTTTACTGAATAGCTTGAGGATCACTGTATGAGTTCAAGTTCATCTCCAGGGTCATAGGATACTTCGGCTGACATATTTATGGCACTGATAATTTTATTGGAATAAACAGGAGGAGAAAAAAAACCCAATCCGAATGTGAAATAAATGTTGCCAAGTTGACAGTTAATGGTTCACATTTAAATACAAGATAGCATCAATAAGTCTCCGAGGTAGTGTTATAGATCAATGTGTATCATTTAAATACAAGATACATCAATAAGTCTCCTATGTAGTGTTATAGATCAATGTGTATCAATTAAATACAAGATAGATCAATAAGTCTCCTAGGTAGTGTTAAAGATCAATGTTACATTACAAAGTAGCTCCTAGCACCTCTCATGTTTTATGACTTGAGTTTGAAACTTAATTTTGTTCAATTTGACTCCTGATCAAGCAGGTATTATCTTATCTTATCAATACAGACGCTCCTTCTATGCAGAAGATAGTTGCATCCACAGACCATGACAGATGATCCGTTTGGCAAGTGATGCAGCGCTCACAGGCCACGGATTTGTGGGTTCCACGCATTACCCAGCCGCTACATATAGTTAGGTACCCATTCGGAGCGGGGTGACTCAGGGACAAACCTTTGCCTTCACACGGATTCGAACCCGTGACCATCGGTACGACAGTCCAGTGCGCTGCCACTCGACCACCGCGTCCAATAACAATAACAAATTATTTAGGATCACGCACTTGTACACTGAGAACAATAACACATTATTTAGGATCACGCACTTGTACACTAAGAACAATAACAAATTATTTAGGACCACGCACTTGTACACTAAGAACAATAACAAATTATTTAGGTTGTACACAAACATAATTAATTGCTTAATATTTGGGCGTTGTAGACGTTGACAAATGAACGTACCCCCACTCCCCCTCCAGGACCAGTGTAGCGTTAAGTCTAAGTTTAGAAGCCATGTCACCTGTTCATGGCATTTTCGCGGAGCTGTGCTGGTAAATGAAGCTATAAATATAACTATGATGGACAGACTTGATGATCTTTTGTTGTCACGATCATTCAACTATCCCAGTGTTTTCAAAACCATGTCACAAAAAATTTAGTGCGTTTGTGTGTGTGTGTGTCTGTGTTTTCTTGCCACTCAAAAAATTTACTTGCAAATACCAGCCATTTTTGTTGTCATATCAGGAATCACAATTTAAAAATTTTCAAAATCTAAACGACAGATGTTTTTTTTTCTGATTGGTTCTGCCAAGTAGTTATGAGAAAAATTGAGGTGTAAATTGTCATGCTATGCTGCTAAACTATATTTGGAAGATTTATTGAATCAGGCTATGCTGCTATACTATACTTGGAAGATTTATTGAATCAGGCTATGCTACTAAACTATATTTGGAAGATTATTGAATCAGGCTATGCTGCTATAATCTACTTGGAAGATTATTAAATCAGGCTATGCTGCTATACTATATTTTAAAGATTAATTGAATCAGGCTATGCTGCTATACTATATTTTGAAGATTATTGAATCAGGCTATGCTGCTATACTATATTTTAAAGATTTATTGAATCAGGCTATGCTTCTATACTATACTTGGAAGATTTATTGAATTAGGCTATGCTGCTATTCTATACTTGGAAGATTTATTGAATCAGGCTATGCTGTTATACTATACTTGGAAGATTTATTGAGGTCTTTTTCCCCGTTGGCATCACATATAGGAACACCACAACTGAGGTTTCTATGAAAACGTCAACCAAAGTTGACTGAAATGTTAATCTGGTAGCAGAGAAATAAGTTAATGACCAGCTTGATGAATCTGTGGCGGCTATTGAAGTGTGTTCTTTAGTGTAAGAAATTTAATAAGGTGTATTTATTCTATGTAGTAATGTCAACATGAGAAAGCAAGCGGACAAACTTCTCTAGTGACAACCTTCTACTCGGAGACCATCTTCTAGCAACACACTGCTGCAGTGAGCCTATGTTATGGCAGAAGTCTGCTGTAGTGAACCTATGTTATGAAAGACGTCTGCTGTAGTGAGACTATGTTATGAAAGACGTCTGCTGTAGTGAGCCAATGTTATGAAAGAAATCTGCTGTAGTGAGCCTATGTTATGAAAGAAGTCTGCTGTAGTGAGCCTATGTTATGAAAGAAGTCTGCTGTAGTGAGACTATGTTATGAAAGAAGTCTGCTGTAGTGAGCCTATGTTATGAAAGAAGTCTGCTGTAGTGAGACTATGTTATGAAAGAAGTCTGCTGTAGTGAGACTATGTTATGAAAGAAGTCTGCTGTAGTGAGCCAATGTTATGAAAGAAGTCTGCTGTAGTGAGCCAATGTTATGAAAGAAATCTGCTGTAGTGAGCCTATGTTATGAAAGACGTCTGCTGTAGTGAGCCAATGTTATGAAAGAAATCTGCTGTAGTGAGATAATGTTATGAAAGAAGTCTGCTGTAGTGAGACTATGTTATGAAAGACGTCTGCTGTAGTGAGCAAATGTTATGAAAGAAATCTGCTGTAGTGAGCCAATGTTATGAAAGAAGTCTGCTGTAGTGAGCCAATGTTATGAAAGAAATCTGCTGTAGTGAGCCAATGTTATGAAAGAAATCTGCTGTAGTGAGCCAATGCTATGAAAGAAATCTGCTGTAGTGAGCCTATGTTATGAAAGAAGTCTGCTGTAGTGAGCCAATGTTATGAAAGAAATCTGCTGTAGTGAGCCAATGTTATGAAAGAAGTCTGCTGTAGTGAGACTATGTTATGAAAGAAGTCTGCTGTAGTGAGCCAATGCTATGAAAGAAGTCTGCTGTAGTGAGCCTATGTTATGAAAGAAGTCTGCTGTAGTGAGACTATGTTATGAAAGAAGTCTGCTGTAGTGAGCCAATGCTATGAAAGAAGTCTGCTGTAGTGAGCCTATGTTATGAAAGAAGTCTGCTGTAGTGAGACTATGTTATGAAAGAAGTCTGCTGTAGTGAGCCTATGTTATGAAAGAAGTCTGCTGTAGTGAGACTATGTTATGAAAGAAGTCTGCTGTAGTGAGCCTATGTTATGAAAGAAGTCTGCTGTAGTGAGCCAATGTTATGAAAGAAATCTGCTGTAGTGAGCCAATGTTATGAAAGAAATCTGCTGTAGTGAGCCAATGCTATGAAAGAAATCTGCTGTAGTGAGCCTATGTTATGAAAGAAGTCTGCTGTAGTGAGCCAATGTTATGAAAGAAATCTACTGTAGTGAGCCTATGTTATGAAAGACGTCTGCTGTAGTTAGCCAATGTTATGAAAGAAATCTGCTGTAGTGAGCCAATGTTATGAAAGAAGTCTGCTGTAGTGAGCCTATGTTATGAAAGACGTCTGCTGTAGTGAGACTATGTTATGAAAGACGTCTGCTGTAGTGAGCCAATGTTATGAAAGAAATCTGCTGTAGTGAGCCTATGTTATGAAAGAAGTCTGCTGTAGTGAGCCTATGTTATGAAAGAAGTCTGCTGTAGTGAGACTATGTTATGAAAGAAGTCTGCTGTAGTGAGCCTATGTTATGAAAGAAGTCTGCTGTAGTGAGACTATGTTATGAAAGAAGTCTGCTGTAGTGAGACTATGTTATGAAAGAAGTCTGCTGTAGTGAGCCAATGTTATTAAAGAAGTCTGCTGTAGTGAGACTATGTTATGAAAGAAGTCTGCTGTAGTGAGCCAATGTTATGAAAGAAGTCTGCTGTAGTGAGCCAATGTTATGAAAGAAGTCTGCTGTAGTGAGCCTATGTTATGAAAGAAGTCTGCTGTAGTGAGACTGTGTTTTGAAAGACGTCTGCTGTAGTGAGCCTATGTTATGAAAGAAGTCTGCTGTAGTGAGCCAATGTTATGAAAGACGTCTGCTGTAGTGAGCCAATGTTATGAAAGAAATCTGCTGTAGTGAGCCAATGTTATGAAAGAAGTCTGCTGTAGTGAGCCTATGTTATGAAAGACGTCTGCTGTAGTGAGCCAATGTTATGAAAGAAATCTGCTGTAGTGAGCCAATGTTATGAAAGAAGTCTGCTGTAGTGAGCCTATGTTATGAAAGACGTCTGCTGTAGTGAGACTATGTTATGAAAGACGTCTGCTGTAGTGAGCCAATGTTATGAAAGAAATCTGCTGTAGTGAGCCAATGTTATGAAAGAAGTCTGCTGTAGTGAGCCAATGTTATGAAAGAAATCTGCTGTAGTGAGCCAATGTTATGAAAGAAATCTGCTGTAGTGAGCCAATGCTATGAAAGAAATCTGCTGTAGTGAGCCTATGTTATGAAAGACGTCTGCTGTAGTGAGCCAATGTTATGAAAGAAATCTGCTGTAGTGAGACTATGTTATGAAAGAAATCTGCTGTAGTGAGCCTATGTTATGAAAGACGTCTGCTGTAGTGAGCCTATGTTATGAAAGAAGTCTGCTGTAGTGAGACTATGTTATGAAAGAAATCTGCTGTAGTGAGCCTATGTTATGAAAGACGTCTGCTGTAGTGAGCCTATGTTATGAAAGAAGTCTTCTGTAGTGAGACTATGTTATGAAAGAAGTCTGCTGTAGTGAGCCTATGTTATGAAAGAAGTCTGCTGTAGTGAGACTATGTTGTGAAAGAAGTCTGCTGTAGTGAGCCTATGTTATGAAAGAAATCTGCTGTAGTGAGCCAATGTTATGAAAGAAGTCTGCTGTAGTGAGCCTATGTTATGAAAGAAATCTGCTGTAGTGAGACTATGTTATGAAAGACGTCTGCTGTAGTGAGCCTATGTTATGGAAGAAGTCTGCTGTAGTGAGCCTATGTTATGAAAGACGTCTGCTGTAGTGAGCCTATGTTATGAAAGAAGTCTGCTGTAGTGAGACTATGTTATGAAAGAAGTCTGCTGTAGTGAGCCTATGTTATGAAAGAAGTCTGCTGTAGTGAGCCTATGTTATGAAAGAAGTCTGCTGTAGTGAGCCAATGTTATGAAAGAAGTCTGCTGTAGTGAGACTATGTTATGAAAGAAGTCTGCTGTAGTGAGCCAATGTTATGAAAGAAGTCTGCTGTAGCGAGCCAATGTTATGAAAGAAGTCTGCTGTAGTGAGCCTATGTTATGAAAGAAGTCTGCTGTAGTGAGCCAATGTTATGAAAGAAGTCTGCTGTAGTGAGACTATGTTATGAAAGAAGTCTGCTGTAGTGAGCCTATGTTATGAAAGACGTCTGCTGTAGTGAGCCTATGTTATGAAAGAAGTCTGCTGTAGTGAGCCTATGTTATGAAAGACGTCTGCTGTAGTGAGCCTATGTTATGAAAGAAATCTGCTGTAGTGAGCCTATGTTATGGCAGAAGTCTGCTGTAGTGAGACTATGTTATGAAAGACGTCTGCTGTAGTGAGCCAATGTTATGGCATATTGTTTTTTATTTTTTATTATTTTGTTTATTACAGTGAGACTAACACACGTGTTAATGCTACTCCCACAATTTCAATCATTTGTTTAATTGTTTTTGATTACGATGAAGAAATACAGGTTGGAAAGATACACTGTCATAGGGATATTAAAAAAAAATTACAAAAAGGGCTTTACAATATTTCTTCAGGCCATCCTTGTTTCGAGTACCATTCATACTCAGACCATCCTTTTTATTCACACTTGTGTCTGTCAGACCATCCTTCATTCATACTTGTGTCTGTCAGACCATCCTTCATTCATACTTGTGTCTGTCAGACCATCCTTCATTAATACTTGTGTCTGTCAGACCATCCTTCATTCACACTTGTGTCTGTCAGACCATCCTTCATTCATACTTGTGTCTGTCAGACCATCCTTCATTCATACTTGTGTCTGTCAGACCATCCTTCATTCATACTTGTGTCTGTCAGACTATCCTTCATTCATACTTGTGTCTGTCAGACCATCCTTCATTCACACTTGTGCCTGTCAGACCATCCTTCATTCATACTTGTGTCTGTCAGACCATCCTTCATTCACACTTGTGCCTGTCAGACCATCCTTCATTCATACTTGTGTCTGTCAGACCATCCTTCATTCATACTTGTGTCTGTCAGACCATCCTTCATTCATACTTTTGTCTTTCTGACCATCCTTCATTCATACTTGTGTCTGAAGATGTCTTAAAATAAAGTTGTTTCAACACTTTGACCACAATTCAATTTGACTTACTTTATCAAGAACGGACGAACGTAAAACGATGATCTCACCTAGTTCAGACTCAACGAGACCTTGACCACCAAGGGCCAATCAATGAGACTTTGACCATCTAGGACCAAGGGCATGACAACAGCAACATACAATCACTGACATGTTTGGGCGCCTGCCTGTAAGGGGAGGCCATCCCGTAAATTTAAGTCAACCGTATGCAGCAGGAATCAACTCCCTTACAAAAATCTTAAATTTATTTGACTTTATTTTCTTTAAAAATTATTTATGTGTCACTTTAAGTAATTAGACATTCCTTAAACTATGTAATTAGACATTCCTTAAACTATGTAATTAGACATTCCTTAAGTAATTAGACATTCCTTAATGTTGAAGTAATTAGACATTCCTTAAACTATGTAATTAGACATTCCTTAAACTATGTAATTAGACATTCCGTAAGTAATTAGACATTCCGTAAGTAATTAGACATTCCTTAAGTAATTAGACATTCCTTAAACTATGTTTCTGGTACCCTTCTCAAACCCAGCCATAAAATTTACCCTTGAAACTATTCTATGGTAGATTTAGATTTATTTATCTTACATTATTGGTCGTTGGCTCTAAGGGCGGCAACACCTGAAAACACAAGGCAGTTGAAGATTTACCAAGTCACCTCCCATGTTTGTTGAAGGTTGATAGGATTTACCGTTCAGGCTTTGTGAATATCTCTAAAACTAAATGATTTGAGATTGGGTTAGGTTTAGGGTTAATGGGCTTGGGGTTAAGTGAAGATGTGGGATATATAATATTTACAGAACTGTACTATCTTTGTTATGTTTTACTTATTAATATATCTTGTAGGCGTTCTCTCAATACATAACCTTGCATACAATAATCCTCTGAAGGACTGGTTTCAATAACACAACTTTAATATCTACACTATTCACATAACATATATCATTCGAGGTTATACAATGTGGAGTCCTCAGACACGTCAGCCATGACACCTACAATTCTCAAACACTGATAATAATCTCGAACCTTCTACCCCATCCCTTACCGAGCTTTCACTCACGTGATCTCTCCGTCATCCAACACGCGAATCACACGTGACATTCATCCCCATCCTTCAAAAAAAATGTTTATGAAATACAACATTTTTGGTCTTAATAAAATCAAATTAATCTACATGTATATTCATATGATTATATCTGTCTCTCCATGATTGTCTACCTTGATCATAATCTCTATGTCTGGAATTATGATTATATTTTTCTCTCCATGATTGTCTACCTTGATCATAATCTCTATGTCTGGAATTATGATTATATTTTTCTCTCCATGCTTGTCTACATTTGTTTTCAAAGTGATCTTGTCTTGATTTTTCTTCTGTTTTCTTTCTTATAGGGCTGCCATTAGGTGACACCCTATTTGGTTGTCCTTTATTGTGGTAACACTGCCTCGCCACATGTCCTGGCTTGTTACAGTACCAGCAAATAGTTTGTCTGTTGCCTTGGTTTGGCAGACTCTGGTTTCTCATTCCTTGTCTTTTTTCTTGATTTTTAATTTGTATTGCTGAAAAGATATCTTGTCTCTTATCCATTTCCACATTTGGATGAGTCTTTGAATGTGCGTAATGCATTTGTTAGCTCTGCTTGAGTACGAACTTTCTTATCAGTTAAATATGTGAATAGAGCTGGTGTTGCATTTTCTAAGAACTTGTCAATTAACACCATGTCTAGTATGGCCTTTAGATTGCTTGTATCTATTGCTGTAAGTTCCAGCCATTTTGTTAATTTAACTTGTGCTTCATGCACTATGATCTGTGGATCTTTGTCCATCTTGATTCTCATTTCATGAAATTCTTTTCTATAATCATTTTCTGACTTTCCGAAATGACATAGAAGTGCCTTTTTGACATTTTTATATATGCTTTGTGTCTTCTTTGGCTATACTGTTGTAAGCTTCAAATGCTTCTCCAGTTAGTTGAGTCATCAGTTGTGCTGGCCAATCTTCTTCATCATAACCTTTCATGGCCATTATGGATTCAAAATAATCCAGATAAACATCCATTTTTTTCTTTCTGGCTATCATATTTTCTAACTTTGATAGTGTCTTTTGGTGCTGACTTTCTATTCGTGTCATTACCAGGATTGTGGCCTCTACTCTCTAAATCAATTTGTAGTTTTAAGCTGTCATTTTCAAGTTGTTCAAGTTCTCTTCTTGCAGCTCTTTCTTCTCTTTCAATTATTTGTCTTTGCCTCTCTTCTTCTTTGGCTATTTTTTCGCATCTCTTCTTCTCTGGCTATTTTTAGCTTCTCTCCTTCTTTAACAATTTTTTGCATTGCTCTTTCTTCTTCTTTGGCTATCTTGACTTTCTCTTCAATAAAGTCTTTCATTTCTTTTCCACTTAGTCCGATCTCTTTAGCAATCATAGTGAATTCTTTGTAGTAATCCATGTTTAGTTTTACGGAATAATATGAGTCAAGCAATTCAGTAAGGAATTAAATATTTATTTATTAAGGTAAAAATCCTCCAAATGAAAAATCTTGAATTCAAAATACGTTAAGTCCAAATAAGTGACACATCTAAACCATTAAATTTGATTTTGACAAAATGAGGCAACAAAGCATCCTCACACGGGATCTTAAGTATGCTTTATATATACGCTCCCTCAGATTGACAAAACACATACGATGGTCCAAAGTTTAGAAAACAATATGTCACTTAGTCAAATTTTCCAATTTCCGAACTTTAGAGTAGTTTTTAGACACTTTAGACAGTTCACTCCATTACTCCAAATTGCAATTATCACACTTTTCACACAATGAATGAATACAAATTCCGTTCCTTGATTTATAATTCACACTGACACAGTTGTTAATAGTCCATAGCTTCCCAAGTTCAAGGTTTGTTTACAGTTCTTTCTTGGAATTATTAGTAATAGCCTGTAATTGCTGACGTATATAGACAGTAGGCCTGTCGACTGTGTGACTGTAAGGTTAGAACCAACTGGGCTGACCTAGTTTTATACAGTGCACGCAGCGGTCACGTTTGTTTAAGCCGCCATATTGAAAACTTCTTGTATCGTATATTTCATTGAATTACAAAAGTTTATTTACTGCTGCTTACGAACTTGAATATTCACAAATTATGATGGCTCAAAAAATTTTAGCCTTCAATTAATACTTACCCTCTTTTGAATACACAAAATAATTGTCACTTCCACGAATATCTCTCGTGATAACAATTCACATTTTGTTCACTTCAGACACCAATGTAATATCTTTTTTATGTTTTACTTATTAATATATCTTCTCTCAATACATAACCTTGCATACACTAATCCTCTGAAGGACTGGTTTCAATAAACACAACTTTAATATCTACACTATTCACATAACATATATCATTTCGAGGTTATACAACGTGGAGTCCTCAGACACGTCAGCCATGACACCTACAATTCTCAAACACTGATCTATCTAACAAATTTTCACTTTTTTCTGTTCCTGGGTTGAAAGTGTGTTTTCCTAACCCGTTTTGTCTAGAAAAGAAAGGAAATCGCTGTTATTCCAGAATAACTTTGCTTCTGTGACCGGGACATTACAATTTGGAAAATCGTGTGTTTTCGAGAAAATTATCGATTTGCTTTCAATGCTGAGCTTCCTCCCTGAACTGCTAGATTTGTCCAGATCTTTCTACAATTCTCCTGAACACTCTAGAACGTTCAAGAAACTTCCAGAACTTTCGAGAAACTCTCAGAACTGTCTAGAACGTTCTTGAACGTTCCAAAAGTAGCTGTACAAGTATAAAAGCTCAGGTGTCTCGAACCAAGATTCCAATTCGTTTTATTGCAGACTGAAAGGATAACTATTCGTAGTTGAAGAGAAGTTATTTATTTGATATGGCATCAATAGGTTGTTTGCATCCAGCTGATTCATTCTGCTACGTGTGCGGACAATTCATAAAGACAAGAGCGAAAAAGTATTCCGTGGAAGCAAGTCGTATAATGTGCGAGGCCTACAAGGCATACTTCGGCGTGCCGGTCGTGGACCAAGACAAAACTTGTGCACCGTATTTCACATGTGAATATTGAAAGAAAACACTTGAAGGTAAAATGAATAGTTGCTTCTCGCTTAGATCTGTTTTATTTTATTTTATAAAATTTCAATGCTTTAGATCTAGTTCATTTCAAAGAGTTGTAATTTACAAAGTTTTGTCACAAGTCGTGTACTGTAGGCAAATACGTTCCATCTTGAAATCGTTCCATGTTTTGAAATTTCCGTGCCCTCAAATTATTATAATTCTTATGTATTATTATGTGCTATGTTACAGGTCGGTACAGAGGAGAGAAGCGAGCCATGAAGTTTGCTATCCCTCTAATTTGGCGAGAGCCGACGGACCACTCAAGCAACTGATACTTCTGCATTGTAAACCCAAAATACCGTCGCACCGGCAAAAATGCCCCTCAGATCATTTATCCGGACGTACCTTCTTCCATCGCCCAGTACCACACAGCCCCGATCTGCCAGTTCCGACTCCTCCTAGGCGGCATCGGCCATCTTCAGGAGACAGCAGCAAGTCAGATAGCGAGGCAGATACTGGAGATATGGACTTCGATTCCGCAGATGAAGTTTAGGTTAGAATGCCGTACTTCCCTAACCAGAAAGACGTGAACGATTTAATTAGGGAATCGGGCTTACGAAATCGAATGCCGAGCTTCTGATATCCAGACTCAAACAGTGGAACTTGGTTGATGATAGCGTACAAGCCACGGATCAGAGGAAGCGGCATGAAAGATTCTCCAGCTTGACACTAAGGCGCATTATCACACAAAGGACTGGCCACAAAGGACCGAGTTTTTTGTTGGGAAGAGCAATGTGTAGTGGGAGCCTCTGATAGAACCTCATAAAGTGCTTATGCCACCGCTGCACATCAAGTTAGCCCTCATTAAGCAATCAGTCACTGCTCTTGACAAGGAGTCAGCAGCATTTCAATACCTCCAAGATCTTTTTCCAAAGCTGTCCGAGGCTAAGGTCAGGGTTGGTATATTCGTCGGACAAAAGATCAAGAAGATCATAGAATGTGAGGATTTCGCAAAGTTGTTGAAAAGGATGGAGAGAGTGGCTTGGAGCAGTTTCGTTGCAGTTGTTCAGGGCTTCCTAGGTAATCACAAAGCTGAAAACTACGTGGAGTTGGTGCAGACTCTCATTAAGAATTACGCCAAAATGGAATGCAGAATGTCTCTGAAAGTCCATATCCTTGATTCGCATCTCGACAAATTCAAGGAAAACATGGGCGCTTACTCCGAGGAGCAAGGCGAGCACTTTCATCAAGATATATTGGACTTTGAACGTCGTTACCAAGGACAGTATAACAAAAACATGATGGGGGACTACATTTGGGGGCTACTTCGAGAGAGTGGTTCACAATACAGTCGTAAATCTAGAAAATCTACACATTTATGAACCTTGTTGAGTGGTTTCCGACTGCGTTTGTCTATTCCTTGGGCAGTTTTTGTTTTTACCTGATCATAATGACGAAAATAAAATTTAAAAAATCGTTCTATTTTAAAAAAAAATCAACCGAGTTTTCTTCGTGCTGTTGTGAAAGCAAAGTTTGTGCTTAATGAAGTCATTTTTTCACATACTTTAGACATAAGCAATTGAAATATAACACTTAAAAGCAGGAACAAAAATATTGTGTTACATAGTGTAATAATCTCGAAACTTCTACCCCATCTCTTCCCGCGCTTTCACTCACGTGATCTCTCCGTTATCCAACACGCGATTCACACGTGACAAGAACGATGGTCGAATGAATACATCTTACATAGCATAATGAGTATACATAAACCATATATATGTTACAGGCAAAGTGTGAAATTCAGGCAATGTATAGAATGCCTGATGGTTTCAGGCAAAGTATTAAATGATTGCTATTTCATACATTGCCTAGGCATTCTATAGAATGCCGAGTAGTTGTCCGGCAAAGTATGTAGTTTGCCCTACCCCCGCGATTTTTCCAGCCACTGATGTTGGCGGTAGCGCTTTGGTCGTTGTTTGATAATGGCGATCGAAGCTTGTGAGCGTTGAAAGTTATTACAGCGTTTAGCCGGTACGTGGTTGTTTAGCCGGTACGTGGTTGGTACGTGGTTCCATTTCCAAATCACAGACAACATTGAAAAAATTCTTCTCACGACTTCAGTTTATATCATCCGGCTGATATTCCACAGACGTTCTCCCATAACGTTTCCCCTTGGATTGCTGGGTGACCGAGTCCCTTGTCTTATCTATACAGACGCTCCTTCTATACAGAAGATAAATGCGTCCACAGACCATGCCGGTCTGTTGGCAAGTGATGCAGCGTTCACAGGCCTCGGCTATAAGGGTTCCACGCATTACCCAGCCGCCTTTAATTCCCCTAACTAATGTTAGGTACCCATTCGGAGCTGGGTGGACTCAGGGACGCCCTAGGCCCCAGAAACAATTTCTTACCTTTACAAGGATTCGAACCCGTGACCATCGGTACGGCAGCCGAGCGCGCATGCCAATCGACCACCGTGCCCCTGTCGGAAGAGAATGTAGTGCTAGAACAGGGATCACGCCATGCTGACATCCAACGACGTTTCTACGATGAGTTATCTAGAGTAAGAGCCAATGCTGCTAAAAACAGCGTTTTTAAAAACCGAAACTGTTACCAAAAGTTGGTGGATGATGTGAAAATGGCTAAGACCACCATCAAGCCCATTTGTCCATTAGTTATGGAGGACGGGACAGAATGTTGAAAGAACTTTCACACAAATATATGAGCGCTACCCGTCATGATATTGAACTGTGTATTAACATTAGTGAACACTGCCAGAAAAAAACAAAAAGTCATAAAAAAAGTCAATGTGGTCAAGCCATTGGCTTTTTCTGAATTCAACACACGTTGTCAGGTCGATCTCATCGACGTTCAATCACATCCTGATGGGGAATACAAGTTTAATATAGTGTATCAAGATCACCCCACCAAGTTCGTGGTTCTCAGGGCCTTATAGAAAAAAAGGGCACAAAAAGTAGCATACCACCTCGTAGACATATTTACGTTGCTTGGTACTCCAATGATTCTACAGTCCAATAATGGCAGGGAATTTGTAAGTAATCAGTCTAAAGGAGTCTGGCCCACATTGAAGATCGTTCATGGTAAGCCGCGCCACATACAAAGCTAGGGGAGCGTCGAAAGAGCTAACAATGACAACGAAAATATGCTGTGTGCTTGGATGCAAGATGAAATAACTGGCCACTGGAGTGAGGGGTTACGGTTCGTCCAACGCAAGAAGAACAGAGCTTTTCATTCTGGGTTTGAAATTAAAAGATAACCTTACGAAGCTCTCTTTGGCTGCAGAGCTAAAGTAGGCCGCACAACGTCATCCCTACCTGACAATGATATACAAGATTTGGAAACAGAGAAAGACCTCAAAATAATAATACAGAGCGTACATCATGTGTTTTATTTTGTCTTATTTCCACTTTAAAATACGTAATTATCAATAAAGTCTTTTGTTGTGCTCTTTTTACACTTTGCCTAAACGAAATACGGAATTCTATAGAATACCCAGACATTCTATAGAATGCCTAGGCAAAGCATGTAAAAGTTTGAAAAATTTCATACTTTGCCTGAAACCATCAGGCATTCTATACATTGCCTAGGCATTCATTAGAATGCCTGATTTCACACATTGCCTGTAACATATAGACAAATACATTGTTCTTAAATACAACCAGCAATATAGCCTTTACCGAATACTTTTAATGCTAACCAGTTACAATATATAGAATTATAGCTGGTTTGTAGAATAATTATTGATTCAATTAAAAAAATTATGAATATAAACAAAATAATAACATTAGTCTAAGTTCTGCATCGTTCCCAAAATAACGACTACAATATAATAACACATCAACAACCACATCTTCATATCATTGCCTACAACATTATCATACACAGCAATAGCTACCACATCTTCACATCATTGCCTACAACATTTTCATACCACAGCAATAGCTACCACATCTTCATATCATTGCCTACAACATTGTCATACACTGCAACAACTAACACATCATCCAAGAACTTTCTAAACACTCTTCTCCAACCCACACTTTCTCGACCATACGAACACCTCCCACACACACCTCCCACACACACCTCCCACGCAAATTCACCCCACACCCTCACCATCTCGCCCCTCTCCCCCCATTCGTGTTGAAGGAAACTGGATTATCGATTAGACATCTCGCTGACATTTTCAGCTGCTCGGGATTTCTTTGCTTTCATTCAGATATTAACACTGTCTCTAAGATTCATCGCTCTTCATTCAATAGATTCAGATATTAACACAGTGCCTCTCAGATTGTATGCAATTCATTCAATAGATTCAGATATCAATACACTGTCTCTCAGATTCATCGCTCTTCATTTAATAGATTCAGATATCAATACACTGTCTCTCAGATTCATCGCTCTTCATTCAATAGATTCAGATATCAATACACTGTCTCTCAGATTCATTGCTCTTCATTCAATAGATTCAGATATTAATATTAATACACAGTCTCTCAGTTTCATCGCTCTTCATTCAATAGATTCAGGTATCAATACACTGTCTCTCAGATTCATCGCTCTTAATTCAATAGATTCAGATATTAACACTGTGTACTACAGCTACTACACTGACCTCTCCATACAACAGCTACTATAATGACCTCTCCATACAACAGCTACCATACTGACCTCTCCGTACAACAACTATCATACTGACCTCTCCATACAACAACTACCATACTGACCTCTCCATACAACAGCTACCATACTTACCTCTCCATACAACAGCTACTATACTTACCTCTCCATACAACAGCTACCATACTGACCTCTCCATACAACAGCTACTATACTGACCTCTCCATACAAAAGCTACCATACTAACCTCTCCATACAACAGCTACCATACTTACCTCTCCATACAACAACTACCATACTTACCTCTCCATACAACAGCTACCATACTTACCTCTCCATACAACAGCTACCATACTTACCTCTCCATACAACAACTACCATACTTACCTCTCCATACAACAGCTACCATACTTACCTCTCCATACAACAGATACAATACTGACCTCTCCATACAACAGCTACTATACTGACCTCTCCATACAACAACTACCATACTGACCTCTCCATACAACAGCTACCATACTTACCTCTCCATACAACAGCTACCATACTTACCTCTCCATACAACAGCTACTACACTGACCTCTCCATACAACAGCTACCATACTGACCTCTCCATACAACAGCTACCATACTGACCTCTCCATACAACAGCAACCATACTTACCTCTCCATACAACAGCTACCATACTGACCTCTCCATACAACAGCTACCATACTGACCTCTCCATACAACAGCTACCATACTGACCTCTCCATACAACAGCTACCATACTGACCTCTCCATACAACAGCTACCATGGTTGATTCTGTATTAATATGATACAAGAAATACCACTTCAGACATTAAATACAACAGTATCACCTTAAAGAGCCCCGCTTATGTGTCATTCCACGTATGAGCACATTTCTCCTACTCGAGTATAAGGTTCAATCGCATCAATACATTCATCATTCATTCTTTAGTGGGTCGAATAGCGCAGTTTCTTCCCATGATTGCGTTTAAGTTTAGGTAATAAAATGTACGGTATTTTTTGTTATCTAACAGAAATTTGCTTCAATGTTGAATAACAGCTGTGCTATAGTTAGGTATATCTAAGTGATGGTTTGCCAATCATGTACTATAGTTAGGTATATCTAAGTGATGGTTTGCCAATCATGTACTATAGTTAGGTATATCTAAGTGATGGTTTGCCAATCATGTACTATAGTTAGGTATATCTAAGTGATGGTTTGCCAATCATGTACTATAGTTAGGTATATCTAAGTGATGGTTTGCCAATCATGTACTATAGTTAGGTATATCTAAGTGATGGTTTGCCAATCATGTACTATAGTTAGGTATATCTAAGTGATGGTTTGCCAATCATGTACTATAGTTAGGTATATCTAAGTGATGGTTTGCCAATCATGTACTATAGTTAGGTATATCTAAGTGATGGTTTGCCAATCATGTACTATAGTTAGGTATATCTAAGTGATGGTTTGCCAATCATGTACTATAGTTAGGTATATCTAAGTGATGGTTTGCCAATCATGTACTATAGTTAGGTATATCTAAGTGATGGTTTGCCAATCATGTACTATAGTTAGGTATATCTAAGTGATGGTTTGCCAATCATGTACTATAGTTAGGTATATCTAAGTGATGGTTTGCCAATCATGTACTATAGTTAGGTATATCTAAGTGATGGTTTGCCAATCATGTACTATAGTTAGGTATATCTAAGTGATGGTTTGCCAATCATGTACTATAGTTAGGTATATCTAAGTGATGGTTTGCCAATCATGTACTATAGTTAGGTATATCTAAGTGATGGTTTGCCAATCATGTACTATAGTTAGGTATATCTAAGTGATGGTTTGCCAATCATGTACTATAGTTAGGTATATCTAAGTGATGGTTTGCCAATCATGTACTATAGTTAGGTATATCTAAGTGATGGTTTGCCAATCATGTACTATAGTTAGGTATATCTAAGTGATGGTTTGCCAATCATGTACTATAGTTAGGTATATCTAAGTGATGGTTTGCCAATCATGTACTATAGTTAGGTATATCTAAGTGATGGTTTGCCAATCATGTACTATAGTTAGGTATATCTAAGTGATGGTTTGCCAATCATGTACTATAGTTAGGTATATCTAAGTGATGGTTTGCCAATCATGTACTATAGTTAGGTATATCTAAGTGATGGTTTGCCAATCATGTACTATAGTTAGGTATATCTAAGTGATGGTTTGCCAATCATGTACTATAGTTAGGTATATCTAAGTGATGGTTTGCCAATCATGTACTATAGTTAGGTATATCTAAGTGATGGTTTGCCAATCATGTACTATAGTTAGGTATATCTAAGTGATGGTTTGCCAATCATGTACTATAGTTAGGTATATCTAAGTGATGGTTTGCCAATCATGCACTATAGTTAGGTATATCTAAGTGATGGTTTGCCAATCATGCACTATAGTTAGGTATATCTAAGTGATGGTTTGCCAATCATGTACTATAGTTAGGTATATCTAAGTGATGGTTTGCCAATCATGTACTATAGTTAGGTATATCTAAGTGATGGTTTGCCAATCATGTACTATAGTTAGGTATATCTAAGTGATGGTTTGCCAATCATGTACTATAGTTAGGTATATCTAAGTGATGGTTTGCCAATCATGCACTATAGTTAGGTATATCTAAGTGATGGTTTGCCAATCATGTACTATAGTTAGGTATATCTAAGTGATGGTTTGCCAATCATGTACTATAGTTAGGTATATCTAAGTGATGGTTTGCCAATCATGTACTATAGTTAGGTATATCTAAGTGATGGTTTGCCAATCATGTACTATAGTTAGGTATATCTAAGTGATGGTTTGCCAATCATGTACTATAGTTAGGTATATCTAAGTGATGGTTTGCCAATCATGTACTATAGTTAGGTATATCTAAGTGATGGTTTGCCAATCATGCACTATAGTTAGGTATATCTAAGTGATGGTTTGCCAATCATGTACTATAGTTAGGTATATCTAAGTGATGGTTTGCCAATCATGTACTATAGTTAGGTATATCTAAGTGATGGTTTGCCAATCATGTACTATAGTTAGGTATATCTAAGTGATGGTTTGCCAATCATGTACTATAGTTAGGTATATCTAAGTGATGGTTTGCCAATCATGCACTATAGTTAGGTATATCTAAGTGATGGTTTGCCAATCATGTACTATAGTTAGGTATATCTAAGTGATGGTTTGCCAATCATGTACTATAGTTAGGTATATCTAAGTGATGGTTTGCCAATCATGTACTATAGTTAGGTATATCTAAGTGATGGTTTGCCAATCATGTACTATAGTTAGGTATATCTAAGTGATGGTTTGCCAATCATGCACTATAGTTAGGTATATCTAAGTGATGGTTTGCCAATCATGTACTATAGTTAGGTATATCTAAGTGATGGTTTGCCAATCATGTACTATAGTTAGGTATATCTAAGTGATGGTTTGCCAATCATGTACTATAGTTAGGTATATCTAAGTGATGGTTTGCCAATCATGTACTATAGTTAGGTATATCTAAGTGATGGTTTGCCAATCATGTACTATAGTTAGGTATATCTAAGTGATGGTTTGCCAATCATGTACTTAAGTTATATGGAGAACTGGCATCGGGAAAGAGGAAGACAGGTCGCCCAAGTCCTCGATTTATTGATGTCTACCAGAGAGACAAAAAAGCGGCCAGAATAAACACAAGTGACTGGAAATGCAAAGCAGAAGACCAATCTACGTGGCGCACAGTTGTCAAAGAGGGCGTCATAGTAGCCGAGGAGCGAAGGATGGAGGAGGCTACAGACAGAAGAGCTAGGAGAAAGGCCAAAACATTTGGAAGCACAGAACTCGTGTGTAAAAGCTGTGGTAAAGACTGTCACTCAAGGATAGGACTGCACAGCCTTACGAGGAAATGCAACCCAACTCAACGGTGATTCACCATCGTCTCGTGAAACATGCAACCCAACCCAACGGTGATGCACCATCGTCTCGTGAAACATGCAACCCAACCCAACGGTGATGCACCATCGTCTCGTGAAACATGCAACCCAACCCAACGGTGATGCACCATCGTCTCGTGAAACGGAAGGATGCCGACGATTACTTAAGTTAGGTATCTAAGAATGGGGTTGCCAGACATGTAATAAAGTTAGGTATCTAAGAATGGGGTTGCCAGACATGTAATAAAGTTAGGTATCTAAGAATGGGGTTGCCAGACATGTAATAAAGTTAGGTATCTAAGAATTGGGTTGCCAGACATATAATAAAGTTAGGTATCTAAGAATGGGGTTGCCAGTCATATAATAAAGTTAGGTATCTAAGAATGGGGTTGCCAGACATGTGATAAAGTTAGGTATCTAAGAATGGGGTTGCCAGACATGTGATAAAGTTAGTTATCTAAGAATGGGGTTGCCAGACATATAATAAAGTTAGTTATCTAAGAATGGGGTTGCCAGACATATAATAAAGTTAGGTATCTAAGAATGGGGTTGCCAGAAATGTAATAAAGTTAGGTATCTAAGGATGGGGGTTGCCAGACATGTAATAAAGTTAGGTAACTAAGAATGGGGTTGCCAGACATATAATAAATTTAGGTATCTAAGAATGGGGTTGTCAGACATGTAATAAAGTTAGGTATCTAAGAATGGGGTTGCCAGACTTATAATAAAGTTAGGTATCTAAGAATGGGGTTGCCAGACATATAATAAAGCTAGTTATCTAAGAATGGGGTTGTCAGACATATAATAAAGTTAGGTATCTAAGAATGGGGTTGCCAGTCATATAATAAAGTTAGGTATCTAAGAATGGGGTTGCCAGACATGTGATAAAGTTAGGTATCTAAGAATGGGGTTGCCAGACATATAATAAAGTTAGTTATCTAAGAATGGGGTTGCCAGACATATAATAAAGTTAGTTATCTAAGAATGGGGTTGCCAGACATAAAATAAAGTTAGGTGTCTAAGAATGGGGTTGCCAGACATGTGATAAAGTTAGGTATCTAAGAATGGGGTTGCCAGACATATAATAAAGTTAGTTATCTAAGAATGGGGTTGCCAGACATATAATAACGTTAGTTATCTAAGAATGGGGTTGCCAGACATATTATAAAGTTAGGTATCTAAGAATGGGGTTGCCAGTCATATAATAAAGTTAGGTATCTAAGAATGGGGTTGCCAGACATATAATAAAGTTAGTTATCTAAGAATGGGGTTGCCAGACATATAATAAAGTTAGTTAACTAAGAATGGGGTTGCCAGACATATAATAAAGTTAGGTATCTAAGAATGGGGTTGCCATACATGTAATAAAGTTAGGTATCTAAGAATGGGGTTGCCAGACATGTAATAAAGTTAGGTATCTAAGAATGGGGTTGCCAGACATATAATAAAGTTAGGTATCTAAGAATGGGGTTGCCAGACATATAATAAAGTTAGGTATCTAAGAATGGGGTTGCCAGACATATAATACAGCTAGTTATCTAAGAAAGGGGTTGCCAGACATATAATAAAGTTAGGTATCTAAGAATGGGGTTGTCAGTCATATAATAAAGTTAGGTATCTAAGAATGGGGTTGCCAGACATGTGATAAAGTTAGGTATCTAAGAATGGGGTTGCCAGACATATAATAAAGTTAGTTTCTAAGAATGGGGTTGCCAGACATATAATAAAGTTAGTTATCTAAGAATGGGGGTTGCCAGACATATAATAAAGTTAGGTATCTAAGAATGGGGTTGCCAGTCATATAATAAAGTTAGGTATCTATCTACGAGGGGGCGTGTTAGTCTGTTCTAAACTTAGGTATCTGAGAAATGTTATTGCCAATCTTTCGTCTTTTATTGCGTTTCCAAGCATAGCAACTCTGCTCTCGTGTGATCCTAGAATCTCGTGCGTAGTGTGACTGTTTCCAGTGCCAGAGATGTGAGGGCAGTGATGAGGGGTCAGGGATGTGTGGGGCCAGGGATGTGGGGGCCTGGCCGTGCAATCCGAGCAGAGAGAGGGAGCGGTTGGAACATTGCTGTTAATTGTGTCCTGTACAGGGGCCGGCTTGTCATGAGTCGTTTGATCAAATAACGCGGCTATTCAGGGAGAGAGAAAAAAATCCTCAATGAGAGAAAAAGTTCCGATGTATTGGAGTGATCTATCTTGGGATACAAACTTCTGGATTACCTTCCTTGTTTTGGTCTAGGCACAATCGTCGTAAAACAAGTTGAACATCAGTTTGCTGATAGAAACATTTGGTTGGAGGATTTTCTGAGACAAGTTCCAATGAGGTCAGTGAATTTTATAAATTGCGTCATTGTTTATGTCAATGATGTATGTAACCGTTAGTACAACGTTTTGTTTGCTCTTTTATGCATCATTTCCTTAAGGATTTATTTTAACCAATTGGGTTCAAGGATTTATTTGGTCACCAAGTGGAGAGTGGTGTATCAACAAAACCACAGGAAAGAGATATCTTAAAGATACTCTCGACGATTGTCTTGAATAAATTTCACTGTCTTATCAGCCGCTTGAATTATTTAAAACATCAAATTTTGTTTTCCCCAACCCCTATGGGGGGGGGGAGCAACTATCGCAATAAGTTAAACCAGCGTTGTCTTCCGCGTGAACATAAGAAGAATTGTCGGAATTTAAAAAAAACAAGAAAAATTATGAAGTGAACTAATCCACACTCCTTAAAAACATGGAATTACGAATGCAATTGTCATAATGATTAAAATAAATGATAAAACAAAATTAACACTACATTTTTTACACCGCGGCGAATCTAATTTATATTTATTTAAGTTGTAACACAATATATATCATAGAAATAAGTAGATGTGTCTAAACATCGCATAGAGAACCTTTACCTTAAGGTCCCTAGCAAAGGAGAGCAGGCAGCAGGCATAACATCATACCTAGAGGTGTCAGTATAGGTCAGAGAGTATAACATCTAGTGGTGTCAGTATAGGTCAGAGAGTAAAACATACATAGTGGTGTTAGTATAGGTCAGAGAGTATAACATACCTAGTGGAGTCAGTATAGGTCAGAGAGTATAACATACCTAGTGGTGTCAGTATAGGTCAGAGAGTATAACATACCTAGTGGTGTCAGTATAGGTCAGAGAGTATAACATACCTAGTGGTGTCAGTATAGGTCAGAGAGTATAACATCTAGTGGTGTCAGTATAGGTCAGAGAGTATAACATACCTAGTGGTGTCAGTATAGGTCAGAGAGTACAACATCTAGTGGTGTCAGTATAGGTCAGAGAGTATAACATCTAGTGGTGTCATTATAGGTCAGAGAGTATAACATTTAGTAGTGTCAGTATAGGTCAGAGAGTATAACATCTAGTAGTGCCAGTATAGGTCAGAGAGTATAACATCATACCTAGTGGTGTCAGTATAGGTCAGAGAGTATAACATCTGGTGGTGTCAGTATAGGTCAGAGAGTATAACATACTTAGTGGTGTCAGTATAGGTCAGAGAGTATAACATCTAGTGGTGTCAGTATAGGTCAGAGAGGATAACATACCTAGTGGTGTCGGTATAGGTCAGAGAGTATACCATCTAGTGGTGTCAGTATAGGTCAGAGAGTATAACATACCTGGTGGTGTCAGTATAGGTCAGAGAGTATAACATCTAGTGGTGTCAGTATAGGTAAGAGAGTATAACATCTAGTGGTGTCAGTATAGGTCAGAGAGTATAACATCTATCGGTGTCAGTATAGGTAAGAGAGTATAACATCTTGTGGTGTCAGTATAGGTAAGAGAGTATAACATCTAGTGGTGTCAGTATAGGTCAGAGAGTATAACATCTATCGGTGTCAGTATAGGTAAGAGAGTATAACATCTTGTGGTGTCAGTATAGGTCAGAGAGTATAACATCTAGTAGTGCCAGTATAGGTCAGAGAGTATAACATCTAGTAGTGCCAGTATAGGTCAGAGAGTATAACATCTGGTCAGAAAGTATAACATCTAGTGGCGTCATTATAGGTCAGAGAGTATAACATACATAGTGGTGTCAGTATAGGTCAGAGAGTATAACATCTAGTAGTGTCATTATAGGTCAGAGACTATAACATCTAGTAGTGTCAGTATAGGTCAGAGAGTATAACATCTAGTAGTGTCATTATAGGTCAGAGAGTATAACATCTAGTAGTGCCAGTATAGGTCAGAGAGTATAACATCTAGTAGTGTCATTATAGGTCAGAGAGTATAACATCTAGTAGTGCCAGTATAGGTCAGAGAGTATAACATCTAGTAGTGCCAGTATAGGTCAGAGAGTATAACATCTGGTCAGAAAGTATAACATCTAGTGGCGTCATTATAGGTCAGAGAGTATAACATACATAGTGGTGTCATTATAGGTCAGAGAGTATAACATCTAGTAGTGTCATTATAGGTCAGAGAGTATAACATCTAGTAGTGCAAGTATAGGTCAGAGAGTATAACATCTAGTAGTGTCATTATAGGTCAGAGAGTATAACATCTAGTAGTGCCAGTATAGGTCAGAGAGTATAACATCTAGTAGTGCAAGTATAGGTCAGAGAGTATAACATCTGGTCAGAAAGTATAACATCTAGTGGCGTCATTATAGGTCAGAGAGTATAACATACATAGTGGTGTCAGTATAGGTCAGAGAGTATAACATCTAGTAGTGTCATTATAGGTCAGAGACTATAACATCTAGTAGTGTCAGTATAGGTCAGAGAGTATAACATCTGATCAGAGAGTATAACATCTAGTAGTGTCAGTATAGGTCAGAGAGTATAACATCTGGTCAGAGAGTATAACATCTAGTAGTGTCAGTATAGGTCAGAGAGTATAACATCTGGTCAGAGAGTATAACATCTAGTAGTGTCAGTATTGGTCAGAGAGTATAACATCATACCTAGTGGTGTCAGTATAGGTCAGAGAGTATAACATCTGGTCAGAGAGTATAACATCTAGTGGTGTCAGTATAGGTCAGAGAGGATAACATACCCAGTGGTGTCATTATAGGTCAGAGAGTATAACATCTAGTAGTGCCAGTATAGGTCAGAGAGTATTACATACCTAGTGGTGTCAGTATAGGTCAGAGAGTATAACATCTAGTAGTGCCAGTATAGGTCAGAGAGTATAACATACCTAGTGGTGTCAGTATAGGTCAGGGAGTATAACATCATACCTAGTGGTGTCAGTATAGGTCAGAGAGTATAACATCTGGTCAGAGAGTATAATATCACACCTAGTGATGTCGGTATAGGTCAGAGAGTATAACATACCTAGTGGTGTCAGTATAGGTCAGAGAGTATAACATAATATCTGTTTGTGTCAATATAGATCAATTAGGGAAATTTGCATTTTAAAGATACTCGCTACAAGGCTCAAACTATGAATTATTATTCGAGGTAATAAATTCAATAACCTACCAGCGATAACATTGGCAGACATCTAAAGATAAGAATATAATCCAAGACAAGAAGAATGGACAAGACATCAAGTCAATGTATATATATAATCTAGGTCAAGAAAAGATCTCCACATGACATTTGATATTGTAGCACATAGTCAGGGATTTTTACTATTAGATTTATTTCTTGTTGACAGAGTCACGTGACCTTTCCTAAACATTCAACTATTCTTGCTATTGGTATTGTGTTCAGCTGTGACGTAAACCTAATTTTTGGGTGAAATCGATACCCACAAAAGTGAGGCAGTATTGATCTGTTGATCGGTATATTGAATTAGTGGCAACAGCGATGGTGGACCCTACGTCCTCAAACAGTGGTGTCCAGTTGGGCTGCGGCCTTCATGTGGTCCGCCATGTGGCCCGGCAAGTGGTCAGATCCTGGGGACATAGCTAATAAATAACGTGAATTGTGCAGACGATGTTTTTAAATATTTTGTCATCTCTGTGGATGATACAGCATGATCTTTGTAGATGATAAAGCGTGATCTTTGTGGTTGATACAGTATGATCTTTGTGGATGATACAGTATGATCTTTGTGGTTGATACAGTATGATCTTTGTGGATGATACAGTAGGATCTTTGTGGTTGATACAGTATGATCTTTGTGGATGATACAGTATGATCTTTGTGGATGATACAGTGTGATCTCTGTGGATAATTCAGCTGCTATAACCGTTATAAAATTTCTGAAACAGTTGAATCATGCAACGTGTCGTTGTAGGGACATCCAAAAAAATAGGTCAAGGCATTGTGGTTGTTCAGTTCTAATGATTGTAAATGGATGGATACCTGTGCTGTGATTGTAAAGATGTGGATACCTGTGCTGTGATTGTACAGATGTGGATACCTGTGCTGTAATTGTAAATGGATGGATACCTGTGTTGTGATTTTAAAGATATGGATACCTGTGCTGTGATTGTAAAGATATGGATACCTGTGTTGTGATTGTAAAGATATGGATACCTGTGTTGTGATTGTACAAAGATCAACAAAATGATGGATTGCCTGGAAGAGTGAAGTAATGTGTTTTGATGAATTTTAGAATGAGATGTTTCTTTTTATGTGTTTTTTCGAAACCAGTCTTAATACATTGGCAAGTTCTGACTGGCAGCTACTATAGACCCTTCACCAACACATATTGCTATTTTTGACTGGGACCTACTCATGACCTTTCCCCAAGACATATGGCTAGTTCTGATTGGCAGCTACTATAGACCCTTCACCAACACATATTGCTATTTTTGACTGGGACCTACTCATGACCTTTCCCCAAGACATATGGCTAGTTCTGATTGGCAGCTACAATAGACCCTTCACCAACAAATATTGCTATTTCTGACTGGGACCTACTCATGACCTTTCCCCAAGACATATGGCTAGTTCTGATTGGCAGCTACTATAGACCCTTCACCAACACATATTGCTATTTTTTACTGGGACCTACTCATGACCTTTCCCCAAGACATATGGCTAGTTCTGATTGGCAGCTACTATAGACCCTTCACCAACACATATTGCTATTTTTTACTGGGACCTACTCATGACCTTTCCCCAAGATATATGGCTAGTTCTGATTGGCAGCTACTATATACCCTTCACCAAAAAATATTGCTATTTCTGACTGACAGCTTCTTATAACCATCCCCGAGTTGTCCATGGTCAGCAGGTGACAGATGCTTTCCAGGTGAAGACTGGTGTGAGACAAGGTTGCTTGCTGTCACTCTTCCTGTTCCTGTTAGCCATTGACTGGGCGATGAAAACATCTACACAGCAGAAAAGGAATGGCATCCAATGGACTTTGTTGGATCAACTTGATGATCTTGACTTTGCTGATGATCTTGCCCTTCTTGCACATACCCAACAACAGATGCAGGAGAAAACAAACATTGTCGCAGCCACTTCTGCTAGCATGGGTCTCAACATACACAAACGGAAGAGTAAAATCATCAAGGTTAATGCCACAAGTACATCACCCATTATGCTTGAAGGAGAAGCCCTTGAGGAGGTGGACAGTTTTGTTTACCTTGGCAGCGTGGTTGATAAACAAAGTCGTACAGACGCTGATGTCAAAATAAGGATCGGAAAAGCAAGAGCAGCCTTCCAGCAACTCAAGAATGTTTGGGTCTCCAACAACTTAAGCAGCACGTTAAAAGTAAGGATTTTTAACGCTATAGTGAAACCTGTACTGCTATATGGAGCCGAGACGTGGAGAACAACGGCCGTAAACCTGACCAGAATCCAGTCCTTCATCAATAATTGTCTAAGAAGGATTCTCTGAATTCACTGGCCCGACAATATCAGCAACCAGGAACTGTGGCAGCGGACAAAACAGAAGCCAATTGTGAAAGAGATTCTCCAGAAGTGGTGGAGGTGGATTGGTCATACATTAAGAAAACCTGCTTCTAATACAACAAGGCAAGCCCTGAAATGGAACCACCAGGATAAGCGGAAAAGAGGCCGTCCAAGAAACACTTGGCGCCGAGAGTTTGGAGGCATGCAGAAATCAAGAAGATCCTGGAGAAGCTGACCCAGGATAGAGATGCCTGGAGAAGCTGACCCAGGATAGAGATGCCTGGAGAAGCTGACCCAGGATAGAGATGCCTGGAGAAGCTGACCCAGGATAGAGATGCCTGTAGCCTCCAGCAGATAGATTGGATCATCTTTGTGGATGCTGGCTACTGCCTGGTCTAAAGCTCCATATAACTGGTCCTTCTCTTCCGGGGTAGAACAGAGAGTTGGGGGCATACACACTAAGAATGAATGATGTTCTGAGTCTCAGAATGATGATCCTCTCCGTGCCTGATGATGGGGGTCAATTAATGGTAGGATGGTGTTCTTAACTACAAATCTTACACCATGCTGTTTTGGTTCGTCTGTACGTCTGCCTTCCCAGGAGAAACTGTTATTTGTCTCTTTTAATGAGCCGCTGTCTGGGAGTCTAGTCTCCTGAAGGCATGCAATGTCAATCTTCAGTCTGTCAAGCTCACTATCAATTATACCAGTTTTTTTCCGTGTCATTTATAGACTGCAGGTCATCTGTGATGCCGTGACACATAGTCCTCACATAGTCCTCACATAGTCCTCACATAGTCCTCACATAGTCCTCACATAGTCCTCACATAGTCCTCACATAGTCCTCACATAGTCCTCACATAGTCCTCACATAGTCCTCACATAGTCCTCACATAGTCCTTACATAGTCCTTACATAGTCCTCACATAGTCCTTACATAGTCCTCACATAGTCCTTACTTAGTCCTTACATAGTCCTTACGTTCCAGATATCGATACGAAGGGCTGGTGTCTTCTTTTTCTTTTTACCGTTCTTGGTGCTGGGCTTTTTGAGACGCTGGAGTGTTCTCTCCAGGGGTGATGCAAGCGTGGGCGGGTATTATGGAGAATTAGATGCTGCCCATACAGCATATCCCCCCTCTCCACTTCAATGGTGTAACTCTGAAATAAGTTATGGTACAGTCTATCTCTAAAAATAAAAGACGATAGAATTATCTAAGACACAACTTTTCAAAAAGTTTAGAGCATCGGAGGAAGAAAAATGCCAGAATAACGTGAGGTAAGCGCTATAGTACATATCGTCACCATTATGTTTGTTGTCAGTATGACTGTATAGGATCATGATAATATGACCAGTCTGGGCTGTTTGTATCATGATAAATATGGTCAGTTTGAACTCTTTAGTATCATGATACATATGATCGGTCTAGATTGTTTAGTATCATGATAAATATGACCAGTATGGACTGTTTAGTATCATGATACATATGACCAAATTGGATTCTTTAGTATCATGATAAATATGACCAGTCTGGGCTGTTTGTATCATGATACATAGGGCCAATTTGGACTCTTTAGTATCATGATACATATGATCGGTCTAGATTGTTTAGTATCATGATAAATATGACCAGTATGGACTGTTTAGTATCATGATACATATGACCAATTTGGATTCTTTAGTATCATGATAAATATGACCAGTCTAGATTGTTTAGTATCATGATACATGTAGTCAGTCTGGACTGTTAAGAAACATGATACATATGGCCACTTCTGATTGGAAACAATTCTGTTTCATTTTTAAATCCTTTATATTAACTCGTGGTGTCTGCGGCGGACCTTGCTTGCTTGCTTGCTTGCTTGTCGCCAAAACTTTTGATCGATTTTTAACCCACTTGCTCGCAAGATAGCGAGCTGAAATTTTGCAGGCAGTTTCGTACCGATGATAAAAACAATGTATCAAAATTTCAGATCGATCGCATGTACCGTAATTAAATTATTGATTTTTTAGATTATTTTTTTTATTCCTATGTATCATGCTATTTTTTGAGATAGAGCGTCGCGGTGCGTATTATATTGAACAACCTTTCTGTCGCGCAATAAGGTGCGTATTTTATTGACAGCTCTTTTTATAAACATATTCCTGATCGGTGCGTATTATATTAAACATGTTTTACGACACAACTTCAATTTTGTATTTCTGGATGGTCTGGCGCTGC
Source organism: Ampullaceana balthica (assembly GCA_944989445.1). NCBI lineage: Eukaryota > Metazoa > Mollusca > Gastropoda > Lymnaeidae > Ampullaceana > Ampullaceana balthica. The sequence goes on along the minus strand of CALYLW010000172.1, from coordinate 882,635 downwards.
GTGTTATAATGAACATTCTTTTAGTTACTTCTCATACGTAAAGGATTTATAGTCAAAAACTTGGTTTTTTACGGGTTGTTTTTATTTGGAACCAATTTCAAAGCGAACAAAAGATTTCCTCTTTCCCTTTTCAGTGTCAAATCTCATGAGGATATATTTGTGTGTTCGTGCGTATGTGTGTGTGGGAAAGGGGAGGGGGGTGACTTCCAGCCGTGTCAGTTCCCTGGAGATGCGGCACTTTAGCCCAACACTGTCCGCTGTCTTCTGACACTCAGTTTCTTAAGACAACGCTGAAAATACGTCACTGTGACGTAATCAGAGACATTCTCCGGGAATATTGTGGTACCTAGAAGACTAAAATTGTGGTAGCTAGAAGACTAATATTGTGGTAGCTAGAAGACTAATATTGCGGTAGCTAGAAGACTAATATTGTAGTAGCTAGAAGACTAATATTGTGGTAGCTAGAAGACTAATATTGTGGTAGCTAGAAGACTAATATTGCGGTAGCTAGAAGACTAATATTGTAGTAGCTAGAAGACTAATATTGTGGTAGCTAGAAGACTAATATTGCGGTAGCTAGAAGACTAATATTGCGGTAGCTAGAAGACTAATATTGTGGTAGCTAGAAGACTAATATTGTGGTAGCTAGAAGACTAATATTGTAGTAGCTAGAAGACTAATATTGTAGTAGCTAGAAGACTAATATTGTGGTAGCTAGAAGACTAATATTGCGGTAGCTAGAAGACTAATATTGCGGTAGCTAGAAGACTAATATTGCGGTAGCTAGAAGACTAAAATTGTGGTAGCTAGAAGACTAATATTGTGGTAGCTAGAAGACTAATATTGCGGTAGCTAGATGACTAATATTGTGGTAGCTAGAAGACTAATATTGCGGTAGCTAGAAGACTAAAATTGCGGTAGCTAGAAGACTAAAATTGCGGTAGCTAGAAGACTAAAACTATGGTAGCTAGAAGACTAAAATTGCGGTAGCTAGAAGACTAAAATTGTGGTAGCTAGAAGACTAAAATTATGGTAGCTAGAAGACTAAAATTGTGGTAGCTAGAAGACTAATATTGTGGTAGCTAGAAGACTAAAATTGTGGTAGCTAGAAGACTAATATTGTGGTAGCTAGAAGACTAAAATTGTGGTAGCTAGAAGACTAATATTGTGGTAGCTAGAAGACTAATATTGTGGTAGCTAGAAGACTAAAATTGTGGTAGCTAGAAGACTAAAATTGCGGTAGCTAGAAGACTAAAATTGTGGTAGCTAGAAGACTAAAATTGTGGTAGCTAGAAGACTAAAATTGTGGTAGCTAGAAGACTAAATATGTGGTAGCTAGAAGGATAAAATTGTGGTAGCTAGAATACTAATATTGTGGTAGCTAGAAGACTAAAATTGCAGTAGCTAGAAGACTAATATTGCGGTAGCTAGAAGACTAATATTGTGGTAGCAGAAGACTAAAATTGTGGTAGCTAGAAGACTAATATTGTGGTAGCTAGAAGACTAAAATTGCGGTAGCTAGAAGACTAATATTGCGGTAGCTAGAAGACTAATATTGTGGTAGCTAGAAGACTAAAATTGTGGTAGCTAGAAGACTAATATTGTGGTAGCTAGAAGACTAAAATTGTGGTAGCTAGAAGACTAAAATTGTGGTAGCTAGAAGACTAATATTGTGGTAGCTAGAAGACTAAAATTGTGGTAGCTAGAAGACTAAAATTGTGGTAGCTAGAAGACTAAAATTGTGGTAGCTAGAAGACTAAAATTGTGGTAGCTAGAAGACTAAAATTGTGGTAGCTAGAAGACTAAAATTGTGGTAGCTAGAAGACTAAAATTGTGGTAGCTAGAAGACTAATATTGTGGTAGCTAGAAGACTAAAATTGTGGTAGCTAGAAGACTAATATTGTGGTAGCTAGAAGACTAAAATTATGGTAGCTAGAAGACTAAAATTGTGGTAACTAGAAGACTAATATTGTGGTAGCTAGAAGACTAATATTGTGGTAGCTAGAAGACTAATATTGTGGCAGCTAGAAGACTAATATTGTGGTAGCTAGAAGACTAATATTGTGGTAGCAAGAAGACTAAAATTGCGGTAGCTAGAAGACTAATATTGCGGTAGCTAGAAGACTAATATTGTGGTAGCTAGAAGACTAAAATTGTGGTAGCTTGAAGACTAATATTGTGGTAGCTAGAAGACTAAAATTGCGGTAGCTAGAAAACTAATATTGCGGTAGCTAGAAGACTAATATTGTAGTAGCTAGAAGACTAAAATTGTGGTAGCTAGAAGACTAAAATTGTGGTAGCTAGAATACTAATATTGTGGTAGCTAGAAGACTAAAATTGTGGTAGCTAGAAGACTAATATTGTGGTAGCTAGAAGACTAAAATTGTGGTAGCTAGAAGATTAAAATTGTGGTAGCTAGAAGACTAAAATTGTGGTAGCTAGAAGACTTATATTGTGGTAGCTAGAAGACTAATATTGTGGTAGCTAGAAGACTAATATTGTGGTAGCTAGAAGACTAAAATTGCGGTAGCTAGAAAACTAATATTGCGGTATCTAGAAGACTAATATTGTGGTAGCTAGAAGACTAAAATTGTGGTAGCTAGAAGACTAATATTGTGGTAGCTAGAAGACTAAAATTGTGGTAGCTAGATGACTAATATTGCGGTAGCTAGAAGACTAATATTGTGGTAGCTAGAAGACTAATATTGTGGTAGCTAGAAGACTAAAATTGCGGTAGCTAGAAGACTAATATTGCGGTAGCTAGAAGACTAATATTGTGGTAGCTAGAAGACTAAAATTGTGGTAGCTAGAAGACTAATATTGTGGTAGCTAGAAGACTAAAATTGCGGTAGCTAGAAGACTAAAATTGTGGTAGCTAGAAGACTAAAATTGTGGTAGCTAGAAGACTAAAATTGTGGTAGCTAGAAGACTAAAATTGCGGTAGCTAGAAGACTAATATTGTTGTAGCTAGAAGACTAAAATTGTGGTAGCTAGAAGACTAAAATTGTGGTAGCTAGAAGACTAAAATTGTGGTAGCTATAAGACTAAAATTGTGGTAGCTAGAAGACTAAAATTGTGGTAGCTAGAAGACTAATATTGTGGTAGCTAGAAGACTAAAATTGTGGTAGCTAGAAGACTAATATTGTGGATGCTAGAAGAATAAAATAGTGGTAGCTAGAAGACTAAAATTGTGGTAGGTAGAAGACTAATATTGTGGTAGCTAGAAGACTAATATTGTGGTAGCTAGAAGACTAATATTGTGGTAGCTAGAAGACTAATATTGTGGTAGCTAGAAGACTAAAATTGTGGTAGTTAGAAGACTAATATTGCGGTAGCTAGAAGACTAAAATTGTGGTAGCTAGAAGACTAAAATTGTGGTAGCTAGAAGACTAAAATTGTGGTAGCTAGAAAACTAAAATTGTGGTAGCTAGAAGACTAAAATTGTGGTAGCTAGAAGACTAAAATTGTGGTAATCTAGAAGACTAAAATTGTGGTAGCTAGAAGACTAAAATTGTGGTAGCTAGAAGACTAAAATTGTGGTAGCTAGAAGACTAAAATTGTGGTAGCTAGAAGACTAATATTGTGGTAGCTAGAAGACTAAAATTGTGGTAGCTAGAAGACTAAAATTGTGGTAGCCAGAAGACTAAAATTGTGGTAGCTAGAAGACTAAAATTGTGGTAGCTAGAAGACTAAAATTGTGGTAGCTAGAAGACTAAAATTGTGATAGCTAGAAGACTAAAATTGTGGTAGCTAGAAGACTAAAATTGTGGTAGCTAGAAGACTAAAATTGTGGTAGCTAGAAGACTAAAATTGTGGTAGCTAGAAGACTAAAATTGTGGTAGCTAGAAGACTAAAATTGTGGTAGCTAGAAGACTAAAATTGTGGTAGCTAGAAGACTAAAATTGTGGTAGCTAGAAGACTAAAATTGTGGTAGCTAGAAGACTAAAATTGTGGTAGCTAGAAGACTAAAATTGTGGTAGCTAGAAGACTAAAATTGTGGTAGCTAGAAGACTAAAATTGTGGTAGCTAGAAGACTAAAATTGTAGTAGCTAGAAGACTAAAATTGTGGTAGCTAGAATACTAAAATTGTGGTAGCTAGAAGACTAAAATTGTGGTAGCTAGAAGACTAAAATTGTGGTAGCTAGAAGACTAAAATTGTGGTAGCTAGAAGACTAAAATTGTGGTAGCTAGAAGACTAAAATTGTGGTAGCTAGAAGACTAAAATTGTGGTAGCTAGAAGACTAATATTGTGGTAGCTAGAAGACTAAAATTGTGGTATTACCGAACCTAAACAAAGACCAACATACCATTGACAATTTGAATAAAACTGTATGTGTATCTGTGTGTTAATGTACATATACTTATGTGATGTGTGTGTCTGTGTGTGTTTGTATGTATATGTGTCTGATAAATTCAATTTAAGTGAAATAAATCTTGTATGCGGTTATTAAAAAGGAAATAATTAGTTATTGTAATAACTCGAAGGAGGTAATCACTAACAAAAGGTATTAACGCTGATGTGCCGAGTGAATCGTTAACAAAAGAAGTAATTTAACTGATATACCGAGGTAATCAATAACAAAAGGTAATATAACTACTAGGACGAGGTAATCACTGACAAAAGAGGTAATATAACCGCTAGGACGAGGTAATCAAAAACTAAAAAAAATGAATATTTCATCCCGAGTTTCGATGCTCGAGTTTCCTATCAATGATGACGTCATATTTTGTTCAATAGTCATACAAGAGCAGCAATCTTGCCCTACTAATGAGAGGTAATTACCTTAATGCGGGGAGGCAACTCCCTAAGGGCATACTTAATTAATTTTATATATAGAAGAGATTTGAGACTTTAGTGCCAACGCTTCGATCATGTGATCTAAGATAGTCAAGGGAGACACCATTGATATAATTGGATAGGCTTTGAGGGGAAGGGTGCAACTTTGATGTTTTACTTCAACTTACACCGAGACACTTTGATGTTTTACTTCAACTTACACCGAGACACTTTGATGTTTTACTTCAACTTACACCGAGACACTTTGATGTTCTACTTCAACTTACACCGAGACACTTTGATGTTTTACTTCAACTTACACCGAGACACTTTGATGTTTTACTTCAACTTACACCGAGACACTTTGATGTTTTACTTCAACTTACACCGATACACTTTGATGTTTTACTTCAACTTACACCGAGACACTTGGATGTTTTACTTCAACTTACACCGAGACACTTTGATGTTTTACTTCAACTTACACCGAGACACTTTGATGTTTTACTTCAACTTACACATATCTTATGTCCTGAGATTAAGGGAAATGAGAAGATGGGAATAATTTTGCGCTATTATCTCAGCTTAGATCAAAACCACATCCTGGAATTTATGGAAAATGGAAATAGCATGTGAACTTCTAAATGACGCGACACACGCCAGATAATGTCATAAGAATTTTTTCTTCTATTTTGAACTATTTCTACAACACAGTAAAGAGCTAAACCTTATTGGTTGCTGACCGAATTAAACAGTACTATTTGAGTATCATGTTACCATAGTAACAAGGGCAACACATAACTGAATCAACCAATACTGTTTGAGTATCATGTTACCATAGTAACAAGGGCAACACATAACTGAATCAACCAATACTGTTTGAGTATCATGTTACCATAGTAACAAGGGCAACACATAACTGAATCAACCAATGCTATTTGAGTATCATGTTACCATAGTAACAAGGGCAACACATACTGAATCAACCAATGCTATTTGAGTATCATGTTACCATAGTAACAAGGGCAACACATAACTGAATCAACCAATGCTGTTTGAGTATCATGTTACCATAGTAACAAGGGCAACACATAACTGAATCAACCAATGCTATTTGAGTATCATGTTACCATAGTAACAAGGGCAACACATAACTGAATCAACCAATACTGTTTGAGTATCATGTTACCATAGTAACAAGGGCAACACATAACTGAATCAACCAATACTGTTTGAGTATCATGTTACCATAGTAACAAGGGCAACACATAACTGAATCAACCAATGCTATTTGAGTATCATGTTACCATAGTAAGAAGGGCAACACATACTGAATCAACCAATGCTATTTGAGTATCATGTTACCATAGTAACAAGGGCAACACATAACTGAATCAACCAATGCTGTTTGAGTATCATGTTACCATAGTAACAAGGACAACACATAACTGAATCAACCAATGCTATTTGAGTATCTTGTTACCATAGTAACAAGGGCAACACATAACTGAATCAACCAATACTGTTTGAGTATCATGTTACCATAGTAACAAGGGCAACACATAACTGAATCAACCAATACTGTTTGAGTATCATGTTACCATAGTAACAAGGGCAACACATAACTGAATCAACCAATGCTATTTGAGTATCATGTTACCATGGTAACAAGGGCAACACATAACTGAATCAACCAATGCTATTTGAGTATACTGTTAATAGTTTTATTCTGTCAGCGCAAGATGTGTAGATGTCTCGTGGGACTGAAGTCTACGGCCACCAACAAAATCTGGAACTCTAGTGAGCCAACGAGTTTTTCTTTTCTTTTTCTCTTTCTTGCAGTGAAGACTTTAGTGCAACCTATGATCAACTAGAAACTATACTTTAACATTAAGATCTTTTTTTAAAAAAATCTATGTTTTTACTTCAATCGTTGCTGTTTACTATAGCTTAGAATGGAAAACAATATGTGTTGCCTCTCCTCTGTTTATCTTGTTTCTGTCAGGTGACTTGATTTCAAATTTCCCTGTTTTCATAAAGTTGCTTGATTGCTTATTTCCAAACCCCTGGCATATTCCCATGGTTCAGATTGCTCTTTTATGGGCACATACGACATATACAGCTAATCTTATAACGAGCATTTTTCTCTAACCTGCAAGATTTACTGTCTTGCCACAGCCCCATAACTCATTTGGGCACGCGAAATGGCCTTGTGGCAGATAGCCACACCTATTTTGCTATGTCTTAAACATGCTGCCCACCATGCCCTTATCTCAGTTTGCCCTGCTCTTGACTTGATGCCCCACCATGCCCCTATCTCAGTTTGCCCTGCCCTTGACTTGATGCCCCACCATGCCCCTATCTCAGTTTGCCCTGCCCTTGACTTGATGCCCCATCATGCCCCTATCTCAGTCTGCCCTGCCCTTGACATGATGCCCCACCATGCCCCTATCTCGGTTTGCCCTGCCCTTGACTTGATGCCCCACCATGCCCTTCTATTATCTGGTAGCTCTTAGCATCTATTAATCTATTAATCCTAATATCTGCCATCTTCGTTCCAACATTCATCTGTTCAGAAATCGATTTCAGCTTGATTAAATATTTGCCTTATTAAAAGAAGATATGAAACAAATTCCCCAGAGCCAGTCCGTTACCTTTTCTGTGGAACCAAGTGAATATTGTCAGAGAGGCTTATAGCAGTGGAATAAACTTCTAGAACAAACCAAAACAACAGGGACTATTGCTGGGGTTATAGATGTGTTTATAGATGGATGTGTTTATAGATGGATGTGTTTAAAAAGTCATGCGGTTATAGTTGTGGTTATAGATGTGGTTTTAGACTTATTTAAATCAATGATTATGCCTGTGGCTACAACTGTGGTCGTAGGTGTGGTTACAGCTTTAGTTATGACTGTGGTTATATCTGTGCTTACAACTTTGGTTATGACTATGGTTATAACTATGGTTATAACTATGGTTATAACTATGGTTTTAACTGTGGTTATAACTGGTTTTTATGTGTGATTATAGCTGTCTTTGTAGGTGTGGATAGGGATGTGGTTGTAACTGTGGTTATAGTTGGTTTAAGCTGTGGTTGTAGCTGTGTCTACCGATTTGATTATAATGGTGGTAATATTTCTAGTTTTATTAACTCGTAATTAATCAAACAGAGCTTCCAAAAAAAAGTTATAAGAAGATAATAATAGTTATCAACACGTAAATGTAAAATAAAATTGAACCCCAATCCTTCCACTCTGGCCAAAGGGTTTTATTTCAGTCTCTGCAGTGTTTCCTAAAGATTTAAGTCTAGCCTAAATGTTCTAATGACATCGTAACTGATAAACGTAATTAAAAAACAAACCATAAAGAGTATAATGAGATGTCAAGAGTATAATGAGATGTCAAGAGTATAATGAGATGTCAAGAGTGTAATGAGATGTCAAGAGTATAATGAGATGTCATGAGTATAATGAGATGTCAAGAGTGTAACGAGATGTCAAGAGTATAATGAGATGTCAAGAGTATAATGAGATGTCAAGAGTGTAATGAGATGTCAAGAGTATAATGAGATGTCAAGAGTGTAATGAGATGTCAAGAGTATAATGAGATGTCAACAGTATAATGAGATGCCAGGAGAGTTATTAAATGTCAGGAGTGTTGCTTCAGGAGATGATGAGGGGAGAAATATTCTCACGGACTTCAACAAATGTCCACACCACATCCTGGGCCAATGTTTTGCGACTGCCTCTATCAACAAGATCTCCCACGTGTTAATTTAAACCAAATTCTTGCGCGATATATCACGCTCGATACCGCCCTACTAAACAATGAACCAAGTCGATACCGTCCAGACATATTAAGCATAGTTTATATTGCACAATGTTCTACAAAAGAGATGTTATTCCCACGAGTAGAATGGCAAACCCGATACGCCTCACACGGGAAAACAATAACGTGGAATCGTCCAAGTAAAGGCCCCAGATGGACGGGCGGTCAAGAAAACGTAGATGCCTGCTTTTATTGGCCTGCCGTATGGATTTGTTGTTGTGCTAGAGGCGTGTCCCCGGGTGACAATGGGGGGGGGGTGTCTCTAATGAACCGTGTTGTGGCCCGGCAAACTCCAGCCATTGATCTGACGGCCTGGACGCCCTAATTCCTTTGCCACGAGTTACACGAGGGCTCAAATATGTCGTTTTTGTCCCGAGCTGACCGTGTTTCTCCATGTTAAGTCAGTTATCCACGAGTCGATTGAACTAAAGCTGATAATTCGCTGTATCTGTATCGAGCCTGGCACGAGGTGATGAGATCGATACGATATTTCGTCCTGTCCCAACGACCCACGTCCCCTACAGAACAAAATTCATGTTGAAATAATATTTTAAAGACAAAGCACAGGCTATGTAAAGACACAGTCGATGTAAAGACACATTCGATGTAAAGACACAGTCGATGTAAGGACACAGTCGATGTAAAGACACAGTCAATGCAAAGACACATTCAATGTAAAGACACATTCGATGTAAAGACACAGTTGATGTAAAGACACAGTCGATGTAATTCTTTGTTTAACGACGCCTGACCTGTGACTTGCAATGTGGATAAAATGTAGTATAGACACTCTGAGAAACCGTGAAAACGAACCATTCACACATTTTAGTCTTGTTCATTATTTTAGTGCTAACACAACACATGCCATACTGGCCGTTTAGTATTTAACAACAGTACAGCAACAAATATCTAGCCGTCCAGTATACAACAATAGTACATCAAAAAGTTCTTTGGCCGTCCAATATATAACAATAGTACAACAAAAAGATCTCTGGCCGTCCAGTATATAACAATGGCACAACAAAAAGATCTCTGGCCGTCCAGTGTATAACAATTGTATAAATATGATCATGCTCCGCTCTCCGTGCTCCGCTCCCCGCTGCTCTGTTGTATAATGGATCTCAAGCTGTGACAACCCTCCTGCCCCCGTTGATATGTCAATAACAGAATTCCATCGTCGTCTGCTGCTGCTGAGAGATGTGGGTGGGTTATGTGTGTGGGCCGAGGGGCAGATCCGACTTATCTAAAAATAACTTTATCCTTGACCCCGTCTCAATGAGTCTCATTGTTTGGAAAATGTGAGCCGAAACCATACCATCATGTGACTTCACATATTAAACATAGTTTGTAACAATATCATACCATCTTGTTTCTTAACATATGTAACATTTGTAACAATATTATACCATCATGTTACTTCATATATTTAACATTTGTAACAATATCATACCATCTTGTTACTTCACATATGTAACATTTGTAACAATATCATACCATTATGTTACTTCACATATGTAATTTTTGTAACAATATCATACCATCTTGTTACTTCACATATGTAACATTTGTAACAATATCATACCATATTGTTACTTCACATATGTAACATTTGTAACAATATCATACCATTATGTTACTTCACATACGTAGCATTTGTAAAAAATATCATAACATGGTGACTAGTAATTATGATCATAATGACAGAAAGCTTTGTCTGAACTCCGTCATGTTCGTGAGCAGGGCTCACCAAACTACGGCTAGCGGGCCGGATCCAGCCCGCGATGCCATTTCATCCGGTCTGCCGACTGTACTTGAATTAGCTTGAAGAAACTTATGGAAACGGGACATTATGATACACTTTAAATATTGTGTTCAGGATATTACAAATGATACTATGTGTGGAGTATGGAGACAATGAGGCTGCTGCGTGTCTTGTATTAATTTACTATTTTCAATGTTTAAATTTATATTTGTTTTGTTTATTGGAATGTTTGCTTACTTCGCACCACTCCTCGTTCTTCTCCGGTTTGTGGTAGCTTACGCGCTGACGTTACCACTATGAAACTTTCGCTGTGAAGTTACGCTCTGTGAAATATGAGTACATGAAAAGTGATTTAGAAACTTAAAGAAATATTTTCACGAGAAGCTTTGCTGAAAATGAATCTGTCACTCGTTAAATAGTGCTTAAGTTAGTTCATTAGATGGGTAAAAGACAGAAACCATTAACGGATGACTACTTCAAGAAAGAGTGTATGATGGGAGCAGAAAAATGCCATGTGGTCTTAGGCAGCCGATTTGTTTGGACGTTTCAGTCCTTCGGCAAGTTCAGTTTTGTGTAGAATAGAAGGACTGGGAAATACAATACTCTACAGATACGGGAGAAAGCTAGGAGATTGTTGTGGTACTTCTCTGGAGATTGTTGTGGTATTCTATGGAGATTGTTGTGGTATTCTCTGGAGATTGTTGTGGTACTTCTCTGGAGATTGTTGTGGTACTTCTCTGGAGATTGTTGTGGTACTTCTCTGGAGATTGTTGTGGTACTTCTCTGGAGATTGTTGTGGTATTTCTATGAAGATTGTGTGGTATTCTCTGCAGCTTGATAAGTCTACTGAGTGCGCCGCAATTTCTCGTGTTCATTTGTGGTGTCAATGGTGACATTCGTGGTGTCAATGGTGACATTCGTGGTGTCAATGGTGACATTCGTGGTGTCAATGTTGACATTCGTGGTGTCAATGGTGACATTCGTGGTGTCAATGTTGACATTCGTGGTGTCAATGATTACATTCGTGGTGTCAATGGTGACATTCAGGGTGTCAATGGTAACATTCGTGGTGTCAATGTTGACATTCGTGGTGTCAATGATTACATTCGTGGTGTCAATGTTGACATTCGTGGTGTCAATGGTGACTTTTGAAAGTACAGTTTCTATCCATCTCCAGCATGCACAGAACAATACTTGAAAGGAAATGTTTATGGTAGTGCAACACAATTTTGCGAAACTAAAATCTTCAGTGGAAGAAGCTAAAGAAATGTCTGACCCAAAGCTATCATATTCGACTTGGCTTTCAAAGTTGCCATTTGTGCTCTATAACTCATCCAACATGAATGAACTAAAGTTGAAACTTCAGAGAAAGTAAATCTTGCCTAAGATCTATAAAAATTATCAATGTACTTCAGAGTAAACAAACCTCGCCTGAGATCTCTATAAAATCATCAATATACTTCAGAGAAAGTAAACCTCGCCTGAGATCTCTATAAAATCATCAATATACTTCAGAGAAAGTAAACCTCGCCTGAGATCTCTATAAAATCATCAATATACTTCAGAGAAAGTAAACCTCGCCTGAGATCTCTATAAAATCATCAATATACTTCAGAGAAAGTAAACCTCGCCTGAGATCTCTATAAAATCATCAATATACTTCAGAGAAAGTAAACCTCGCCTGACATCTCTATAAAATCATCAATATACTTCAGAGAAAGTAAACCTCGCCTGAGATCTCTATAAAGTCATCAATATACTTCAGAGAAAGTAAACCTCGCCTGAGATCTCTATAAAATCATCAATATACTTCAGAGAAAGTAAACCTCGCCTGAGCTCTCTATAAAATCATCAATATACTTCAGAGAAAGTAAACCTCACCTGAGAGCTCTATAAAATCATCAATATACTTCAGAGAAAGTAAACCTCACCTGAGAGCTCTATTCAATCATCAATATACTTCAGAGAAAGTAAACCTCACCTTAGAGCTCTATAAAATCTTCAATATACTTCAGAGAAAGTAAACCTCACCTGAGAGCTCTATAAAATCATCAATATACTTCAGAGAAAGTAAACCTCGCCTGAGATCTCTATAAAATCATCAATATACTTCAGAGAAAGTAAACCTCGCCTGAGATCTCTATAAAGTCATCAATATACTTCAGAGAAAGTAAACCTCGCCTGAGATCTCTATAAAATCATCAATATACTTCAGAGAAAGTAAACCTCGCCTGAGATCTCTATAAAATCATCAATATACTTCAGAGAAAGTAAACCTCACCTGAGAGCTCTATAAAATCATCAATATACTTCAGAGAAAGTAAACCTCACCTGAGAGCTCTATTCAATCATCAATATACTTCAGAGAAAGTAAACCTCGCCTGAGATCTCTATAAAATCATCAATATACTTCAGAGAAAGTAAACCTCACCTGAGCTCTCTATAAAATCATCAATATACTTCAGAGAAAGTAAACCTCACCTGAGAGCTCTATAAAATCATCAATATACTTCAGAGAAAGTAAACCTCACCTGAGAGCTCTATAAAATCATCAATATACTTCAGAGAAAGTAAACCTCACCTGAGAGCTCTATTCAATCATCAATATACTTCAGAGAAAGTAAACCTCGCCTGAGATCTCTATAAAATCATCAATATACTTCAGAGAAAGTAAACCTCACCTGAGAGCTCTATACAATCATCAATATACTTCAGAGACAACTTTCATTGTTTGAAGCACAAATGTATTTAGAAAGTTTTCCTTTTATTAAGTTTTCCAAAAGTTTTTTTCAACAGTCGCAGAATGTTTCAAACTTGTTTTCCCTTAGGAAATTATTCCTAACTTAAAGAATAATTTTTGCAGACATTTTTAGACAATGACAGTACTGAAATTGAAATTCTGCTTTTCCAGGACACTCCTGGTTGTAACCTTTATTTTAACCTTGATAGTAACCTTGCAGTTGAAATACGAACTACAGTTGGAGCTCAGTACGTTTCAGGCAAATGACTTGTGATGGATAAGCAGAGAGAACGGGAGCTAATTGAGTTTTATTGCTGCCGAGAATAAAGTTTGTTGATACCTGCTCTAGAGCAATAACTATAACTTAGAGTTACACTGGTCGGTTTTATTCAGTCAAATTAGAGAAAATTACTTGGCCTAATGGGGTCATTGCTAAGATTTTCGCTACAAATAATTGTTAAAGTAACCAGATAATAAAATAAGTGTTGGATACATGTATGGGTACTTCAGTAAAATAGATGAGGGACTCGAGTAAGATTGTTGGATTACTTAAGTAACATGAATTTGGTACGTGAGTAACATGAATGGGGTATGCAAGTAACATGGATGGGGTACTCAAGTAACATGGATTTAATCAATGCATTGAGAGAACGTAACTTTTTGGTCACATTTTTGCAACTAGTTTCGATTTCTTGTACTGCTCTCCAAATATTCTCCCAAGTTTTAAGTATTGTAAAGTCCAATTTATCCTGGCAACAAGCGATACTTGTCATTGCCAGCAGTTCCCTGCTATCTAATGGGACAATCAATTCTCTTGTATGCATCCTTGACGACCTCACTGTGTTAGTTCTCTTGGTGTGTTGTTCTCTTGGTGTGTGGTTCTCATGGTGTGTTGTTCTCTTGGTGTGTGGTTCTCTTGGTGTGTTGTTCTGTTGGTGTGTGGTTCTCTTGGTGTGTGGTTCTCTTGGTGTGTTGTTCTCTTGGTGTGTGGTTCTCTTGGTGTGTGGTTCTTTTGGTGTGTTGTTCTCTTGGTGTGTTGTTCTCTTGGTGTGTTGTTCTCTTGGTGTGTTGTTCTCTTGGTGTGTGGTTCTCTTGGTGTGTGCTTCTCTTGGTGTGTTGTTCTCTTGGTGTGTTGTTCTCTTGGTGTGTTGTTCTCTTGGTGTGTTGTTCTCTTGGTGTGTGGTTCTCTTGGTGTGTGCTTCTCTGGGTGTGTTGTTCTCTTGGTGTGTTGTTCTCTTGGTGTGTGGTTCTCTTGGTGTGTGGTTCTCTTGGTGTGTTGTTCTCTTGTTGTGTTGTTCTCTTGGTGCGTTGTTCTCTTGGTGTGTGGTTCTCTTGGTGTGTGCTTCTCTTGGTGTGTTGTTCTCTTGGTGTGTTGTTCTCTTGGTGTGTAGTTCTCTTGGTGTGTTGTTCTCTTTGTGTGTTGTTCTCTTGGTGTGTTGTTCTCTTGGTGTGTGGTTCTCTTGGTGTGTGCTTCTCTTGGTGTGTTGTTCTCTTGGTGTGTAATTCTCTTGGTGTGTGGTTCTCTTGGTGTGTTGTTCTCTTTGTGTGTTGTTCTCTTGGTGTGTTGTTCTCTTGGTGTGTTGTTCTCTTGGTGTGTGCTTCTCTTGGTGTGGTTACCTTGTCTGTGGCTATCGTGTGTGTGGTTATCTTGTGTGTGGTTGTCTTGTGTGTGGTTATCATGTGTGTGGTTATCTTGTGTGTAGTTATCTTGTGTGTGGTCACCTGGTGTGTGGTTACCTGGTGTGTGGTCACCTTGTGTGTGGTTCTCTTGGTGTGTTGTTCTCTTGGTGTGTGGTTCTCTTGGTGTGTGGTTCTTTTGGTGTGTTGTTCTCTTGGTGTGTTGTTCTCTTGGTGTGTTGTTCTCTTGGTGTGTTGTTCTCTTGGTGTGTGGTTCTCTTGGTGTGTGCTTCTCTTGGTGTGCTGTTCTCTTGGTGTGTTGTTCTCTTGGTGTGTTGTTCTCTTGGTGTGTTGTTCTCTTGGTGTGTGGTTCTCTTGGTGTGTGCTTCTCTTGGTGTGTTGTTCTCTTGGTGTGTTGTTCTCTTGGTGTGTGGTTCTCTTGGTGTGTGGTTCTCTTGGTGTGTTGTTCTCTTGTTGTGTTGTTCTCTTTGTGCGTTGTTCTCTTGGTGTGTGGTTCTCTTGGTGTGTGCTTCTCTTGGTGTGTTGTTCTCTTGGTGTGTTGTTCTCTTTGTGTGTTGTTCTCTTGGTGTGTTGTTCTCTTGGTGTGTGGTTCTCTTGGTGTGTGCTTCTCTTGGTGTGTTGTTCTCTTGGTGTGTAATTCTCTTGGAGTGTGGTTCTCTTGGTGTGTTGTTCTCTTTGTGTGTTGTTCTCTTGGTGTGTTGTTCTCTTGGTGTGTTGTTCTCTTGGTGTGTGCTTCTCTTGGTGTGGTTACCTTGTCTGTGGCTATCGTGTGTGTGGTTATCTTGTGTGTGGTTGTCTTGTGTGTGGTTATCTTGTGTGTGGTTATCTTGTGTGTAGTTATCTTGTGTGTCGTCACCTGGTGTGTGGTTACCTGTCGTGTGGTCACCTTGTGTGTGGTTCTCTTGGTGTGTTGTTCTCTTGGTGTGTGGTTCTCTTGGTGTGTGGTTCTTTTGGTGTGTTGTTCTCTTGGTGTGTTGTTCTCTTGGTGTGTTGTTCTCTTGGTGTATTGTTCTCTTGGTGTGTGGTTCTCTTGGTGTGTGCTTCTCTTGGTGTGTTGTTCTCTTGGTGTGTTGTTCTCTTGGTGTGTTGTTCTCTTGGTGTGTTGTTCTCTTGGTGTGTGGTTCTCTTGGTGTGTGCTTCTCTTGGTGTGTTGTTCTCTTGGTGTGTTGTTCTCTTGGTGTGTGGTTCTCTTGGTGTGTGGTTCTCTTGGTGTGTTGTTCTCTTGTTGTGTTGTTCTCTTGGTGCGTTGTTCTCTTGGTGTGTGGTTCTCTTGGTGTGTGCTTCTCTTGGTGTGTTGTTCTCTTGGTGTGTTGTTCTCTTGGTGTGTAGTTCTCTTGGTGTGTTGTTCTCTTTGTGTGTTGTTCTCTTGGTGTGTTGTTCTCTTGGTGTGTTGTTCTCTTGGTGTGTGGTTCTCTTGGTGTGTGCTTCTCTTGGTGTGTTGTTCTCTTGGTGTGTAATTCTCTTGGTGTGTGGTTCTCTTGGTGTGTTGTTCTCTTTGTGTGTTGTTCTCTTGGTGTGTTGTTCTCTTGGTGTGTTGTTCTCTTGGTGTGTGCTTCTCTTGGTGTGGTTACCTTGTCTGTGGCTATCGTGTGTGTGGTTATCTTGTGTGTGGTTGTCTTGTGTGTGGTTATCTTGTGTGTGGTTATCTTGTGTGTAGTTATCTTGTGTGTGGTCACCTGGTGTGTGGTTACCTGGTGTGTGGTCACCTTGTGTGTGGTTCTCTTGGTGTGTTGTTCTCTTGGTGTGTGGTTTTCTTGGTGTGTGGTTCTTTTGGTGTGTTGTTCTCTTGGTGTGTTGTTCTCTTGGTGTGTTGTTCTCTTGGTGTGTTGTTCTCTTGGTGTGTGGTTCTCTTGGTGTGTGCTTCTCTTGGTGTGTTGTTCTCTTGGTGTGTTGTTCTCTTGGTGTGTTGTTCTCTTGGTGTCTTGTTCTCTTGGTGTGTGGTTCTCTTGGTGTGTGCTTCTCTTGGTGTGTTGTTCTCTTGGTTTGTTGTTCTCTTGGTGTGTGGTTCTCTTGGTGTGTGGTTTTCTTGGTGTGTGCTTCTCTTGGTGTGTGGTTCTCTTGTTGTGTTGTTCTCTTGGTGCGTTGTTCTCTTGGTGTGTGGTTCTCTTGGTGTGTGCTTCTCTTGGTGTGTTGTTCTCTTGGTGTGTTGTTCTCTTGGTGTGTTGTTCTCTTGGTGTGTGCTTCTCTTGGTGTGTGCTTCTCTTGGTGTGTTGTTCTCTTGTTGTGTTGTTCTCTTGGTGTGTTGTTCTCTTGGTGTGTAGTTCTCTTGGTGTGTCGTTCCCTTTGTGTGTTGTTCTCTTGGTGTGTTGTTCTCTTGGTGTGTGGTTCTCTTGGTGTGTGCTTCTCTTGGTGTGTTGTTCTCTTGGTGTGTAATTCTCTGGGTGTGTGGTTCTCTTGGTGTGTTGTTCTCTTTGTGTGTTGTTCTCTTGGTGTGTTGTTCTCTTGGTGTGTTGTTCTCTTGGTGTGTGCTTCTCTTGGTGTGGTTACCTTGTCTGTGGCTATCGTGTGTGTGGTTATCTTGTGTGTGGTTATCTTGTGTGTGGTTATCTTGTGTGTGGTTATCTTGTGTGTAGTTATCTTGTGTGTGGTCACCTGGTGTGTGGTTACCTGGTGTGTGGTCACCTTGTGTGTGGTTAACTTGTGTGTGGTTAACTTGTGTGTGGTTATCTTGTGTGTGGTTATCTTGTGTGTGGTTAACTTGTGTGTGGTTAACTTGTGTGTCTATCTTGTCTGTGGTTATCTTGTGTGTGGTTATCTTGTGTGTGGTTAACATGTGTGTGGTTAACTTGTGTGTGGTTAACTTGTGTGTGGTTAACTTGTGTGTCTATCTTGTGTGTGGTTATCTTGTGTGTGGTTATCTTGTGTGTGGTTAACTTGTGTGTGGTTAACTTGTGTGTGGTTAACTTGTGTGTCTATCTTGTGTGTGGTTATCTTGTGTGTTGTTATCTTGTGTGTGGGTATCTTGTGTGTGGTTAAATTGGGTGTGGTTGTCTACTAATCCTGTGAGAAAGTCAAGTCCTAATGGCAGTTTGTTATCTGTCACGCGATGTGCTGTTCTCAGCCCTCGTCATGGTGGACTGCTTGCTGTTCTGTGTCAGTTCATATTACTGCTGGCTGTTCTGTGTCAGTTCATATTACTGCTGTCTGTTCTGTGATACAAGTTCTGTGTCAGTTCATATTACTGCTGGCTGTTCTGTGATACAAGTTCTGTGTCAGTTCATATTACTGCTGTCTGTACTGTAATACAAGTTCTGTGTCAGTTCATATTACTGCTCTCTGTTTGCATGGGGCAGTTGCCAAGGGCGCGGCCTCCGCCGGTTCAAAAGGGCGCCGCTAAATCTCTAATTTTTAAATTTTTATTTAAAAAGAGGGTGTCAAAAATAAATTAGCCAAGGGCGTCAAAACACAGTTACGCCTCTGTTAGCCACCAACATTTACAAACACTTATAGATAGCAAAATGGCGCCATATAGATCACGTGTGTATGATATTTGTGGGAACAGCTTTGAATATTTTCAAGACAAAAAACTGTTGATGACATTTGCTTCAGTTTGGAAATATATAAAAAAAATTCTTTTAGAGGAGATTTAGTGAATTGTTACTAGAGCATTGTTGAGTAATTATTTTGTCATATGCAGTCCCAAGCAGTAACTTTTATCTACCCAAACCTTAGTAATTAATCACACCCTTTTTAATTTAACAGTAAACATTTCAACAGTAAACATTTCAACTGTAAACATTTCAACAGTAAACATTTCAACAGTAAACATTTCAACAGTAAACATTTCAACAGTAAACATTTCAACAGTAAACATTTCAACAGTAAACATTTCAACAGTAAACATTTCAACAGTAAACATTTCAACAGTAAACATTTCAACAGTAAACATTTCAACAGTAAACATTTCAACAGTAAACATTTCAACAGTAAACATTTCAACAGTAAACATTTCAACAGTAAACATTTCAACAGTAAACATTTCAACAGTAAACAAGTCAAAGACTAATTCCCCCTATTGGAAACACACATCAACAAAAACACAAACACATGTAGCACAAATTCCTCAGACACAGCACAAAGGAAGGGCACTGCTGCCCGACCAAGTTTGTTCGCCTCACACAGATGTGGGCTTACAATGTTCTGAGCATGGATAAAATAATCTTTTCTGCTTCATGGAATGAACTGATTATATTTTAACAATGCTTATCAATATTTTCCCCCTCACGTTCCTTTCTCGTTAACTGCTTCACACTTAGATCCTTCCTAGACTTCATTTTCACATCTAGATTTTTTCCTAGACTTCCGTTTAACACATAGATCTTTCCAAAACTTCATTCCGTTTCACACCTAAGATACCTAGGACATCTAGGAAATCTAGGACATCTAGGACACCTAGGACATCTAAGACACCTAGGACATCTAGGACACCTAAGACACCTAGGACATCTAGGACACCTAGGACATCTCTAGCATTCTCAAACACGTACACAAATTTAACCCCATGAAACATATTGATACTGGAGTGATTTAAACAAAACAATTTTCAAAAAGTTAAATGATAAAGATTACATTTTTATGGTGTCACTATTTGTTTATATCTTTACGAGAGCAATGCCCGTGCGATGCTACGGGTAGGCACAATGAAAATAACTTTATTTGGATTTGAGTTTCACATTCCCCTTAATAATGAGTGTAAACGTATCAGGAAATTAGGGTAGTGATAAATCAAACCCCTTCTTTATAAAAATCAATGATATGTGTGTCTAGAAAATAGAAAGTATGATGAATTTAAATATTTCCCATCAATTTTGGTATTTCTGCTTTAATAACGCACGGTTTTCTCGATATACTTTACCGGAATAACAAAGGTCCTTAACAGTTACAAAAATCTAATGGGCAAGGCTAAATTTCATTTTCCATAAATCAAAAAATTAAAACAATATCTTTGATTCCTTTGGTTTTAGGGAAAAGCTCTTAAAATCACCCACTCCATTTTATAAGCTAAGTATGAAATTAGTTCAAGACGAATAGGATATTTTTTTAGCATAGTAACAAAGCAATAAATTGGCAGATACTTGTTTCACTTAAATAACGGATTATTTTTCTTTGTATTTATATTCAAGCCTTATTTCATTGTAGCTTTTTTAGCTTATAAAATGACATATAAGTTAGGCTTAATATATAACATATATTATGTAGGCATTTGATTTTAAAACAGAATAGTTTTAGAAAAATCAGTCTGTATACAAAATTTTATCATCGTTGTATAATATTGCTCAAATAAAATCAAGTTGTTATGTCACAATATCAGTTGCTGTTAGTGTATTTTTTGCCAGAACAGGGGTAGGCACAATAAAAAAATAACTTTATATTGTTTTGGGTCTCAAATTTCCCTTAAAATTAGGGTAGTGATAAATCAAACCACGTCTTATAAAATTCACGATATGTGTGTCGATAAAATAGAAAGTATGATGAATTTAAATATTAACCATCAATTTTGGTATGTCTGCTTTAAAAACGCATGTTTTTCTCTATATAATATACTCCTACAGAATATGAAAGGCACTTAAAAGTTATAAAAATCTAATCGGCGAGGCTCAATTTATTTTCACATGAATACAAAAAAAAATTAAAAAATATATTTCCATATGATTCCTTTGTTTCTAGGAAAATGCTCTGAAAAACACCAATTCCATTGTATAGTTTAAGCATGAAATTAGTTTATGATAAAGTAAGTATGTCTTGAGCCAGATAATATTTATTTGAATATGTATGCTTAGTGGTGGGTGGAAATATGGTTTACGGGTGTATGGTTATTATTTTCTTTTCACACGAATATTAACATAAAAACAATGTTTGTTTTTTTTAAAATTCCTAGAGATTGATTTTCTAATAAATTGCGTCATTTTGAAAGGACTTTCCACTCTTTTCTTCTAGTATTTACAAAGCAATAAGTTGGCAAATACTTGTTCCACTAAAATAAAGGATTACTTTTCGTTGTATTTGTATTTAAGCCTTTTTTCGTTGTAGCATTTTTTAGCTTATAAAATGACATATTTGGTAATGGTCTTAATATATAACATATATTTGTAGGCATTTGATATTAAATCAGAATAATTAAAAAAAATTTTTTCAAGAAAGTGTATACAGCTTAATAGAAAACTGCCATTTAGTAAGCAACATGATC
Source organism: Ampullaceana balthica (assembly GCA_944989445.1). NCBI lineage: Eukaryota > Metazoa > Mollusca > Gastropoda > Lymnaeidae > Ampullaceana > Ampullaceana balthica. The sequence continues at coordinate 861,703 of CALYLW010000172.1, read as the reverse complement.
TGCCTTTGAAATCAGTCTTTATACAAAAATGTATCCTCGTTGCATAATATTGCTCAAATAAAATCAAGCTGTTATGTCTAAATATCAGTTGCTGTTAGTGTATTTTTTCGCTTGAGCACGCACTTTCTGAAGCTAGAACCTATTTATGAGTCGTAATACCCGCGATATGTCTTTACACTAAATATAATTATACCTTAAAGAACCGTACAGTTTATACCTGAAGTGTGTGCCACGCAACTCATTGTTCTAGAAATGTAACTATTTTTTTTAATGAATGTTTTAGTTTTATAAGCTCTTAAATACCTTTCTTAGCAATGATTTTTTTTATGGGAAAAGCATATTATTTATGTGAATTTTGATGCATAAGTAAGGTGTGCATGGGTTTTATTTGTTTTAAAGAAACATTTTGAATCTCAAGGTCTGGGCTTAAAATTTACCCTGCTGATTTAGTTTAATCTATGCAAAAGGTATAAAAACAGTTGCTAAGCTATAGTGTTTATGTCATCCAGGGTTGGGCGATATTATTGACTCTGATCCCACCAATAAATGGTACATTTCAAAAGGTCATAAAGTTGTACTCAATATAAAGAAATAGCTGTTCCACTTATTAACCACACTCATTGGTCCGTGCATATAACTCCTATATATAATCCATTTTCGTCTATAACAGTACCGATTTTTTTTTCATTCCTTCTATTTCCTTGGGGCAGTTTATGGAGCAATCGTTCCAGAAAAAAAAATCGTGTAAACTATTTAAGCACCGAAGGAAAATAAATATCCCACCTAAGAATCATTGATAAATATAACTTACCTAGCATGTTTGACTTAATTTATGCAAAAAGAATATTAACAGTGGCTAAGCTATAGCGTTTGGTATCTGGTTTCACTCATGTGCTTTCTTTCTCTAATGCATTGAATACATTGTTAGTATTTGATTAGTATTTGATTATTTAGAACTAACTTGTAAAATGTCAAATACATTAAGTATTTAAATTAAACATATAAAAGATATAAAGGAAAGTGGTAAAATGATACTGTGTATTTGATAATAAAGAAAATAATAGTATATAAATATTGTTAAAATATTGCGCTAAAAAAACAATGACTATGGTTTGTAAACAAAAATGTTAGGTAGATTAACGTTGAACATAAATGTAGACATCTGGAGAAGGACCAAAGCAAATAAATTTTTCGAACGGCTGAATAAAATACATCTCGAAAATACATAAGGAAACAGTGTAAAGATGTAATTTGCAAACAAATATTAATTCTGTAATTTTTTACAAAAAAAATTATACGTATTCTTGTTAGAGGCGCAACATTATCAGACATAAAAATAAACTTAAACCGTTTCATCACATTTAGTTCACAACATAAACACACACACACTCACTTTATTCTCACACTTATACACACAAACATAAACACACAAACAGATGGTACCATTAAAAAAATCACATTTCATTAAAATAACCGCGGCTCTTTTTACTTTGTTTACATTTTACAAATTAATATGAGCTCGAACTATTACGTCAAAGTCACAATATTTTATAGCGAGAAACGCCGTCTTGTTAATCTCGACACCAAAATGTTTATTATTTAATTTTCAATAATTTATTTTATTTTCGGGAGTTACCCCGCATAGCGAGCACCCACACTCAGACGCGCTTAGGCGCAATATATATAGGGATATTTTCGGGAGTTACCCCGCATAGCGAGCACCCACACTCAGACGCGCTTAGGCGCAATATATATAGGGATATAATCTTTATATTATTGTCATTTGATCTTTATATGATATGAGCAACAAAGCCCGTCCAAGGACGTTCCTCCACGGTTCGGTGGCATGTTGTAACTCCCCTCCAACAGCCGTCTCGACCGGCATTACATGTGCATCGCGTCAAAAAGACTATTCATTATAGTTAAAATAAATAACTCGTAAAAACAGAGCTTTTTGCTGTAAATCCCAAAGCGCATAACTCAAAATAAAGTCTTGGAAGAAATACTGCACCAAAAATAACTCGTTTTGAACGTCCGCGTAAATGGCGTAAACGTGTCCAATATGATTGGCTGTAGGAGTCATATGTGTTTGAGGGACCAATCGCTATAGATGACCGGACAGAACAGACAGAACGGACAGAAAGGACAGAAACTTGCTTTATATTTAGGGCTGTTATCGATTACTTTAAAATTAATCGTTAACTTTTGAAAAATTATCTATTAATTAATTTTTAATTTCGATTAAAGCCGAAATTGAAATTTATGGTGTCATAAGTAACATTAATAAACGTACTTGTCGAAAATCGAAATAACACTGGAATGTCTTCTTTATATGACATCTTTTAACCATCTTTTAAACAGACAAGTGTATTGACATTACTTGGTTCAAGTGATAACAATATAACCAGCCAAGCTGAACAATCGTTTATATAGCTTTAGATTGTCTCATTTGAAGTTTTTGATACTGTAGTGGATGTTTGGTTTGCTGGTGATATGTAAGCGAAGTGTTAGAACTTTGGTAGCAATTTTCCCTTTAAGCAGCGCCACTGCGCATATATTTTAATGACGCCACGCAGGAGTTTAGAATTACCGCGCAGAAAATTCTGTAAAATTTTGCACACAAAAATGGACTTTGTGCAACTTTGCAAACGAGGTTTTTTTAAACTTTACACACGAAACAACGAGCTTAGACTTAGAGGGAACATTGCATAGTAGGCAAACGAGTTCTCTCAATGGAAACAACCTTTATCAACATTTTGAACAATCACCTAAGTGAATAGTTTAAAATAAAAATGTTCGTGTAATCGTCCGGAAATTAGTTTATATTTATCCGCCGATATATTTTACTTTTGGACTTCCAGTACATTTATAAGTGGTGGGTCGATTAATCGCTAAAATTTTTAAACTAATAATTTAGAAATTAATCGTTAATTTCCGCAGCCCTACTTTTATTATATAGGATGTGTTGGTTATTATTTCAGAAAGGAAACATTTGACCGATAAAAAGTATTTTAATTTTAAAAAACGTAAAAAACCAAGGTTTTGACTATAAATACTTTATATACGAGACATAACTAAAAGAATCAATATACATAATTTGCAATATCTTTTACGTCTTTTGTCATGTCTGTCCGTGTCGCTACTAATTTTAGAAAGCAGCGCACCAAATTACTGCACCAAAAAAAGAACTCTTTTAGAACGGCCGCATAAAATTGTTCAATAGGGAAATAAATGAATAAAATAAATGAAAGTTTAGTATCACGTTATTTTTTAATCTGATACGTATTTATTTTGAAAACTTCCGTCAGTTTTGACGGGTGATACACTAGTGCTCATTATAATACGCAGCGCAAGACAATCCAAAAATACACAACTTTAGTTATGTCTCCAACTGGGGCGCTGGAGCAAGTACACTCAGAGCTCTCTTTCTGGGTAGTGTGAGGTCGATTATGGACTACAGCATGCCCGTCCAACCCTTTGCCAGCAAAACGGCATTGGAAAAACTGGGTCGAATCCAGAACCAGGCCTTAAGATTTATCTGTGGCGCATACAGAACGAAACCCACAGCTGCTGTGGAAGTCATTGCAAACGTAGAACCGCTCGATATTCGTAGGGACAAGGCAATCATAACGACTGCAGAGAGGTACCGCAGGTTAGACTTTAGGGAGCCCTGCTACCAGATGCAGCACAACTGGGGCGGACGTGGGTGTTTGAAACGTTCCTCATTTATGCATCAAGTAACGGAACTTGATAGGAACGTCAAACCCCCACGAAATAGAAGACAAATTATAGGTGTCCCACTCAAACCGCCCTATGCGGAATGCACACGCCCCGAAATACGTTTGTCTTTGACTGACACGGCGGTGATGAAACGCAGCCCTGAACATGTACAGAAAGCGGCTGCCCTTGAGACGATAGAAGGGTTCGCGGGAACACAAGTGAAGGTGTTCACGGATAGGTCTGCCAGTTCGAGTGAAGGAATTGCAGGATATGGTGCGCTCATCTCATACCCAATAGGAGGGCCACCAAAAGAAGAACTTCTAGGTCCCTGTGGGACTATGGCATCGAACTACGATGCGGAGCTTTAGGCTATACACAGGGCCCTGGAAAGTGTGCACCGGACACTGCAGGGGTCGGAATTTTTTGGTTTCGACACGGTACTGTTTTGTGACTCGAGATCAGCCCTCGAAGTCCTGGCTAGTGAGAAGCGTAGTACCCACTTGGTTGACGCCATCTTGGAGGACGTGGGTAGACTCGAAAGACTTGGAGGTAAGGTAACCGTGCAGTGGATCCCGAGCCACGTGAATGTTAATGGCAACGAAAAAGCAGACTCCCTGGCCAAAGCAGGTGCAGCACTGCCCCAACCAGAGACCCCAGTCACTTATCTCGGGGCTAAAACCTGACTTTCGGAGTAAGTGGTACCAGGAGTGGTCTGACAACACGACAGCCTGAGGGGTATTCGCTAACATGCCCAGGCCAAGCCGTTCAGACCAGTGGTGGAACCTGAGTCGCAAACACCAGGTTTTGGTGACTCAGATGAGAACAGAACATTGCCCAACCAACTCTTACTTTCACAGGCTAGACCACAACAGGGACTCGAAATGCCGTCATTACAGCCAAGCCCCTGAGACAGTCGTACACCTGGTGACGTCTTGCCCGGCGCTTGATATAGCCGGGGGGGGGGTGAGGGAGGCGGGAGAGTCCCATGTGAAGACAATGTTGTATGGCAATGCTCAGCAGATGGAGCAGATTGCCCAGGTACTAGCCAAGGCCTTAAGAGATTAGTCTCAGGCCTACAGAATATGTGTTTAGTTTAGTTATGTCTCGTAAAACATGTTTAATATAATGCGCACCGATCGGGAATATGTTTTTTAAAAGTATTGTCAATATAATACGCACCTTAATGCGCGACATGAAAGGTTGTATAATATAATCCGCACCACGACACTATAGCAATAAAAGTTACATGTTAAATAGAGATAAATAAAGATAATCTAAACACCCAATGCTTTAATTACAGTACATGCGGTCGATCTGAAATTTTAATACGTCATTTTTATCATCGGCACGAGTCTGTCTGCAAAATGTCAGCTCCCTAGCTTACGAGGAAGTGGGTTAAAGATCAATCCAAAGTTTTTTCGTCAAGGGCTCAGACACCACAAGTTAATATAAAGGATTTAAAAATTAATTCAATTATTCAGTATATTTTTGGGAAGAAGGTATTTCCCTGAACTTAATTTTGTTACCGTCACTTTTGTTAGATTAGTTGGTTAGTTACTGAGTTTGAAGAAAAAGCAACTGTAACAGATAGATATTATTTGTAAGTGTTAGTATTGTCAGACTCGTTGGCTTGCTGAGATTCGATCAATGATTGCGAGTAACTTAATATTTAAACAATACTCCAATATTCGAACTGCGGAGAATATTATTCCAATTCCATTTAGCGATACTAATGAGAAGATTGATGAAATCAAAGCCTTTCTTCAGTGTACGCAAATTATCCTGGGGAATGTAATATAACGATACTAATACCATAGTACCGATTCTATAAGCCGGTGTCGATACTATACCCTATTCTCATTCTATTAAACTAGTAACGATACCTTACTAATCTATTCGATTCTTCAAACACATCAAATAAGTTTTCTCCATCAAGAAATCAATCGTTTATAATTTAGGTCATGTGAACCGACATAAATCTGTGTGACCTTTGATCTTTATGGGCGAATACTATCAGGGATCAAGGGGAGCTACTCATCAGTCCCGCTAGGTGGACGCTAATACCACGTGACTGCGACCCGTCCAATCAGGATTGCTCAACAGATCCATTAAAAGATCAAAATACGATGATGTTTTGACATGATTCAAAGTCCGGGTCATTATTGACTTCCATCTCAGATGGCCTATAATCCAAACTGTCAACATCCGGGTTACCTTTAAATTGGATCCGTAGAAAGATAAGGAAAATAACCAATTAGTATTTTTTCGAATGTCTAACTAGAAATCCAGACATGCAGTAACGTGGTATGGAAGACTGTCTAAACATTTTTTCTTTTTTCCCCTTCAAATTAGAGCGATTATTAAGGACGGGAAATCGTCTTGCACTAAATTTGAATAAAAAAACAGGCGACGAGCCTGAACAGATCGTGCTCTAAACTCTCTTGATGACATACCATACTCTCTTGATGACATCCCATATTCTCTTGATGACATACCATATTCTCTTGATGACATCACATAGTCTCTTGATGACATACCCTAGTCTCTTGATGACATCCCATAGTCTCTTGATGACATCCCATAGTCTCTTGATGACATCCCATAGTCTCTTGATGACATACCATAGTCTCTTGATGACATCCCATAGTCTCTTGATGACATCCCATAGTCTCTTCATGACATCCCATAGTCTCTTCATGACACCCCATAGTCTCGTGATGACATCCCATAGTCTCTTGATGACATCCCATAGTCTCTTGATGACATCCCATAGTCTCTTGGTGACATCCCATAGTCTCTTGATGACATCCCATAGTCTCTTGATGACATCCCATAGTCTCTTCTCTGAAATGTGGCCGCACGTTGCGGGCATTGATAGGTCTAATAAGGACACACACTGCTGCCCTAGCACACAGCTAATAGGAAGAGAATTGTCCGCGTCGATCACGACGCAAAAACAATAGCATAAGTCTATCAAACATACTAAACACCAGTCTATTAAACACTAGTAGTATATCACTCTATCAAATACCAGCAGTCTTTCAGTCTATCAAAACCAGTAGTCTATCAGTCTATCAAAACTAGTAGTCTATCAGTCTATAAAATACCAGTCTATCCAACAAACACCAGTATTCTATCAGTCTATCCAACCAACACCAGTAGCCTATCAGTCTATCCAACAAACACCAGTAGCCTATCAGTCTATCCAACAAACACCAGTAGCCTATCCACCCCAATCCTCATCGAGTAAACATGTCATTAAAATTTCATTAGATCTTGCGCCTGACGCTATCGATTTGATAAGCTGACCAGAAGAAGACCTCACTGAACTGTCATTGACATGGTAGTAGTGTCAGTCATAAACTGTCACTGATATGGTTGTAGTGTCAGTCCTGAAATGTCACTGATATAACTGTAGTGTCAGTCCTGAACTGTCACTGATATAACTGTAGTGTCAGTCCTGAACTGTCACTTATATGGCTGTAGTGTCAGTTCTTAATTGTCACTGTTATATGTTTATTGATTATGTTCTCAAGTGTCACTAAAATATTAATATAGTCTGTAATGAACTATCGCTGATACATTTGTCCATTATGTACATACATTTTTACAGTTTGTTCTAAAATATGAAATATTATAAATTAACAGGATATCTCTTATGCCAAAATTTGTTACATTTATCTAGACATTTAATGTTGTATCTACGGTTTATGCCACCAGAGATCCAAGATTTATTGTTGTATCTACGGTTTATACCACCAGAGATCCAATATTTATTGTTGTATCTACGGTTTATGCCATCGGAGATCCAATATTTATTATTGTATCTACGGTTTATACCACCAGAGATCCAAGATTTATTGTTTAACTACGGTTTATACCACCAGAGATCCAATATTTATTGTTGTATCTACGGTTTATGCCATCGGAGATCCAATATTTATTGTTGTATCTACGGTTTATGCCATCGGAGATCCAATATTTATTGTTGTATCTACAGTTTATACAACCAGAGATACAATATTTTTATTGTCTCTTCAACTTAAAAACGTGCCAACCCTTCAAAGAGACATATTTCCAAATAATTCATTCTAAATGATCCGTTGGTGGCCCTTCCATACAGTCGAAGTCGTTGACAGAAGTTTGCGGTTTATTCTGTCTGCCACACGAGCCAAGGTGACAGAAGTTTGCAGTTTATTCTGTCTGCCACATGAGCCAAGATGACAAGAGTTTGTTGTTTATTCTGTCTACCACATGAGCCAAGATGACAGAAGTTTACAGTTTATTCTGTCTACCACATGAGCCAAGATGACAGAAGTTTACAGTTTATTCTGTCTACCACATGAGCCAAGATGACAGAAATTTACAGTTTATTCTGTCTACCACATGAGCCAAGATGACAGAATTTTACAGTTTATTCTGTCTACCACATGAGCCAAGATGACAGAAGTTTGCAGTTTATTCTGTCTACCACATGAGCCAAGTTGACAAGAGTTTGCAATGACTCAATTTTAGCAGTGACAACTGACATCTGATGACGTCATTAGCCTCGATTGTACTTAAGAAACTGCCACGACATTTGTTGTCAGTCAATGACGCAACTGACCCGGGGAACTAAGATAACACAAATAAGCCCTGACCACCGAACTAATACAAGGAAATATTCTGAGCTTATTGTCGGTGTAGGCGCCAATATCTGTAACTGTTAGACAAGAATATCTATAACAGTTGTAGACAAGGAGATCCGTAACGGGGATAGACAAGGAGATCTGTAACAGTGTTAGACAAGGAGATCTCAGAATTGCCATCCTAAGCTTGTCTTAACTATTCAGCCTCACACCTCTTATGTCGGACATGCAATATACCTGACCTCACACCTCTTATGTTGGACATGCATATACCTGACCTCACGCCTCTTATGTTGGACATGCATACACCTGACCTCACACCTCTTATGTCGGACATGCATATACCTGACCTCACACCTCTTATGTTGGACATGCATATACCTGACCTCACACCTCTTATGTTGGACATGCATATACCTGACCTCACACCTCTTATGTCGGACATGCATATACCTGACCTCACACCTCTTATGTCGGACATGCATACACCTGACCTCACACCTCTTATGTCGGACATGCATACACCTGACCTCACACCTCTTATGTCGGACATGCATACACCTGACCTCACACCTCTTATGTCGGACATGCATATACCTGACCTCACACCTCTTATGTTGGACATGCATATACCTGACCTCACACCTCTTATGATGGACATGCATATACCTGACCTCACACCTCTTATGTTGGACATGCATATACCTGACCTCACACCTCTTATGTCGGACATGCATATACCTGACCTCACACCTCTTATGTCGGACATGCATACACCTGACCTCACACCTCTTATGTCGGACATGCATACACCTGACCTCACACCTCTTATGTCGGACATGCATACACCTGACCTCACACCTCTTATGTTGGACATGCATATAACTGATCTGTTTTACAACGCATACTCTGACGACCCGTCGTGCTCTTAATTCTCTTACACTTACATTTCCAATACTTACTTACATTAGCTCACCTGTCTTACACGACTCTCTCCTCTCGTTTGACCCACTAAGGAGTGAAAAGACGGAATCATCCGTATCCCCCAGGTAAGTCGATTTAATAGACGCACTTTGCTGGTTACACCCAATGTCTGTTGTCATGAAATAATGGTGGGTGCGCTATAGAATCTTGCTTGTTATATGAAACGTATCCTGCAATAACTAGCAAGTATTCTTTAATGAATATAATTTTGTCCTTTGACTGCCATCCGAGGCAAGAACGCTAAATACTTCATAGCACGATTTGTCTATTGGTATCTATATTAGGTCACTCAAACAGGGCAACTTGGGGAATTTTCGAAATGTTTGGGATATTTTAGGTGGCATCAAGATTTTTTATAGAAGTTTGTAAGTCTGGGGATTGTTAAAAGCGATTTTTGAATTGCTCAAAAGCAAAATTTAATTGATCCAACGATGTGATATACACAACCACAGACACTGTTTCATTTACACCAAAACTATTGGAAATAAAAATCCCGATTATTGCGCTCAAACGATTTTCTTACGTTTTGTGTGTAATATTTGGTTTTGCATTACGAATAAAACTATAAATATATATTATAATTCACAAGAACGAGTATGTGCAAACAAGCGTGACGAATGACCCTAACAGGTAATGAATTTATGGTTGGCATGTCTCGAGACCAACAATGCTTCTTGCGTTCACTTGCCTTGTTCCTTCACAGATTCCTTACATGTGATTCGTAGAGTAGTGGTTATCACGTCCGCCTTACACGAGGAAGGTCCTGGGTTCAAGCCCCAGCGAAAACCTTTTTAAAAAAATCCCTTATATTAACTTCACCGCCGTGTCTCTCTGTCTTGGGCACCGCGGAAAATTAGAAGTCAAAATTGACCCACTCCCCGTCATGCCGTCGAGCTGAAATTTGGCACACGGATCCGTGTCACCTAACAATGCATCGTATCAAAAATTCAGATCGATCGAACCTACCGTAATTAAATTAATTCATTTTAAGTTTATCTATATAAACTATATGTAGCGGTCGCTATCGTTTACATTTTACGGGTCACTTGAGTTCGCCCCAGCCATAGGTGAACACATCTCGTGTTTTAACCAGGTGTACCGGCGTGCTTTTGTTTACATTTTGCGTGTCACGCTGAGCTCGGTCCAGCGATCGGTGACAAGACCGTTCCCCTCTCCCACCCCCACCCGGGTTAAAAGCAAAGGGGAGTTAAGACAAATTCAGTCTATAAATGTTTGTCGCGTTTGAAAATAATCAATACTTTTAGTTATGTCTCATATATAAGGGATTTATAGTCAAAAACGTTGTTTTTACGGGTTTGTTTTATTACATTTTAAAACTGTGTGTTTGTGCCCAAGAACTATCCCCCTTTTTTGCGAACACGACTGACCATCGCTAGGGTCGGCCAATCACAGTTTATTGTTGGCAAGCTAGGGTGGTGACGGGTGGTGGGCAGGTAGATAACCACAGTGCGAATGTCTCGAGACAAACAATACGTCGGTGGTCCCCCCCTCCCCCCACGGACATACACTCGCGTTGTTTGGATTTCTTCGTGCTGTACTTTAAGTTTGTTCTTTCCCCACTTTCTTTTCACTATCCATGTGCAAGTCTCCGGCGGATGCTTCTCCGCAGGGCGTATCTAGTAATTTATAATAGGGTATTACATAGCTCAGATTTAAAAGAAAAAGTATGTATTTGCGAGTGTGTTTTTGGTTCGGGGGGGGGGAGATTTGTATTTGAATATTAACAAGGGCCCTCAAACTCTCTACTAAGCTGGTTGTTTGAAATGACTTCTTCATAGACTGATGTCAGTTAATCAACATTACCTCAGGGGAATATTCAGTCGTTTCTCATTTATAGGTTGAGTGTACGTCGTGTGTATTTTGTGAACTTTGTGTGTATGTATTGTGTATGTGTGTGCGTCGTGTGTACGTGTGTACGTCGTGTGTATATTGTGTGTATGTATTGTGTATGTGTGTACGTCGTGTGTACGTGTGTACGTCGTGTGTATATTGTGTGTATGTATTGTGTATGTGTGCACGTCGTGTGTACGTGTGTGTATATTGTGTGTATGTAATGTGTATGTGTGTGCGTCGTGTGTATATTGTGTGTATGTATTGTGTACGTTTGTACGTCGTGTGTATCTTGTGTGTATGTATTGTGTATGTGTGTACGTCGTGTGTATATTGTGTGTATGTATTGTGTATGTGTGTACGTCGTGTGTACGTGTGTGTATATTGTGTGTATGTATTGTGTATGTTTGTACGTTGTGTGTTCTTTGTGTGTACGTCGTGTGTACCTCGTGTGTACGTCGTGTGTACGTCGTGTGTACGTGTGTACGTCGTGTGTACGTGTGTACGTCGTGTGTACGTGTGTACGTCATGTGTACGTGTGTACGTCGTGTGTACGTCGTGTGTACGTCGTGTGTACGTCGTGTGTACGTCGTGTGTACGTCGTGTGTACGTCATGTGTACGTGGGTACGTCGTGTGTACGTCATGTGTACGTGTGTACGTCGTGTATTCTTTGTGTGTACGTATTGTGTCGAAGATAAAAAAAAGGGGGGGGGGTTGGTCCAAGAATTTATGGCAAGTAAAGGATTCCAACCTATTTAAAGGGACTCGAGTTCCAGGGCGCTGTTGTCATTCTGAATATATTATCATCTCTTTGCTGGTATGTATGAGTGTTACCATCATCTCTTGGCTGGTATGTATGAGTGTTACCATCATCTCTTGGCTGGTATGTATGAGTGTTACCATCATCTCTTGGCTGGTATGTATGAGTATTACCATCATCTCTTGGCTGGAATGTATGAGTGTTACCATCATCTCTTGGCTGGTATATATGAGGGTTACCATCATCTCTTGGCTGGTATGTATGAGTGTTACCATCATCTCTTGGCTGGTATGTATGAGTGTTACCATCATCTCTTGGCTGGTATATATGAGTGTTACCATCATCTCTTGGCTGGTATGTATGAGTGTTATTACATGCTACATAGTATATGCTGTGAGTAGTATAACATACTAGAGAATGTTTTACCACATGCTACATAGTGAGTAGTATACCATCCTAGAGTTGCGTAAAGTTTATGGGAAGATTGGCCCCTATGGGGTCGGGTAAATTTTATGGGGAGATGGGTCCCCTTGGGGTCGGGTAAAGTTTAAGGGAAGATGGGTCCCTTTGGTGTCGAAACAAACGAAACAAGTATACGATACTCTTGTTACTGCAGTTAGAAGACTAAACTCAAGTATCAGCTGAGTTCAAACAATGAGATCTCCCTCGTTTAGCTCATGAAATAAAACATATCCTTGTTACAGCAACAAGGGACAGGACTCTGTTAATACTGGTTTATTTTGGAATATACATTGTTTTTCCGTAAAATCAGGCACTTAATATAAAATTGCCTTATCTTTCATTTTGACCATTTCATATGGCCTAAACATCCAATCGTACACTTTAGACTTCAGACTGTATGTAGATTGTCTGTAAATCGTATCTAGACTTTTACTGTAGACTGTTTAGTGTACTATTTACTGTATATGTTTTATAACCATCTGTTATGACATACTATACTGTCGTTCTTATAGATATTTCGTTGCAATGGATATAATTTAGGCGTGTATACCAACTACAATGTACACATAGTTGATTCGTGTATACCAACTACAATGTACATATAATTGAGGCGTGTATACCAACTACAATGTACATATAATTTTGGCATGTATACCAACTACAATGTACACATAGTTGATGCGTGTATACCAAATACAACGTACATATAATTGAGGCGTGTAAACCAACTACAATGTACACATAGTTGATGCGTGTATACCAACTACAATGTACATATAATTGAGGCGTGTATACCAACTACAATGTACACATAGTTGATTCGTGTATACAAACTACAATGTACATATAATTGAGGCGTGTATACCAACTATAATGTACATATAATTGAGGCGTGTATACCAACTACAATGTACACATAGTTGATGCGTGTATACCAACTACAATGTACATATAATTGAGGCGTGTATACCAACTACAATGTACATATAATTGAGGCGTGTATACCAACTACAATGTACACATAGTTGATGCGTGTATACCAACTACAATGTACATATAATTGAGGCGTGTATACCAACTACAATGTACATATAATTGAGGCGTGTATACCAACTACAATGTACATATAATTGATGCGTGTATACCAACTACAATGTACATATAATTGATGCGTGTATACCAACTACAATGTACATAAAATTGATGCGTGTATACCAACTACAATGTACATATAATTGATGCGTGTATACCAACTACAATGTACATATAATTGAGGCGTGTATACCAACTACAATGTACATATAATGAGGCGTGTATACCAACTACAATGTACATATAATTGAGGCGTGTATACCAACTACAATGTACATATAATTGATGTGTGTATACCAACTACAATGTACATATAATTGATGCGTGTATACCAACTACAATGTACATATAATTGATGCGTGTATACCAACTACAATGTACATATAATTGATGCGTGTATACCAACTACAATGTACATATAATTGATGCGTGTATACCAACTACAATGTACATATAATTGAGGCGTGTATACCAACTACAATGTACATATAATTGAGGCGTGTATACCAACTACAATGTACATATAATTGATGCGTGTATACCAACTACAATGTACATATAATTGATGCGTGTATACCAACTACAATGTACATATAATTGATGCGTGTATACCAACTATAATGTACATATAATTGATGCGTGTATACCAACTACAATGTACATATAATTGAGGCGTGTATACCAACTACAATGTACATATAATTGATGCGTGTATACCAACTACAATGTACATATAATTGATGCGTGTATACCAACTACAATGTACATATTATTGAGGCGTGTATACCAACTACAATGTACATTGTTAGTTTATAATCTGCTTGGCGGTACAGGATCCGAAGACGGAAAGTAACAGTCACTCATCATAATCAATATAACCATACTTCACTTATCATAATCAACATAACCTTACTTCACTTATCACTGTCAATATAACCATACTTCACTTATCACTGTCAATATAACCATACTTCACTTATCACTGTCAATATAACCATACTTCACTTATCATAATCAATATAACCATACTTCACTTATCATAATCAATATAACCATACTTCACTTATCATAATCGATATAACCATACTTCACTTATCACTGTCAATATAACCATACTTCACTTATCACTGTCAATATAACCATACTTCAATTATCATAATCAATATCACCATACTTCACATATCACTGTCCAAATAACCATACTTCACATATTACTGTCCAAATAACCATACTTCACTTATCATAATCAATATAACCATACTTCACTTATCACTGTCCAAATAACCATACTTCACTTATCATAATCAATATAACCATACTTCACTTATCACTGTCCAAATAACCATACTTCACTTATCATAATTAATATAACCATACTTCACTTATCATAATCAATATAACCATACTTCACTTATCATAATCAATATAACCATACTTCACTTATCATAATCAATATAACCATACTTCACATATCACTGTCCAAATAACCATACTTTACATATCACTGTCCAAATAACCATACTTTACTTATCACTGTCCAAATAACCATACTTCACTTATCATAATCAATATAACCATACTTCACTTATCAATGTCAATATAACCATACTTCACTTATCACTGTCAATATAACCATACTTCAATTATCATAATCAATATAACCATACTTCACATATCACTGTCCAAATAATCATACTTCACATATTACTGTCCAAATAACCATACTTCACTTATCATAATCAATATAACCATACTTCACTTATCACTGTCCAAATAACCATACTTCACTTATCATAATCAATATAACCATACTTCACTTATCACTGTCCAAATAACCATACTTCACTTATCATAATCAATATAACCATACTTCACTTATCATAATCAATATAACCATACTTCACTTATCATAATCAATATAACCATACTTCACTTATCATAATCAATATAACCATATTTCACTTAACACTGCCAACTGAATTTTATATATATATATAAAGCTGCTGTAGTCTCATCAGTTTCATCGGCACAATAAACAGATTGATTAATGAAAGTGAGAAGGGCTTTCAACAACAAACCAGGGCCAGACATTCAATTCTTTGCTCTGGTTTTATAGCGTCCTCTCTCTCTCTCTGTCTGTCTCTCTCTCTATCTCTCTCTCTCTCTCACTCTCTCTCTCGCTCTCTCTATCTCTCTCTCGCTCTCTCTTTCTCTCTCTCTCTATCTCTCTCTCTCTCGCCCTCTCTCTATCTCGCTATCTCTCTCTCTGATAGTATTCTGGTTGTATTTACTCTAGTCCAGACCCAATCACTCATTGCCAACATTCATTTCACGCTTGATTGGTCACAAGGATAAAGTTTCATTTATTATTGCGGTTTATTCTCCATTTCATAACATCAGAAGAGATTTTGTTATAAAACCAACTTTGATTTGACCATAATTTAGCCCATATCCCCCACACATTTCCTTGTAAATACTTTACTTAGTAGTCAACTATTTGAGATGGACTTCCCTAAATACGACTGTGTCTATTGTGTAGTATAGAGTGAACAGAGTGGCGCACATTTAGGGACTTAAAGGCTCTTTATTTGGCGACTCAGGAGCTTCTTATTTGGGGACCGACGAACCCTGATTTGGGGACCCAGGAACCCATTAATGTATGAACGTATAACTGAAGATATTTAATGCAAATTACTTTTTTGCTAAATGTTCTTCAAAGATCAGACTAGCCAGCAAAAGAAATAAAAACTAATGGCTAAGTACTGGATCTAGTGTATACACATTCTTTACTGCTTGAGACTACTCTACTGACCCTCGTCTAGTATCTTAGTAATCTGACCCTCAGCTGCTAGTGTAACACATTCTCTACTGCTTGAGACTACTCTACTGACCCTCGTCTAGTATCTTAGCAATCTGCGCCCTCTGCTGCTAGTGTAACACATTCTCTACTGCTTGAGACTACTCTACTGATTCTAGTCTAGTATCTTAGCAATCTGCGCCCTCTGCTGCTAGTGTAACACATTCTCTACTGCTTGAGACTACTCTACTGACCCTCGTCTAGTATCTTAGTAATCTGACCCTCAGCTGCTAGTGTAACACATTCTCTACTGCTTGAGACTACTCTACTGACCCTCGTCTAGTATCTTAGCAATCTGCTCCCTCTGCTGGACAGTGCCAAACAACATTGACCGCAGGACGCCTGTTACCATATTCCCCCAACCCTCTGTTATGTCACGCTCGGGGGCCACAAAGCAGACAGGCGCCCTATACTTAAATTGACTCGGGTGCAACGCCAGTATGAGTTAATATTTGTCAAAACCACGCCAGTGTGAGTTAATTTTGTCAAAACCACGCCAGTATGAGTTAATGTTTGTCAAAACCACGCCAGTATGAGTTAATGTTTGTCAAAACCACGCCAGTATGAGTTAATGTTTGTCAAAACCACGCCAGTATGAGTTAATGTTTGTCAAAGCCACGCCAGTGTGAGTTAATGTTTGTCAAAACCACGCCAGTGTGAGTTAATGTTTGTCAAAACCACGCCAGTGTGAGTTAATGTTTGTCAAAGCCACGCCAGTGTGAGTTAATGTTTGTCAAAACCACTTCAGTATCAGTCAATGTTTGCCTGGGTTACCCACCCCACCTTTCCCACTTACGCCATGACGTGGTCCGTGCGGGTTATGACCCTAGCCGTAAAATCAACTCCAAGTGTAATATCACGTGACTTATGCCGCCATTGACGTGGCATGTTCGTTACGCCAAGAAATGAAACTCGCTTTAAGCAGGTTCTACAACTCTTATCTTGTTTATCTCTGGACTCAATGATCAGGTTCTACAACTCTTATCTTGTTTATCTCTGGACTGACTGATCAGGTTCTACAACTCTTACCTTGTTTATCTCTGGACTCAATGATGAGGTTCTACAACTCTTACCTTGTTTATCTCTGGACTCAATGATCAGGTTCTACAACTCTTACCTTGTTTATCTCTGGACTCAATGATCAGGTTCTACAACTCTTACCTTGTTTATCTCTGGACTCAATGATCAGGTTCTACAACTCTTACCTTGTTTATCTCTGGACTGACTGATCAGGTTCTACAACTCTTACCTTGTTTATCTCTGGACTCAATGATCAGGTTCTACAACTCTTACCTTGTTTATCTATGGACTGACTGATCAGGTTCTACAACTCTTACCTTGTTTATCTCTGGACTGACTGATCAGGTTCTACAACTCTTACCTTGTTTATCTCTGGACTGACTGATCAGGTTCTACAACTCTTACCTTGTTTATCTCTGGACTCAATGATCAGGTTCTACAACTCTTACCTTGTTTATCTCTGGACTCAATGATCAGGTTCTACAACTCTTATCTTGTTTATCTCTGGACTCAATGATGAGGTTCTACAACTCTTACCTTGTTTATCTCTGGACTCAACGATGAGGTTCTACAACTCTTACCTTGTTTATCTCTGGACTCAATGATGAGGTTCTACAACTCTTCCCTTGTTTATCTCTGGACTCAATGATGAGGTTCTACAACTCGTACCTTGTTTATCTCTGGACTCAATGATGAGGTTCTACAACTCTTACATTGTTTATCACTGGACTCAATGATCAGGTTCTACAACTCTTACCTTGTTTATCTCTGGACTCAATGATGAGGTTCTACAACTCTTACCTTGTTTATCTCTGGACTCAATGATGAGGTTCTACAACTCTTCCCTTGTTTATCTCTGGACTCAATGATCAGGTTCTACAACTCTTACCTTGTTTATCTCTGGACTCAATGATGAGGTTCTACAACTCTTACCTTGTTTATCTCTGGACTCAATGATCAGGTTCTACAACTCTTACCTTGTTTATCTCTGGACTCAATGATCAGGTTCTACAACTCTTACCTTGTTTATCTCTGGACTGACTGATCAGGTTCTACAACTCTTACCTTGTTTATCTCTTGACTCAATGATCAGGTTCTACAACTCTTACCTTGTTTATCTCTGGACTCAATGATGAGGTTCTACAACTCTTACCTTGTTTATCTCTGGACTCAATGATCAGGTTCTACAACTCTTACCTTGTTTATCTCTGGACTCAATGATCAGGTTCTACAACTCTTACCTTGTTTATCTCTGGACTCAATGATCAGGTTCTACAACTCTTACCTTGTTTATCTCTGGACTGACTGATCAGGTTCTACAACTCTTACCTTGTTTATCTCTGGACTCAATGATTAGGTTCTACAACTCTTACCTTGTTTATCTATGGACTGACTGATCAGGTTCTACAACTCTTACCTTGTTTATCTCTGGACTGACTGATCAGGTTCTACAACTCTTACCTTGTTTATCTCTGGACTGACTGATCAGGTTCTACAACTCTTACCTTGTTTATCTCTGGACTCAATGATCAGGTTCTACAACTCTTACCTTGTTTATCTCTGGACTCAATGATCAGGTTCTACAACTCTTATCTTGTTTATCTCTGGACTCAATGATGAGGTTCTACAACTCTTACCTTGTTTATCTCTGGACTCAATGATGAGGTTCTACAACTCTTACCCTTGTTTATCTCTGGACTCAATGATGAGGTTCTACAACTCTTACCTTGTTTATCTCTGGACTCAATGATGAGGTTCTACAACTCTTACCTTGTTTATCTCTGGACTCAATGATCAGGTTCTACAACTCTTACCTTGTTTATCTCTGGACTCAATGATCAGGTTCTACAACTCTTACCTTGTTTATCTCTGGACTGACTGATCAGGTTCTACAACTCTTACCTTGTTTATCTCTGGACTGACTGATCAGGTTCTACAACTCTTACCTTGTTTATCTCTGGACTGACTGATCAGGTTCTACAACTCTTACCTTGTTTATCTCTGGACTCAATGATCAGGTTCTACAACTCTTACCTTGTTTATCTCTGGACTCAATGATCAGGTTCTACAACTCTTACCTTGTTTATCTCTGGACTCAATGATGAGGTTCTACAACTCTTACCTTGTTTATCTATGGACTCAATGATCAGGTTCTACAACTCTTACCTTGTTTATCTCTGGACTCAATGATCAGGTTCTACAACTCTTACCTTGTTTATCTCTGGACTGACTGATCAGGTTCTACAACTCTTACCTTGTTTATCTCTTGACTCAATGATCAGGTTCTACAACTCTTACCTTGTTTATCTCTGGACTCAATGATGAGGTTCTACAACTCTTACCTTGTTTATCTCTGGACTCAATGATCAGGTTCTACAACTCTTACCTTGTTTATCTCTTGACTCAATGATCAGGTTCTACAACTCTTACCTTGTTTATCTCTGGACTCAATGATCAGGTTCTACAACTCTTACCTTGTTTATCTCTTGACTCAATGATCAGGTTCTACAACTCTTACCTTGTTTATCTCTGGACTCAATGATGAGGTTCTACAACTCTTACCTTGTTTATCTCTGGACTCAATGATCAGGTTCTACAACTCTTACCTTGTTTATCTCTGGACTCAATGATCAGGTTCTACAACTCTTACCTTGTTTATCTCTGGACTCAATGATCAGGTTCTACAACTCTTACCTTGTTTATCTCTGGACTCAATGATCAGGTTCTACAACTCTTACCTTGTTTATCTCTGGACTCAATGATCAGGTTCTACAACTCTTACCTTGTTTATCTCTGGACTCAATGATCAGGTTCTACAACTCTTACCTTGTTTATCTCTGGACTCAATGATCAGGTTCTACAACTCTTACCTTGTTTATCTCTGGACTCAATGATCAGGTTCTACAACTCTTACCTTGTTTATCTCTGGACTGACTGATCAGGTTCTACAACTTTTACCTTGTTTATCTCTGGACTCAATGATCAGGTTCTACAACTCTTACCTTGTTTATCTCTGGACTGGCTGATCAGGTTCTACAACTCTTACCTTGTTTATCTCTGGACTGACTGATCAGGTTCTACAACTCTTACCTTGTTTATCTCTGGACTGACTGATCAGGCTCTACAACACTTACCTTGTTTATCTCTGGACTCAATGATCAGGTTCTACAACTCTTACCTTGTTTATCTCTGGACTGACTGATCAGGTTCTACAACTCTTACCTTGTTTATCTCTGGACTGACTGATCAGGTTCTACAACTCTTACCTTGTTTATCTCTGGACTGACTGATCAGGTTCTACAACTCTTACCTTGTTTATCTCTGGACTCAATGATCAGGTTCTACAACTCTTACCTTGTTTATCTATGGACTGACTGATCAGGTTCTACAACGCTTACCTGTTTTATCTCTGGACTGACTGATCAGGTTCTACAACTCTTACCTTGTTTATCTCTGGACTCAATGATCAGGTTCTACAACTCTTACCTTGTTTATCTATGGACTGACTGATCAGGTTCTACAACTCTTCCCTTGTTTATCTCTGGACTCAATGATCAGGTTCTACAACTCTTACCTTGTTTATCTCTGGACTCAATGATCAGGTTCTACAACTCTTATCTTGTTTATCTCTGGACTCAATGATGAGGTTCTACAACTCTTACCTTGTTTATCTCTGGACTCAATGATGAGGTTCTACAACTCTTCCCTTGTTTATCTCTGGACTCAATGATGAGGTTCTACAACTCTTACCTTGTTTATCTCTGGACTCAATGATGAGGTTCTACAACTCTTACATTGTTTATCTCTGGACTCAATGATCAGGTTCTACAACTCTTACCTTGTTTATCTCTGGACTCAATGATGAGGTTCTACAACTCTTACCTTGTTTATCTCTGGACTCAATGATGAGGTTCTACAACTCTTCCCTTGTTTATCTCTGGACTCAATGATCAGGTTCTACAACTCTTACCTTGTTTATCTCTGGACTCAATGATGAGGTTCTACAACTCTTACCTTGTTTATCTCTGGACTCAATGATCAGGTTCTACAACTCTTACCTTGTTTATCTCTGGACTCAATGATCAGGTTCTACAACTCTTACCTTGTTTATCTCTGGACTGACTGATCAGGTTCTACAACTCTTACCTTGTTTATCTCTGGACTCAATGATCAGGTTCTACAACTCTTACCTTGTTTATCTCTGGACTGACTGATCAGGTTCTACAACTCTTACCTTGTTTATCTCTGGACTCAATGATCAGGTTCTACAACTCTTACCTTGTTTATCTATGGACTGACTGATCAGGTTCTACAACTCTTACCTTGTTTATCTCTGGACTGACTGATCAGGTTCTACAACTCTTACCTTGTTTATCTCTGGACTGACTGATCAGGTTCTACAACTCTTACCTTGTTTATCTCTGGACTCAATGATCAGGTTCTACAACTCTTACCTTGTTTATCTCTGGACTCAATGATCAGGTTCTACAACTCTTATCTTGTTTATCTCTGGACTCAATGATGAGGTTCTACAACTCTTACCTTGTTTATCTCTGGACTCAATGATGAGGTTCTACAACTCTTCCCTTGTTTATCTCTGGACTCAATGATGAGGTTCTACAACTCTTACCTTGTTTATCTCTGGACTCAATGATGAGGTTCTACAACTCTTACCTTGTTTATCTCTGGACTCAATGATCAGGTTCTACAACTCTTACCTTGTTTATCTCTGGACTCAATGATCAGGTTCTACAACTCTTACCTTGTTTATCTCTGGACTGACTGATCAGGTTCTACAACTCTTACCTTGTTTATCTCTGGACTCAATGATCAGGTTCTACAACTCTTACCTTGTTTATCTATGGACTGACTGATCAGGTTCTACAACGCTTACCTGTTTTATCTCTGGACTGACTGATCAGGTTCTACAACTCTTACCTTGTTTATCTCTGGACTCAATGATCAGGTTCTACAACTCTTACCTTGTTTATCTATGGACTGACTGATCAGGTTCTACAACTCTTCCCTTGTTTATCTCTGGACTCAATGATCAGGTTCTACAACTCTTACCTTGTTTATCTCTGGACTCAATGATCAGGTTCTACAACTCTTATCTTGTTTATCTCTGGACTCAATGATGAGGTTCTACAACTCTTACCTTGTTTATCTCTGGACTCAATGATGAGGTTCTACAACTCTTCCCTTGTTTATCTCTGGACTCAATGATGAGGTTCTACAACTCTTACCTTGTTTATCTCTGGACTCAATGATGAGGTTCTACAACTCTTACATTGTTTATCTCTGGACTCAATGATCAGGTTCTACAACTCTTACCTTGTTTATCTCTGGACTCAATGATGAGGTTCTACAACTCTTACCTTGTTTATCTCTGGACTCAATGATGAGGTTCTACAACTCTTCCCTTGTTTATCTCTGGACTCAATGATCAGGTTCTACAACTCTTACCTTGTTTATCTCTGGACTCAATGATGAGGTTCTACAACTCTTACCTTGTTTATCTCTGGACTCAATGATCAGGTTCTACAACTCTTACCTTGTTTATCTCTGGACTCAATGATCAGGTTCTACAACTCTTACCTTGTTTATCTCTGGACTGACTGATCAGGTTCTACAACTCTTACCTTGTTTATCTCTTGACTCAATGATCAGGTTCTACAACTCTTACCTTGTTTATCTCTGGACTCAATGATGAGGTTCTACAACTCTTACCTTGTTTATCTCTGGACTCAATGATCAGGTTCTACAACTCTTACCTTGTTTATCTCTGGACTCAATGATCAGGTTCTACAACTCTTACCTTGTTTATCTCTGGACTCAATGATCAGGTTCTACAACTCTTACCTTGTTTATCTCTGGACTGACTGATCAGGTTCTACAACTCTTACCTTGTTTATCTCTGGACTCAATGATCAGGTTCTACAACTCTTACCTTGTTTATCTATGGACTGACTGATCAGGTTCTACAACTCTTACCTTGTTTATCTCTGGACTGACTGATCAGGTTCTACAACTCTTACCTTGTTTATCTCTGGACTGACTGATCAGGTTCTACAACTCTTACCTTGTTTATCTCTGGACTCAATGATCAGGTTCTACAACTCTTACCTTGTTTATCTCTGGACTCAATGATCAGGTTCTACAACTCTTATCTTGTTTATCTCTGGACTCAATGATGAGGTTCTACAACTCTTACCTTGTTTATCTCTGGACTCAATGATGAGGTTCTACAACTCTTCCCTTGTTTATCTCTGGACTCAATGATGAGGTTCTACAACTCTTACCTTGTTTATCTCTGGACTCAATGATGAGGTTCTACAACTCTTACCTTGTTTATCTCTGGACTCAATGATCAGGTTCTACAACTCTTACCTTGTTTATCTCTGGACTCAATGATCAGGTTCTACAACTCTTACCTTGTTTATCTCTGGACTGACTGATCAGGTTCTACAACTCTTACCTTGTTTATCTCTGGACTGACTGATCAGGTTCTACAACTCTTACCTTGTTTATCTCTGGACTGACTGATCAGGTTCTACAACTCTTACCTTGTTTATCTCTGGACTCAATGATCAGGTTCTACAACTCTTACCTTGTTTATCTCTGGACTCAATGATCAGGTTCTACAACTCTTACCTTGTTTATCTCTGGACTCAATGATGAGGTTCTACAACTCTTACCTTGTTTATCTATGGACTCAATGATCAGGTTCTACAACTCTTACCTTGTTTATCTCTGGACTCAATGATCAGGTTCTACAACTCTTACCTTGTTTATCTCTGGACTGACTGATCAGGTTCTACAACTCTTACCTTGTTTATCTCTTGACTCAATGATCAGGTTCTACAACTCTTACCTTGTTTATCTCTGGACTCAATGATGAGGTTCTACAACTCTTACCTTGTTTATCTCTGGACTCAATGATCAGGTTCTACAACTCTTACCTTGTTTATCTCTTGACTCAATGATCAGGTTCTACAACTCTTACCTTGTTTATCTCTTGACTCAATGATCAGGTTCTACAACTCTTACCTTGTTTATCTCTTGACTCAATGATCAGGTTCTACAACTCTTACCTTGTTTATCTCTGGACTCAATGATGAGGTTCTACAATTCTTACCTTGTTTATCTCTGGACTCAATGATCAGGTTCTACAACTCTTACCTTGTTTATCTCTGGACTCAATGATCAGGTTCTACAACTCTTACCTTGTTTATCTCTGGACTCAATGATGAGGTTCTACAACTCTTAACTTGTTTATCTCTGGACTCAATGATCAGGTTCTACAACTCTTACCTTGTTTATCTCTGGACTCAATGATCAGGTTCTACAACTCTTACCTTGTTTATCTCTGGACTCAATGATCAGGTTCTACAACTCTTACCTTGTTTATCTCTGGACTCAATGATCAGGTTCTACAACTCTTACCTTGTTTATCTCTGGACTCAATGATCAGGTTCTACAACTCTTACCTTGTTTATCTATGGACTGACTGATCAGGTTCTACAACTCTTACCTTGTTTATCTCTGGACTGACTGATCAGGTTCTACAACTCTTACCTTGTTTATCTCTGGACTGACTGATCAGGTTCTACAACTTTTACCTTGTTTATCTCTGGACTCAATGATCAGGTTCTACAACTCTTACCTTGTTTATCTCTGGACTGGCTGATCAGGTTCTACAACTCTTACCTTGTTTATCTCTGGACTGACTGATCAGGTTCTACAACTCTTACCTTGTTTATCTCTGGACTGACTGATCAGGCTCTACAACTCTTACCTTGTTTATCTCTGGACTCAATGATCAGGTTCTACAACTCTTACCTTGTTTATCTCTGGACTGACTGATCAGGTTCTACAACTCTTACCTTGTTTATCTCTGGACTGACTGATCAGGTTCTACAACTCTTACCTTGTTTATCTCTGGACTGACTGATCAGGTTCTACAACTCTTACCTTGTTTATCTCTGGACTCAATGATCAGGTTCTACAACTCTTACCGTGTTTATCTCTGGACTCAATGATCAGGTTCTACAACTCTTACCTTGTTTATCTCTGGACTCAATGATGAGGTTCTACAACTCTTACCTTGTTTATCTATGGACTCAATGATCAGGTTCTACAACTCTTACCTTGTTTATCTCTTGACTCAATGATCAGGTTCTACAACTCTTACCTTGTTTATCTCTGGACTCAATGATGAGGTTCTACAATTCTTACCTTGTTTATCTCTGGACTCAATGATCAGGTTCTACAACTCTTACCTTGTTTATCTCTGGACTCAATGATCAGGTTCTACAACTCTTACCTTGTTTATCTCTGGACTCAATGATGAGGTTCTACAACTCTTAACTTGTTTATCTCTGGACTCAATGATCAGGTTCTACAACTCTTACCTTGTTTATCTCTGGACTCAATGATCAGGTTCTACAACTCTTACCTTGTTTATCTCTGGACTCAATGATCAGGTTCTACAACTCTTACCTTGTTTATCTCTGGACTCAATGATCAGGTTCTACAACTCTTACCTTGTTTATCTCTGGACTCAATGATCAGGTTCTACAACTCTTACCTTGTTTATCTATGGACTGACTGATCAGGTTCTACAACTCTTACCTTGTTTATCTCTGGACTGACTGATCAGGTTCTACAACTCTTACCTTGTTTATCTCTGGACTGACTGATCAGGTTCTACAACTTTTACCTTGTTTATCTCTGGACTCAATGATCAGGTTCTACAACTCTTACCTTGTTTATCTCTGGACTGGCTGATCAGGTTCTACAACTCTTACCTTGTTTATCTCTGGACTGACTGATCAGGTTCTACAACTCTTACCTTGTTTATCTCTGGACTGACTGATCAGGCTCTACAACTCTTACCTTGTTTATCTCTGGACTCAATGATCAGGTTCTACAACTCTTACCTTGTTTATCTCTGGACTGACTGATCAGGTTCTACAACTCTTACCTTGTTTATCTCTGGACTGACTGATCAGGTTCTACAACTCTTACCTTGTTTATCTCTGGACTGACTGATCAGGTTCTACAACTCTTACCTTGTTTATCTCTGGACTCAATGATCAGGTTCTACAACTCTTACCGTGTTTATCTCTGGACTCAATGATCAGGTTCTACAACTCTTACCTTGTTTATCTCTGGACTCAATGATGAGGTTCTACAACTCTTACCTTGTTTATCTTTGGACTCAATGATCAGGTTCTACAACTCTTACCTTGTTTATCTCTGGACTCAATGATCAGGTTCTACAACTCTTACCTTGTTTATCTCTGGACTCAATGATGAGGTTCTACAACTCTTACCTTGTTTATCTCTGGACTCAATGATGAGGTTCTACAACTCTTACCTTGTTTATCTCTGGACTCAATGATGAGGTTCTACAACTCTTCCCTTGTTTATCTCTGGACTCAATGATGAGGTTCTACAACTCTTACCTTGTTTATCTCTGGACTCAATGATCAGGTTCTACAACTCTTACCTTGTTTATCTCTGGACTCAATGATCAGGCTCTACAACTCTTACCTTGTTTATCTCTGGACTCAATGATCAGGTTCTACAACTCTTACCTTGTTTATCTCTGTACTGACTGATCAGGTTCTACAACTCTTACCTTGTTTATCTCTGGACTGACTGATCAGGTTCTACAACTCTTACCTTGTTTATCTCTGGACTGACTGATCAGGTTCTACAACTCTTACCTTGTTTATCTCTGGACTCAATGATCAGGTTCTACAACTCTTACCTTGTTTATCTCTGGACTCAATGATCAGGTTCTACAACTCTTACCTTGTTTATCTCTGGACTCAATGATGAGGTTCTACAACTCTTATCTTGATTATCTCTGGACTGACTGAGCAGGTTCTACAACTCTTACCTTGTTTATCTCTAGGCTGACTGAGCAGGTTCCCTAACTCTTGCGGCTAGGAGTGACATCGATTAATCAAATCTGTCCACGTCCACTTCAATAGCCGGGTGTTGCCCTGTAAACTTCTCGTTTGATTGGCATTGATTTTATCAACAAAAATATTCACTTTGTTTCGTGGAGTTTTTAAGACTCAATTTTCTATAAATTACAGCGGTTCTTTATTGGTTTATCATCAAAAGAAAACAAAGAAACAAAGAAATAAATAACTATTGACGTTATATTATTGTGTACTATTTTCACGTCACAGAAATTACACGCAATACATTTTTATCCTCTACTTCTTACATGACAACCTTTCCCAATCAGTTATTGTATTAATAACTGGTAGCTGCCCCCCCCCCACCCTATCTAAATAATTAATAATTATTAATCATTTATTTTATTTTTTATCCATAACTTTTCCGGCGTATCATAATTATCTCTATCTTTACTAGGAGCCTGTGTCCCGTTCCCCGACACACAGCGCCGCCTCACATATTCATATGACCAGCCCTATCAAACTCCTCACCCCCCCTCCCCCGTGGACAGATATCTGTTGACCACACGCCATGTCATAGAAATGGAAGTAAAGCCAGCCGACAAGAATTGATCTTTTTAATGGCCTACAATTTCTTATATCGCCGTGAATATAGCATTTTAACAGTTTGCTTAATGTGTGTTGTGTGTCAACGGGGCCACTCTCTGTGGGCCATGTGTGTCTGTGTCTCTGTGGGCCAGCGGGCCATGTGTGTCTGTGTCTCTGTGGGCCAGCGGGCCATGTGTGTCTGTGTCTCTGTGGGCCAGCGGGCCGTGTGTGTCTGTGGGTCGTGTGTATCTGTGTCTCTGAGCGCCAGTGGGCCATGTGTTTCTGCGTCTCTGTGGGTCAGTGGGCAATGTGTTTCTGTGGGCCTTGTGTGTATGTGGGCCATTTCTGTCTTAAGCCATAAGTGTCTTTGAGGTCAATATTCTGCGGGCAAAAATGAATGTGAAACATGTCTTTTATAGGAAATGTCTTCCACAAAAAAAAATCTGATTTTGTAGACATCATGTTCCTGTGGGCCATATATGTCTGTGGGCCATGTATGTCTGTGGGCAATGTATGGCTGTGGGCCATGTATGTCTGTGGCCATGTATGGCTGTGGGCCATGTATGTCTGTGGGCCGTGTATGTCTGTGGGCCATATATGTCTGTTGGCCATGTATGTCTGTGGCCCATGTATGTCTGTGGGCCATGTATGTCTGTTGGCCATGTATGTCTGTGGTCCATGTATGTCTGTGGGCCATGTATGTCTGTGGGAAATGTATGTCTGTTGGCCATGTATGTCTGTGGCCCATGTGTCTGTGGCCATGTATGTCTGTGGGCCATGTATGTATGTAGGTCATATATGTCTGTGGCCATGTATGTCTGTGGGCCATGTATGTCTGTTGGCCATGTATGTCTGTGGCCCATGTATGTCTGTGGCCCATGTATGTCTGTGGGCCATAAATGTCTGTGGCCCATAAATGTCTGTGGCCATGTACGTCTGTGGTCCATGTATGTCTGTTGGCCATGTATGTCTGTAGTCCATGTATGTCTGTGAGCCATGTATGTCTGTGGGCAATGTATGTCTGTTGGCCATGTATGTCTGTTGGCAATGTATGTCTGTGGCCCATGTATGTCTGTGGGCCATGTATGTCTGTGGGCCATGTATGCCTGTGGGCCATCTATGTTAAGGATTCCTCCTGTTACCACGTAAACTTGCGGTAAAATACTACCCTCACCACCCCTTCCCAAGCCATGCAAATGAAACTGTGGACCAACGGTGGCCAAACCGTGGCTCGCGAGCTGCATGCGGCTCTTCTGTGTTGACATTGCGGCTCGCTCACTATTGATGAAGATATGTTACAAGGATGACTGGAAGATTTCCAAGTCAGGTTTAATGACCCATTGTGCTTCAATGCGGCTCTCAACAATATTTTGATATTTTAAACTGACTCTCAGTTACTACAGGTCTGGCCACTCCTGCTGTGGACGATCTAAACGCTGCACACCTTAGAGAGACGTCCCCCTTATGATTGACTCCTGCAGTTGTGCTGTAAAGCTATTATACTTCAAAACTGTAATTGGAATATTTGTATTCGGGCCGCCTGCCTTGGGACTTCTCTATTTAGTTATCAAGATTGGGCCGTGGTTTCGCTTAGTGTAAAATCTATAAAATATGGAAATGAGATCTCGGAATTCCCGAGGGGAGCTCTTGCAGTTTGGGACCTTTTCGTGGGCTCAAGAGCTTATGGGCCCTTATTGCTGAGTGAGCAATCAATTATTTTTTTCATTTCTTTAAACCTTCACAATACCAAAATATATACGTCATTCATGCAGTCAGGACTGATGCATATGGACGCAGATGACATAAGGGCATTAGCAGATATGAATGATGAAGAGGAATATGGATGTCATAGTGACATCGGGATTAAGAACAAATGCATAGTGACACAGATGGCATAATGACATTAGATGTCAGAACTATAGAGAGGAAC
Source organism: Ampullaceana balthica (assembly GCA_944989445.1). Classification (NCBI taxonomy): domain Eukaryota; kingdom Metazoa; phylum Mollusca; class Gastropoda; family Lymnaeidae; genus Ampullaceana; species Ampullaceana balthica. Next base: position 831,872 of record CALYLW010000172.1, on the reverse strand, counting down.
CCAGATGATATAGTGACATCAGGTTTAAGGACTAATGCATAGTGACACAGATGACATAATGACAATTGATATCAGGACAACACATAGGAACGCAGATGATATAGTGACATCAGGTTTAAGGACTGATGCAAAGCGACGCAGATGACATAATGACATTAGATGACAGGACATGAGAGAGGAGCACAGATGACATAATGGCATTAGCAAGTAACTGTAATGGTGCAGGGTGACCCCAACGACTGTGACATCAAAACTTTTGGAAGAATTCCTGATGACATCTTGACATTAGGAAATGACATTGCTGGCAAGAGATCACAAAGGAGATTGTAATGGTAGCACCGCTGTTGTCCGTACTATTGTTTGAGTACTGTTGACATTTAGACACTGTAAGAGCTAAGTTGCTGTACCGAACAAATTATGCAACTACCAGTTTGCTGGGATATTTCAACAATTACAGCAATATCTTCAAGTCTTCTCTTATATCATTGTACAGCATCACGAGTTGTGGGTGACCAGTGGCGGCCCTTCATGAATTCAACCCCCCCCCCTTTTTTTCCCCCAAAGTCCTAATTTAACCTTTTTTAAAGAAAGGCAAAACAAAAAATATCAGCCCAGTGTTGCATCATTCTCAGAGTAGCCATTACGACCATTTGAGTTGCCGGACTTGCACCGCTATTTAGGGCCATTATTAAGTAGCCAAAAAGGGAGGTAATTGAAGCTCTTGCAGACGACAAATGCTATCAATTCCTCATAAATATATAGGTTGGCAGGAATCTTGCTGGCTCGGCAATTATTGAGAACGTCTTGATCTAGAAATCCATTATTTAAGTATTTCTCATTACGTCAGCATACGCGCGTTGTCAACAGTGGTCCTCGTGACGTTAGCAGTGACACGCTTGTAAAGAGTTGTCCTCGTGATGTTAGCAGTGACACGCTTGTAAACTGTGGTCCTCGTGACGTTAGCAGTGACACGCTTGTAAATAGTGGTCCTCGTCACGAAAGCAGAGACACGCTTGTAAACAGTGGTTCTCAAACTTTAAAAAGTTACATATACACTATTGTTATGATTGTTATTATTGTTGCTGCAACCAGTTGTTCTGATTGCAGTTAGAAGCATTAAAACTAGACATTTTAATTACTTTAAGGGGTACAAGCCGTAATAACATCAGGGGTGCTCACAACGTTGTAAATTACATACCCCAGAAAGCAGGAGCTATATAATCTAGACATATAATAATACTTGGATCTGTAAGAAAAGAAATATAACATCTATATATAAATATAACATCTATATATATAAATATAACATCTATATAACATCTATATAACATAAATATAACATCTATATAACATCTATATAACATCTATATATAAATATAACATCTATATATAAATATAACATCTATATAACATCTATATAATATCTATATAACATCTATATAACATCTATATAACATCTATATAACATCTATATAACATCTATATAACATCTATATAACATCTATATAACATCTATATAACATCTATATAACATAAATATGACATCTATATAACATCTATATAACATCTATATAACATCTATATAACATCTATATAACATCTATATAACATCTATATAACATCTATATAACATCTATATAACATCTATATAACATCTATATAACATCTATATAACATCTATATAACATCTATATAACATCTATATAACATCTATATAACATCTATATAACATATTATCCCTCGGTTATCCGTATTAATGAAGCAGACCTTAGAACTCAATGCGGTGAGGCACAAGTCCATTGACATAATCCGAATACGCCACTAAATACGACCTTGTGTTAAGTGTGAGGATATCACCTAAATAACGTTACATTGACGAAATACAGATTGGAGAAAACGAAAGAAAAGATGGTTCTGGTCAAAAGGTCAGTTAAATGGACACTGGGCAGTCCACGAAATGTAATGAGCTTTGTCCACGTCCAGTGGCGCCTTGGGCTGTAACTGACCTACACGTCTCCAGGTCATCATTGGTATATGATGACCTGATGGATCTTCCAAGCTGAAATGAGAATGAGCTAAAAAGAGTCGTCATTATAGACTAGAAGCGAGATTAGGAACACATTGTTTGGACATAGGGATAGACAGTTGGTTGGGACATTAGACGTGTCGATAGACAATTTGGATGGACGTTAGGACGTGGGTATAGAACATGTAACATAATCAACTTGTGTTACTGCTTGCAGTATTACAACAATTTTTAACACCGCTATACACAATACAAATTGTGTTACTGTTTGCAGCATTACAAAAATGTTGAACACCGCCATACACAATACAACTTGTGTTACTGCTTACAATATTACAATATTGACCACCACTATACACTGTTCAACTTGTCTGACCGCTAGTTAGCCACTGAGGCTGACCAACATCCGTATCTGGTGGCCACTTGTTTGTCCAGACAGTTTGTTCTCCCAGCAGGAAGTCATCCTTGTGTCTATTGGACGAGGTCTACTCGGTCTCCGCACTGGACTAAAGTCAACATTCAAATAACGGACACTGGGCATACATGGGCTGGGACGTATGGGGATCATAGAAATGATTAATGCATCATATTCTGACGATCAAGGGCAGTCCATTACTTACTCCTAACGTTGGATGAATAAATGTGATTGAGTATAGATAGAAACAGAATTTCTGGCTCAACTGGTATTTTATCAATTCTCTATCTCTCTTACTCCTCTTTCTATCCCTCTTACTATCTTTCCCTGCCTCTATTTCTTTTTTTTCGCTCTCTCTCTCTCTCTCTCTCTCTCTCTCTCGTTTCCTCCCTCCCTTCCCCTTTCTCTCTGCCTTTATTTATTTCTCTTCTCTTATCTCCCTCTCTGTCTCTCGTTTTTTTCTCCTTTCTCCAGCCTCTCACTTTCTATCAGACTCTCTCTATCTCTCACAATCTCTCCAAGATTGTGTTTCTTTCTCTTCTCTGGCCTCCGCCTATCTCTGCATCTCTCTATCTCATAATCTCTCTCTCTCTGTCTCTCTCGGAGTAAAGTGTGTGTGGAAGGGGGGGCTTTCTCAATTGGTGTCGGTATTTCAAAGCCAAGTTGGCTTCCTTTCAAATAAAACACCAGACACCTTCTCTCCTTCCTGTCAAGCCTTCTCGCTGGCATGGCTGCCCCCCTCTCAATATCAACTTTGTCCTTGATTAATCTGCGCCTATTACGACTATTGCGGGTCATCAAGAAACCATCATAACAAAAATTAAGAGGCGTAAGATGGCATGGTTCGGTCATGTGCTGCGACATGATACCTTGGCAAAAATTATCCTTCAAGGCACTGTAGAAAGGGGCCGGCGAAGAGGTCGACAACGGAAAAGCTGGTTGGACAACATAAAGGAATGGACAGGGATGAAATTGCATGAATTATTGGCCGCCGCTCAAAATAGGCATATGTGGAGATCGTTATCTGTTGATGTGTCCATGCGCTCCCCCCAACGACCGCAACGATCACGGGACTCATGATGATGATGATGATTACACCATTTTCCCTAACTCGAAAACTCTTTGAGTTCCCTTTAGCGAGGTCTGACTGTATTTGGTCCATTCCTTACCTTTGTTTAATTGTATTTGAAGAAACAAGAAAAAAACCTACCTGGAAATAAAAAATTAAATTTTCGACAAAATTCAACTCAAATCCCTTGACTACTTCTGTACTTATATCTTATCTTATCTTATACATTGGCGGCTGGATAGCGAAGTCAATAGTGCGCTCGCCACACAAGCTGAGGGGCGTGGGATCTCACCCACGTTGAAGCCACAATAAAAATGTTGATGAATGACTATCGCTAAAAAGTCCTCCGCTGACCTGGAGAGGAGATGGGCGCCGCCAAGGTATACCAAGCCCCGAGAAAGTTCTAATGGAGACATTGGACCCCCCTACGACCACGAGGTTATGGGACACACACACACACACAATCTTATACATTATAGACGCCCCTTCTATACTTTTCATACTCGTCATTGCAAAATACTAAAATTTGAACGTTAAATTGGATTTTTTAAAATTGTAAAGTGCATTTTTGTTTTAACACTATTTTTATCGCGATAACTTTTTTTTAGAATCCTTGCATAAATAGGTTATAACTAGCTTGCACTGGGGCGACGTGGCGCCTACGGCACCCACTTTTTTCAAAAGCCCAACTCACTTATCCTTGTTTTATAAATACGAAATATTAAACTTCCTGAAATGTACTTAAAGTATTTTATAATAGGGGTTGTAGGGCGCCTACGGCGCCCACATTTGTCTAAAGCACAAGTAACTTATCCTTGTTTGATAAATACGAAAAATTAAACTTCCTGAAATGTACACAAAGTATTTTATAATTATAAAAACCTTAAATCCTATTTTTACATCGTTCCCTTTTTCCAAAATTAAGATATAAGCTAAAGCAATGACGTCATATAATATATTTTTTACAGCGCGTCTTTAATTTGTAATTAATTTGCACACCTTTTGATGCCCACCTTGTATTGAATATAAGATCAAACAATGACGTCATATTAAATATTTTTACAGCACTAATCACCACACGATTTTTCAACTGCTATAGACTGTTGTACATCGTTCCTCAGCGTTCCACATCCATCCATCCAGTGAGTGACTTGGACTATTATATTATTTATAACTAGGGGTTGTAGGGCGCCTACGGCGCCCACATTTTAAAAAAAAACCCAAGTAACTTATCCTTGTTTGATAAATACGAAATATTAAAATTCCTGAAATGTACACAAAGCATTTTATAATTATAAATCCTCAAATCCTATTTTTACATCGTTCCCTTTTCCAAAATTAAGATATGAGTTAAAACAATTACGTCATATAATATTTTTTTTACAGCACGTCTTTACTTTGTAATTATTTTGCACACTTTTTGATGCACACCTTGTATTAAATATAAGATCAAACTATGACATCATATTTTTTTTTACAGTGCTAATCACCACACAATTTTTTTAACTGCTATAGACTGTTGTACATCCTTCCTCAGCGTTCCACATCCGGCCAGCCAGTGACTTGGACTATTATATTATTTATTTATTAGAATAAGAGCTCTTGCTTGCATCTACAGTAAAAAAGATTAGAACCCTTCATACATGGACTGTGAGTATGAACCAAGTTTACTAGTCCGAATTCAAATTTTATCCTTATTCTTGAGACTTGAACTTCCTTCTAACGTCCCACCTCCGCTTTCATCATCTGCCAGACCCCAATATTTCCCGCCTGCACAAAAACTTGCTGACCTCTGTACAAGATCCATCTGTCTGGTTCCTACTCCAGACAGCTCGGATCGTGTCCAGGGACAGTCGTACATTATGTCCAGTCTCTTTCACTCTTTCCAGTTGTTTGATTCAGTGGCCAGACCTCTGGTCAACTCAGACATCGTATGCGCATGCGTAATTTAATTAGGAAAGAGATGGGGAGTTTTATGAAGTTGCTCTCTTGTATTGGGAGATGTCTGTGCGTTTGTGACGTGTACAGTTTTTAAATGGTGCTTTTTGGTGCGGTGTCTAAGGTGGCTTGTGTCAAGTTTAATTTATGTAGTTCACGTCGCTTTAAAGTGGTAGGTGCTACTGGAGCCCGATGGTGTTTGGGGCCCTAGTCGTTTGGGGAGGGATGTAGTGGCGTAAGGGGCTGATGGAGTGTTTGGTGAGCCCGATGGTGTTTGGGGCACAAGTCGTTGGAGAGGGGGACAGTGGCGTAAGGGAATGATAGGTGTTTGGTGAGCCCGATGGTGTTTGGGGCCCTAGTTGTTAGGGAAGGGGTGCAGTGGCGTAAGGAGCTGATGGGTGTTTGGTGAGCCCGGAATTATCTAGGGCCCGATCATGTTTTTGTCCGGTCGAGTTTGGGATCTCAGTGGTGTGGGGTCGTGGTCGTGTTTGGGGGCCCAGTGGTGTGGGGTCGTGGTCACGTTTGGGGGCCCTGTGGGTTGGGTTCCAGTGCTGTTGAGAGTCAACCAAAACACATCATGAGCACATTCATTATTAAAACCATACAGAAATAGAATTAAATAAGAAAAAACATATATAAATTAAATATGAGCAAATGCACATTTCTTTTCGTTACACCGAATTGTGGATAAAATCTAATAATCTGAATTCGGTCTTCTTGGCAGGCTGCCTTTTTCTTACTTCCTGGCAATTTCGTGTGAGTGGGCGCACATCATTGTTATCACGAAGTTTTAAAAAATGATATGTGGCATTATATGTCACCAGCCTGAGTGCACTGTAACACAGTGGTGCACTTTGACTTTTGACCTTTAGAGCAAGGCAAGGACTCTCTTTCCTGCTCGTGGAACCAGGTTTAAATAGAAACATCTAGAAATTGACATTTCATCTTTTTATAAGTTGAACCATAAACATCTTTGGAATTGTAGAGCAATAAGTTATACACGTGATAATGTTTTGTTTTGTTATTAAATCACTCTGTTTTATAGGACGTCGCCGTATAACTTAAGCTTAATCTTTAGATAACTACATCCATTGCCAAGTAAGTGTTTAAATTACGAAGGAACGAAATGAAAGACAGGGAGGATATCTTACAAGTCATGAAGCTAAAGGTATTGTCTGTTGAAATGTAGGGTCCTATGTCTAAAGGTATTGTCTGTTGAAATGTAGGGTCTGATGTCTAAAGGTATTGTCTGTTGAAATGTAGGGTCTGATGTCTAAAGGTATTGTCTGTTGAAATGTAGGGTCTGATGTGCAGGCCCAAAAGGAGCTATCCCAATGATGTTGTCCCAATGATGGTGTCCCAACGATTGTGTTCCAATGATTGTGTCCCAATGATAGTGTCCTAATGATTATGTCCCAATAATTGTGTCCCAATGATTGTGTCCCAATGATTGAGTCCCAATGATTGTATCACAATGATTTTGTCCCAATGATTGTGTCCCAAAGGTGGTGTCCCAATGGTGGTGTCCAAATGGTGGTGTCCAAATGAAGGGTGTCTACGAAAGTGGAGTTAGTATAATACGTGCGCAGTGTTACAGATAGGGGTGTACCGGATTTCTGCTCCAGCTCCGGCAAATCCGGAATCCAGCAATTTTTTAAAAATCCGACTTTGGCCGGATTTCACTTCAAAAGTTGAATCCGGTACATCCCTAGTTACAAAAAAACTGAATTTCGGTGGGCTTAACCTGAATGTGGGAGTGATAGAGAGGGAGAGAAAAGTGAGTATAATAGTCATCTAAGTAGCTGAGTAGATTTAGGAGAGTTGGGAGGGATAGAGAGGGTGAGAAAAGTGAGTATAATAGTCATCTAAGTAGCTGAGTAGAGTTAGGAGAGTTGGGAGGGATAGAGAGGGTGAGAAAAGTGAGTATAATAGTCATCTAAGTAGCTGAGTAGACTTAGGAGAGTGTGTGAGAATAAAACATAAACTAATTGAGAGAAACGAGTGAGAGTAAATGAGAGTGAATGTGAGAGAAAAATAGAGAGAGGAGAGTGATTAACTACGAGAGGGAATTGGAGAGTAAGTAAATAAAACAAGTAATAAAAATTCGAATGAGTATTTAAACGCAATTTCCAACAAAGAATTTCCGATTTTTTTATGCAAGGGAAATCATTCTAGAGTCGCATTAAGAATCTTTCAATATAATGCGCACCACGCAACCGTCTAACATTAGCATTCACAAAGCGGGAAAACCCCATGAACTATCATTCTAGATTACATTAAAAGTCATTTAAAAACAAATCTACAAATTGCTTCTAAAATTACTGGAGTCGATCGAAAAGTGATTTTTCAAAATTCCTTCTTCAACATTGTTCTAAATATCATTAGCTATTGTTTGGCGTTTGTTTCAACCCGATAAATGTTATGATCACGAGAAATCGACAAAATACTGATATTTTTTCACTTTTTAAAAAATTATTTTTTTAAAATTATTTTTTTAATTTTGATTTTCCAGGGAGGGGCGTCCATAAAGTACGTCACGCCAATTTTGACAATTTTTGACCCCCCACCCAACTTTCACAAACTATCACAAATCTCGTGACCCCCTCCCCTCTAAAGTACGTCACACTTTCGAATTTTTTTAATTTAACACCTAACTAAAAAATTAAATTTAATACTTAACTATACTTAGCACTTCACTATTGAACTGTATTAAAATATAAAATTTCCACTTAAAAGTAGGGATGTACCAGGTTCAAAATTTTGAAATCCGGTCGCAGCCGGATTCGCCCAGATTTATGAAGTCCTGCCGAAGCCGGGGCCGGATTTGTAAAAATAGCCGGATTCTGGATATGCCGGAGCTGGAGCCGAAATACGGTATATTCCTAATTAAAATAACGATCAGAATATTAAAATGACTTTAATAGTGCAATACTTATTTGTCAACAGTTGTCACAGTTATTCAATGAAACAGTAACTCAATCTAGATTGAATTTGAAAACAAAAATTGCAAAAATTAGGCTTGACAATTATATAATACACATCATTTATCTGCTACCTTTTCATTTACAATGGGTGAGGTCAAGTTTTAAAAATCTTCCGATTATGCAATCCAGGGGCGGATTAAGACTGCACGGGGCACCTGGCTGCAATTCAAACTGGGGCCCTATCCAGCCAGCGTCCCTTTAAATAAAACGATTGCTATCAGCTAATATAAGATTGTAACTTGTAACTAAATAGTTCATTGGTTCCTTGCTTATACTTTATCTGTACTACGGGATCAGCCTTCCCAGCCAAAAAGATTATTCAGGAAGAAATCGAACACGACGAAATAACTGTTTGCCTGTATCCTAAAATTGAGTGTAAAAAAGGATTCCACCACTGGGAATAGATCCCTACATCGCTCGCGCCACAAGCCTACTCACTTCCATACGACCAGGAGAGTTTGACGAAAAGTATAAATTAAAAAAATATATACAATATTCTTTAATATTTTCTCTCATTGAGCGTATAAAATCAGGTTTTTCGATTACTAAGACTATCGGGTCCGAATACCGATCAGATTAATAGATAAGATTTTGTTAATTTATTTAATTTATGATATTTTCAGGGATTCGTGCCAACATGTGTGCACCTTTATTATAAAATATACTAAATTTGGGGGCCCCTAAATCACCGGGGGCCCCTGGCTTTAGCCCTTTCAGCCCCCCCCCTTTTTTTTATCCACCATAGATGCAATCTATTGACACATGATCAGAAGTAGATTAGCAAAACTTGACCTCACCCAGTGATTAAATAATAAAACAAAACAAAACAATTCGACCAACAAACAACAAACAAAAAAAAGACTAGATTGACAAATTATGTGACCAACTCTTGTGCTATACTGAATCTGTTTATTATGGTCCCGTGAATTATGTTTAATTCAATAATATTCACTTGACATCATCTTACCATGGTGAAGTGAAGTGTTCATCCATAGTTACGACTGGCTTCAATCTTTCACTATCATTGTTTCCTGGAAGGATAATTGCATACAGATCAACTCGTCCTCATCTAGCCACTCAACATCCTCTGTATATGCATTTTCTCTTCTGGCAATAACTGCCATAGGTTCTCTTTGACTTCTAGAAGCGATTCTTAAAGAACGGATGCGTTTTATCTGAGTTGATTCTTGAACAGTTTGGCTGTGCACATTCTCCTGAGCCCGATCTCTGTGTTGTCCTGTATGTTTCTTCAACATTGTTTGTGGGGCAAACGATATGTGACATACTTTGCAAATTCGATCAAGTAAGGTGGTCTGCAAAGACAGACAATAAAGATCATATCGTTGTACTTTGAAAACTCCTGTTGATCTCGGCATAATGTCATCAAATTTGAGAGTTGGTGCCACAAACAAGGAAGGAAATTTATGAGAATCTGCATCTGCTCTTTATGAAGCTCTAAGTCCATAAGATGTTTGGTTAATTAGGATTAGAGGAGGAAATAATCTCGAAGGTAAAACGTTAAAATATGAGCTTCGTACTTTGTCGCAACATTTTATGTCCTGATATTTCACAATTTGAGTGAAGTATTGGCTGGTGCGAACATAATTGTCAAACCATTCCTGATCCTTCGATATCAGTCCAGATGCATCCAATTCAGATTTATGAACCCATTCAGGAGATACGCATTTCATGCTACTTTGACATAAAATATATTCAAATGTTTAACAAAATTTTTGAAAATTATTTTTAAGGCTATTTAATTTCTAATAAATAAAATACATTTAAAAAATAATAAATGTGTGACATCACACATGGCAGACCCCCCTCCCCCTGTCACAAACTGTAACAATTTCGTATTCTTACATCCCCCTACCTCTGGAGCGTGACGTACTTTATGGACGGCCCCGAAATCCAGTACACCTTTTCGGTGGTTTTATTGGCCCGTGCACATCCTTGGGGCCTCCGGCCTCCTTAATATATTTGCAAAAGACCGAACTCTCTATCTGGTATGGTTCAGGAGGAGTTGCTGTTCAAAGCTAAAAAAGACTGGCAAGACATTTCAAATATATAAACGCAATTTTTCCTAATGAAATTGCGTTAAAAGGGTGGAAAATGAGTGAGAAAGAGAAAGATCAATTGAATGAGTGAGAGAAAGAAAGGGAGATAGAATGATAGAGAGAAGAAAGGGAGATAGAAAGAGTGAGAGAAAGAAAGTGGATTGATTGTTAGGTGTCTCCATCTCTTATTTCTGTCAGCTTATCTGACTGCAGTCTCTCTCCACCCGCTTTTGTTTTCGTGGCTAAATAAAAAAAAATTTTTAGAGCCCAAATGTTTGGAAACAATAAAAGTTGTATAGAAAACCAGTAACTAACTTTTATGGTTAATTAAAAATTTCGAAACAAATCATTAAATCCACATTATGTATATTCTTGAAAATCATTTATTCAAATAAATAAAATTAGAGTCATTATGTTTCACTTATGTTTTAAAGCAAGGGATTCGTCTAAATTTTGAGGTCACGTCCGCCATATTTTCAGCTTCTCGATAAGTGGCTCTTCCAACACACAACAGACAAGAAAATAATCATCTGACTGATCACAAGGGACTATGTGGTGTATGGCGTCTGAAATAAAACCAATTCGATCCAGAAATTAACTTTCCTCTTGAGCAAATAATATTCTACTATTTTTACCTTTTCCTTTTCTTCCATTCTTGGAGAAGTAAATTGAGTAATAACGTCTGCTGCGAGGTCTGCTTGTGGGCTGGTCTGTCTGTTCAATTATGTAAGACTTATTTGCTGGTCTCTCTGTTCAATTATGTCAGACTTATTTCTGTGCACTTTCTCATGTGCAAATTATTGCTCATTTCTTTCAATTGGTCTCATCTCGTTTTCTCGCGTTTATAGATGAGCATAAATATTTTTATTGTTAGCGGCTTTCATAGCCAGTACATGTAAACTACCACCAGATGGACATACATGTGGTCATTTAAATCTATGTCCATCCTGGTTCACGAAGGTCTAGTTGGATAATGTGACAGTTTTTGCTACCATTAATGTTGTGAGCATTGAGAGCTGAATAGCTACATGCTGGTACAGTACCACAATAAAGCTGAAGGTATAGAGAACCAAGCTATATTTGCATGTTCATTTTACTTTCTATCCTACCTCGGGAGATATTCTTTGAGCAGATTCATGCTCTCAACATATTAAATTCAGACCAAAAAATCACATTTGTTTAAATTCACTTGCATATTTCCAATACAACACAACACATCCCAACAATTACCAAGTTTGGTACCACAACACCACACGTCCCAACAACTACAAAGTTTGGTACCACAACACCACACATCCCAACAATTACCAAGTTTCGTACCACAACACCACACATCCAAACAACTACCAAGTTTGGTACCACAACACCACACGTCCCAACAACTACAAAGTTTGTTACCACAACACCACACATCCCAACAATTACAAAGTTTGGTACCACAACACCACACATCCCAACAATTACCAAGTTTCGTACCACAACACCACAATTCCAAACAACTACCAAGTTTGGTACCACAACACCATACATTCCAAAAACTACCAAGTTTGGTACCACAACACCACACATCCCAACAATTACCAAGTTTGGAACCACAACACCACACATCCAAACAACTACCAAGTTTGGTACCACAACACAATACATTCCAAAAACTACCAAGTTTGGTACCACAACACCACACATCCCAACAACTACCAAGTTTGTTACCACAACACCACACATCCCAACAACTACCAAGTTTGGTACCACAACACCACACATCCCAACAATTTCGAAGTTTGGTACCTCAACACCACACATCCCAACAATTACCAAGTTTGGTACCACAACACCACACATTCAAACAACATACAAGTTTGGTACCACAACACCACACATCCAAACAACATACAAGTTTGGTACCACAACACCACACATCCAAACAACATACAAGTTTGGTACCACAACACCACACATCCCAACAATTACCAAGTTTGGTACCACAACACCACACATCCAAACAACTAAAAAGTTTGGTACCACAACACCACACATTCAGCAACTACCAAGTTTGGTACTACAACACCACACATCCCAACAACTACCAAGTTTGGTACCACTACACCACAGATCCCAACAACTACCAAGTTTGGTACCACTACACCACACATCCCAACAACTACCAAGTTTGGTACCACAAAACCACACATTCAACATCTACCAAGTTACCACAATTCCACACATCCCAACAACTACCAAGTTTCCACAACAACGCCAAACTTCCCTTCTACCACCAAGTTTCCACAACAACGCCAAACTTCCTTTCTACCACCAAGTTTCCCCAATAACGCCAAACTTCCCTTCTACTACCAAGTTTCCACAACAACGCCAAACTTCCCTTCTACTACCAAGTTTCCACAACAACGCCAAACTTCCCTTCTACTACCAAGTTTCCACAACAACACCAAACTTCCCTTCTACTACCAAGTTTCCACAACAACACCAAACTTCCCTTCTACTACCAAGTTTCCACAACAACGCCAAACTTCCCTTCTACTACCAGGTTTCCACAACACCAAACTTCCCTTCTACCACCAAGTTTCCACAACACCACACATTCCAACAACTACCAAGTTTCCACAACACCACACATTCCAACAACCACCAAGTTTCCACAACAACACCAAACTTCCCTTCTACCACAAAGTTTCCACAACACCACACATTCCAACAACTACCAAGTTTCCACAACACCACACATACCAACAATTACCAAGTTTCCACAACACCACACATTCCAACAACTACCAAGTTTCCACAACACCACACATTCCAACAATTATTAAGTTTCCACAACACCACACATTCCAACAACTACCAAGTTTCCACAACACCACACATTCCAACAACTACCAAGTTTCCACAACACCACACATTCCAACAACTACCAAGTTTCCACAACACCACACATTCCAACAACTACCAAGTTTCCACAACACCACACATTCCAACAACTACCAAGTTTCCATAACAACACCAAACTTTCCTTCTACCACCAAGTTTCCACAACACCACACATCCCAACAACTACCAAGTTTCCACAACACCCCACATTCCAACAACTACCAAGTTTCCACAACACCACACATTCCAACAACTACCAAGTTTCCACAACACCACACATTCCAACAACTACCAAGTTTCCACAACACCACACATTCCAACAACTACCAAGTTTCCACAACACCACACATTCCAACAACTACCAAGTTTCCACAACACCACACATTCCAACAACTACCAAGTTTCCACAACACCACACATTCCAACAACCACCAAGTTTCCACAACAACAACAAACTTCCCTTCTACCACCAAATTTCCACAACACCACACATCCCAACAACTACCAAGGTTCCACAACACCACACATCCCAACAACTACCAAGGTTCCCCAACACCACACATACCAACAACTACCAAGTTTCCATAACAACACCAAACTTCCGTTCTACCACCAAATTTCCACAACACCACACATTCCAACAACTACCAAGTTTCCACAACACCACACATTCCAACAACTACCATGTTTCCACAACACCACACATTCCAACAACTACCAAGTTTAAACAACACCACACATTCCAACAACTACCAAGTTTCCACAACACCACACATTCCAACAACTACCAAGTTTCCACAACATAACCAAACTTTCCTTCTACCACCAAGTTTCCACAACACCACACATTCCAACAACTACCAAGTTTCCACAACACCACACATTCCAACAACCACCAAGTTTCCACAACAACAACAAACTTCCCTTCTACCACCAAATTTCCACAACACCACACATTCCAACAACCACCAAGTATCCACAACAACAACAAACTTCCCTTCTACCACCAAATTTCCACAACACCACACATCCCAACAACTACCAAGGTTCCACAACACCACACATCCCAACAACTACCAAGGTTCCACAACACCACACATCCCAACAACTACCAAGGTTCCACAACACCACACATCCCAACAATTACCAACGTTCCCCAACACCACACATCCCAACAACTACCAAGGTTCCCCAACACCACACATCCCAACAACTACCAAGTTTCCACAACATAACACATCCCAACAACTACCAAGTTTCCACAACATAACACATCGTAACAACTTCCAAGTTTCCACAACACCACACATCCAAACAACTACCAAGTTTGGTACCACACCACCATACATTCCAAAAACTACAAAGTTTGGTACCACAACACCACACATCCCAACAACTACCAAGTTTGTTACCACAACACCACACATCCCAACAATTACTAAGTTTGGTACCACAACACCACACATCCAAACAACTACCAAGTTTGGTACCACAAAACCACACATCCCAACAATTACAAAGTTTGGTACCACAACACCACACATCCCAACAACATACACGTTTGGTACCACAACACCACACATCCCAACAATTACGAAGTTTGGTACCACAACACCACACATCCCAACAATTACAAAGATTGGTACCACAACATCACACATCCAAACAACATACAAGTTTGGTACCACAACACCACACATCCCAACAATTACCAAGTTTGGTACCACAACACCACACATTCAAACAGCATACAAGTTTGGTACCACAACACCACACATCCAAACAACATACAAGTTTGGTACCACAACATTCGTTCGTTCGTCCGTCGATACGACGAGGACCACTCTAGTCATCCGATGGGATGGATGACAAAAGTGACTTGCGCGGTGATTTGGATTTAAGTGAGAAGGAGTTGCGCAGTTCGTCGATCTCACTCTCTCGCCCGAGGCCATCTTATCCAGCGGCAGGACTAAGTCGAGACGGCTGGTGATGGAGACGGGTGCAGTGGATGGCCATGATGTCCTGTGTGTCTTGTCATGCCCTTAGCGTTCCATACCGCTTTGCTGAGATTCGCCTTTTTGACCGTTGACCAACTAGTGGTTCCTCCGCTCTGTCCACCGAATCCAGTCTTCACGTACATAGATAGACATATCTAGATCACCGAGGGTTTGAGACCCGTCGGCTACCCTCACCAGGTTTAGCCAGCCAGCCGAAGCCGTTGCCCGGGGTGTGGTCACTGCGCACGTTGCAGTTTCTATGAGCCACTGGTGAGAGCTGTAACATTACACCACAACATTACACATCCAAACACCATACAAGTTTGGTACCACAACACCACACATCCCAACAATTACCAAGTTTGGTACCACAACACCACACATCCAAACAACTAAAAAGTTTGGTACCACAACACCACACATTCAGCAACTACCAAGTTTGGTACTACAACACCACACATCCCAACAACTACCAAGTTTGGTACCACTACACCACAGATCCCAACAACTACCAAGTTTGGTACCACTACACCACACATCCTAACAACTACCAAGTTTGGTACCACAAAACCACACATTCAACATCTACCAAGTTACCACAATTCCACACATTCAACATCTACCAAGTTTCCACAACACCACACATACCAACAACTACCAAGTTTCCACATCACCACACATTCCAACAACTACCAAGTTTCCACAACACCACACATTCCAACAACTACCAAGTTTCCACAACACCACACATTCCAACAACTACCAAGTTTCCACAAAAACACACATTCCAACAACAACCAAGTTTCCACAACACCACACATTCCAACAACTACCAAGTTTCCACAACACCATACATTCCAACAACTACCAAGTTTCCACAACACCACACATTCCAACAACTACCACGTTTCCACAACAACACCAAACTTTCCTTCTACCACCAAGTTTCCACAACACAACACATCCCAACAACTACCAAGTTTCCACAACACCACACATTCCAACAACTACCAAGTTTCCACAACACCACACATTCCAACAACTACCAAGTTTCCACAACACCACACATTCCAACAACTACCAAGTTTCCACAACACCACACATTCCAACAACTACCAAGTTTCCACAACACCACACATTCCAACAACTACCAAGTTTCCACAACACCACACATCACAACAACTACCAAGGTTCCACAACACCACACATCCCAACAACTACCAAGGTTCCACAACACCACACATCCCAACAATTACCAAGGATCCCCAACACCACACATCCCAACAACTACCAAGGTTCCCCAACACCACACATCCCAACAACTACCAAGTTTCCACAACATAACACATCCCAACAACTACCAAGTTTCCACAACATAACACATCCCAACAACTGCCAAGTTTCCACAACACCACACATCCCAACAACTGCCAAGTTTCCACAACACCACACATCCCAACAATTACCAAGTTTGGAACCACAACACCACACATCCAAACAACTACCAAGTTTGGTACCACAACACCATACATTCCAAAAACTACAAAGTTTGGTACCACAACACCACTAATCCCAACAACTACCAAGTTTGTTACCACAACACCACACATCCCAACAATTACCAAGTTTGGTACCACAACACCACACATCCAAACAACTACCAAGTTTGGTACCACAAAACCACACATCCCAACAATTACAAATTTTGGTACCACAACACCAGACATCCCAACAACATACAAGTTTGGTACCACAACACCACACATCCCAACAATTACGAAGTTTGGTACCACAACACCACACATCCCAACAATTACAAAGATTGGTACCACAACATCACACATCCAAACAACATACACGTTTGGTACCACAACACCACACATCCCAACAATTACCAAGTTTGGTACCACAACACCACACATTCAAACAACATACAAGTTTGGTACCACAACACCACACATCCAAACAACATACAAGTTTGGTACCACAACACCACACATCCAAACACCATACAAGTTTGGTACCACACAACCACACATCCCAACAATTACCAAGTTTGGTACCACAACACCACACATCCAAACAACTAAAATGTTTGGTACCACAACACCACACATTCAGCAACTACCAAGTTTGGAACTACAACACCACACATCCCAACAACTACCAAGTTTGGTACCACTACACCACAGATCCCAACAACTACCAAGTTTGGTACCACTACACCACACATCCCAACAACTACCAAGTTTGGTACCACAAAACCACACATTCAACATCTACCAAGTTACCACAATTCCACACATCCCAACAACTACCAAGTTTCCACAACAACGCCAAACTTCCTTTCTACCACCAAGTTTCCCCAATAACGCCAAACTTCCCTTCTACTACCAAGTTTCCACAACAACGCCAAACTTCCCTTCTACTACCAAGTTTCCACAACAACGCCGAACTTCCTTCTACTACCAAGTTTCCACAACAACACCAAACTTCCCTTCTACTACCAAGTTTCCACAACAACACCAAACTTCCCTTCTACTACCAAGTTTCCACAACAACGCCAAACTTCCCTTCTACTACCAAGTTTCCACAACAACGCCAAACTTCCCTTCTACTACCAAGTTTCCACAACAACGCCAAACTTCCCTTCTACTACCACGTTTCCACAACACCAAACTTCCCTTCTACCACCAAGTTTCCACAACACCACACATTCCAACAACTACCAAGTTTCCACAACACCACACATTCCAACAACCACCAAGTTTCCACAACACCACCAACCTTCCCTTCTACCACCAAGTTTCCACAACACCACACATTCCAACAACTACCAAGTTTCCACAACACCACACCTACCAACAACTACCAAGTTTCCACAACACCACACATTCCAACAACTACCAAGTTTCCACAACACCACACATTCCAACAACTACCAAGTTTCCACAACACCACACATTCCAACAACTACCAAGTTTCCACAACACCACACATTCCAACAACTACCAAGTTTCCACAACACCACACATTCCAACAACTACCAAGTTTCCACAACACCACACATTCCAACAACTTCCAAGTTTCCACAACACCACACATTCCAACAACTACCAAGTTTCCAGAACAACACCAAACTTTCCTTCTAACACCAAGTTTCCACAACACCACACATCCCAACAACTACCAAGTTTCCACAACACCACACATTCCAACAACTACCAAGTTTCCACAACATCACACATTCCAACAACTACCAAGTTTCCACAACACCACACATTCCAACAACTACCAAGTTTCCACAACACCACACATTCCAACAACTACCAAGTTTCCACAACATAACACATCCCAACAACTACCAAGTTTCCACAACATAACACACCCCAACAACTGCCAAGTTTCCACAACACCACACATCCCAACAACTGCCAAGTTTCCACAACACCACACATTCCAACAATTACCAAGTTTGGAACCACAACACCACACATCCAAACAACTACCAAGTTTGGTACCACAACACCACATATCCCAACAATTACAAAGATTGTTACCACAACATCACACATCCAAACAACATACAAGTTTGGTACCACAACACCACACATCCCAACAATTACCAAGTTTGGTACCACAACACCACACATTCAAACAACATACAAGTTTGGTACCACAACACCACACATCCAAACAACATACAAGTTTGGTACCACAACACCAAACATCCAAACACCATACAAGTTTGGTACCACAACACCACACATCCCAACAATTACCAAGTTTGGTACCACAACACCACACATCCAAACAACTAAAACGTTTGGTACCACAACACCACACATTCAGCAACTACCAAGTTTGGTACTACAACACCACACATCCCAACAACTACCAAGTTTGGTACCACTACACCACAGATCCCAACAACTACCAAGTTTGGTACCACTACACCACACATCCCAACAACTACCAAGTTTGGTACCACAAAACCACACATTCAACATCTACCAAGTTACCACAATTCCACACATCCCAACAACTACCAAGTTTCCACAACAACGCCAAACTTCCCTTCTACCACCAAGTTTCCACAACAACGCCAAACTTCCCTTCTACTACCAAGTTTCCACAACAACGCCAAACTTCCCTTCTACTACCAAGTTTCCACAACAACGCCAAACTTCCCTTCTACTACCAAGTTTCCACAACACCAAACTTCCCTTCTACCACCAAGTTTCCACAACACCACACATTCCAACAACTACCAAGTTTCCACAAAAACACACATTCCAACAACCACCAAGTTTCCACAACAACACCAAACTTCCCTTCTACCACCAAGTTTCCACAACACCACACATTCCAACAACTACCAAGTTTCCACAACACCACACATACCAACAACTACCAAGTTTCCACAACACCACACATTCCAACAACTACCAAGTTTCCACAACACCACACATTCCAACAACTACCAAGTTTCCACAACACCACACATTCCAACAACTACCAAGTTTCCACAACACCACACATTCCAACAACTACCAAGTTTCCACAACACCACACATTCCAACAACTACCAAGTTTCCACAACACCACACATTCCAACAACTACCAAGTTTCCACAACACCACACATTCCAACAACTACCAAGTTTCCACAACAACACCAAACTTTCCTTCTACCACCAAGTTTCCACAACACCACACATCCCAACAACTACCAAGTTTCCACAACACCACACATTCCAACAACTACCAAGTTTCCACAACACCACACATTCCAACAACTACCAAGTTTCCACAACACCACACATTCCAACAACTACCAAGTTTCCACAACACCACACATTCCAACAACTACCAAGTTTCCACAACACCACACATTCCAACAACCACCAAGTTTCCACAACAACAACAAACTTCCCTTCTACCACCAAATTTCCACAACACCACACATCCCAACGACTACCAAGGTTCCACAACACCACACATTCCAACAACTACCAAGTTTCCACAACACCACACATTCCAACAACTACCAAGTTTCCACAACACCACACATTCCAACAACTACCAAGTTTCCACAACACCACACATTCCAACAACTACCAAGTTTCCACAACACCACACATTCCAACAACTACCAAGTTTCCACAACATAACCAAACTTTCTTTCTACCACCAAGTTTCCATAACACAACACATTCCAACAACTACCAAGTTTTCACAACACAACACATTCCAACAACCACCAAGTTTCCACAACAACAACAAACTTCCCTTCTACCACCAAATTTCCACAACACCACACATTCCAACAACCATCAAGTTTCCACAACAACAACAAACTTCCCTTCTACCACCAAATTTCCACAACACCACACATCCCAACAACTACCAAGGTTCCACAACACCACACATCCCAACAACTACCAAGGTTCCACAACACCACACATACCAACAACTACCAAGGTTCCACAACACCACACATCCCAACAATTACCAAGGTTCCCCAACACCACACATCCCAACAACTACCAAGGTTCCCCAACACCACACATCCCAACAACTACCAAGTTTCCACAACATAACACATCCCAACAACTGCCAAGTTTCCACAACACCACACATTCCAACAACTACCAAGTTTCCACAACACCACACATTCCAACAACTACCAAGTTTCCACAACAACACCAAACTTCCCTTCTACCACCAAGTTTCCATAACACCACACATTCCAACAACTACCAAGTTTCCACAACACCACACATTCCAACAACCACCAAGTTTCCACAAAAACACCAAACTTCCCTTCTACCACCAAATTTCCACAACACCACACATCCCAACAACTACCAAGTTTCCACAACACCACACATTCCAACAACCACCAAGTTTCCACAAAAACACCAAACTTCCCTTCTACCACCAAATTTCCACAACACCACACATCCCAACAACTACCAAGTCGTCTCCCCAACACCACACATTCCAACAACACCACACATCCCAACAACACCACACATCCCAACAACACCACACATCCCAACAACACCACACATCCCAACAACACCACACATCCCAACAACACCACACATCCCAACAACACGACACATCCCAACAACACCACACATCCCTCCAACACCACACATCCCAACAACACCACACATCCCAACAACACCACACATCCCAACAACACAACACATCCCAACAACACCACACATCCCAACAACACCACACATCCCAACAACACCACACATCCCAACAACACCACACATCCCAACAACACCACACAACCCAACAACACCACACATCCCAACAACACCACACATCCCAACAACACCACACATCCCAACAACACCACACATCCCAACAACACCACACATCCCAACAACACCACACATCCCAACAACACCACACATCCCAACAACACCACACATCCCAACAACACCACACATCCCAACAACACCACACATCCCAACAACACCACACATCCCAACAACACCACACATCCCAACAACACCACACATCCCAACAACACCACACATCCCAACAAAAGTTCCTATTTCACCGGGCCTTAGTTTTATCTAATATAAAAATCGATGCCGCAAGCTTGCATGCCATGCAATATTTAAATAGTCTGATCTTCTTAAGAGATCCAAGTCGCTTGCATTTCTTACTGACATCTATCTTTCCGAGTTGATCATCAATTTTAAATGGCTGCCGTTTATCGATCACTGTTTTGGTGTCAATTGTTTCCTCAGCCATTCTTCGCTATCGATCCCTGGCGTTTGATTGGCCCATCTGATCAACTGAATATATTTACATTCCAAAATATTAAAAAATGTGGATTTACCTGCTCGTGGGCGATATCGATTTCCGGATCAATACTACAAACTAATGACTGATGGAATCGTATCGTACATTGATCAATGGCCCGATACCGGAGCAAGGAGTTGCTGTCAACATTTCATTGACTCTATTTTTATCTTTGAACAACATTTTATAGAGTAGAGAGCTGTTTTGGTTTTTTGTCTAGAAAACGATTTATGGACTGGGGTTTGTCCAATTGAGAAGTTTGTGTACGATAAATAACGGTGTTGATTTAGTTGACACTGAGTGCGATTGCATAATGTTTTGGTGACTTTTGGTACCAATGTTTTGGTGACTTTTGGTACCAAGGTTTTGGTGTTTTTTGGTACCAAGGTTTTGTTGACTTTTGGTACCAAGGTTTTGGTGACTTTTGGTACCAATATTCGTGAGGACATAAGTAATTTTTATTCTACAGTTAAATATGTTTGCTAATGTTTAACATGTTGGATATGTTTGCTAATGTTTACCTTTGTTGGATATGTTTGCTAATGTTTACCTTTGTTGGATATGTTTGCTAATGTGTACTTATGTTGATTTTTTGGTGATAATTTATACCTTTGTTGAATATTTCTGCCAATGTACACATTTGATGAAAGTATTTAACATTCTATACTTTGTTGAATTTCTTTGCTAATTCATACCTTTGTTGGATATGTTTGCTAATGTATACCTTTGTTGAATATATTTTCTATTGAATACTTTGTTGAATTTTTGTAGCTAATGTAAACCTTTGTATAATGCTTTCTAATATATACTTTTTCACGCGACTGTGTTTGCAGATGCCCATCGCGCTTTAAGTTTACATATGTTCGTGACGCAATACTCGTCTGTATTGAATGAGTGTCTGTAATATAGAAGTAGAAGAAGAAAGATAGCTGCTTACATCAGAATATAGTTAATGTTGCTTACCATGAGCTACCCTGGTGTTGTGGTATTATAAACACATTTATTGATATTAATATTATATTATAATTATTCTTTCATATCTTTTCTCCTTACACCTATGCCTCCCCTTCAGACACTTTCTATCACTCCAAACCTCAATTTGCCGCTTGGAGGTGTACTGAATATTCTCTAATTCCCGACTCTCTCCCTCCCCCTCTCTCTCTTTCTTCACCTCTTTCTTTCTGTCTTTCTACGTCTCTGATATATATATTTCTCTCTAAATGTCCACCCTCACTTTCTGTTAATGTCTATAGATATATAGATGTTTAAAGATCTCCATATGTCCCCTCTCCCCCCTCTCTCACGTTCTAATTATGACTTTCAATCTATCTGTATCTATCGTAATTATTTTAGATATTCCTCTCTCAATCTCTTCCTGTCACTCTATATAGTCACCACACATTTCCCACTCACATCGACGCTCCCTTATGTATTAAAACACACATCCACACACATTAACAGACACATCCACATTCACACTTCTAAACACACGTTCGCACACATATCCACACTCACACTGACACTCCTTCACCTACTTAAACACACATCTACAACACATCCACATACATTAACACTCACATCCACACACACACACAATCACACACACACACATCCACACACACATCTACAAACACACATCCACACAGGGAGGATGATAGCAATAAAATACTGAGTTCTCTCCCATGTGCAGAGGTATCGTCAGGCATTCATGTGCACGCGATGGAGTTGAGAGTATATCACGTGACTTGGCATGGCGGCGGTCAAGGCCATTCAACACTGGTACTAATGTTTCCAATATTGATTTGGCTCTTAGAAGCTTGGCTGCCCCACAGTAAGTTAACTGTGCCCTGGAGTAGAACTATAGTACAGTCTCAAAATATCCATTAAGGGAAGATGGATTAGATCTATTTCATAAGTCACATAGACAGCATTCGGTAAAATTTGTTTTGTATATTTGTTTTTTAGAACCACATTCAAAATATAACATTTCATTAGCATAACGACACGGCATACACATAAGATGTATGAAAGTGATGCATTCACTTACACGGCATACACATATGATGTATGAAAGTGATCCTTTCACTTACAGAAGACATTTAACTTGATATTATCATGTGATCTTTTGCATACGTCACTCTATGCCGCGTCCTATTACCCAATGACCAGTTAGACTATGAGAAATAACTCTGTTCTGGGCCACATTACTCTCAGGTTTCTTTTCTTTACTCTTAGTATATTTTCATCATTCGCTACATATCTCTGTGAAAAAATATATAATTTTTGTAAAAGAATTTTTAAAAACCACGTTTTAATAATTGGACTAAAAAGAAGACAATAATTTAAAATTTAAACGTTCAAGTACTGTCATTTAATATGACTAAAAACGTTGGGCGGGTGTTTGGTATAACAATTAAAGATTTATAATTTAGAAGGCAAAAGAGAGATCTGTAAGTGAGAGAATGAGTGAACTGCGTATATAAAACCACATAAGCGCCCGCCCCACATTTTTGCGGACAGACAGACAGACACGAAAGCTAGTTAATAAAAACGTGGTAAAACACGAACTGATTGTAGTTTTGTAAAAAGTTCGACGAAAACGTTTTTAAACAGATTCTACGACACAAACAATGCGGGAAAATTGAGAAAGTGAATGAAACCTGAAGCTGGGACATACTTCCTCGTCAAAAGTAATATTTTCAAACAGAACAAACTTAACTTTTTTTTAAATATGTGAAACAACATAAATTTGTTAAACGCATGATACAATGATTAACAACAACAATTCTCCAACCTTTTTACAGAAAACTACAAGAGGTTGATTTGGCTGCATTGCTTTCCCCACAAAATAAAGATTGATTTTTTAAAAATTATTTCTAAATTCAAACGTAATCATAGTAATCATGATACGGGCCGTCCATAAAGTACGTCACGCTTCAGAGGGGAGGGGGGTGTAGGTGTAAGGAAGTATGACAGTTTGTGAAAAGGGGGAGGGGGTCCAGCCATGTGTGACGTCACGGTGTTTTATATTTAATTTTAATTATTTTGTTAATAAAAAACATTTTTGTTCAAAAGTGTGACGTACTTTGTCCGAAATTTGTGACAGTATGTGACCGGTAAGAATGGTCAAAAATAGCGTGACGTACTTTATGGACGGCCCCATTCTAAACCAAACCTAAACCTAACCAAACCCTTAGCCAACCTAAACGTTATCTTAAACGAACCCTAACCCTAACACATACCCATACCCGTGTATATAAAAAGTGTGACCTTTAACCACCGTCCGTTAGAATTAAAAACATTATCTCATGTATAAATGCTACCAATCAGGGATGAAGATCTGATGGCACACGATCAATAAAGTTGGTTACCTTTAATTTATACTAAAACAGCTTGATTATTACGTTTTTGTCATTACGTTATCTTTATGTTATATATGTTATATATCCCAACAGAATTCGCAAGAACTTCCAGCGATTAGTAGCGGCCATGTAAAGACTGCAGCATCATGACGTCATTAGCGCGTGATAACCGCCCTATTGGAAATCACGTAGACAGAAATGGAACCAGCCACCATCACCATCACCACAACAACCACCACAGCAGCAGCAACCACCACAGTAGCAGCAACCTCCACCACAACCCACGGTCTAATGGGGAGGATGGCTCAAGAAGTCGGTCTAAACCACAGGCCAAGGGGCATCACTCCTCTGAAGCAAGGGCAGGTCATGAGGCACGTCCCCGATCTGACTACGACAACAACAGATCTCTCGCCAGCGCCTCGAGCAGCGAATCTTCCTGCAGACGGTCGTCAAGAAACGCAGACGACGGATCCAACAGCCAGCACTCGTCGTCTAGGAGCAGCAGGCACACGGCAGACGAGACCAGCAGACACAGATCTCCATCTGCCACCAGGAGGCGATCGGTGGACAACGACCGTGCTTTGAGAGAACACGCAGACTACGAGAGTAACGGCTCGGGGAGAAGAAAGGAAGAGAGGCTCAGTAAACATCACAGAAACAACACATCAATTGATGACGACATCGACAAGTATTTTACGCTTCAGACGGAAGCAAAACAAGGCAGGTCTGAGAGTTCTATCAGGCGGTCGTCATCGGCTGGCAAGGATTACGACGGCTCGGAGCAAACTTTACGAGACTTGTCGAGAAGAAAGGCGGACAGACACAGTGAGTCACGTGATAGAAAGAGAAGCAGCTCCCAAACACGTGACCTGGATTGTGAGAATCATGTTGACCGTAAATCTCACGGCCAGTCTTATCGCGGAGAACAAACAGACTATTCCAATACTCAACGCGACAGGAGAAGACAATCCAGGTCAGACTACGAGTTGAGCGGTGATCCCAGGGATGGGTACAGAACATCGTCTGATAACAATGGCGGACATAGAGAGGGTCAAGGTCAAGGGCATTATGATAGGAGACGAAACCATGCGGGCCACAGAAGTGAGCAAGATGTCTCGTACTCTCGAGGGCATGACGGCCAAGATGTGTCTTACTCAAGGAGACACTCATCGTCTAGGCAAAGTCTTGTCCAAGAAGACATGGGAAACGAAGGCAGATCAACAAGGACACGACATGAGATGCCCTCAACAATGCCCAGACATGAGAGGGATCACCATCATATGCCCGAAGATGACAACACAGCAAGAGGGCGCAGTGGTTCTGTCTCTGTAAATAAAGGTGCACCTTTAAAGAAATCGTCAGGTTCTCATTCAAAGACTGCATCAGCCTCCGAGGGAACAACAAATCACCCAGGTCTGTCCACTCGTGATTCCAAACTAGAAAACAAGGCTCCAAATGACGTCACGGATTCCTCGGCGAGGAAACACGCGGGTAAAGTGACGAGTGCCGTGGATCTTAAGGCTGAAAGTGCCACTCCGGAGACAAGTCGGCGTCAAATGAAGCCAACAATGGGTCATCAGAGAACTAACGGACAGAGCGATGACCACGTTGGTGTGGCGGTGAGTGACAGCAAGCATGACGTCAGCCTCAGTCGCAGGTCATCCTCGTCCCGATCCAACCACGACACGGGCTTTGCCTCGTCCTCGTCATCGCCTCGCCGGGATGACTCCCATTCAAAGTTAACATCCGAAGCTTCTCCCTCGCGTCACGTGGATGATGACGTCATCAAAGCACGCGCCGAAGAAACCAGACGAAAGCGTCGTTCTAAAATGACAAACAATAACAACAATAACAGTCTTGATGTTCCTGGTGGAACTCTCCGTAAGGAACAGTCCTTGTCCTCCAGCGGTAAAGGAGATTCTAGTTTTGAAGAGCCCAGTGCAGATGTGTCACCCATTAAAGGAAATAGAAAAATTTTAGAAGAACAAACTAAAACTCCTTCTGCGCATGTGAACGAAAGGACGACTACTCGATTTCGTGGCGAACATTCTTTAAACAATAATGAAGAACCTAAAAGTACTGGTCATCGCAGTAAGGACATGTTAGTCCCGGAAACGAGCAGTAATTCATTCGGAAGTAAATCACTTCAAGAGAGTTCCAAGCCTTTAGCTAAAAGTGACGGGGCGGATTGGAACAGTTCTTCATCGACGCTCAAAGGAAACACCTCCTCCAGGTCGTACATCACCGGCAGCATCACGTCACTACTGACCAGGGCTAGCAAAGACGTCACGGGGAAGTCGGCCTCTCCTGATGGATCTGTCACGCCCAACTCGGTCAGTGACAGATGGCGACGCATCAAACAAGGAATCCTTCCCGACACCACTTCCACCAACCTCACGGGCAAGGAGAGCGCCACCGCCATTTTCACTGCAGCGGCGGCGAGGTTTATGAGCTCCCTTCCAAATTCTTTTACCAAAAATATCTCTCTGCCTACGTCATCGCCCTCGACTCCTCCCACACCCCACGCCACATCGACTCCGTCGCCACACATTCGTGGGACAGACAGCGGCACGTCTTTACACAACTCTCTAACTAAGGCGTCAGAGATCAGTGGAGGGTCTCAAACTAAAACTGACGACACCACGCAGGTGCCCCGCACAAAAACTGAAGACAGTAAAGTCGGGTCACGTGCCAGATCCGACGTCAGTCCAGCATTTCGTGTCCTGTCTGACGTCAGTCCAGCGTCTCGTCCACTGTCTGACGTCAGTCCGGCAAGGCAGTCTGTGTCGGAGCGACACTCGGACACACAGAGTGAGCACAAGGCAACACATCGCACTCTTCCCTCAACGAACGGTCCCCACTATGGTAAACAGACCAACACACGGACTGGGGCCATCTCCAGCACTCTACACAGCAACTCGAGGACCAGTGGATACACAAAGTTACCAAGGGAAACTGACCATCTGGACAGCCCTCAATCAGAGGACAGCGGTCAAAGGGTGAGTACTGCACAGGCTAAGGATTGTTTCTTTAAACATTCGATTTGTGAGTTTTATAAATGATCGATTTTTTAATGTTTTGATAAATTATTGATTTGTGAGTTTTATAAATGATCGATTTGTGAGGTTTTATAAATGATTGATTTGTGAGTTTTATAAATGATCGATTTGTGAGGTTTTATAAATGATTGATTTGTGAGTTTTATGAATGATCGATTTGTGAGGTTTTATAAATGATTGATTTGTGAGTTTTATAAATGATCGATTTGTGGAGTTTTATAAATGATCGATTTTTTAGGTTTTATAAATGATTGATTTGTGAGTTTTATAAATGATCGATTTGTGAGGTTTTATAAATGATTGATTTGTGAGTTTTATAATTGATCGATTTGTGAGGTTTTATATATGATCGATTTGTGAGGTTTTATAAATGATTGATTTGTGAGGTTTATAAATGATTGATTTGTGAGTTTTATAAATGATCGATTTGTGAAGTTTTATAAATGATCGATTTGTGATTTTTATAAATGATCGATTAGTAGGTTTTATAAATGATTGATTTGTGAGTTTTATAAATGATCGATAAGTGAGTTTTATAAATGATCGATTAGTGACTTTTATAAATGATCGATTTGTGAAGTTTTATAAGTGATCGATTTGTGAGGTTTTATAAAATATCGATTATGAGTTTTGTAAATGATCTATTTGTGTGTTCTATAAATGATCGATTTGTGAGTTTTATAAATGATCCGTTTGTGAGTTTTATAAATGATCGATTTGTGAGTTCTATAAATAATCGATTTGTGAGTTTTATAAATGATCCGTTTGTGCGTTTTATAATTGATCGATTTGTGAGTTTTATAAATGATCCGTTTGTGAGTTTTATAAATGATCGATTTGTGAGTTTTATAAATGAGAGATGATTTGTGAGTTTTATAAATGATCGATTAGTGGTTTTATAAATGATTGATTTGTGAGTTTTATAAATGATCTATTTAAGAGTGTGTGTGTTTTTTTTTAATGAATTGGAAGATTGTCTTTAGATTTATTTATTTTAAAATATTGATTTATGATTTCGTTAAAAATAGACAAATTGCGACTTGAGAGTTTACGTTGAAATTATCGATTTGTGAGATCTTGAAAGGATATAAAACCATGGCCTTAGATTTCACATTCAAACCAGAGTTTTGCTTTCATAAGAGTGGGACCATAAAAATACATTTCCTGAAATGAATTGAAGTTGATCTCAGATTCAGCGCTTGGCACCATCAAGAGGCGTAATCAATAATGAAAACAATGTCAGCATGAAGACTTGAACGAGTGATCGCCCATGAATAGACTGTCGTGACTGTTGTTTGAACCGGTCAATTAGACACAAGAGGCCGCTGCTGTGCCTGCTGCGACTTCCGGCTAGACACTAGGACATCAGCTGTCAGCGCACTTAAACCTGTCCTAATTGTTCATCGTGTTTCAAAACATTTCAATGACTTAATTGTTTTTGTTTTTTTTAAATATTAGAGCAACGATGTAATTTCCAGAGAAAACGAATATCTTTCAGCCATAACAGAAATGTTCATGTTGCAGAATATGCGTATGTTGTTGATGTTACAGAATATGTGTATGTGAGTTTGGCAGGGGGATCTTATCTTTTCTTATCTGTTACAGACCCTCCCTCTATACAGAAGATTATTGCGTGCTACGCTTGTGTCTAGTCTTGCATTTAATTAGAGTTTTAAATGAAAATGGAGTGGAGTGGGGGGGATGGGAGAGAGTGGTGGTCCAATTGCTACAACACTTTTCTCTCACAAGATCACAGGAATATTTTAATGAACGATCTATAAATTATTTTTATCAACAATCAAAAAGACATTTTTAAATTAAATGTGGTAATATGTTGTATTTATCTCGACATAATATTTTAACAAGATGATTTTTATATCAACAGAAATTTTAACATGATTACATATATTTTTGTGTGATAATATCAGCTTAACCGAAAGGATTACTATTTCAGTCATGTAAAGCTATAGGATATGTCTAACTTTCAGTACTTTCACACACGAGAAGTGTACATGGAAACAACATATACTATATGTTATAGATTATAGAGTATAGAAAGTACTCAATGAAACCACATATATTTACATTGTATATCAAATATAAACTGAAAGCACGTATGTTACATCGCATATCAAATATAAACTGAAAGCATATATTATTATGTTACATGCAGGTCAAGGTCAATATTTTTCCCATTCTTGAAACTTGATGAGTTTTTGTTAGGGCTGCGGAAATTAACGATTAATTTCTCGATTAATCGTTAAAAAATTTTATCGATGAAAATTATTTTAATCGATAAAAAATCGATTAAACTTAAAGAAAATATTAATAATATTTTTACAAATTTTTAATAATAAATAATTAATTATTAATAATCTATATATATAATTCTCTTCGTGGTCGGACCCTGCGAGGCAACAAGAAGCTGCGTGTGCAACAGAGCGTGACGAATGACCGTCGCTCGGGTCAACTAACCACTGTTGGCACGCGTGGTGGTGGGATGAAATGGAAAAAAGGGGGGGTGTGGGAGTGGCTAGCAACAATGCACTTGCGTTCACTTGCATTGTCTTACACAGTAAATGTGAAATTTGTAGTGTACTGGTTAGCATGTCCGCCTCATAAGTCGATGGTCCTGGGTTCAAGCCCCAGCGAAAACATTGTTTTTTTTTAAATTTTAAAAATGTCTGTTTTTGCCCGTTCTTTTACCCCTTTATTGCCAACACTAGCTGATTTAGTTACGGGTGAAGACTTCCTGAAAGACACAGTTGTCAAAATGGGATGTGTTTGGGCAAACGACTGTGAGTGAATGAAAAGAAATAACTCTGGAGAGACCCGCGGCGTAGCATACGCCGCAGACTTGCTCATAATAGACAGTGCAAAAAACGGATTGGGGGGGGGGTGAGAGTACAGACACAAACAGCAGCACCAAGTAAGTAAAAAATAGCGAGTAAACATGGAGACAAGCACACTGATCCCTTAAACATAAACTGTGATTGGCCGACCCTAGCGAGGATTAGTCATGTTTAGGGTTGTTAATTGCGTGTTGTTGTTTTTTTTAAACCGATTATCGATTATGTAACTCTGATTTTAAACCGATTATCGTTTTATAGCTGACTTCATAGAAGTTAGGGGTCTACCGCATTTCGCCTGCAAACGTCTCGAAGTCGAAACCAACAATGAGTTGGCAGTTCCCCCCCCCAATCGACCTTCACTCGCGTTGTTTTGATTTCTTCGTGCTGTAGTTTGTATCCGTTATTACTCCACTTTTTTTGCACTCTCCATGAGCAAGTCTGCGGCGTATGCTACGCCGCGGGGCGTCTAGTTAATAATAAATTATTTTTTTTACGTACAAACTTCTCCCGCGTAATATTATAATTTATTTTATTACTTTATGTGGACCGGCAGACGTCAACTAAAAAATGGCTGACAGCATCAGCGCAGTTAAATTTAAACATATAACTAGAAAGTTGAGCAAAAATTTTGTTTTTAAGCTAACTGCGGATGGCAAACTCGAAGATGGTGAAAAAGTTTACTGTGTTCACTGCCATAAACAATTCTCTTTTAAAGGATCAAATACATCGCTGACGTACCACCTTCAGCACAAACATCCGATCAAGTATCAACACATGTCATAAAATTTAGTAAAAATATTCTTAATTTTCAATGTCCGTGAGAAATGTTCAGTTTAATGACATCATAAATTTCTATTTTTAGCTTTAATCGAAATTATCGATTAATTAATCGATAAATTTTCAAAAGTTAACGATTAAATTAAAATTAATCGATAACAGCCCTAGTTTTTGTTTTTAAAATAACTAATTGTTTATTTTTAAAACAACCTACTGTTACACTACAGTTTTATTTAGAAACAAAGTACTTTTTACACGATCTGTTTATTTGGAAAACCCAATTGTTACATGATAAGTCAAAAGTGTTAAATGAATCTTAAATACCAGGAGAAGTTTAGAAATGTAACTAGCGCGTGGTTCAGTGCTTACACGATTACATTAGCAACATTGCTCCAGATTACATGATTACATTAGCAGCATTGCTCCAGATTACATGATTACATTAGCAGCATTGCTCCAGATTACATGTTAATATTAGCAACATTGCTCCAGATTACATGATTACACTAGCAGCATTGCTCCAGATTATATGATTAAATTAGCAGCATTGCTCCAGATTACATGATTACATTAGCAACATTGCTCCAGATTACATGATTACACTAGCAGCATTGCTCCAGATTATATGATTAAATTAGCAGCATTGCTCCAGATTACATGATTACATTAGCAGCATTGCTCCAGATTACATGATTACATTAGCAGCATTGCTCCAGATTACATGATTACATTAGCAACATTGCTCCAGATTACATGATTACGTTAGCAGCATTGCTCCAGATTTCATGATTACGTTAGCAGTACTGCTCCCGATAACTGCGGTGAATATGTTGCACGATTTTGAGGATCTGTGAAAGTGAAAGTTGCTTCCCTTACCTCAAATGGAGTTTGTGCCAATCAATACAATAATAGCTCCCTTCTCCCATCCCCCCTCTCTCTCTCCCTCACTCTCACTTTCTCTCACTCTCTTTCACTCTTTCTTACTTTCTCTCCTCTCTCACTCTCTCTCACTCTCTCTTACTTTCACTCCTCTCACTCTCTCTCTTACTTTCTATCTCTATCTCTCACTCTCTCTGTCTCGCTCACTCTCTCTCTCTCTGTCTCTCTCTTGCTATTAATTTCTCCATCTTGTTATCTCTCCTTTTTTCCTTGATCTTCTAGTCTTTTCTGTATTTATATCGTTTTCTCTGGTCCTCCCTCTTTCTCTTTTGTAACCTCCTCTCTTCTCTTTATCCCTATCGCTATCCTTCTCTCTTCTCACTATCCCTATCGCTATCCTTCTCTCTTCTCTCTATCCCTATCGCTATCCTTCTCTCTTCTCTCTATCCCTATCGCTATCCTTCTCTCTTCTCTCTATCCCTATCGCTATCCTCCTCTCTTCTCTCTATCCCTATTCTGCTGCCATTGTTTTCCATCTCCCATATTTTCTTTTACCGCTGATTTCATGGGGGAAAAGAAAGGATTAAAGAAAAACAACAACAAGGGATGTCATTCCACCATTAAGAAATCAAAAAAGAAGAATTATTCCGTTGTATTCTCCCTTTTACTTTCTCTAGTAACGTGTTGATGTTCAGCTTTATAACAGTTTAAACCAAAGTGTGTAACAAAGGAAACCATTGGATTTAGTAGAGAACGAGAAAATTACGTCACACAGTCTACAAGTGGCCTTGA
Source organism: Ampullaceana balthica (assembly GCA_944989445.1). Lineage (NCBI taxonomy): Eukaryota > Metazoa > Mollusca > Gastropoda > Lymnaeidae > Ampullaceana > Ampullaceana balthica. The sequence goes on along the minus strand of CALYLW010000172.1, from coordinate 797,946 downwards.
CATTCTTTGGACACATTTTACACATTGACTTGGTATTCTATGAAATTGTATTTGTTTTCAAAAATTCTGAAGCTGCCAAAACCACTCATGAATCGCTTTTAAAATGTGAACTGTTGAGGAATACTTTTTTCTCTTCAACTCATTTTCGCCCAAAATTTTCTCTCTCGAACTTTTTATTAGCGAGATGCCATTAAAATTCCAAGGTCTGCACACAACGTTTTAGCACAAGTTAAAGCATCCTTTACCATTTCCATTCGATCCTCTACAGGTAGCATTTACAAAGCATGTATTTCTTAAGCACAATGAAGTATGTTAAGTCCCTCTGTTGATTTTGAAAATAATTTCGGGCACCTTATACACACGAACTGCAGCATTCCGAGCCCCAGGCAAAAAAAAAGATGGAAAACAAAAGATTCTCTTGTGGCTAGCTAAGCTCCTGCGTCTGTTCGCGTGTTAAGTTTTTGTCTGTTGTCTGTTTTTATATAGCTTTCAAAATAACCCTGAAATGACGTCATGCATTTACTGCATCATCTCTTGCACACCAACGCGTACCCTGAAGTCTGTTGAAAACATTGTGTTAGAATTTCCTAGCGATGTGTGGACATGGAAGAAAATGCGTATAACAACGTTCTAAAGTACCAAGCTAGTTATGAGTTTGTTTCTCTTGAAAGAGACATTAAGATTTAGTCTGTGTATACTCCCGAATGCTTTCCAGCCATTTTAACACTTATTATCCTACCTTTGACCTCCATAGACAACTTTTTTTAAAATACCATCAGCTTTAAGCTGACTTAAACCATTACAGAAATGTAAGCAGATTCATTTTTTGTTCAATGAAATCTTTGAAAGGTTCTACAAATTCTACTTTCCAATTTTTTAACATTTAAATATCGCACAACTTGGCTCGTTTGACCATTCTTATGAATATCTGAAGTGCTGTCGAATAAAGTGGAATAATATTTGGCCTTTTGTATCTGACAGATGATTTGTTGGCACACTAAAACTGCAATGAGCTTTTATTTAATACGAGCAACCAAGACCGTCCAAGGACGTTCCGCCATCGTTCGGTGGCATGTTGTAACTCCTTTCAACAGCCGTCTCGACCGGCATACATGTGCATCACGTCAAAAATACTATTCATTATAGTTAAAATAAATAACTCGTAAAAACAGCGCTTTTGACTATAAATCCCAACGCTCATAACTCAAAATAAAGTCTTGGAAGAAATACTGCACCAAAAATGACTCGTTTTGAACGTCCGCGTAAACTTGATATGATTGGCTGCAGGAGTCATATGTGTTTGAGGGACCAATCGCTGTAGATGACGGGAGAGAACGGACAGAAACTTGGTTTTAATTATATAGGATGAGGTGACATAATTTGCGTGCTATAATTTTTCACCCAATTTTTTACAAGATGTTCTAGGAGTACTCGATCACAATTTGCATATGCATCAATTTTGCAATGATTGTTGTTTATTAGTATTATCCTCTGTTTTTCCATGAAAAGCAATGTTCTCTATTTCTCTATCTAACAAGAACTCCCTGACACTCTTTTAGCGTTTACCAAAACGATTACGTATTTTTTAATAGTCTATCCTATTTTTTTTTAAATTCTGGTTTCTAATCCTTCCCATTTGCAAACATTTTAGTTGTGTGGAGCACTTGATTCATGTTGGCTATCCTGGGATTTAGTGTCTGCCAAATCTTAGATCAATCAGGTGATCAAAACTGTGTGTCATTCTTTGTGTTGATGACGTAAACAAAGGACATTAATAGCAGTTTAATGATACTTTAGACTTTAGAAGGAGACTAAGTCAGGGCTGTTCAAAGTCCGGCCCGCGGGCCATACGCGGCATTGGATAAATTTTGTTACTAGCCCCTGACCTCAAGTTAAATAATTAATTGACGCCTTGATTTTTGATGACACAACAAAATTATGTTTATAAGAAAAGACTAAATTATATTTTTAAGAAAAGACAAAATTATGTTTATCAGAGAAGACAAAATTATGTTTATAAGAAAAGACAATATTATGTTTATAAGAAAAGACAAAATTATGTTTATAAGAAAAGACAAAATTATATTTTTAGGAAAAGACAAAATTATGATTATAAGAAAAGACAAAATTATGTTTATCAGAAAAGACAAAAGTATGTTTATAAGAAAAGACAAAATTATGTTTATAAGAAAAGACAAAATTATGTTTATAAGACAAGACGCAATTACGTTTATAAGAAAAGACAAAATTATGTTCATCAGAAAAGACAAAAGTATGTTTATACGAAAAGACAAAATTATGTTTATAAGGTATTTGCCGAGGTATGTGTCGAGGTATGTGTCGAGGTATGTGCCAAGGTATTTGCCGAGGTATGTGTCGAGGTATGTGTCGAGGTATGTGTCGAGGTATGTGTCGAGGTATGTGTCGAGGTATGTGTGAGGTATGTGTCGAGGTATGTGACGAGGTATGTGCCGAGGTATATGTTGAGGTATGTGTCGATGTATTTGCCGAGGTATGTGTCGAGGTATGTGTCGAGGTATATGCCGAGGTATGTGCCAAGGTATTTGCCGAGGTATGTGTCGAGGTATGTGGTGAGGTATGTGTCGAGGTATGTGGTGAGGTATGTGTCGAGGTATGTGTCGAGGTATGTGTCGAGGTATTTGGTGAGGTATGTGCCAAGGTATTTGCCGAGGTATGTGTCGAGGTATGTGTCCAGGTATGTGGTGAGGTATGTGTCGCGGTATGTGGTGAGGTATGTGTGAGGTATGTGTCGAGGTATGTGTCGAGGTATGTGGTGAGGTGTGTGTCGAGGTATGTGCCGAGGTATGTATCGAGGTATGTGGTGAGGGATGTGTTGAGGTATATGCCGAGGTATGTGCCAAGGTATGTGCCAAGGTATGTGTCGAGGTATGTAGCGAGGTATGTGGTGAGGTATGTGTCGAGGTATGTGGTGAGGTATGTGTCGAGGTATGTGTCGAGGTATGTGTCGAGGTATGTGGTGAGGTATGTATCGAGGTATGTGGTGAGGTATGTGTCGAAGTATGTGGTGAGGTATCTGGTGAGGTATGTGTCGAGGTATGTGGTGAGGTATGTGTCGAGGTATTTGTCGAGGTATGTGTGGAGGTATGTGTCGAGGTATGTGCCGAGGTATGTATCGAGGTATGTGGTGAGGTATGTGTTGATGTATATGCCGATGTATGTGCCAAGGTATGTGCCAAGGTATGTGTCGAGGTATGTGTCAAGGTATGTTTCGAGGTATGTGTCGAGGTATGTTGTGAGGTATGAGTCGAGGTATGCGGTGAGGTATGTGTCGATGAATGTGTCGAGGTATGTGGTGAGGTATGTGCCGAGGTATGTGGTGAGGTATGTGTCGAGGCATATGGTGAGGTATGTGGTGAGGTATGTGTCGAGGTATGTGGTGAGGTATGTGTGGAGGTATGTGTCGAGGTATGTTTCGAGGTATGTGTCGAGGTATGTGTCGAGGTATGTGGTGAGGTATGTGTTGAAGTATGTGGTGAGGTATGTGTCGAGGTATGTGGTGAGGTATGTGGTGAGGTATGTGTCGAGGTATGTGGTGAGGTATGTGTCTAGGTATGTGTCGAGGTATGTGTCGAGGTATGTGGTGAGGTATGTGTCGAGGTATGTGTCGAGGTATGAGCCGAGGTATGTGGTAAGGTATTTGCCGAGGTATGTGTCGAGGTATGTGTCAAGGTATGTGTCGAGGTATGTGTCGAGGTATGTGTCGAGGTATGTGTCAAGATATGTGGTGAGGTATGTGTGAGGTATGTGTCGAGATATGTGGTGAGGTATGTGTCGAGGTATGTGGTGAGTAATGTGTCGAGGTATGTGTCGAGGTATGTAGCGAGGTATGTGGTGAGGTATGTGTCGAGGTATGTGGTGAGGTATGTGTCGAGGTATGTGGTGAGGTATGTGGTGAGGTATGTGATGAGGTATGTGTCGAGATATGTGGTGAGGTATGTGGTGATGTATTTTCCGAGGTATGTGTTGAGGCATGTGTCGAGGTATGTGTCGAGGTATGTGTCGAGGTATGTGTCGAGGTATGTGGTGAGGTATGTGTCGAGGTATGTGGTGAAGTATGTGTCGAGGTATGTGGTGAGGTATGTGGTGAGGTATGTGTCGAGGTATGTGGTGAGGTATGTGTCGAGATATGTGTCGAGGTATGTGTCGAGGTATCTGGTGAGGTATATGTCGAGGTATGTGGTGAGGTATGTGTCGAGGCATGTGGTGAGGTATGTGTTGAGGTATGTGTCGAGGTATGTGTCGAGATATGTGTCGAGGTATGTGGTGAGGTATGTGTTGAAGTATGTGGTGAGGTATGTGTCGAGGTATGTGGTGAGGTATGTGGTGAGGTATGTGTCGAGGTATGTGGTGAGGTATGTGTCGAGGTATGTGTCGAGTTATGTGTCGAGGTATGTGGTTAGGTATGTGTCGAGGTATGTGTCCAGGTATGTGCCGAGGTATGTGGTGAGGTATGTGGTGAGGTATGTGTCGAGGTATGTGGTGAGGTATGTGTCGAGGTATGTGTCGAGGTATGTGTCGAGGTATGTGTCGAGGTATGTGTCGAGGTATGTGTCGAGGTATGTTTCGAGGTATGTGCCGAGGTATGTGTCGAGGTATATAACGAGGTATTTGCCATTATTTGTAAAGAATTTCGATGGCTAAATTAATGGCGAAATAAACTTTTTTGCCTACTCGAAAAAGAAATGAATGTTGCATGTACTTAAAATGTTTAGACCAGCGGTTGCTAACCTTTTGGGGTCCATGCACCCCTTCAGATGCCAAATAAGTTTATGCACCCCCTCGTGAAAGTTGCAGAAAATGTATTAATAAACTATGTTTATTTTAGGAACACAACAGTTTTCCCCATAGGCAACAGGGAATTTAGTGAGAGATCTGCTGCTTCTTATGATACATTAGCGATTTAAATCTGGGGACTGTTTTGGACAAAGCAACTCTCATGTCATCCTCTGCATTCAACTTATTCCTTTCCTTGGTTTTAATCTTCAAAGGTGTGGAGAATTCTGCTTCACAGAGATAGGTTGTGGCAAATGGAAGGAGAGTCAGTACTGCCCTCTTGGCTAGTTGTAGGAATCTAGCTGGGCGCACCAAAATTCAATCAAGGTATTGCAACTGAAGGCACTCCTCAGTATTTCTCTGGTTCTCAAATCAATCAGGTCATCTTTAGCAAAGTTACTGTTATCAATGTTGTCCAAGTCACAGAGAAAAGGATTGTGAATCCAAAGGTCTTTCCTAGCCATTTCTTGACAGAAATACCCATCAAAGAACTTTTGCAATGTTGAAAGGTGCTCTGAAATTTCCCCTTTGATGTTGTCAGGCAGTGATCCCTCAGTGCTTCCTTCTGCAACAGATATTACAACTTCATCCAAGAATGGAAAGTTGGCCAATGTGGACTTTTCTAGTCCTCGTTGTTATAGTGGAAGTTTGTTAAGGAAGGCTTGCAATCTCTCAGTAGCATCTATTACAGTCACAGCAGGTCCTTGGCGAGATGTGTACAACTCATTCAAGATGGTGAAGATGTCTGCAAGGTATGCCGCGTAATGAATGGGATATGGACGATAAAACTTCTCAGCAAGGTAACTCTCTTTTTCTCGCAAGAAAATTGCAAGCTCCACTCTCAGTTCTACTAACCGAGAAAGTATCCGTCCCCTGGACAACCAGTGCACCTCAGTGTGGTAAAGCAGAACTTTATGCTCAGCGACCATCTCCTGACAGAACAACTTGAAGAGGCAGTGGTTCAAGGCATATGAGTGATGAAATTTACAACTTGGACTGCAGTAGAAAGAACTGACTTCAAGGTTGGAGATACAGTTTTGCATGCCAGGGTTTGACGATGAAGGATACAGTGTGTAGTGACAATATCTGGAACTTCTTTCTTTACCAGTGCTGAAAATCCTGACTTATTACCGAGCATGGAGGGAGCACCACCTGTGCAAATTGAAGAAATTCTTGAAGTCCAGTCAAACTGGTTTTCGGTGAAGAGTGTCCTGACTAGCTGCAGCACATCAGCAGCTTTGGTAGTAGCTAGGAGTGGCTTACAAAAGAGAAATTCCTCCTTCAGCAATCCATTGAGAACATATCTCAGAAATACAATAATCTGACTGCATTGTGCTACATCAGTGGATTCATCCAGCTGCATGCTAAATGGAAAAGGACTGCTTCTCATCTCGCACAAGACTTGATCTAGAATTTTTGCAGCCATGTCACTAACCCTTTAAATGAATAGTGTCATTGGACAAAGGAACTTTCTCAACCTGCTTCTGGTGACCACACATCAGTTCCACCATCTCCAGAGCACAAGGCTTCACCAAAGGTCTCCAATGGTGTGTGGCTTCTTGTTCTTTGCAATAAGATATGCAACCTTGAAGATGCCTCCAGTGCAGGTTTCTGTGACAAAGAAAATCCAAGCTTGGGCAAGGTACCTGAGGTCAAGAAGTGAGCTCTCTTCTGCTTGAAGACCTCAACACTGTCCTTGGAATTTGATGGATGGACTTTCTCCAAGTATCTCGGAGTCTAAAGGGCTTCATGTTGTCATTACACAGGATTTTTCCACAGAGGAAGCACTGAGGTTTTTGTGTTCCATCTCTCTCTCTATTTTTTAAATATATTTATTGACGATTTTGAGGGGACGATGACAATCGGAAAGTCGTACCAGTCACATGCAAATTTTTAACTGTTAAATTTGATGTTTTTACTGACCAGAATTTGATGCTCAACTCAAGATTTTAGGTTTCAATGACGAATGATGGCTACAATTAACGTTTTTAAGACCTTTGCAGCATACCGACCAATAAAAGTGAAGGAAAAAATCCCAACGTTTACATCCGCTCAAAACAGTTAGAGGGTCACCGGAATCTGACGTATTTGGTGACAAAATTAAATTATTTTTAGAAAACTGTGACGTAAAACACGAAATTCCGAGGAACACGTAGAGCGAACCGTTCAAGATAGGTTATTTTCTGATGATTGTATAATCTATAGAACAATTAAATCAGAACAAGATAGCACAATTTTACAAAAAGACCTAGATGAATTGATAAAATGGGAAACTAACTGGAGTATGAGTTTCCACCCAGAAAAGTGTAAACTGTTAAGAGTAACAAAGAAAAAGAAACAAATAAATTCAAAATATTACATTCATGGAAAAGAACTGACCCAAACTAAAGATGCAAAATACTTAGGAGTCTTAATAAATGAGAAACTATCATGGAATCCCCATGTCAATGAAGTTATTAAAAAATCAAACAAAACCTTAGGCTTTATAAAAAGGAAACTTTAACAAATGTAATAGAGATATAAAACTAAAATGCTACCTCACTTTGGTGAGACCTGTACTAGAATATGCATCTTCTGTATGGGACCCATCCACCAAAGAAAACATTGATAAACTAGAACAAATTCAAAAAAGAGCTGCCAGATTCATTACTGGAGAATATTCAAAACTGACAAGAATAACACCATTAGTTAAATCATTAAACCTTGAAACACTAGAGGATAGAAGAACCAAGAGCAAAGTAGTAATCATACATAAAGCAATTAATTCTAATTTAGAAATACAACACAAAGATAACTTAATACAACCCTCAGATAGACATAAGGATAAAAACACCTTTCTTATTCCGTATGCAAGAACAAACACATACAAGTTTTCCTTCTTCCCGTCCGGAATTCGGGCGTGGAATGGGTTGCCTGAAGAATCCAGGAAAACCAAACACTTTATCAACATTTAAATCTCTAATAAAAATGCAGGACTAAACACAAACCATAGATAAGCGTAGGACGCAATAATCTTCTGTATAGAAGGAGCGTCTGTAAACAGATAAGATAATATCGTAACACGTGTTTTACATAAACGTCATTAAATAAAGTGTCAGTAATCAAATATTTAAGTGGGAATTTATTTAAAGTTGCGCGTTTTGGCGTGACGTCACATTTCTTAAACACCCCCCCTTGTTACACATCGTTACAAACGCATGTGACTCCCCCCTCCCAGGTGCGTGACGTCATATAATGACGGTCCCTAAAAAGGGCGGTAAATTGGAGACCGCCCCGGGCGGCAAAACGTCTAGCTACGCCACTGACGATCAAAAATGAATACACTAAAATTGACTTATCTTTAGCTCTTTTTTTTGGGGGGGGGGTCTATTGAGCCCAATTGAGTAGGCCTATCTCATGGCTGACATTAAGGTTACATCAAAGATTGTGCCATTATACAAAGCAGAAAACTTCAATTTTAATCAAGAAATGAAAGCTCTCATATTTATTTCGAACATACAAATGTATATGGTCCTTATTTGTACTTTCTAATAAAATTGTCTTTTCTTTATAGCATCAAGTCAACATATTTTTTTGGGGGGACGGCACATACCTACTCTACGCCGCTGTGTGTGTGTATTCAATTTTATTGACTGTGGAAAACCTTATTGTTTTAGTTTTATATATTTAACTAAAAGCAAAAGCTCAGCGTTTAAAAAAATTCAACTTAAGCTTATTATTATTTGGAATTAATGCAATTACACTACTTCAGCTAAGCACTTAAACTATATGAATGTCTACAATGTTACAAATATGTAACTTGAGCTTAACTGGCACATAACGGAAGTCTGAGCGGCATCTTTAAAATTCTAACAATAATATTGCAAGTGACCTGGCCAATTCTAAGTAATATAAGTTGTGTAATTGATTAATGAGTTCAGTAAGTAGTAAATAATAAAAAAAATGGCCCGCTATAATAAAATATTCCTTAAACCTCTAATGAATTCAGGCACGGACTATTGATTCTAATAGTGATAGCAGTTGGGCTAGTTAGTCGCCAATTTTATTCAATGTAATTCCGCTCTGAGGAGTCATAATAAATGAGAAATTATCATGGAATCCCCATGTCAATGAAGTTATTAATTAATCAAACAAAACCTTAGGCTTTATAAAAAGAATCCTTTACAAATGTAATAAAGATATAAAACTAAAATGCTATCTCACACTTTGGTGAGACCTGTACTAGAATATGCATCTTCTGTATGGGACCCATCCACCAAAGAAAACATTGATAAACTAGAACAAATCCAAAAAAGAGCTGCCAGATTCATTACTGGAGAATATTCAAAACTGACTAGAATAACACCATTAGTTAAATCATTAAACCTTGAAACACTAGAGGATAGAAGAACCAAGAGTAAAGTAGTAATCATACATAAGGCAATTAACTCTAATTTAAAATTACAACACAAAGATAACTTAATACAACCTTCAGATAGACATAAGGATAAAAACACCTTTCTTATTCCGTATACAAGAAACAAACTCATACAAATTTTCGTTCTTCCCGTCCGGAATTCGGGCGTGGATGGGTTGCCTGAAGAAACCAGGAAAGCCAACACTTTATCAACATTTAAAACTCTAATAAGAATGCAGGACTAAACACAAACCATAGATAAGCGTAGGACGCAATAAGCTTCTGTATAGGAGGAGCGTCTGAAACAGATAAGATAAAATTTTGCGAAAAAGTTTTTTCCGTCAATTTTCGACATGCGCAGAAAGATGCGCGAACGAGTACCTATCAAAAAGGTTGTATATGGGCGCCTTTTAACGCGGCATGCCTTGCTTATGGCTTACATTTTCAGATTATCGGTTTTTCTTTATTTTTTTTCCTTCTTCTTTTTTTCTTCATCTTTTTCTTTTTTTTCTTCTCTGAATGGTTCATGGGGGTGCATTCACCACTGGTTAGGAACCCCTGGTTTAGACAGATATTCACACTTTTGAACACATTTACGGCTACTGCTATATTTGAACTTTTTAAATTTATTGTAAGTTACGTAGTATACAGTAAACATCTTTATTCTATGACTGCCATTATTAATCCATTTGCATTAATGTCTACTGATTAAATAAGATATTTAGTAAGTGTCAAAAATCGTCCGTTTTCCCCCATAAAATATTAGTCTTTAAACATAAAACATAAGATACATATACAGTCTGACCTCTGCGTTGTGTGTAGGAAGGGACCGGCAAAAAGAAATGGACTTACAGAGTTTTCGAGTTACCGTATATGTTGTTCTATAGTCCGTTCGTTCATAAGCTGACACCCCCCCCCCGCACCTCTTTTGGAAGAGAATACTATTAAAAGTGTGTAACCCGCTCGTAAGCCGACCCCCCCCCCAACCCTTTCCACTATATTTTGTACAAAAAAAGGTCTGCTTTAGAACAAGTAAAGGCATAGGTTTGGAAGTAGTAACTTTTGCATATTATATGACAGTTCCTTCATTTCTTCTCTTAATTTCTTTCTTGGCTTTTCATTTATAAGATATAAAAAACAACCACATTTTATTTTAACCTTTTAATTTTTAGAAGCTAATTAACGATAAGTAATTCACACCCTTTATCAAAATGTCACCCGGGACATTCTCTATCTCCCCGCGTCCAGACATATTTTTTTTTGCAGTACTTTAATAATTTCCATTGCTATAAACGAGTATACCTCTGTTTACTTTAAGAGAAAAAAATGTTTTATTTATTGAATACGTTTGTTTGTTACCGAGAGCGTGGGTCACATAACTTACGCAGGTAATCCCTTATTTCAGCGTATTTTAAATTTTTAGAACAAAATAAATAAAATAACTTACTTTTACTAATTTAAACACTTAAATCAGAAATTAAAAAAATATTTAATGCTTTACAATTAGTTTTTCGTGTTTTTGTTGAGCTTAAAGGGGTTTTTAACTTAGAAAAAGGTTTTTAAAAGCAGATTTCCAACAACAATGGCGCCGTTAGTCACAGAAGATAGTGAAATGTACAAATTTTTATTTCATACAAATCGTAAAATAGTAATTTTATATTTTTTTTAAAATAATGTTTTAATTTTAAAATAGATTTCATAATAATAATTAATAAAAATAAGTTTGAAAAAAATGTTTTTTTGATGACTTGAAACATAAAATGCGCTGAAATAATGGATTACCACTTACGCATTCCTTCGTTTCCTTAACGTGTTATTATACTTCACTCATGTACCACTCAATAATACTTGACTCATCATTAACAACATAGAAATCATTAATAACTTCCGTATAAACACCATTTGCATACAATAAATACATCATTTGTAAATAAAATACAGACACTAATAATCAAAACAGTTAAAATTAACAAATAATATACACAGCATTCACATATGATATAGACAACATTAACTTACAATATAGGCAACATTAACATACAATATAGGCAACATTAACATACAATATAGACAACATTAACATAAAATATAGACAACATTAACATACAATATAGACAACATTAACATACAATATAGGCAACATTAACATACAATATAGACAACATTAACATACAATATAGGCAACATTAACATACAATATAGGCAACATTAACATACAATATAGACAACATTAACATACAATATAGGCAACATTAACATACAATATAGACAACATTAACATACAATATAGGCAACATTAACATACAATATAGACAACATTAACATAAAATATAGACAACATTAACATACAATATAGACAACATTAACATACAATATAGGCAACATTAACATACAATATAGACAACATTAACATACAATATAGGCAACATTAACATACAATATAGGCAACATTAACATACAATATAGACAACATTAACATACAATATAGGCAACATTAACATACAATATAGACAACATTAACATACAACATAGGCAACATTAACATACAATATAGACAACATTAACATACAATATAGACAACATTAACACATTATATAGACAGCATTAACATACAATATAGACAACATTAACACATTATATAGACAGCATTAGCATACAATATAGACAACATAAACATACAATATAGAAAGCATTAACATAAAATATAGACAGCATTAACACACAATATAGAAAGCATTCACATACAATATAGACAGCATTAACATACAATATAGAAAGCATTAACACACAATATAGACACCATTAACACATAATATAGACAACATTAACACATAATATAGACAACATTAACACACAATATAGAAAGCATTAACATACAATATAGACAACATTAACACACAATATAGACAACATTAACACACAATATAGACAACATTAACATATAATATAGACAACATTAACACATAATATAGACAACATTAACACATAATATAGACAACATTAACACACAATATAGAAAGCATTAACATACAATATAGACAACATGAACATATAATATAGACAACATTAACACACAATATAGACAACATTAACATCTAATATAGACAACATTAACACACAATATAGACAACATTAACATATAATATAGACAAAATTAACACACAATATAGACAACATTAACACACAATATAGACAACATTAACACACAATATAGACAACATTAACACACAATATAGACAACATTAACACACAATATAGACAACATTAACACACAATATAGACAACATTAACACACAATATAGACAACATTAACACACAATATAGACAACATTAACACACAATATAGACAACATTAACACACAATATAGACAACATTAACATATAATATAGACATTATTAACATATAATATATACAACATTAACACACAATATAGACAACATTAACACACAATATAGACAACATTAACACACAATATAGACAACATTAACATATAATATAGACAACATTAACATATAACATTGACAACATTAACATATAATATAGACACCATTAACATATAATATAGACAACATTAACATATAATATAGACAACATTAACATATAATATAGCCAACATTAACATATAATATAGACAACATTAACATATAATATAGACAACATTAACATATAATATATACAACATTAACATATAATATATACAACATTAACACACAATATAGACAACATTAACATATAATATAGACAACATTAACATATAATATAGACAACATTAACATATAATATAGACAACATTAACATATAATATATACAACATTAACACACAATATAGACAACATTATCATATAATATAGACAACATTAACATATAATATAGACAACATTAACATATAATATAGACAACATTAACATATAATATATACAACATTAACATATAATATAGACAACATTAACATATAATATAGACAACATTAACATATAATATAGACAACATTAACATATAATATAGACAACATTAACATATATAATATAGACAACATTAACATATAATATAGACAACATTAACATATAATATAGACAACATTAAGATATAATATAGACAACATTAACATATAATATATACAACATTAACATATAATATAGACAACATTAACATACAATATAGTCAACATAATCAACAATGTACTGAATATTTAAAGTCATTAATTGGTTCACACAGGAGAAGGGGAAGTCCATTTTCTTAAGCTTGCAGGGACACACAGCGACTTGCACATCCCTATGGACCTGCTGGTCGTAGGACTATGGGCCTTTAGTTTGTTAAGATCAATAGCAGAGAAGAAAGCGTTGATAGCCTTGGAATAATTTTGAATCTATGTTGCTGCTATAAGTTTTTTAGCTTAAGAATTTTCCTAGCCAAAACATTCGTTGTTTAGTTACTTCCCTAAGTCTGGTTGTCCTGTTGTTTGTTGTCCTCATTCCTAGCTGAAACATTCGTTGTTTAGTTACTTCCCTTGATCTAGTTGTCCTGTTGTTTGTTGTCCTCATTCCTAGCTGAAACATAAGTTGTTTAGTTACTTCCCTTGGTCTGGTTGTCCAGTTGTTTGTTGTCCCCATTCCTAGCTGAAACATTCGTTGTTTAGTTACTTCCCTTGGTCTGGTTGTCCAGTTGTTTGTAGTCCACATTCCTAGCTGAAACATTCGTTGTTCAGTTACTTCCCCTGGTCTGGTTGTCCAGTTGTTTGTTGTCACCACATTTTGCTGAAACATTCGTTGTTTAGTTAGTTCCCTTGGTCTGGTTGTCCAGTTGTTTGTAGTCCACATTCCTAGCTGAAACATTCGTTGTTTAGTTACTTCCCTTGGTCTGGTTGTCCTGTTGTTTGTTGTCCTCATTCCTAGCTGAAACATTCGTTGTTTAGTTACTTCCCTTGGTCTGGTTGTCCAGTTGTTTGTTGTCCTCATTCCTAGCTGAAACATTCGTTGTTTAGTTACTTCCCTTGGTCTGGTTGTCCTGTTGTTTGTTGTCCTCATTCCTAGCTGAAACATTCGTTGTTTAGTTACTTCCCTTGGTCTGGTTGTCCTGTTGTTTGTTGTCCCAATTCCTAGCTGAAACATAAGTTGTTTAGTTACTTCCCTTGGTCTGGTTGTCCAGTTGTTTGTTGTCCTCATTCCTAGCTGAAACATTCGTTGTTTAGTTACTTCCCTTGGTCTGGTTGTCCTGTTGTTTGTTGTCCTCATTCCTAGCTGAAACATTCGTTGTTTAGTTACTTCCCTTGGTCTGGTTGTCCTGTTGTTTGTTGTCCCCAATTCCTAGCTGAAACATAAGTTGTTTAGTTACTTCCCTTGGTCTGGTTGTCCTGTTGTTTGTTGTCCTCATTCCTAGCTGAAACATTCGTTGTTTAGTTACTTCCCTTGATCTAGTTGTCCTGTTGTTTGTTGTCCTCATTCCTAGCTGAAACATAAGTTGTTTAGTTACTTCCCTTGGTCTGGTTGTCCAGTTGTTTGTTGTCCCCATTCCTAGCTGAAACATTCGTTGTTTAGTTACTTCCCTTGGTCTGGTTGTCCAGTTGTTTGTAGTCCACATTCCTAGCTGAAACATTCGTTGTTCAGTTACTTCCCCTGGTCTGGTTGTCCTGTTGTTTGTTGTCACCACATTTTGCTGAAACATTCGTTGTTTAGTTAGTTCCCTTGGTCTGGTTGTCCAGTTGTTTGTAGTCTACATTCCTAGCTGAAACATTCGTTGTTTAGTTACTTCCCTTGGTCTGGTTGTCCTGTTGTTTGTTGTCCTCATTCCTAGCTGAAACATTCGTTGTTTAGTTACTTCCCTTGGTCTGGTTGTCCAGTTGTTTGTTGTCCTCATTCCTAGCTGAAACATTCGTTGTTTAGTTACTTCCCTTGGTCTGGTTGTCCTGTTGTTTGTTGTCCTCATTCCTAGCTGAAACATTCGTTGTTTAGTTACTTCCCTTGGTCTGGTTGTCCTGTTGTTTGTTGTCCCAATTCCTAGCTGAAACATAAGTTGTTTAGTTACTTCCCTTGGTCTGGTTGTCCAGTTGTTTGTTGTCCCCATTCATAGCTGAATCATTCGTTTTTTAGTTACTTCCCTTGGTCTGGTTGTCCTAATGTTTGATGTCACCACTTTTTGCTGAAAAATTCTTTGTTTAGTTACTTCCCTTGGTCTGGTTGTCCAGTTGTTTTGTGGTCACCATTCCTAGCTAAAACATTCTTTGTTTAGTTGCTTCCCTTGGTCTGGTTGTCCAGTTGTTTGTAGTCCACATTCCTAGATGAAACATTCGTTGTTCAGTTACTTCCCCTGGTCTGGTTGTCCTGTTGTTTGTTGTCACAACTTTTTGCTGAAGCATTCGTTGTTTAGTTACTTCCCTTGGTCTGGTTGTCCAGTTGTTTGTTGTCCCCATTCCTAGATGAAACATTCGGTGTTTAGTTACTTCCCTTGATCTGGTTGTCCAGTTGTTTGTTGTCCCCATTCCTAGCTGAAACATTCGTTGTTTAGTTACTTCCCTTGGTCTGGTTGTCCTGTTGTTTGTTGTCCTCATTCCTAGCTGAAACATAAGTTGTTTAGTTACTTCCCTTGGTCTGGTTGTCCAGTTGTTTGTTGTCCCCATTCCTAGCTGAAACATTCGTTTTTTAGTAACTTCCCTTGGTCTGGTTGTCCTGTTGTTTGTTGTCCCCATTCCTAGCTGAAACATTCGTTGTTTAGTTACTTCCCTTGGTCTGGTTGTCCTGTTGTTTGTTGTCCTCATTCCTAGCTGAAACATAAGTTGTTTAGTTACTTCCCTTGGTCTGGTTGTCCAGTTGTTTGTTGTCCCCATTCCTAGCTGAAACATTCGTTGTTTAGTTACTTCCCTTGGTCTGGTTGTCCTGTTGTATGTTGTCCTCATTCCTAGCTGAAACATTCGTTGTTTAGTTACTTCCCTTGATCTGGTTTTCCGGTTGTTTGTTGTCCCCATTCCTAGCTGAAACATTCGTTGTTTAGTTACTTCCCTTGGTCTGGTTGTCCAGTTGTTTGTTGTCCCCATTCCTAGCTGAAACATTCGTTGTTTAGTTACTTCCCTTGATCTGGTTGTCCAGTTGTTTGTTGTCCGCATTCCTAGCTGAAACATTCGTTGTTTAGTTACTTCCCTTGGTCTGGATGTCCAGTTGTTTGTTGTCCCCATTCCTAGCTGAAACATTCGTTGTTTAGTTACTTCCCTTGGTCTGGTTGTCCTGTTGTTTGTTGTCCTCATTCCTAGCTGAAACATTCGTTGTTTAGTTACTTCCCTTGGTCTGGTTGTCCAGTTGTTTGTTGTCCCCATTCCTAGCTGAAACATTCGTTGTTTAGTTACTTCCCTTGGTCCGGTTGTCCAGTTGTTTGTTGTCCCCATTCCTAGCTGAAACATTCGTTGTTTAGTTACTTCCCTTGGTCTGGTTGTCCAGTTGTTTGTTGTCCTCATTCCTAGCTGAAACATAAGTTGTTTAGTTACTTCCTTTGGTCTGGTTGTCCAGTTGTTTGTTGTCCCCATTCCTAGCTGAAACATTCGTTGTTTAGTTACTTCCCTTGGTCTGGTTGTACTGTTGTTTGTTGTCCCCATTCCTAGCTGAAACATTCGTTGTTTAGTTACTTCCCTTGGTCTGGTTGTCCTGGTGTTTGTTGTCCCCATTCCTAGCTGAAACATAAGTTGTTTAGTTACTTCCCTTGGTCTGGTTGTCCTGTTGTTTGTTGTCCTCATTCCTAGCTGAAACATAAGTTGTTTAGTTACTTCCCTTGGTCTGGTTGTCCAGTTGTTTGTTGTCACCACTTTTTGCTGAAACATTCGTTGTTTAGTTACTTCCCTTGGTCTGGTTGTCCAGTTGTTTGTTGTCCCCATTCCTAGATGAAACATTCGGTGTTTAGTTACTTCCCTTGATCTGGTTGTCCAGTTGTTTGTTGTCCCCATTCCTAGCTGAAACATTCGTTGTTTAGTTACTTCCCTTGGTCTGGTTGTCCTGTTGTTTGTTGTCCTCATTCCTAGCTGAAACATAAGTTGTTTAGTTACTTCCCTTGGTCTGGTTGTCCAGTTGTTTGTTGTCCCCATTCCTAGCTGAAACATTCGTTTTTTAGTAACTTCCCTTGGTCTGGTTGTCCTGTTGTTTGTTGTCCCCATTCCTAGCTGAAACATTCGTTGTTTAGTTACTTCCCTTGGTCTGGTTGTCCTGTTGTTTGTTGTCCTCATTCCTAGCTGAAACATAAGTTGTTTAGTTACTTCCCTTGGTCTGGTTGTCCAGTTGTTTGTTGTCCCCATTCCTAGCTGAAACATTCGTTGTTTAGTTACTTCCCTTGGTCTGGTTGTCCTGTTGTATGTTGTCCTCATTCCTAGCTGAAACATTCGTTGTTTAGTTACTTCCCTTGATCTGGTTTTCCGGTTGTTTGTTGTCCCCATTCCTAGCTGAAACATTCGTTGTTTAGTTACTTCCCTTGGTCTGGTTGTCCAGTTGTTTGTTGTCCCCATTCCTAGCTGAAACATTCGTTGTTTAGTTACTTCCCTTGATCTGGTTGTCCAGTTGTTTGTTGTCCGCATTCCTAGCTGAAACATTCGTTGTTTAGTTACTTCCCTTGGTCTGGATGTCCAGTTGTTTGTTGTCCCCATTCCTAGCTGAAACATTCGTTGTTTAGTTACTTCCCTTGGTCTGGTTGTCCTGTTGTTTGTTGTCCTCATTCCTAGCTGAAACATTCGTTGTTTAGTTACTTCCCTTGGTCTGGTTGTCCAGTTGTTTGTTGTCCCCATTCCTAGCTGAAACATTCGTTGTTTAGTTACTTCCCTTGGTCCGGTTGTCCAGTTGTTTGTTGTCCCCATTCCTAGCTGAAACATTCGTTGTTTAGTTACTTCCCTTGGTCTGGTTGTCCAGTTGTTTGTTGTCCTCATTCCTAGCTGAAACATAAGTTGTTTAGTTACTTCCTTTGGTCTGGTTGTCCAGTTGTTTGTTGTCCCCATTCCTAGCTGAAACATTCGTTGTTTAGTTACTTCCCTTGGTCTGGTTGTACTGTTGTTTGTTGTCCCCATTCCTAGCTGAAACATTCGTTGTTTAGTTACTTCCCTTGGTCTGGTTGTCCTGGTGTTTGTTGTCCCCATTCCTAGCTGAAACATAAGTTGTTTAGTTACTTCCCTTGGTCTGGTTGTCCTGTTGTTTGTTGTCCTCATTCCTAGCTGAAACATAAGTTGTTTAGTTACTTCCCTTGGTCTGGTTGTCCAGTTGTTTGTTGTCACCACTTTTTGCTGAAACATTCGTTGTTTAGTTACTTCCCTTGGTCTGGTTGTCCAGTTGTTTGTTGTCCCCATTCCTAGCTGAAACATTCGTTGTTTAGTTACTTCCCTTGATCTGGTTGTCCTGTTGTTTGTTGTCCCCTATTCCTAGCTGAAACATTCGTTGTTTAGTTACTTCCCTTGGTCTGGTTGTCCTGTTGTTTGTTGTCCTCATTCCTAGCTGAAACATTCGTTGTTTAGTTACTTCCCTTGGTCTGGTTGTCCAGTTGTTTGTTGTCCCCAATTCCTAGCTGAAACATTCATTTTTTAGTTACTTCCCTTGGTCTGGTTGTCCAGTTGTTTGTTGTCCCCATTCCTAGCTGAAACATTCGTTGTTTAGTTACTTCCCTTGGTCTGGTTGTCCAGTTGTTTGTTGTCCCCATTCCTAGCTGAAACATTCGTTGTTTAGTTACTTCCCTTGGTCTGGTTGTCCAGTTGTTTGTTGTCCTCATTCCTAGCTGAAACATTCGTTGTTTAGTTACTTCCCTTGGTCTGGTTGTCCAGTTGTTTGTTGTCCCCATTCCTAGCTGAAACATTCGTTGTTTAGTTACTTCCCTTGGTCTGGTTGTCCAGTTGTTTGTTGTCCCCATTCCTAGCTGAAACATTCGTTGTTTAGTTACTTCCCTTGGTCTGGTTGTCCAGTTGTTTGTTGTCCCCATTCCTAGCTGAAACATTCGTTGTTTAGTTACTTCCCTTGATCTGGTTGTCCAGTTGTTTGTTGTCCCCATTCCTAGCTGAAACATTCGTTGTTTAGTTACTTCCCTTGGTCTGGTTGTCCAGTTGTTTGTTGTCCCCATTCCTAGCTGAAACATTCGTTGTTTAGTTACTTCCCTTGGTCTGGTTGTCCTGTTGTTTGTTGTCCCCATTCCTAGCTGAAACATTCGTTGTTTAGTTACTTCCCTTGGTCTGGTTGTCCTGTTGTTTGTTGTCCTCATTCCTAGCTGAAACATAAGTTGTTTAGTTACTTCCCTTGGTCTGGTTGTCCAGTTGTTTGTTGTCCCCATTCCTAGCTGAAACATTCGTTGTTTAGTTACTTCCCTTGGTCTGGTTGTCCTGTTGTATGTTGTCCTCATTCCTAGCTGAAACATTCGTTGTTTTAGTTACTTCCCTTGATCTGGTTTTCCGGTTGTTTGTTGTCCCCATTCCTAGCTGAAACATTCGTTGTTTAGTTACTTCCCTTGGTCTGGTTGTCCAGTTGTTTGTTGTCCCCATTCCTAGCTGAAACATTCGTTGTTTAGTTACTTCCCTTGATCTGGTTGTCCAGTTGTTTGTTGTCCCCATTCCTAGCTGAAACATTCGTTGTTTAGTTACTTCCCTTGGTCTGGTTGTCCAGTTGTTTGTTGTCCCCATTCCTAGCTGAAACATTCGTTGTTTAGTTACTTCCCTTGGTCTGGTTGTCCTGTTGTTTGTTGTCCTCATTCCTAGCTGAAACATTCGTTGTTTAGTTACTTCCCTTGGTCTGGTTGTCCAGTTGTTTGTTGTCCCCATTCCTAGCTGAAACATTCGTTGTTTAGTTACTTCCCTTGGTCTGGTTGTCCAGTTGTTTGTTGTCCCCATTCCTAGCTGAAACATTCGTTGTTTAGTTACTTCCCTTGGTCTGGTTGTCCAGTTGTTTGTTGTCCTCATTCCTAGCTGAAACATAAGTTGTTTAGTTACTTCCTTTGGTCTGGTTGTCCAGTTGTTTGTTGTCCCCATTCCTAGCTGAAACATTCGTTGTTTAGTTACTTCCCTTGGTCTGGTTGTACTGTTGTTTGTTGTCCCCATTCCTAGCTGAAACATTCGTTGTTTAGTTACTTCCCTTGGTCTGGTTGTCCTGGTGTTTGTTGTCCCCATTCCTAGCTGAAACATAAGTTGTTTAGTTACTTCCCTTGGTCTGGTTGTCCTGTTGTTTGTTGTCCTCATTCCTAGCTGAAACATAAGTTGTTTAGTTACTTCCCTTGGTCTGGTTGTCCAGTTGTTTGTTGTCACCACTTTTTGCTGAAACATTCGTTGTTTAGTTACTTCCCTTGGTCTGGTTGTCCAGTTGTTTGTTGTCCCCATTCCTAGCTGAAACATTCGTTGTTTAGTTACTTCCCTTGGTCTGGTTGTCCAGTTGTTTGTTGTCCCCATTCCTAGCTGAAACATTCGTTGTTTAGTTACTTCCCTTGGTCTGGTTGTCCTGTTGTTTGTTGTCCCCATTCCTAGCTGAAACATTCGTTGTTTAGTTACTTCCCTTGGTCTGGTTGTCCTGTTGTTTGTTGTCCCTCATTCCTAGCTGAAACATTCGTTGTTTAGTTACTTCCCTTGGTCTGGTTGTCCAGTTGTTTGTTGTCCCCATTCCTAGCTGAAACATTCGTTGTTTAGTTACTTCCCTTGGTCTGGTTGTCCTGTTGTTTGTTGTCCCTCATTCCTAGCTGAAACATTCGTTGTTTAGTTACTTCCCTTGGTCTGGTTGTCCTGTTGTTTGTTGTCCTCATTCCTAGCTGAAACATTCGTTGTTTAGTTACTTCCCTTGGTCTGGTTGTCCAGTTGTTTGTTGTCCCCATTCCTAGCTGAAACATTCGTTGTTTAGTTACTTCCCTTGGTCTGGTTGTCCAGTTGTTTGTTGTCCCCATTCCTAGCTGAAACATTCGTTGTTTAGTTACTTCCCTTGGTCTGGTTGTCCAGTTGTTTGTTGTCCCTCATTCCTAGCTGAAACATTCGTTGTTTAGTTACTTCCCTTGGTCTGGTTGTCCAGTTGTTTGTTGTCCCCATTCCTAGCTGAAACATTCGTTGTTTAGTTACTTCCCTTGGTCTGGTTGTCCAGTTGTTTGTTGTCCCCATTCCTAGCTGAAACATTCGTTGTTTAGTTACTTCCCTTGGTCTGGTTGTCCAGTTGTTTGTTGTCCCCATTCCTAGCTGAAACATTCGTTGTTTAGTTACTTCCCTTGGTCTGGTTGTCCAGTTGTTTGTTGTCCCCATTCCTAGCTGAAACATTCGTTGTTTAGTTACTTCCCTTGGTCTGGTTGTCCAGTTGTTTGTTGTCCTCATTCCTAGCTGAAACATTCGTTGTTTAGTTACTTCCCTTGGTCTGGTTGTCCAGTTGTTTGTTGTCCCCATTCCTAGCTGAAACATTCGTTGTTTAGTTACTTCCCTTGGTCTGGTTGTCCAGTTGTTTGTTGTCCCCATTCCTAGCTGAAACATTCGTTGTTTAGTTACTTCCCTTGGTCTGGTTGTCCTGTTGTTTGTTGTCCCCATTCCTAGCTGAAACATTCGTTGTTTAGTTACTTCCCTTGGTCTGGTTGTCCTGTTGTTTGTTGTCCCTCATTCCTAGCTGAAACATTCGTTGTTTAGTTACTTCCCTTGGTCTGGTTGTCCAGTTGTTTGTTGTCCCCATTCCTAGCTGAAACATTCGTTGTTTAGTTACTTCCCTTGGTCTGGTTGTCCAGTTGTTTGTTGTCCCCATTCCTAGCTGAAACATTCGTTGTTTAGTTACTTCCCTTGGTCTGGTTGTCCTGTTGTTTGTTGTCCTCATTCCTAGCTGAAACATTCGTTGTTTAGTTACTTCCCTTGGTCTGGTTGTCCAGTTGTTTGTTGTCCCCATTCCTAGCTGAAACATTCGTTGTTTAGTTACTTCCCTTGGTCTGGTTGTCCAGTTGTTTGTTGTCCCCATTCCTAGCTGAAACATTCGTTGTTTAGTTACTTCCCTTGGTCTGGTTGTCCAGTTGTTTGTTGTCCTCATCCCTAGCTGAAACATTCGTTGTTTAGTTACTTCCCTTGGTCTGGTTGTCCAGTTGTTTGTTGTCCCCATTCCTAGCTGAAACATTCGTTGTTTAGTTACTTCCCTTGATCTGGTTGTCCAGTTGTTTGTTGTCCCCATTCCTAGCTGAAACATTCGTTGTTTAGTTACTTCCCTTGGTCTGGTTGTCCAGTTGTTTGTTGTCCCCATTCCTAGCTGAAACATTCGTTGTTTAGTTACTTCCCTTGATCTGGTTGTCCTGTTGTTTGTTGTCCTCATTCCTAGCTGAAACATTCGTTGTTTAGTTACTTCCCTTGGTCTGGTTGTCCAGTTGTTTGTTGTCCTCATTCCTAGCTGAAACATTCGTTGTTTAGTTACTTCCCTTGGTCTGGTTGTCCAGTTGTTTGTTGTCCCCATTCCTAGCTGAAACATTCGTTGTTTAGTTACTTCCCTTGGTCTGGTTGTCCAGTTGTTTGTTGTCCCCATTCCTAGCTGAAAAATTCGTTGTTTAGTTACTTCCCTTGTTATGGTTGGCAAGTTGTATGTTGGCCACATTGTGGCTGTCCATCTGATAGCAGTCACACCCCCAGCTCCCACACCCCCAGCCCCCACCTCCTTATTATCATTGATTGTTTGATTCAACTTACGAAAAATACAAAACACACAAATGATTTTAAAAAGGATGGTGTGACGGGCGGGTCCACCTGACACAACAGAACGTGTAGTTGACTTTTGTTTGTGTGGTGTGAGACACGAACTATTGTGTGTGGGACATCTGTGTGCGTGTGTGTGTGTGTGTGAAAAATATACAATGTTAATATAAAACAAAATTTAGTTGAATCCTTCATGTTAAAACCGGCATAACAGAGAATTAAGTTTTTGAGTGTGTGTGTTCAACCAACTCTGCAAATAGACTTTTGAGTGTGTGTTCAACTAACTCTCTGCAAATAGACTTTTGAGTGTGTGTGTTCAACCAACTCTATGCAAATAGACTTTTGAGTGTGTGTTAAACAAACTCTCTACAATCAGACTTTTGAGTTTGGGTGATCAAACAACTCTATGCAAATAGACTTTTAAGTGTTCAAGCCATTTAATGACGATATTCCAGACAATATTTAGACTATAAGACAAATTCGTTGCATTTCAAGCTGAATTCCCCATAGAGTGATGAGCCAGGGGCCATGAGCCACGCATACACAATAAGATCATCTTTCAACACTGTCAGGCACATCGTCTGCTCTTCTGTCTGGAAAAAACGTGACCTACGTCAGTGATTCTCATGTCTTCTCAAGCAGTTGGTACACACGAAAGAAAACAATTTTTTGTGATTAGAGTCCATGGGTAAACTCTGCTAGAACTTTAAGTCAGAATAAACTGTCTTTATTAATTGTGTACGTCTCTGTCAAGGGTCAGAGCACTTGTGTTTAAAAGGGACGGTCATAGCCATAGCACATGTGTTTACAATGGGTGGTCATAGCACATGTGTTTACAATGGGCGGTCATAACACATGTGTTTACAATGGGCGGTCATAGCACTTGTGTTTACAATGGGCGGTCATAGCACTTGTGTTTACAATGGACGGTCATATCACTTGTGTTTACAATGGGCGGTCATAGCACATGTGTTTACAATGGGCGGTTATAGCACATGTGTTTACAATGGGCGGTTATAGCACATGTGTTTACAATGGGCGGTCATAACACATGTGTTTACAATGGGCGGTCATAGCACTTGTGTTTACAATGGACGGTCATATCACTTGTGTTTACAATGGGCGGTCATAGCACATGTGTTTACAATGGGCGGTTATAGCACATGTGTTTACAATGGGCGGTCATAGTACTTGTGTTAACTTTGGGTGGTCATAGCACCTGTGTTTACAATGGGCGGTCATAACACATGTGTTTACAATGGGCAGTCATAGCCAGCGGCGTAGCGTGGGTATGTGCCGCCCGGGGCAGAACCCAAATTTGCCCCCCCCCGAAAAATATGTTAATGCTACAAGGTCCGTCCATAAATGACGTCACGCACCTACATTTGTGACGATGTGTGACGAGGGGAGCGGGGGGGTTAAGAATTGTGACGTCACATGAAAACACGCTACTTTAAATCAAAGTTCCACTTAAATATTTGATTTCTTACTATTTTTTATGACTTTTACATGGATTCACGCGTGTTACGATATTACAGTGCAGTCTTACACTAAATACATACTAAAATGACAATAAATTGATTTGAAACATGCTCATTTTCAAATAGAAAATACTGCTTTTAGAGGAGGGTCACAGCTTTGTGATGTCATATTGGAGGGGAGGTGTAAGTTTGTGATGTCATATTGGAGGGGAGGTCTAAGTTTGTGGCGTCATATTGAAGGGGAGGTGTAAGTTTTTGTGACGAAGTGTGACGAGGGGGTGGCGGGTTTAAAATCGACCAAAATGGCGTGACGTCATTTATGGACGGCTCCTAAAGTAAGGACACCAGGTAGTCTTTATTAGAGAATAAAAATATGGACATAAAACATTTTTGTGTTATAAATCTAGAGAAAAGCTTCATTTCTTGAATAAAATTGAATTTTTATGTTTTTTCTCATTGCACAATCTTTCATGTATCAATGTTTTCAGACATACCATGCTCAATAGCCAAAATAACTATTGATTAGATAATCTTGGTTTGTTCATTATTGATCTTAATTAATTTTGTATTAACTTAATTTTAGATAATCTATTTTAACACATTGCGTTATTTAAAGACATTGTTCAAATTAATGATATTATTTTAGGCAGGGTAACTTCTAGCCCAAATATCTTTAAAAAACTTGAATAAATTAACTGGTCTTGAATTCATTTATTCTTTGTTTTACCCATGTTTGAAATATTCCTTGCTTGACAATGACACGTGAGATATTTTGTATACTCTAATTTGAAGGCAAAATTTCAAAGTCCAGTTTATTAGCTGGTGTACGAAAATCTTATCTGTTTTCTAAATTCGATATAACTGCCAAAAACTCACATGAATTTCTACAGTAATCTCATGTTATTATTATGAATAATAAAACTTTCCACATAAAATTTTATTAATGTCAAAGCATCCTTTAGTATTCCATTAGTTTCTCTGTGAGAAGCCTCTGTTAAGCATTTTTGAACACTATACGTTTGTAAATAATTTCGGGCATCTTTGATATAAATTATAAATTTGAAAATAAAAAGATTTCATTGTGACTATCAAAGTTCCTGCGTATGTTCGGGTGTTGAGCTTTTTGTCTGCATCTATCAATTCTTCTAAATCTTTTAAATTAACCTCAAAATAGCTCCATGGTTTATTCACTATTTTGTATCCTGAATTCTGTTTAATGCATTGCTTGTAGGAGCAATTTGATATTCCAAACGAAGTATGGACATGGAAAAGAATTCGTAACAACGTTCTAGTATACTAAAACAGAGTTAGAGAGTTCATTTCAATAGGAGAATCATGTAAACAAAATTGGTTAAATGAACTTTTTGTGCGAGATTTGACATTGACGTGTATTTTTTTTGCGTTTTTCTTTAAATCCTGCATATTTTTTAGCCATGAAGAAATATTAACACACGTTGGGACGCTGCAGTCCATTATTTGAAGATCATCATTTATGTAAAATCTTTTTAGAAATGT
The DNA here is from genome assembly GCA_944989445.1 of Ampullaceana balthica. Lineage (NCBI taxonomy): Eukaryota > Metazoa > Mollusca > Gastropoda > Lymnaeidae > Ampullaceana > Ampullaceana balthica. The sequence continues at coordinate 772,120 of CALYLW010000172.1, read as the reverse complement.
CGTAAGAACCTCTGGCAACTTTTTTTGTGTTCTTTATTAATAGTTTATTCTTTTTATTCAATCTATGATTCTTTCCAATTTCAAAAAAAAATGGTAATGTTGAGCACTTGTTCAAGAGTGGCTGCTTTTGTGTTTGTGTGTTTCAAGTTTTAATTCCATTAGATAAGCAATTTTATTCATCATTTTTACTCATTTCACAAAATAAAGACATTAACATTAAAATAATTTTGCTTTGAAAGAAAAGACCATATAACTACGCCAACAACTTTGTTCCAGTAGTTTACCTACGTTAAAATCGATTAAATTCACCAGCACATAATTGTCATGTTGGTACACTACTTCAGACCCAATGTTTTTCAGCTCAGTAGCATTAGTTTTAGAAGTCTTTAGATTAATAAAAGAATAGGAGTTTGACATTTTTAGCATTAGAAACGTCTACGTATTTTAATATAGTTTATTCCTTTTAAAAAAGAAGTATATTGTTTTTTATTTTATTTTGTTAAACTTTATTTTAACGTTATTTATTTTTAGAAGCTGATTAAGAACGAGGAATTTGCCGCCCCCCCCCCAACAATGTGTTTCTCGGAGAATTCGATTCGCTCGTGTTTCAAATTGACAGGGTACAGTAAGATTTGCTTTTACAACGAGGAAAAGCTGTCAAATTTTAAGAACCAATTAAGTTGAATCCACATCAGGCTCTGGTTTTTCAGAACAGTAGCATTAGTATCAGAAGAATTTAAGAAGTTCTGGCAGTTGAAAAATTCACATGCTTGATGATATTTCCTTTATTTCTTTTATTAATTTCTTATTTGGCTGTTATTATATTTCGATTAAAAGCTCAACTTTCTTCTACAATTTTCATTGTTAGAAGTTATATATAAAAAAACTAGGCATTTGCCGCCCCTGGCAAAGTGCCGCCTGGGGCAGTCGCCAATCCTGCACCCCCCTCGCTACGCCACTGGTCATAGCACGTGTGTTTACAATGGGTGGTCATATCACATGTGTTTACAATGGGCGGTCATAGCATAGCACCTGTGTTTACAATGGGCGGTCATAGCACCTGTGTTTACAATTGGCGGTCATAGCACCTGTGTTTACAATGGGCGGTCATATCACATGTGTTTACAATGGGCGGTCATAGCACCTGTGTTTACAATGGGCGGTCATAGCACCTGTGTTTACAATGGGCGGTCATAGCACCTGTGTTTACAATGGGCGGTCATAGCACCTGTGTTTACAATGGGCGGTCATAGCACCTGTGTTTACAATGGGCGGTCATAGCACCTGTGTTTACAATGGACGGTCATAGCACACGTGTTTACAATGGACGGTCATAGCACACGTGTTTACAATGGGCGGTCATAGCACCTGTGTTTACAATGGGCGGTCATAACACCTGTGTTTACAATGGGCGGTCATAGCACCTGTGTTTACAATGGGCGGTCATAGCACCTGTGTTTACAATGGGCGGTCATAGCACCTGTGTTTACAATGGGCGGTCATAGCACCTGTGTTTACAATGGGCGGTCATAGCACCTGTGTTTACAATGGGTGGTCATAGCACCTGTGTTTACAATGGGCGGTCATAGCACCTGTGTTTACAATGGACGGTCATAGCACACGTGTTTACAATTGACGGTCATAGCACACGTGTTTACAATGGGCGGTCATAGCACCTGTGTTTACAATGGGCGGTCATAGCACATGTGTTTACAATGGGCGGTCATAGCACATGTGTTTACAATGGGCGGTCATAGCACATGTGTTTACAATGGGCGGTCATAGCTCATGTGTTTACAATGGGCGGTTATAGCACATGTGTTTACAATGGGCTGTCATAGCACCTGTGTTTACAATGGGCCGTCATAGCACATGTGTTTACAATGGGCGGTCATAGCACATGTGTTTACAATGGGCTGTCATAGCACCTGTGTTTACAATGGGCTGTCATAGCACCTGTGTTTACAATGGGCAGTCAAAGCACTTGTGTTTACAATGGGCGGTCATAGCACATGTGTTTACAATGGGCGGTCATAGCACATGTGTTTACAATGGGCTGTCATAGCACCTGTGTTTACAATGGGCGATCATAGCACATGTGTTTACAATGGGCGGTCATAGCACCTGTGTTTACAATGGGCGGTCATAGCACCTGTGTTTACAATGGGCGGTCATAGCACACGTGTTTACAATAGCATTGCAATACAAGGTGATATGACAAATTAAGCTTCCCTCACAAGCATCTTCTACGTTATTTGACATTAGTCCAAAGAAATCCAGCAACAGACACAGCATAATTCAAGTCCATCCAACATCTAACATGCCATGATTTAAGGACGTCCAACATCTGACCTGGCATGATTCAAAGGCATCCAACATCTGACCTGGCATGATTCAAAAGCCATCCAACATCTGACCTGGCATAACTTCAGGGGGACATAAGTCAACCAACCCACGAACACCCCCACCCACCCAAAGGTTGAGATGATATCATGAGTTATGTCCCTTCAGTTGAATATCTTTGTTTTCTGAGCACCGCTATTACCTCCGCCCCCCCCCACTACCCTCAACTCGTCGCACGTGTTTGTATCGATTCCAACACAACGGGAGAGTGTGTGTGTGTGTGTGTGTGTGCGTGCGTGCGTGTGTGTGTGTGTTGGTGAATGGGGTGTGTGTGTGTTGGTGAATGGGGTGTGTGTGTGTTGGTGAATGGGGTGTGTGTGTGTTGGTGAATGGGGTGTGTGTGTGTTGGTGAATGGGGTGTGTGTGTGTTGGTGAATGGGGTGTGTGTGTGTTGGTGAATGGGGGTGTGTGTGTTGGTGAATGGGGTGTGTGTGTGTTGGTGAATGGGGTGTGTGTGTGTTGGTGAATGGGGTGTGTGTGTGTGTTGGTGAATGGGGTGTGTGTGTGTTGGTGAATGGGGTGTGTGTGTGTTGGTGAATGGGGTGTGTGTGTGTTGGTGAATGGGGTGTGTGTGTGTTGGTGAATGGGGTGTGTGTGTGTGTTGGTGAATGGGGTGTGTGTGTGTTGGTGAATGGGGTGTGTGTGTGTTGGTGAATGGGGTGTGTGTGTGTTGGTGAATGGGGTGTGTGTGTGTTGGTGAATGGGGTGTGTGTGTGTTGGTGAATGGGGTGTGTGTGTGTTGGTGAATGGGGGGTGTGTGTGTTGGTGAATGGGGTGTGTGTGTGTTGGTGAATGGGGTGTGTGTGTGTTGGTGAATGGGGTGTGTGTGTGTGTTGGTGAATGGGGTGTGTGTGTGTTGGTGAATGGGGTGTGTGTGTGTTGGTGAATGGGGTGTGTGTGTGTTGGTGAATGGGGTGTGTGTGTTCGTGAATGGGGTGTGTATGTGTTGGTGAATGGGGTGTGTGTGTTGGTGAATGGGGTGTGTGTGTTGGTGAATGGGTGTGTGTGTGTGTGTTGGTGAATTGGGTGTGTGTGTGTTGGTGAATGGGGTGTGTGTGTGTTGGTGAATGGGGTGTGTGTGTGTTGGTGAATGGGGTGTGTGTGTGTTGTTGAATGGGGTGTGTGTGTGTGTTGGTGAATGGGGTGTGTGTGTTGGTGAATGGGGGTGTGTGTGTGTTGCTGAATGGGGTGTGTGTGTGTTGGTGAATGGGGTGTGTGTGTGTTGGTGAATTGGGTGTGTGTGTGTGTGTTGGTGAATGGGGTGTTTGTGTGTTGGTGAATGGGGTGTGTGTGTGTGTTGGTGAATGGGGTGTGTGTGTGTGTGTTGGTGAATGGGGTGTGTGTGTGTGTGTGTGTGTTGTTGAATGGGGTGTGTGTGTGTGTGTGTTGGTGAATTGGGTGTGTGTGTGTGTTGGTGAATGGGGTGTGTGTGTGTGTGTTGGTGAATGGGGTGTGTGTGTGTTGGTGAATGGGGGGTGTGTGTGTGTTGGTGAATGGGGTGTGTGTGTGTGTTGGTGAATGGGGTGTGTGTGTTGGTGAATGGCGTGTGTGTGTGTGTTGGTGAATGGTGTGTGTGTGTTGGTGAATGGGGTGTGTGTGTGTGTTGGTGAATGGGGTGTGTGTGTGTGTTGGTGAATGGTGTGTGTGTGTGTTGGTGAATGGTGTGTGTGTGTGTTGGTGAATGGTGTGTGTGTGTTGGTGAATGGGGTGTGTGTGTGTGTGTGTTGGTGAATTGGGTGTGTGTGTGTGTGTGTTGGTGAATGGGGTGTGTGTGTGTGTGTTGGTGAATGGGGTGTGTGTGTGTGTTGGTGAATGGGGTGTGTGTGTGTGTTGGTGAATGGTGTGTGTGTGTGTGTAGGTGAATGGGGTGTGTGTGTGTTGGTGAATGGGGTGTGTGTGTGTGTGTGTGTTGGTGAATGGGAGTGAGTGGTGTGTCTTACAGTGAGTGGTGTGTTATACAGTGAGTAGTGTGTGATACAGTGAGTGGTATGTCATACAGTGAACGGTGTGTGATACAGTGACCGGTGTGTGATACAGTGAATGGTGTGTGATACAGTGAGCGGTGTGTGATACAGTGAGTGGTGTGTGATACAGTGAGTGGTGTGTCATACAGTGAGTGGTGTGTGATACAGTGAGTGGTGTGTCATACAGTGACTGGTGTGTGATACAGTGAATGGTGTGTGATACAGTGAGTGGTGTGTGATACAGTGAGTGGTGTGTGATACAGTGAGTGGTGTGTCATACAGTGAGTGGTGTGTGATACAGTGAGTGGTGTGTGATACAGTGAGTGGTGTGTGATACAGTGTGTGGTGTGTGATACAGTGCGTGGTGTGTGACACAGTGAGTGGTGTGTGATACAGTGAGCGGTGTGTGATACAGTGAGGGGTGTGTGATACAGTGAATGGTGAGTGATACAGTGAGTGGTGTGTGATACAGTGAATGGTGTGTGATGAAGTGCGTGGTGTGTGATACAGTGAACGTTTATGTATTGTAAATCTTCGACTGACCGTGAACACAACAAACTTTGTTTGGATCAGGAAGCCTGATAAACTTATAGTGAACACATTTATGTTATTGTTATCACAGAGACCTAAGGGCCATCATTTGCGTTAATATGTTTTCTATACTCACCGAACATTCTAACTTCATTGCGTTCCAGAACTCATGCATGGTCTCTTGTCCTCCAAACCTGTCTCCAGTACCCATGTCTTGTACTCCAAACCTGTCTCCAGTACCCATGTCTTGTCCTCCAATCCTGTCTCCAGTATCCATGTCTTGTCCTCCAAACCTGTCTCCAGTACCCATGTCTTGTCCTCCAAACCTGTCTCAAGTACCCATGTCTTGTCCTCCAAAACTGACTCCATTATCATTGTCTTGTCCTCCAAACCTGTCTCCATTACCAATGTCTTGTCCTCCAGACCTGTCTCCAGTACCCATGTCTTGTTCTCCTAACATATCTCCAGTACCCATGTCTTGTCACACAAACCTGACTCCATTACACATGTCTTGTTCTCCAAACCTGTCTCCAGTACCCATGTCTTGTCCTCCAAACCTGTCTCAAGTACCCATGTCTTTTCCTCCAAACCTGTCTCCAGTACCCATGTCTTGTTCCCCAAAACCTGTCTCCAGTACCCATGCCTTGTTCTCAAAACCTGTCTCCAGTACCCATGTCTTGTCCTCCAAACATGTCTCCAGTACCCATGACTTGTCATCCAAACCTGTCTCCAGTACCCATGTCTTGTTCTCCTAACCTGTCTCTTGCAGCAATGTCTTGTTCTCCTAAACCTGTCTCTTGCACCCATATCTTGTTCTCCTAACCTGTCTACAGTACCTATGTCTTGTTCTCCTAACCTGTCTACAGTACCCATGTCTTGCCTCCTAACCTGTCTCTTGTACCCATGTCTTGTATAGAGACTTTTCAGACACTACAGACCCTGAGATGCGATGGCTTGGAATAATTCATTTAAAAAACTAAGACTTGTTACCCTAGCTGAATTATTGACATGAAGTCGACGGTCCAGCTCTGTGCGGGTTGTTAACATAACACACAACCTAACACACAACCTATCACACAACTTAACACACAACCTAACACACAACCTAAAACACAACCTAAAACACAAACACAGTCTCAAACTAAAATAAACCCTAACACACAACCACAGTCTCAAACTAACATACAACCTAACACACAACCACAGTCTCACCCTGACACACAACCTAACACACAACCTCTGTCTCAACCTAACACACAACCTCAGTCTCAACCTGACACACAACCCCAGTCTCAACCTAACACACAACCTCAGTCTCAACCTAACACACAACCTCAGTCTCAACCTAACACACAACCTCAGTCTCAACCTAACACACAACCTAAGTCTCAACCTAATACACAATCTAACATACAATCACAGTCTCAACCTAACACACAACCTCAGTCTCAACCTAACACACAACCTCAGTCTCAACCTAATACACAACCTAACACACAACCTCAGTCTCAACCTAACACACAACCTAACACTCAACCTAACACAAAACCTAACACACAACCTCAGTCTCAACCTAACACACAACCTAACACACAACCTCAGTCTCAACCTAACACACAACCTAACACTCAACCTAACACAAAACCTAACACACAACCTCAGTCTCAACCTAACACACAACCTAACACACAACCTCAGTCTCAACCTAACACACGACCTAACACACAACCTAACACACAACCTCAGTCTCAACCTAACACACAACCTAACACACAACCTCAGTCTCAACCTAACACACAACCTAACACACAACCTCAGTCTCAACCTAACACACAACCTAACACTCAACCTAACACAAAACCTAACACACAATCTCAGTCTCAACCTAACACACAACCTAACACACAACCTCAGTCTCAACCTAACACACAACTTAACACACAACCTCAGTCTCAACCTAACACACAACCTAACACACAACCTCAGTCTCCACCTTAAATGTAACTTCACAAACATATACCACAACAATATTACAAACATATACCACAACAACATTACAAACATATACCACAACAACATTACAAACATATACCACAACAACATTACAAACATATACCACAATAACATTACAAACATATACCACAACAACAATACAAACATATACCACAACAACATAAACATATACCACAACAACATTACAAACATATACCACAACAACATTACAAACATATACCACAACAACAATACAAACATATACCACAACGACATAACAAACATATACCACAGCTTCTTCATAAACATATAACTTATGAGATCTCTTATATGTGACTTTTGACAAATAGCTTATGACTACAGACCACTCACCTTTCTAATGTTCAAAATATAAGACTTTGACAAATATCTTATGATATCTAAAATATGGGACTCTGACTATAGCTTATGTGTACTGTATTGACAAATAACATATGTAAATTATCAAATCGATTCCACTTCTTATCTTCACTCACACGATACCAGTATCGATACTGGAGTTTTGCAAGTAGTAACATGGACGCAGTGTTGTTGTGAAGTCATTGGTGTGGTATCGTCGATGTGGTATCGTCAGTGTGGCATCGTCGGTACGGTATCGTCGGCGTCGTATCTGTAACATCGGTTGTATGAGAATCGATAAAACCACCACGCTCTCTTTACCTCCGCTGGTGCGATCTTGTTGTTAAACTCAACCTACTGACAACTGGCTGTGCCCCAGAACTCACACACTCTTACACACAGACACACTCACACACACAGACACATTCACACACACACTCACTCCTAGAGGATGTAGCGTTGTGTGTGCATTTCTGTTTCTGTGGCTGAAGTGGAACACACCCGATTCTTGTAAAATATGCCGCCCAAGCCCAGGCGTGGTTTGTCTGTGATCACAGGGACTGGCATGAACATCTTAACTTCATGTAGTTGGTGAGTTGAACACATTGACTGCCATGAACATCTTAACTTCGTGTAGTTGGTGAGTTGATCAAAGTAACTGGCATGAACATCTTAACTTCATGTAGTTGGTGAGTTGATCACAGTGACTGGCATGAACATCTTAACTTCATGTAGTTGGTGAGTTGATCAAAGTGACTGGCATGAACATCTTAACTTCATGTAGTTGGTGAGTTTATCAAAGTGACTGGCATGAACATCTTAACTTCATGTAGTTGTTGAGTTGATCATAGATTCGATATTTTCTCTGAACTTGTGTAGACCGAATGTCATCACTATTTATTATTGTGTGTGTCACTCGTAACCCCGGAATCGTATATCAGTCGTGACATCATCAACTTTGAGAAAAATCACAAACGTGTTACTTGTCACCAATGAGCGGTGATAAATGAAAAAACTTCTCTGAGATGGCACATCCAATGATACAGTTTCTTACATGTTAGGATATCATAGATGTTAAACCTAATATCACTCGTTAAACAGAGAGATTCTGTAATCAATGGCACGAGTTTCTGACATGTTAGGATCTATATTTAGACATTTCAGGGTTAAATGTTTTGGTAAAAACATTAAAATATCACGTCCTTTGACATCTTGTTTTACCAATCATAGTATGCCCCAAAACTTGATGTTTTGCTCTGCCACGCATTGTATGCCCCAAAACTTGATGTTTTGCTCTGCCAATCATTGCATGTCCCAAAACTTGATGTTTTGCTCTGCCACTCATTGTATGCCACAAAACTTGATGTTTTGCTCTGCCACGCATTGTATGCCACAAAACTTGATGTTTTGCTCTGCCAATCATTGCATGTCCCAAAACTTGATGTTTTGCTCTGCCAATCATTGCATGTCCCAAAACTTGATGTTTGATCTGCCAATCATTGTATGTCCCAAAACTTGATGTTCTGCTTGCCAATTAATGCATGTCCCAAAACTTGATGTTTTGCTCTGCCACTCATTGTATGCCACAAAACGTGATGTTTTGCTCTGCCACTCATTGTATGCCACAAAACTTGATGTTTTGCTCTGCCACGCATTGTATGCCCAAAAACTTGATGTTTTCACACAATCATTGTAATACGATGTAGTATTAAAATACCAACAACACAGGTTACAAGGAACATTCTGATATCTTTGATGTCTCCTGAAGTTCATAGATTACCGCCACGCTGACCAGTAGAACAGACTCAGTGACCTTTCCACGGTGACATCACTGTATTGATTACATGTCAAGAAAGTCATACAACATACAACACTCCAGGACTTGTAACAGTGCTTCTCAGATCTTGTAACAGTGCATCTCAGATCTTGTAACAGTGCTTCTCAGATCTTGTAAAAGTGCTTCTCAGATCTTGTAACAGTGCTTCTCAGATCTTGTAACAATGCTTCTCAGATCTTGTAACATTGCTTTTCAGATCTTGTAACAGTGCTTCTCAGATCTTGAAACAGTGGTTCTCAGATCTTGTAACAGTGCTTCTCAGATCTTGTAACAATGCTTCTCAGATCTTGTAACAGTGCTTCTCAGATCTTGTAACAGTGCTTCTCAGATCTTGTAACAGTGCTTCTCAGATCTTGTAACAGTGGTTCTTTGATCTTGTAGAACAAATTCTCTGCAGACATTGGAGAAGCTTGACACGAGTTGTTGCAAACCAGTTTCTGTGTGTGCTGTAAATGCCGCATCATCCGCAAAGAGTAGCTCACGAATTAGGATATCTGTCGTTTTGGTCTTGGCTCGGAGGCGGGCAGTGTTGAAAAGTCCTCCATCAGCTCTGGTGTGTAACCAGATTCCATCACTGCTATCCTTGAATGCGTATCGAAGCAGTACAGAGAAGAATATTGCGAACAGTGTAGGTGCAAGTACACAACCTTGTTTCACTCCGCTGCTGACAGGAAAGGCTTCTGACGTAGCTCCATGGAACTGCACTGTGCCCTGCATATTATCATGGAACTGTCTGATGATGGCGAGTATGTGTGGGGGACAGCCGATTTTTACCAGGATTTGGAATAGCCCGTTGCGACTGACGAAATCAAAGGCTTTCGTAAGGTCCACAAAGGCAATGTATAGTGGCATCTGTTGCTCTCTGCATTTTTCCTGGAGCTGCCGTATGGAGAACACCATGTCTATGGTAGACCGACCAGCCCGGAAACAGCACTGAGATTCTGGATAGACACGGGATGCTAGACTGTAAACGTGTTAGTATGACACGGGCGAAGGCCTTTCCTACAATACTAAGGAGTGAGATGCCGCGATAGTTATTGCAGTGGTCTGCAAATCAGCTTGAAAAAGACAAACATCATGGCCCAAGACACACAAACTCCTCCTACCATCAATATTGAAAATGAAAACTTGGAGGTTGTGGACAGCTTCACCTACTTGGGTTCCAGGGTCTCCAATACATTGTCCATTGAAGAGGAAATAAACAGTAGAATTGGCAAGACAGCTGCCACAATGGCTAAATTAAGCAATCGGGTCTGTCAAAACCCCAAGTTAACAGAGAAACCCAAACTGTGTGTCTATAGAGACTGCATCATTAGTACACTGCTTTACGGGAGCGAGACATGGACCACTTATTCATCCCAAGAGCGCAAGTTAATAGTTTCCACTTGAGATGCCTGCGACGCATCCTAGGCAATAAATGGCAAGACAAGGTGCCTAATACTGAGGTCCTAATGCGTGCCAATACCCAAAGCATGTTCTCAATCCTTAGTGAAAGACGCCTGAGATGGCTAGGACATGTTAAAAGAATGAGCCCTGGCCGAATCCCCAAGGATCTGCTATATGGAGAACTGGCATTGGGAAAGAGGAAGACAGGTCACACATGTCTGCGATTTAAAGATGTCTGCCAAAGGGACATGAAAGCAGCCAGAATACGCACAAGCGACTGGGAGTGTAAGGCAGAAGACCGATCTACGTGGCTCACAGTTGTCAAAGAGGGCGTCATAATAGCCGAGGAGCGTAGGATGGAGGAGGCTACAGAAAGAAGAGCTAGGAGAAAGGCTAAAACATTTGGTAGCACAGAATTCGTGTGTAAAAGCTGTGGTAAAGACTGTCACTCAATGATAGGACTGCACAGCCACTCGAGGAAATGCAACCCAACTCAACAGTGATGCACCATCGTCTCGCGAGACGGAAGGATGCCAATTGATCTTTGATCTTGTAACAGTACTTCTCAGATCTTGTTACAGTACTTCTCAGATCTTGTAACAGTACTTCTCAGATCTTGTAACAGTACTTCTCAGATCTTGTAACAGTACTTCTCAGATCTTGTAACAGTACTTCTCAGATCTTGTAACAGTACTTCTCAGATCTTGTAACAGTACTTCTCAGATCTTGTAACAGTACTTCTCAGATCTTGTAACAGTACTTCTTAGATCTTGTAACAGTACTTCTCAGATCTTGTAACAGTACTTCTCAGATCTTGTAACAGTGGTTCTCAGATCTTGTATCTATACTGGCACCAGTAATAGTAAACAGTGCTTCTCAGATCTTGTATCTATACTGGCACCAGTAATAGTAAACAGTGCTTCTCAGATCTTGTATCTATACTGGCACCAGTAATAGTAAACAGTGGTTTTCAGATCTTGTATCTATACTGGCACCAGTAATAGTAAACAGTGCTTCTCAGATCTTGTATCTATACTGGCACCAGTAATAGTAAACAGTGCTTCTCAGATCTTGTATCTATACTGTCACCAGTCACCAGTAATAGTAAACAGTGGTTCTCATACTATAATAGAGCCTAGAGTGGAAGACGTTAATCTAAGACATGTATCTATAAGGTCTAATGTTACCTCTAAGCTTTGCGGCTATCTGCCAGACTACCGCGCAGCAGTTTAAAGTTAACGCGCGGCAAATTTTGATAAGGATAAACTACGGTATGTGTGTATTTTATAATTAATAAAAATATATCATATCCATGGATACAATATGCATATGTATTTATCCATTATATCCAAGGATACAATATGCATATGTTAATCCTTTATATCCATGGATAGAATATGCATATGTTTAATCCATTATATCCATGGATACAATATGCATATGTTAATCCATTATATCCATGGATAGAATATGCATTTAATCCATCATATACATAGATCAAATATGTCTAATGTTAATTTATCGTATCCATAGATAAAATATGTCTATTGTTAATCTGTCATATCCATAGATAAAATATGTCTTATGTTAATCTGTCATATCCATAGATAAAATATGTCTAATTTTTCATCTATGCCTTTGCAATTAGTGAATATCTAACGTTGTTCTGTACTCTACAACCAGCAAAGAAAGTTTCCTCATAACTGAGAGCGCTGGGCAATCGACGAAGAACGACTGACATGACGTGATCAGCGTTGTACAAAGTTTCATGTGATATCCAGATGGTATTGAACCTTTCTTGCGAGATACTTCTGTCTACAAATGTTAACACAAATCTACTGTGGCTAGTGATGGTGCATCATTCCGAGCATAGAGTCCATAATAAACTGTCCGTTCAAATACGTGATCTAAGTCATTCTAAGTCATGTTTTTTTTATCCCACTCGGTGACTTAGTGGGGTGGGGAGGGAGAAGTGTCCCCCCACTTCAGAGTGACAATGTTTGCATACATTGGTGTGTGTGTGGGGGGGGGGTAGGCTGCTTCTGTCTTACAATTTTTTTTGTGTTGTATACGGGGTATCGCAAATGATAGCACGCCCACAGGGTGGGGGGGAGGGAATAACATCATCAACGCCACTATGACGTGAATGTGTTTAGTCTATGGCCCAACACAGAGCTATAATTAGAATGTGTTTGTCCTCAACAAGACAGAGTTATATTTAGAATGTGTTTGTTTGTCCTCAGACACCCTCGCCCCAGGAGTCCGACATGAAGAGGCGGAGCAAAGAGGTGGATGGCGAGCTGACGTCCTTCCTCCCAGCTGAAAGTAAGTCACGTGATGTAAATCTGTCACGTTTTCAGGCCACGTAATGTTAATGTGTAAAATAGCTGAGATCACGTGGTATGAATGCGTCACAAGTTTCAGATCAATGGTTCCGAAACTGTAACGCCATGTCTCCTTGGATTTTTTGACAAGCATTTGACATCATACTCTCATACTGGTCAACACAGACCACTCACCTTTCTAATGGTCAACACTGACCACTCACCTTTCGACTGGTCGACACTGACTTCTGACCTTTCTAATGGTCAACACTGACCACTCACCTTTCTAGTGATCAACACTGACCACTCATCTTTCGACTGGTCGACACTGACTTCTGACCTTTCTAATGGTCAACACTGACCACTCACCTTTCTAGTGGTCAACACTGACCACTCACCTTTCTAATGGTCAACACTGACGACTCACATTTCTAATGGTCAACACTGACCACTCACCTTTCTAATGGTCAACCCTGACCACTGAGGCTTAAGACTCATTTTTAATTCTTGCAAAGTTCTTATTTGGTCCAACTGTTCCCCTCCCTAAGCTAATGGCAATGATCTACGTAGTTTGGGAACCCTTGGTATAAACTGATGATCTACGTAGTTTGGGAACCCCTGGTATAAACTGATGAAGTGTTCAATAATCAACTGATGAAGTGTTCAATAATCAACTGATGAAGTGTTCAATAATCAACTGATGAAGTGTTCAATAATCAACGGATTAAGTGTTCAATAATCAACTGATTAAGTGTTCAATAATCAACTGACTAAGTTCTACCAGCATAACACGTGTGTTCACTGGAGTGTGCTCAACAGAATCATTGGAGCGGAACATTCCCGGCACGTGCCAAACAAATTGGATTAAAGGTCGGACTAGTTGCACACTTGTATGCTCATACACTTAGTGTCAGGGCTGGCCTTAGGCCACTGAAACCAATGCGGCCGCAGTAGGCCCATGCTTTCATACGCCCCGCTTATCATAAGTTTCACTTATTATCCTTATCCCTGCCCAGACTGGGCCCCGCGCAATCCGTTTCGCATAATGAGCCGCATAGGGCCCCGCAATTGTTAAGGCCAGCCCTGCTTGGTGTATAAATTAGAGGTGTAACGGATTCAAACTTTTGGGTCGAGTTTGCACTCTTAGGACCAAGCTCATCTGATCGCAGGCCTCGAGCCTCATCAAGCGGGCATGGCCAATAATGGCCATATAGAACCTATCAAACAGTTTGGCCATGCTTGTAATGTGACAAGTGCATGACATTGTGTTATTACTACGCTAGTTTCCATAAGGTATCCCTTTGTAGCTACTAGTTTAATAGATAGCTATTTGATATAACGTGTTAGATAACCTGTTAAGAAATATGGACAGAACAATTGGGAGAGAGGGGCGGGGTGCCATTAACAGCTGGTGCTAATCGAGTGTGTCTTGTCACTGTGTGTCTGCAAAAGAGAGAGAGAGTGTGTGTGTGTGGCTGTGTGGACAAGATGAACTGGGCAACTTTACACTTGTGGCTAGTGTTCAGTCTCTATCATCATGTAAATAGTTCTGGTACTTGATACTATAACTGGGGAATGGGATACATCTATTGTATTTGATACTATTACTAAGACACGGTATAGTGGCTGGGGCACTTGATACTATAACTGGGGAATGAGATATATCTATTGTATTTGATACTATTACTAAGACAGGGTATAGTGGCTGGGGCACTTGATACTATAACTAAAGCAGGAGATCTACTAGCTAGTTTACTTGATATAATAGTAATAGCAAAGTCACTTGCTATGATATCAATGTGTCATTAGTGTGCAGATAAGACAGTGAAATTAATAGCAAGTACATCACATAAAATAGCCAGAATATTACAGCTAATACAAAAGATATAACAAATATGATAGTGGATATAGTTATAATAAAGGGAATGTATATAGTAGTTGTGATCTTGAACTATCCGAAATTCAATGTAAACTGCGGGGGAGGGTACGATTGTCCGCATGAAGCAGCAATTGAATGGACTTGTAGTTGGGGTCTGGACATGTGGTGTTTAACACAGATTCGCGAACACATATTAGAACATAATTTATTAATTTTAATTTTATAGTTACCAAATGGTTAAGATTAGAATAAGGACTGAAAAATGTCAGGGGATTGGAAAGTACCGTTTATACTCGTTCTATAGCCCGTTCGTTCATAAGCCGACCCCCCTACTTTTGGAAGAGGAAAGTATTAAAAGTGTATAACCTGTTTACAAGCCGACCCCCAAAAAATAAAATAGGACAGCTTAAACAAAATGGTACACATTTTTTAAAAAAAACAAGCTAAATCGGTCATTATGATTGTTTACTTTGTACTGCCTATCTTTGTCTTTGTGCTCTTTGTTAGGCAAGAGTTACCGGTATTTAAAAAAATGTCTTGGTAAACAGTGGCGACAGCGCGTACATTAAAATTCGTTGTTGAAAACAAATTTTGTAAAATAATTTATTAAAACGTTCACAAAAATTAAAAAATGATTAAATAAGGTAATCGCAGATGTGTAATAATATAGTATCTATGGCGGATTAAAGGGGCTGAACGAGCTAAAGCCAGGGGCCCCCGATGATTAGGGGCCCACAAATTTAGTATAATTTATAAGAAAGATGGACACATGTTTGCATGAATTCCTGAAAATATCATAAATTAAATAAATTAATTTTACAAAACTGATTTCATCGGCTAAGAGAAATATTAAAGATTATTGTTTATATTTTTAAACTTCACCTTTTACATCAGGCTCGTGTTGTCTTGAGGTAGAAAGTTGCCCTGCTGTGCAAGCAGTCACGCGATCGATTCCCGGCGTGGGCACACATTTTTTTTTAAATTGTATTTTTACACGCAATATTAGGATACCGGCAAACAGTTATTTCTTCATATTCCATTTTTTCATGACTAATCATTGGCTGGGAAGGCCGATCCCGTAGTAAAGACAAAGTATGTTAAAGGAACCGATGAACTATTTAGTTGCAAGTTACAGTCTTATATTAGCTGCTAGCAATCATTTTATTTAAAGGGACGCTGGTTGGATAGGGCCCCAGTTTGAATTGCAGCCAGGGGCCCCGTGCAGTCTTAATCCGCCCCTGTATAGTATAGCTTCTTGTAGAGCAGTCAAATCTTGTAAAATGTAGAAAAGGACCTTGATGATCTACAATAACAACAACGATATTCAATACCCATGCATAAATCACCTATGACCCGCTCATAGGCCAACATTTTCCCCTAGATTTTGTCAAAAAAAGGTCGGCTTTATAACGGGTATCTACGGTAACTTTAAAACAAGAAAATGTTGATATTATTTTGTTAGTGTGAGCAACTGCCGAAAAGAATCCTTTCCTTCTTATGGCGCCCGTCCGCCCTGTTTAGAAATGTCACTTTCAAACAATGGACAAGGGCTTAAAGATTATTAAAGCAGTCACTGTAGAATATTTGAAAAAACTTGGACGATGTTTGTAAATGTAAAATCTATCAAACAGTTGGACCATGTTTGTGAATGTTTTGCACCAAACTCTATAATGTGTTGCATTATTGTTTGTTTAGAGTGATAGACTTATAAAGTAGGGCTGCAAAATTTAACGATTAATCGTTAAAAAGTTTAACTATTACATTTTTTAAACGATTTATCGACCCATCACTTACCAATGTACTGGAAGTCAAAAAGTTATAAAAATGACGGCCGATAAATATAACCAAATTTCCTGACGATTACACAGACAATAAACTTTTTGGTTTTAAACTATTGGCTGACGGGAATGTTCAAATGTACATCACTTGTCAGGTTGCGTAGTTAAGGTCGGTCCACACATAAAATTTTCCAGAAAAACTTGGTCTTGTCACAAATTTCAAAAAAAGTTATACATAGCTAAAAATAAATTATGAGTTCGCCAAATAAAAAAGTGCGTGTCGAAATTTGTGACGCAATTTTCCATGGTTATTTAATAAATCTTGATCAAAATGTGTACGGAAAATTTGATGTGTGGGCCGAAATTTTGTTAAAAGATGACATATAAAGGAGAAATTTCTGTGTTATTTAAATTTTCGACAAGTATGTTTAATGAATCTTACTTATGAAACCATTAATTTTAATTTGTGGCTTTAATGGAAATTAACAAGTAATTTATCGTTAATCTATCAAAGGTTAACTATTACATTTAAATTAATCATTAACAGCCCTATTATAAAGTTATTTAAGAGTCACAGCTGGGAAAAATGCCTTTTAATGGCGTAATGTGTGACGCACAAGGCATTTCAAAGACGTTATGTGTGACAGACAAGACATTTCAATGACCTAATGTGTGACGTAAAAGACATTTGGATGACGCAATGTGTGACGTATGAGGCATTTTAATGACGCAATGTGTGACGTATAAGGCATTTCAATGACGTAATGTGTCACGGACAAGACATTTGGATGGCGCAATGTGTGACGTACAAGACATTTCGATGACGTAATGTGTGACGTATGAGGCATTTTAATGACGCAATGTGTGACGTATAAGGCATTTCAATGACGTAATGTGTGACGTACAAGACATTTGGATGTCGCAATGTCTGACGTACAAGGCATTTCGATGACGTAATGTGTCACAGACAAGACATTTCGATGACGTCATGTGTGACGTACAAGACATTTCGATGACGTAATGTATCACGGACAAGACATTTCGATGACGTAATGTGTGACGTACAAGACATTTCGATGACGCAATGTGTGGCGTACAAGACATTTCGAAGACCTAATGTGTGACGTGTTATGTCCCCAGTGTCCAGACGTGAGGAGAGGTTCCATGACGCGGCCCGGGACAACGACGCTATGCTGATACGAACATTGCTCAAAGAGAAAGTCAACGTCAACTGTAGAAATAGTGTAAGTCATTGAACTACTCTCTAACACAGTCTCTCTTACACAAACTCTCTTACAACAACGTCAACTGTAGAAATAGTGTAAGTCATTGAACTACTCTCTAACACAGTCTCTCTTACACAAACTCTCTTACCACGTCATTTGTATAAATAGTGTATGTCATTGAACTACTCTCTAACACAGTCTCACTTACACAAACTCTCTTACAACAACGTCAACTGTAGAAATAGTGTAAGTCATTGAACTACTCTCTAACACAGTCTCTCTTACACAAACTCTCTTACAACAACGTCAACTGTAGAAATAGTGTAAGTCATTGAACTACTCTCTAACACAGTCTCTCTGACACAAACTCTCTTACAACGTCAACTGTAGAAATAGTGTATGTCATTGAACTTTTCTCTAACACAGTCTCTCTTACATAAAACTCTCTTACAACGTCAACTGCAGAAATAGTGTAAGTCATTGAACTACTCTCTAACACAGTCTCTCTTACACAAACTCTCTTACAACAACGTCAACTGTAGAAATAGTGTAAGTCATTGAACTACTCTCTAACACAGTCTCTCTTACACAAACTCTCTTACAACAACGTCAACTGTAGAAATAGTGTATGTCATTGAACTACTCTCTAACACAGTCTCTCTTACACAAACTCTCTTACAACAACGTCAACTGTAGAAATAGTGTATGTTATTGAACTACTCTCTAACACAGTCTCTCTTACACAAACTCTCTTACAACGTCAACTGTAGAAATAGTGTAAGTCATTGAACTACTCTCTAACACAGTCTCTCTTACACAAACTCTCTTACAACAACGTCAACTGTAGAAATAGTGTAAGTCATTGAACTACTCTCTAACACAGTCTCTCTTACACAAACTCTCTTACAACAACGTCAACTGTTGAAATAGTGTAAGTCATTGAACTACTCTCTAACACAGTCTCTCTTACACAAACTCTCTTACAACGTCAACTGTAGAAATAGTGTATGTCATTGAACTTTTCTCTAACACAGTCTCTCTTACACAAACTCTCTTAACCAGTCTGTAATCTTTATTACACTATATCTGTTACAACAAACTCTCTAAACCAGTCTATAATCTTTATTACACTATATCTGTAACAACAAACTCTCTTAACCAGTCTATAATCTTTATTACACTATATCTGTTACAACAAACTCTCTTAACCAGTTTATAATCTTTATTAAACTATATCTGTTACAACAAACTCTCTTGACCAGTCTATAATCTTTATTACACTATATCTGTTACAACAACCTCTCTTACATAATCCCTCAAACAAAATCGTATATTTTGTTACAAAATCGAATGTCTCTTACACAATGTGTAAACAATAAATCTTGTCTGCATTCTATTTCAAACAATCTTTCTCACAAAATCATCGTCATAATTTTTCTATAAAACTATTGTTTCTATACAGTCTTATGAAAATTATGACTTGAAGCCTTCTAAAACAATGTGATTTACAAAGTTATTCTTACCCATTATGTTTCCCAAGGTAAACTTTTAAATTGTCTGAAGTTGTTGTCACTAACGAGCATTAATTGAATGTAAATTTGTTAGCCTTATACTAAAGTCAATGTTAACTCAACTGTGAGGACATGTACTTGACATTTGACATATGTAACCAATGTAATAAAGTTGACTCATATTTTAACTTACCAGACTGCTGTTTTGTATGTACGAGATGTTAAACATGCACTTTAAAAACAGGTGTTACAATTTACACGTTGATGACGTCAGAATCGTGTCACAATGGACAAATAATCGAGAGGTCACATTTATCACAAAGATTAAATAGGTCACAAAGTATCTTCCCGAAAGGTCCTAAGGCCATTCATTTACAGGCCACATTAAACATTCTGGCTCACAAAGGTCACTAGCCAATATGTTTATGAATAGGCCAAGATGGCATAAAATATTTATTTATCACAAATGTTTGTTTTGAGATTATAGGCAGATTTCTTTTGTAGTTTAAGTTGTTTAATAGATTAAACTGGCCTCATTTGTTGACGTCACACAACAATGTAGACCACCATCTTAGTGGCGGTCATGTGACCTTGTACACCAAAAGTTAGTGGCGGTCATATGACCTAGTACACCAAAAGTTAGTGGCGGTCATGTGACCTAGTACACCAAAAGTTAGTGGCGGTCATGTGACCTAGTACACCAAAAGTTAGTGGCGGTCATGTGACCTAATACACCACATCTTAGTGGCGGTCATGTGACCTAGTACACCACAAATTAGTGGCGGTCATGTGACCTAGTACACCACAAATTAGTGGCGGTCATATGACCTAGTACACCACAAATTAGTGGCGGTCATGCGACCTAGTACACCATAACAGTGGTAGTGATATTACCTATTCTAGTACATAGTACACCATAACGTAGTGGTGTCATGTGACACACGTGGTCAGTTAAATATTTCACTCTAGTGTCCAGCTCAGGAAATCTTCCTCTACTACCACTGGGAAAAGCTTCATCTGAAACATTGACATACAATCTATTTGTCTTCCTTACTTCATCTTGAACATTGATAAACAATCTATTAAAATTTATAAGTCTTCCTTACTTCATCTGAAACATTGATATACAATGTATATATATAATATGTCTTCCTTACTTCAGCTGAAACATCGATATACAATCTGTTTATATGTCTCCCTTATCCCCGTAGTTGACCTTTAGTTGCCACTGTAGATGAAGTCCTGGCTGTAGTAGAGTTGTATTTATAGATGTAGTTATAGATTTTTTGACAGCAACAAGCTTCAATGTGTCGATATGATTGTAGATGTTAGATGACAGGAATTTATTGCAGGTGTCGCTGCGGGAATTGTGCATGACGTCATGTAATCGTTTTGGAAGAAATCTTCGTTTGTTTTTCAGATTACAGAAAAACAAAATTTTGTTGTGATACGATGACGTTCTATAGTTCAACAATTCAATTAGTTTGCCACGTTAGATGACCAATAAGAACTGAACACCGTACACTCCCTTGTAACACTCTAACAAAGAGTTCTGGCTGTTATTAAAGGAGTAATATTTAAATAACCTAAACATTCTGGTATCAATGTACACAAACAAAGTTATACAAATACATTATAAAAAATCAGTTCTGTAAAAACAAGATCAAACTGTGTAACCAATCACCTAAAGTGTCTCCCTCCCTCCCCGTCCTCTCTCTCTCTCTCTCTCTCCCTCCTTCTCCCTCCATCCATTCTCTCCTTCCCCCTCTCTTTTCTCCTCTCTCCCTCTCTCGCTCTCTCTCTATTTCTCTCTCTATTCCTCTCTCTCTCCCTCTCTCGCTCTCCCTCTATCCCCCTCTCTCTCCCCCCTCTCTCTCTTTCTCTCCCACTGTCTTACAGCCCGTGACCTCGTGTCCAGGATTAGTGGGGTTGTCTTAGTTTCGTTAGATAAAGTTTATAGAATCTTTAGATCATGGCTATTAATAGATCATAATCTAGATCATGGTTATTAATAGATCATAATCTAGATCATGGCTATTAATAGATCATAATCTAGATCGACATCTTGAGACCGTGATAGACATGATTTTGTTATAGACTTGACTTATAGTAGAAATGACTTAAGACAATTTTGACAAAGTTTATAAAGTCATTTGTTTATAGTTTGACAACAAAGAGAAATAAATTTGGGTGTGTGGCTGAAACAGAATAATTACGGTAACTACTGATATGCATACGCCCGGATATACCCTAATAAATGCGCTCTTCTGGCTTTGATGACGTTTCCCAATATTCGTGAGGAAAATGTTCGATAAAGTAACTCTAAAAGGGCGGTGGGTTCAAACTACATGATGTCTGTGGGGGTGCTAAAAACTACTTGATGTCTGTATGGGTGCTAAAAACTAGATGATGTCTGTGGGGGTGCTAAAAACTACCTGATGTCTGTGGGGGTGATATAAATTACTTGATGTCTGTAGGTGTGCTAAAAACTGCATGATGTCTGTAGGGTGCTAAAAACTACATGATGTCTGTAGAGCTGCTTAAATCTGCATATTTCTTTGGGGGGTGCTAAAACTAGGTGGTGTTAAGCAGGTTCTCAAACTGCACTCCGGCTGATGGTAGAGTCAACAATTCTGTTTTGGTTTGAATTTTGAGGACCGTCACTAAAACCGTTTTGTGTTTCATTTGAGTAACAGATTTGAGATGTGCTGGGATAGATGGGAGATTAACGTTTGCTGGTCCTCGTTGACTTGGTTTAGTCTTTATTTGCCGGCTCTTTGTCATTATTTGTTCATATCTTGGTGTCCCACATCTGTGTTGGCAAAGGTGTTACTAAAAGTGTTACTACAGTGTTACTAAAGGTGTTACTAAAGGTGTTACTAAAGGTGTTACTAAAGGTGTTACTAAAGGTGTTGCTATAGTTGTTACTACAGTGTTAATAAAGGTGTTACTGCCATTGTTACTAAAGTTGTTGCTACAGTTGTTACTACAGTTGTTACTAAAGGTGTTACTAAAGGTGTTACTAAAGGTGTTACTAAAGGTGTTGCTACCATTTTTACTAAAGGTGTTGCTACAGTTGTTACTACAGTTGTTACTAAAGGTGTTACTAAATATGTTACTAAAGGTGATACTAAAGCTGTTACTAAAGGTGTTACTACCATTGTTACTGAAGGTGTTGCTACAGTTGTTACTACAGTTATTACTAAAGGTGTTACTTTTGTTGTTCGTTCGTCCGTCGATTCGACGAGGACCACTCTAGTCATCCGAGGGTTGCTGGGACTGGCTTTGTTTGTGCGTGCGCAGATGGCTGATGAGGCCGATTCTTGCACGGAAGGTTCGGGAACAGAAGGGACATGGGACGAGTGGGACATCTCCAGGAGGGTTAACTGCTCGGGCCTTTCGGGCATGCCTCTTCTTTACTGCGGCGTTCATCCGGTTTGCCTCGCATGACTTGGCACCTTCGTGGATGGAAGAGCGCCAGGTGGATCGGTCCATTGCATCACGTTCCCACGTGTCTGGGTTGATGGCAAACGCTTTCAGTGAGGCTTCCAGTGTGTCTTTGAAGCGTTTCTTTTGCCCACCGTGGGACTACAGTGTTACTTAAGGTGTTACTACCATTGTTACTTAAGGTGTTACTACCATTGTTACTTAAGGTGTTACTACCATTGTTACTAAAGGTGTTACTAAAGGTGTTACTACCATTGTTACTAAAGGTGTTACTACCATTGTTACTAAAGGTGTTACTACCATTGTTACTAAAGCTGTTACTAAAGGTGTTACTACCATTGTTACTAAAGGTGTTACTACCATTGTTACTAAAGTTGTTACTAAAGGTGTTACTAAAGGTGTTTTACAGCATGTCGTGGTACAGGAGTATGTGGTGTAATACATTAGTACAGAGGTGGCCAGACCTGTAGCAGCTGAGAGCCATTTTAAAATATAAACAAATTTTTGAGAGCTTCATTGAAGTACTATGGGTCATTAAACCTGGCTTGGTAATCTTTCAGTAATCCTTGTAACATATTTTTCATAAATTGTTCGCGGGCCGTAATTTGAACCGCGGTTTGGCCACCGTTGCATTAGTAGATTGAGTTCTACGGCCCATACCAGATCAAATCTCCTCACTGAATGGTTGGCAGTCTTCTGACGGGAATATTTTACATAGAATGATGCCCCAATCTTAATCAGACAAGCGGACCAAAAATATATAATCTTCCTCTGTTGGTGTATTTTAAAAATTTAGCTTGACAGAACCGCCCTCCATTGGGCAGCAGCCAATGGCAACTTGAGCGCTGTGGAGGCCTTGATAGAAGGCGGGGCTGATTTGGAAGCTAAAGATAAGGTATGGGTTGTCTTCTCTTACAACGGTCTGATTTTTCACATACGAAAACGAGTTATCTAGACAAAACGTGTTAACCTATACGAAAGGTGTTAAATAGACAAAACGGGTTAACTATACGCAGAGGCGTCACTAGGGTTGGTGTCACCCGGGGCGGTAGCTCATGGTGTCACCCCCTCACGACTTACCCCACAGTACTCCTCTGAGTCTTCCAGTGCCACACAACGGAAACATACAGAATTTTATATTTTGGTGTCACCCCTCGTGATGGTGTCACCCGGGGCGGCCCGCCCCCACCGCACCCCCCCTAGTGACGCCACTGACTATACGAAAATTGTTAAATAAACAAAACGTGTTAACTATACGAAAGATGTTATTGTAACGTGACGCTGCGTTAGTCTAGCTCTAGTAATGTAAGGACACTGTCCATTTGTCCACAGTACGGTATGAGGGCAGTGCTGTGGTCAGCGTGGTTCGGACACATTCCAGTATTAAAAGCCCTTGTCAACGCAGGTGTTAATACCAGGGTCACAAACAAGGTACTTTTCTTTACACCTGTAAAATTAAACAAGATACTTCATTTTTTAATTTTTTGTTTAAACAAAATTATTGAATTTTACAAGAGTCACAAATGAAGTCCTTTTTTCAAACCTATTCAATTAAACCTGGGTCACATATTTAGATCCTTTTCTCAATACCTATTCACTTATTAGTATATAATGAATGTTTAAGTTTAACATAAGCTTATGGATTAAGTGCAGTGAAGACGTTAACCGTTAACAACCCCAGATAGTCTAACACTTCTTAGCCAGCTTGCAAGTGGAAGGATTTTTGAAACTCAGAATTGTAACATCATGATTCACCTGATTCGTCATATTGATTGAGACATTGAGATGAGAATATGGGGGACCAGAGTACTTGGCGTAGTTAGTTGAAATGTTCATTTTTAATTCAGAATCGTTATTTGCTTAGACAAAAGAAATGGAAAAAAGCATCTTTTGAACTCAACTTAAGATCACAAGTTACTAGCACACACTTGAAGGTGTCAATAAAGCATAGTGGGATTTTAAAAAATCTTAAATTGGTGCTGATAGGTCAAAGTTGCCACTTTGTCAAAGTCAGAATGTTTCTCCTCCAAACAGCAAGGCCTTGGAGTCCTGCACTGTGCGGCAGAAAATAACCACGTGGCGGTGATTGCTTTTATTTTCGATGCTCTAGAAACACACGATGCCAACAAACGAGATAAAGTAAGTGATTGCACTCCCTTTGCTTTACGGTACAACTGACTGCATTCCCTTTCTGCGTTGCTCACAACTTCTTCATGCCCGGGCCAATGGAATTCTATGTTTTTTTTAATTCATTGAAGTATAAATAATGACGTAGCGAAATGTTTGTTTTGTCTCGGGTTAGTTTTTGGTACTTAGTCCTCTAACAGAATTTAAAGGCATAGAAAAATTTAATTAAAAATTAGGATCATCAAAGCGTGATAAAATAAATTATTTCTCAGAATGATAGTACGCCCATGTATTCCATCTTCTCTATCTGTCTGAAAATGATCGTACGCCTCTGTATTCCCATCTTCTCCCTCTCTATCAGAATGATGGTACGCCTGTGTATTCCCATCTTCTCCATCTGTCTCAAAATGATAGTACGCCTCTGTATTCCCATCTCCTCCCTCTGTATCAGAATGATAGTAGGCCTCTGTATTCCCATCTTCTCCATCTGTCTCAAAATGATGATACGCCTCTGTATTCCCATCTTCTCCATCTGTATCAGAATGATAGTAGGCCTCTGTATTCCCATCTTCTCCCTCTGTCTCAGAATGATCGTACGCCCCTGCATTCAGCAGCAGAAGGAGGTCACGTGGATGCTGTAAGCAGATTGTTGGAGGCTAAAGCAGATTTACATAAGAAAGACAAGGTGAGACAACTGCACTTCTCGAACCATCAATTATAAACTGCAAGTTTTCCAATCTAATAACTGGCGTTTCATAGTTCTCTACTCCTGCATGGAGCATTGTCATAGAAATTGGAGTCGCAAGAATAAAGAAGTAATAAAAACTCGAATGGGTATTTAAACGCAATTTCCAAAAAAAGAATTTCCGATTTTTTTATTCAATGGAAATCATTCTAGATTAAATTAAAAGTCATTTCAAATAAGTAATTCTGAAAGTAAACAAAAAAGACGTAGGCCTAATATCCCCTCACGCTACATCACACCAAGAATGTGTCAATATAATGCGCACCACGCAACAATCTAACATAAGCATTCACAAAGCGGGAAAACCCCATTAACTATCATTCTAGATTACATTAAAAGTAATTTCAAGTCAATAAAATTGAAATTAAACAAAACAATACCTTTTAAAAAATGCTTCTAAAATTACGGGAGTCGAACAAAAAGAGATTTTTGAAAAATTCCTTCTTCAACATTGTTCTAAATATTATTAGCTATTGTTTCACGTTTGTTTCAACCCGATAGATGTTATGGTTGGCGAGAAATTGACAAAGTATTGATATTTTTTCGGATTTTTTTTATTTACCAGGAAATCCAGTAAACATTTTCGGTATTTTTTTTTGGCCGTTGCACAACCTTGGGACCTCCTTAGCATATTTGCAAAAGAACCGAACCCTCTATCTGACTATCCCGTATGTTTCAGGAGGAGTTGCATTGTCAAGCTTGACAGACATTTCGAATCTATAAACGCAATTTTTCCAAGGGAAATTGCGTTAAAAATCGTATTAAAAAAAACAAGTAGGAATATCGCATGAGCTATGTGTACGGTAATCGTTTCTCTATAGTCTATAGGCTATAGGTGTTAAGAAGTATCTATGTTGGAAGAATGAAACATTTTTCTAGGATCGTATTTTTGGGGAAAATTTCAATGGTATGACGTTGTGTTATTGTACCGGAAGTTGAAAGGTGCATTAATAATAATTGGGGAGCTCAGATGATAATTAGACGTTCGGATAAAAATTATGCTGGAACTTGAAGTTAAGACGAAGCTGGTCAATTCTGATGATTATTAAAATTTACGGCTGCAGAAATTAACGATTATTTTCTCGATTAATCGTTAAAAAATTTAAACGATTACATTTTTTTTAACGATTAATCGACCCACCACTTATAAACTTACTGGAAGTCAAAAAGTAAAATATTTCGGCCGATAAATATAAATTAATTCCCGGATGATTACACGAACATATTAGTTTTAAACTATTGACTGACGTGAATGTTCAAAATGTTGATAAAGTTATTGTGTCCATTGAGAGAAATCGTTTGCCTACCATGCAATGTTCCTTCTAACTCTAAGTCTAAGCTTCTTTGGTCCATGTGCAAAGTTTAAAAAAAACAAAAAAACTCGTGTGCAAAGTTGCACAACGTCCATTTTTGTGTGCAATATTTTACAAAAATTGGCCTCGTTAATATACCTCCGTAGCCACGCTGCTTAGAGGGAACATTGCTACCATGGTTCTAACACTTCGTTTACATATCACCTGCAAACCAAACATACACTACAGTATCGGAAACTTCAGCTGCGACAATCTAAAGCTATGTGAACGATTGTTCAGCTCGTCTGGTTAAATTGTCAATAATACCCGCTCTTAACTTGAACCAAATAATGTCAATACGCTTGTCTGTTTGCTTTGCTGGTTAAAAGATGTCATATAAAGAAGACATTCCAGTGTTATTTCGACAAGTATTTTAATAAATGTTACTTATGACACCTTAAATTTCAATTTTTGGCTTTAATCGAAATTAACGATAAATTAATCGTTAATTTCTCAAAAGTTAACGATTAAATTTAAATTAATCGTTAACAGCACTATTAAAATTGTATTAATGACGTCATAATAAATTTTTACTTTAAATGAAACGGGTCTAGTTATGTTGTGGAATATGCCAAACATATGGAAAGTGTTTCTCGTACACAAACAAAAAATCAAAGGCAATGTTCACATTTCCTCTAGTTCATTTACCGATACCGCGTATTTCAATTTAAAAATATGTATGCGGCTTGCACTTTTTTTGTTGTTGTAACTTCTGATCAAGGGGAATTAAATATCTTGGGTGTTGTTGTTGCATGGCGTAATATTCAAATTGCACCGTCTTGTATTACACCAGCTTGTGTTAGAAGATCGGCTTTTAAAAAAATATGTATTTTGTACAGGCATTGCTCATGAGCGAACAAGGTGCAGGGATTTAATTGGTGGCTCATTAACTGGAAAAATAGTTACCATCAAACTTAAATTTATGTTATACATGTCATGTCATTATTATCAAGGTTTGGTAATCATACGTTAGACATATTCACATACGTGAGTTTAGGATATTGAATATTGCCACATGCCCAGGGACGATGTTTGACACTTGACAGGACTACAGGGCGAGATGAAATTATACAATTTGATTTATGACAATAACTAATTTATTCTAATACTAGATTTATACAACAATAGACGGACAGCAAAAGGTAAATCAGCCAATTTTGTACAGACATAATCACTTAAGTATTTACATTCTTCAAACTATCTCAAGGCATTTATTTGAATATTTCATTCACAAATTTAGAAAATCAGTTCGATTTCAACCAAATTTTAAATATATTTTTGGTAGGCTACGTTTTCAATGGATGTTTTATTAAGTTTTATGTATAATAAATTAATGTTATCTTTATTTTTTTTAAATTCTTCAGTTGAAAAACACCTTTGGCTTGACCATCACGAAATACACTTTATGTTTAATCATGTTTCTCCAATAAAATAAATAGAATCTTAAGTTAATATACAAATGTGTTATGAGGCCTACTATTACTTGCGTCTATGCATTCAGCAGGGCCGGATTCACCATTGCATGGCTACAGTGCCGAGGAATACGTTTATAGAGCCTGTCAAAATGCAGGAAGCAATTCAAGCTTCATCGAAAATACTTTCATGTGAAACAATTAAACAGTAAATCAATATCATAGAAAATAAATTTACAGAAAATACGAAATTTTTATTTTAAGAAAGAAATGAGTTTATAATATATTAAATTACATATACTATTTATACTAATTTGCCTGGTTGGATAGCACTTTCAGTCCTTTTTGAAGTATTTGTCATTTGTCCAGATATTATGACCAGTCAGAGAAATCCTGCCCTGCTATTAGAGTTAAAGAGCGTAAAATAAAATAATTAGCGCGCAAAACTTCTTCAGCTTCATGATATTTGAGCACTTTACTTTTTTTTCTCTCTAAAACGATTTTATCTAAATGCTTTTTGTTAAGTTTCGCACTGGAAATGTCACTTTGCTGCTAAATATATGACAAAAAATGTGGTGATACTTTTACAATACATTTTTGAGGAAGTTTTTGTGTATTTTTTCACTCGCCCTCATCTTTTATGGTTGGTCTTAGCACAAATGTCACTACTTTAACTTTGAGTTTAAAGTCTTTGAGGTCAGCATTAATGGAAATGGTTCAAGTCTAACTTGTCAGTGGAAGCAATTCTTAATTTTATCTTAGGGGCATGAATCAAAGCAGAGGAATCACATTTATTTGTTTTGGGTTGTAACATTTTCCAGGTTTTCCATTATCATTAGCACCCTTAACCCAACACATACACAATTTTTCATTTTATAACTCTTTCTCTATTTATGACTCACTTTTCAATATCTACTAAACGTTGCTTCACTTGCCTAACAGTCTAGGATAGTGTGTAAAAAAGAACATAGGACGCAATAGGAGTGTCTTTAAATGTAAAAAAAAATAATTAAATAAAAGCTCAAATAGTTTCATTTTTTTCCCTTCACAGCAGCAAATTATTTTTGTACATGTATGTGTAAATTGGCCAACACCTTTTTAATATAAATCCTCACAGCACAAACATTCATTTTAAAAACTCAAATACTTAGTTAGGATGTTGTTTTTTTTCAGTGTAAGACAATCAATTACGATTAAATAAATGACAAATACGGTAAACTAAAAAACACTTAAATGTAGATCCCATTGAAAAGGTGTTCAAAGATAATTACTAGTTCAAATATCAGCTGATTATGAATCAATTGATTGGTTCATGATACGTGAAAAGAATTGAAATGTTTCCAACATTGTTTTGCAGGGAGGTATGACTGCTGTACATCTGGCAGCTAAACATGGGCATGTAGACGTCTTAAAGGCTTTGTTACTTCAGGGAGTAGAGGTGGATGACAGGGATGTGGTAAGTGGAGGTAGTAGAGGTGGATGACAGGGATGTGGTAAGTGGAGGGAGTAGAGGTGGATAACAGGGATGTGGTAAGTGGAGGGAGTAGAGGTGGATGACAGGGATGTGGTAAGTGGAGGGAGTAGAGGTGGATGACAGGGATGTGGTAAGTGGAGGGAATAGAGGTGGATGACAGGGATGTGGTAAGTGGAGGGAATAGAGGTGGATGACAGGGATGTGGTAAGTGGAGGTAGTAGAGGTGGATGACAGGGATGTGGTAAGTGGAGGGAGTAGAGGTGGATAACAGGGATGTGGTAAGTGGAGGGAGTAGAGGTGGATGACAGGGATGTGGTAAGTGGAGGGAGTAGAGGTGGATGACAGGGATGTGGTAAGTGGAGGGAATAGAGGTGGATGACAGGGATGTGGTAAGTGGAGGGAATAGAGGTGGATGACAGGGATGTGGTAAGTGGAGGGAGTAGAGGTGGATGACAGGGATGTGGTAAGTGGAGGGAGTAGAGGTGGATGACAGGGATGTGGTAAGTGGAGGGAGTAGAGGTGGATGACAGGGATGTGGTAAGTGGAGGGAATAGAGGTGGATGACAGGGATGGGGTAAGTGGGGGGAGTAGCGGTGGATGACAGGGATGTGGTAAGTGGAGGGAATAGAGGTGGATGACAGGGATGTGGTAAGTGGGGGGAGTAGAGGTGGATGACAGGGATGTGGTAAGTGGAGGGAATAGAGGTGGGTGACAGGGATGTGGTAAGTGGGGGGAGTAGCGGTGGATGACAGGGATGTGGTAAGTGGAGGGAATAGAGGTGGATGACAGGGATGTGGTAAGTGGAGGGAATAGAGGTGGATGACAGGGATGTGGTAAGTGGAGGGAATAGAGGTGGATGACAGGGATGTGGTAAGTGGAGGGAATAGAGGTGGATGACAGGGATGTGGTAAGTGGAGGGAGTAGAGGTGGATGACAGGGATGTGGTAAGTGGAGGGAATAGAGTTGGATGACAGGGATGTGGTAAGTGGAGGGAATAGAGGTGGATGACAGGGATGTGGTAAGTGGGGGGAGTAGAGGTGGATGACAGGGATGTGGTAAGTGGAGGGAGTAGAGGTGGATGACAGGGATGTGGTAAGTGGAGGGAATAGAGTTGGATGACAGGGATGTGGTAAGTGGAGGGAATAGAGGTGGATGACAGGGATGTGGTAAGTGGAGGGAATAGAGGTGGATGACAGGGATGTGGTAAGTGGAGGGAGTAGAGATGGATGACAGGGATGTGGTAAGTGGAGGGAATAGAGTTGGATGACAGGGATGTGGTAAGTGGAGGGAATAGAGGTGGATGACAGGGATGTGGTAAGTGGGGGGAGTAGAGGTGGATGACAGGGATGTGGTAAGTGGAGGGAGTAGAGGTGGATGACAGGGATGTGGTAAGTGGAGGGAGTAGAGGTGGATGACAGGGATGTGGTATGTGTGACTGGAGGGAGTGATGTGGTGGGTTTTGTTAGAGAGAGGCATCTTGTCTGGTGTCAGTGCTACATGTCAGTGCTACATGTAAGTAAAATGTGGAGAAATAAATGTGGTCCAGCTTTTACTTTTAGATGGGAAGATTTTGTTTTTATTCAATGGAGAGTTGGTGGATGTGACCAGTTTATCACAGTGATGGAAGAGTTAAGAATTATTTTACTTATTGTAGAATGGAAAACAAATTATAAAGTGAATACAAAATACATTTTATGTTACAATAAAAATATCCCTTAAATGAACAAATATACTTTTCAAAAATCATGATTAAAAAGTATATGATATTTTAAAATTAAAATACATTTCTTGTCAATAAGTAAATTATTTTTATCAATCTAAGTTCTTTCACCATATCAACAATTTGTTGTAATACGACATTGGATATACACGTGTCAAACTAATCGTAGTTTTTCTTGTGCTATAGGAAGGAAAAACAGCATTGCATCTTGCTGCTGAAGCTGGTCACAAGGAGACAGTTGATTTGCTTTTAGATTACACTGCTAACCCCAATTCAGAAACTATTGTAAGTAAAATAAAGAATTTTACTATATGCACTACTCACTAAATCATAAATAAACACTCCAGTTATAAAAATTGTGTATAAAACTTGAATAAAAGCCTAATTAACTAACTTTTTGAAAAATAAATATAGGCTTATTTTCAGAATATTTTTTTTGCTATTTTGTTTAAAAAAAATTTATTTCAAAGAATTCAAATATTCCCACTACTTGGGACTTTTTAAAAAGCTAAAAACAAGCTTTTATTTCCCGTTATTCAGAAAGAGATAACCCCCCTTCACCTGGCAGCCATAGAAGGTCATGTAGAAGTATGCAAAAGTTTGGTGAAATATGGTTGTAACACAAGCGCTCAAAATCATGTAGGTGTATGATTTAATTTCAAAATAAATTTAATTTAAAACTACTTGAAGAATGAAATGGCATTTGAAAAGTCTTTTGAAAAAAACACTGTTTTGTGCATTTTCAATTTTTTGTAAAATTTCTTTTTCTATTTAAATAAGTGTATGCATAGCTTAATCAAAATATCAGAAAGCTTTATTTAAGTTCTTCACAAAGTTATGAAAATTTAAAGTATTATTGTAAGTTTATTTTAAATAATATATATTTAAGGTCTAATTATGGTTACAGATATTTTTAAACATTATGTTATGGTCTCATAAAAATAGAAAATCCCTCTTTAAAAAAATTAAAATGTAAGGGATATGAGGAATGATTAATTCCATGTTATGTCATGTTGATTCCATAAAATTTAATAAAACTGAATTAAATCTAAAATTGTAAAAATAAACCCAAGCAAATTAAGTCTGAGGGAATAGCCAAAACATTTGGCTTAATCGATCATTATTAATAGGAAATATTTAATTAAATATTAACCACTTCTTGAGCCAGATGTAACTTAAAGTTTAACAAAAATGTTTCAAATAAATTGATAAAAAGGCATTTTATTTATTATTTCTCCTTTTTTTCTATTATTTCTCCTTTTTTTAATGTCCATAATTAGCAAGGCAACACAGCTCTCCACTTAGCAGCTAATGGAAATCACAAAGAAGTGGCCAGGGTTTTAGTAGATGCTAAATGTGAACTAGATTTGCCTAATAGTGTAAGTAAAAATATTAGTTTTAATAACAAATTGAACAATATGGAGAAATTTCCTATGAGTGAGAGGATCCTGATTCAATTATTGAAGCAAAATATTTTCAGTCAGAATTTCAATTGTTTTCATAAATAATTACCAATTTAGAATTTTAAAAGGGAAATAATATTTGCTGTTGGAGACAAACACTTCTGCATTGACTGCGATTATTGCAGGAATTACTTGGGTAGCATATGGGTATGCAGTTGGAGTTACTAACAAAAAATTTATGGGCTAAATATAGCCTTTAAATGTTCTTAAATGATAATATTATTTTTTATAGGATGTGCCTACCATTTTCATAATTCAACATTAAGTTTTGAAGTTCTTTCATCTTACACATGAATGTAATTTGAAAGTGGTCACATCAAATTTATGCTCTTATAATTAAAAATATTAGTATAATATACCCCCTGCACTGATTTAAAGCAGCGTTTAAGAAAAACTTATTTTCCCCAGAACCAAACAATGCATGGCAATGTTTGTTTTAAAGATATAGTGAATAGTATACAATGTATTCTTATATTATAGTTAATAGAACATGCATAGTACTTTTTAGTACTGTGTATTTACCATACGAAACAGTTTCAAAAGATCAGTTCATAGCAGTTTTATCAATGCCTAGATTTTACTCATACAGTTGTCCCTTGATTTTATAAGGCAACACGCCATGTAAATCCCATATGGTAACATTAATTTATGATAATATTAAGAACATTGCAAACTATTTGGATAATTGGCA
This sequence comes from Ampullaceana balthica, assembly GCA_944989445.1. Taxonomy (NCBI): domain Eukaryota; kingdom Metazoa; phylum Mollusca; class Gastropoda; family Lymnaeidae; genus Ampullaceana; species Ampullaceana balthica. The sequence continues at coordinate 738,480 of CALYLW010000172.1, read as the reverse complement.
ATTAGGAAATCAACATTCTTTGACCGATGTTGAAATAAATTTAACGAATAATGGTATTCTTCTCTGTGATATAACAAATATAGTATTTTATAACAAATTTTAATCCAGCCTTTAAACCTTGGTTAAGTCAGAATGAGAAACTTTAACACTCACTGGGTGAAAGTGATGTTTAAGATCTTTTAGGAATAATAGTTATAATATTTAATCCACAGATGATTTATTTGTATTTATATATGAAACCTCAGTAACACAAGTAGTGCAATAATTATTTTCTTAATGCATTTAATTTGCTCATGGCCATTACTGTCCACAGCGTATGCAGACACCACTTCATGTGGCGGTTGAATGTGGTCATTTGGAAGTAGTGCAGGTTTTGTTAGCAGGTGGTGCTAGTATGGACACCAGAGAAAAAGTAAATCTCCTTTATTTATAGTTAAACTGCTTAAAAATTTAATTTAGAGTGTTACAAACTAATTTACTTAGAGCCTGAAATAAGAAACTGACTCAAGTTTTACTTATCAGACTACTTACATCTTCATTTTGTTGTTCTCAGTTTTGGTAATACACTTTTTAAAAAAATTATTCTTAACTACATATGGATTATTATGTATTATGTCCTTGTGAAAATATGAATTAAAACCATTAGAAACATTGATCATGGGACAATAAAAAAAATAGAAGAAGAAAAATAAAATGTAAATGAGCAAAAGAGAATAATAATGTAAGAAATATAATCTTAAAATTCATTCAATTAATCTAGTCAGGGAAAAGTGCTCTTCAGTTAGCTGCAAGGGGAAATTATGTTGCTGTTGTTGATATGCTCATTAAAGCTGAGAGGTACTATGCTAACACAAGGGTAAGCTACTTGTCATAGAAAAGCCAAATTAAATTTCATGCCAGAGAATCATCATTACTTAAGATTATCAAAACCTCCAGACAAAATTTGATTTCTTTGTACTTACAATGTTCATCTGATTTCTTTTTTTTTAACTTCTTCCTATAATTGATTGAGAATTTCAAATATTAATCTTCACTATATTGGTATTAAAAGGAAATTAATTTTTTAGCCCTAATATAAACCTAAACTTTTAATGTATCAACTCTACCTATGGACAATTGTAACTTTGAACAGGCATTTGATCATGTTATTATGTTTAAATTTCTTGCACACCCAATAGAAGATCGGTCATAAACTTAATTGTGTTGTCAGGATTACCATGACAAAGATGTCGGCTATGTGGACCCAGACACTTACCTCAGGAATGCCCAACATCCCCATGCCCCACAGATGAAGGATGTTCTCTGGAAGTTGGCGACAAAACAACTCAAATCCTCAGACTGGAAGAAGTTGGCATACCACTGGCATTTTACACCAGAGCATGTCAAAGCCATTGAACAAGAATACACAGGTCCTTTACAAAATATAATCATATTTTATTTAAAGAGGGTGACATCCTGTTAGGCCTGTACATACACTGTTTAAACAAGATATATATTTTTTAAACTCAAAGCCTGATTGTAATCTCACCCAGGTCCTTTAAAATTGTTTGCTTCTTGCTTTGTTTTAAAGAGTAAGAGATTTGTATCCCAATATGTGCCCTATATGTAAATAACAATAGTTTTAAAGAGTAAGAGATTTGTATCCCAATATGTGCCCTATATGTAAATACATGTAACAATAGTTTAAAGAGTAAGAGATTTGTATCCCAATATGTTCCTTATATGTAAATAAAAATAGTTTTAAAGAGTAAGATATTTGTATCCCAATATGTGGGAGCCCTATATGTAAATATGTAAATAATAATAGCCGTTACATAGGAAGGAGGGTGAAAGATGGCGGTCTTACCTGGGCAGTAATTGTTTGGTTTTTTTTTAGTATGACATATTTGGCTAACCCGAGACTATTTTGTTGAGTCGGGTTGGTGAAGGGGGCAAGGGAGGGAATAAAGCAAAACCAAACCAATGAAACACTTTCTCTAAACACATCACGGCCATAATGTTTGGTATTAAAAAAAACTAATTTTAAGTGCAGTAAATGAATCTGGTGACTCAGTTCTAATCTTTACATTTGTCTTACGTAAAGGTGCTACTAGTTATAAAGAACACAGTTTTAGGTTGTTAAACATCTGGCTACATGGAGTGAGAAAAGATGAGAATGTTCTCAAACTGCTGTTTGAGGCCCTAGTCGCCATAGACAGAAAACAGTTGGCAGGTATCTTATATAATTATCTTTATTTTATTAATGATTTATTTGATTTTTCAATTTTCAATATGATAAATGAATAGTTCTTTTCACAAACAAGATTTTTGTAGCAATTTAAAATTAAGTGGTGATTATTTCCAGAAAGTGTGAGAAGAAAAGTCCATCTGCTTTCAGACAAGCCTTGCTCCCCAACTCTTTGTGCTGTATCCTAGCAGGAAAAAGTGTGGATCAAGTTGATCACAAATCAAAGTCAAGATGCTCTATGCAATTCATGCATTCCCCGTTGGACTCATTCATTTTAAACATTCATAATGTACGCTAATTTTATCTGTACTATGTCATGTGAAGATAAATGTGGGTAACTTTCTTGTGAGTCAGTTTCTTCCTTTACAGATTTTAATACAATTTATTTTAAAATTGTTTATATTGTAAATATTCAAAACTACATTCATTAAGCTCAAATAATTTTTTTTAAATGATTCACTATGTAACTACAGTGGAATCTCTTATAACGAGCATAATTCGTTCCAGAATCTTACTCGTTAAGCAAAACAATTTTTCCCATACAAATCAATATAAAAAAGGATAATGTAACGCGTTCCATGCTGAAAAAATACTCATATTTAAAAAAAATTTATTAACATTTATTCAAATAAAATTACTTATCAATTGTTAAGGAGTGTAACAACTTGGAATAAAATTTAGATTTGAAACAACAAACGAAAATAAAAATATTAATTTATGACAAATAATTTATAATTAATCCTTTTTAACTAGAAGTCTGTTGAAAGATATTTGTTTTTGCCGCCGCTTCCAAATTTGCAGAAAATGTGTTGTAACCATTTCGTAGACATTCTTGACATTCCCTTTGAAGCATCCAGCTCCTTAATTTTATTTTTGTTCTTGAGAATAGTGCAGATTGTTGATGTTAACCGATTGTATGTGTGCGCTAGATTAGCCACGCTCACACCTTCTTCTCGCTTTTCAATGATTTTACATTTCATTTCAACAATTATTTTATCTCTCTTATGATTGTCTTTTTGTGGCTTTTTCTTCGAAGACATTTAAGCACAGATAATTACACTTTGCACATAAAAAATTACGAATACTGTCTGAATACAAAACTTGTAAAAACCGGTGATCACACACGAAAACAATATACTAACAGGAAAAAGGGACTTCCCTGTCTGCCTTAATCGTAATGCGAAATGTCGCTCGTTAAGAGAGCAACTTTATCACATTTTTTATTGCTCGTTATGAGAGGTGCTCGTAATGAGAGGTTCCACTGTATATTAATTTCTAAAACTTCAGCTGTAATTAGTTAACAGTATCAGCAAAATTGAGTGGCTAAAACACAAGGTATAACCTTGAGTGCAAAGTTAAATTATTATTGGCCCCAATATTTCAAAATTTCCGTCTCTTTTCTTTAAGAAAATATTAGCTGTTTACAAACTATTTTTTTTAAAGTCATTTTTAAAAGTTGTATTTGCTTCATCAGAAATTATGCTTCTTTAAAAAACAACAACAACCTGAGACTTCATGATATTATTCCTATCCTCTTGTTCATTATTTGACATTTTTAATAGTTCAATTTCTATATTTTTAAATACTTCTTGATATGATTGTGAGAGCATTTGGAAAGAAGTTCAACAAAAAACAGCATTATGAACAAATAATTATTTGATTTTACTTTAAATACTTATAGTCCTGTCACCTTTATAATATTTACGTATGTGATATTTATTCAATCTTTGAATATAAGTTTTAAAATATTTCATTATTTACAATTTAACATACATTTATATAATTTATTAAATGCCTAAGCAAATGTTAGAATACCTACACAAAAAAGGATCAATATTATTCAGTTACAAAGATGAATATTAACCTTTAGAAAAAGTATCAAGGAAGAACTTCCCACAGTTTTATGCACAGGTTGTTTTATTTAGTTAGAAGCTAACATCTGGAATAATACATCTATTGTGGAGAGATTTAGTGGTTTTAAAATGGGATATCTAACTCAATAGAAATCTTTATTTCTAATAATAAATATTTATGATTTATCATAACTACATAGAATTCTCCTATTTATCATTACTTCAGTAAAAAGTTGGGCTGCTATTTGTAGCTCCTCACAATCTAAGGAACAAATTACAACTTTTAGATTTTAAATTTTTTGAACAAAAATTCTGGTAGGTAAAGTTTAGAATCGGCTAAAACAAGATGTTATGTTTAAATAATACAATGATTCCATTTGTGTGTACAATCTGCCTGGACACATTTTAAAACTGTCTTTAAGGCTATCGATATAAGACATTTTTTTAAAACATACTTTTCATAGCTTTTAAGTGAATCTCCCCAAAAAATTAGCATTTTTCTGTCACATGATTAATAAACCAATTTAAATTGAATTTTTTAAAAAAATCCTATTGCTTTTACCATAAACATTTCTACCAACACTTAATATGTTATTTTTTAAAAAAAAGTATTACATATCTTTTTTTGGTCCTATTCTTCTATTTCTATTCAACATAAAAGTCAAAAGAACAAAATCATATAGAAAATATTCTCATAATTTTAATTTATACTGATTTGATGTAAATATCTGTTTAATGTTTACAAATATATTTATAACTTGCCTAAAAATCTAATGAGTGTTGTAGTTGTAGATAGTTTTTTTATTTGTAAATAGTTAGGTCTTTAAATGATACTTAATACAACATAACTGATTACAGAACAGATGGGAGAATCGATGACAAAACTATTTTAATTAAATATATTCCTAGTCACAGACTTGAAATAAAAATAAACCATCTGAACCTAAGCTGTCTACATACTTTCCAAGTCATAAGCTGGCAGGACAAAGTCCTTGGTACAGAAGTCCACAACAGGCTGGTCATTTTCACATGTCCTCAACATTAGTTGAAATGAAGTTCTAGTCAGAGAATTCTCAAAGGTTTCCTTTTCTCCACTCAGTATTCTTACAAGTTGCATCTCCTTTGTTTTAGTGATATCGCTGTTGTAATCAAGTTTTTACTCTCTATTGAGACTAGTATGTGTGATACAATTAGTGGCTACCAACCACAGATATTGAAATTAGAATTAGTTGAGTATTGGCTATGTGTGATAGTTTATTTCTTATTACTATGTATTATTATTTTCTCATCTTTGTTTACTTAATGCCATGTTGACTAAGCTGTGATGACACTGTGATTTTAATAAATGAAGTGTGTATAGAAATAGAGTGGACCACACAGTGAGTAAAAGAATGAATGTTTTTATTGTGTTTATACCATTTTATATTTTGTGAGATTGAAAGTTTTTATTCCAATTTCTTTTATCTAATAAATTATTTCTGAAGGTGGCTTGTTTTTTTAAAATATATTCCCTTTGACTTTTATTGAATGTAAGGTTAAGCCCATTTATTCATTTTTCTATTAAAATTAAACGTAAGATGGGTACATCTTATTATTCCCTTGTCTATTCATAAATGATGTATGTTTTTTCCCCTCTTTGTTTGGCTGGTAATTAATACAATTAATTTGAGATGTGAGAAATTCTTGATCATGTCATAAAAAATTGAGATAATCACAACTAACAAAACAATTTAAGACAAAGTCCCAGAGTCCAACATTGTTCACAGCATTTTAATTGAATACTTGAACTCTTTTTCTCCCTTGGTAATAGCAACAGCAAGTAATAGCAGCAATGTTTTAGATATACCAGTAGAGTAGGTAAAACTTACACCTTCACAATTAAAACAAAATATAATTTACATTTGATATAACAAATTTATTCAATTTTTTTTTCTGGCATCCATCACATCAATAAAAAAGCCTTGGATTATTCTTTATAATAAGCTGGATCCCATGACAACCAGTCTAAACATCCAGATGACCCATGTGTGGAGGACACCAACATTTTTTGTAATTGCTATGGAAGTGAACTCAGTTAACCTCCCAGGGATTGTTTAACTCAGTTTAGATAGCAGCTCCAGCCCCTCATACAATAACAGTATACTGTATGGTATTATGTCAACACCTAAAACATTTGATAGTTAGCATTCCTCATAGATCATGGTGAAAAAGTGATGTAGCTAATACTGCCTTTTACGTCCATTGTTAATACCAGTGAATCGATGGTGAACTTTATATAACACTCTAGAGTAAGTACTCTAATGCTAATGCCGCAGTGGTCAACAGATTTTTGTTGTTATCTACACAAGTGATTATCAAGCCAAAGGATAATCACATTTTCTTAAGTAATTCAAATATATACGATAGACAATTAAATTAAGAACTCTTATTTGATGTTTGTTTAAAGTAAGGCTGTACCCGAATCAAATTTTTAAAATTCAGCCGGAGCCGGATTTGATCTGATTTATAAGTCAAATCTGGCCACAGCCGGATTTGTAAAAATGGCCAGATTCCGAATTTGTAAAAATGGCAAGATTCCAAATTTGCCGGAACCATATATTTATATATTATGGCTCTACCGACCAGTCGGATTTATGAAGTGAAATCCTGCTGAAATCCGGTACATCCTTAGTTTAAAGATGATACTATAATACGTACAAAAACGCATCTAAGAACTCTTAGGTTTCATGTAATATTTTATGTATTTCAGTTACCAAACAAAACTGGAAAACATTGTAACACAAGTAAAATCACATTTCCTTAAGTATATCCATATTGCTAAGCCAAAATCACAGGAACACCATCAGGGTCATGTAGATATTGACATTGTTCATATATCTACATGGTGGTCGAGTGGCAGCGCACTGGACTGTCGTTCCCGGGGCCTTGGGCGTCCCTGAGTCACCCCGCTCTGAATGGGTACCTAACACTACACGTAGTTAGGCGGCTGGGTAATGCGTGGAACCCACAAAGCCGTGGCCTGTGAACGCTGCATCACTTGCCAACAGATCATCTGTCATGGTCTGTGGACGCAACTATCTTCTGCATAGAAGGAGCGTCTGTATATATAAGATAAGATAAGATATTCTTTTGATTGCTTATTGTTTAATTTAATGTTTGTGAACAATTGTATGACAAGAACAAGCTTTTAAACAAAATAATTAGAATTAACAACAGGAACATATTTTATAATAATGCCCTCATCAGTCGGAAACATAAAATGACATGATATAAATTGTATCAATCAAAATCTGCCGGTAGCAACAAAGATCCTACTAAGGAAACAAATAAATATCTTTTCAAAAGTAACATGAAATCAATAATGTTTGAAGTATCATCAAATTTAGTGGAAACTTAAGAGACCTTGGAGTGCACCAACCAAGTTCTCAACAAATCTTTAAAATCACATTAAGCTTGTAACTTGTATTAACTGAAACAATAAGAGTGAGACTGCAATCAGGCTTTTAGATAATAAATATACAAGTTATTAAAACAGGGCATGACAAGATGTCACAGAACAACCTGTTTTAATAACATATACATCTATTTAACTTTTAGTACAGACAGTGTCATCTTCCATTTCAATATAACTGAACTTGTAATTGTAACTAATATGTTCTGCTTACTACAGCTATAAACCACAATGAGATCAATGCAAATAAAAACTCATAATGCAATGATTTCATTCCTTTAAAAATCTATCATTAAACATTTACTTATTAATATCTAAGATAATATTAGTTGTTTTTACTTAAGAAATAAGATTTTGTTTTGGCTACTCTCATCAATTTAAATCCAAATGTTTTCTAGACTTTCTTCTGGGAGTTCTCTGAAGTTGTCTTTCCTTTGAACCAACTGAACCAGGAGACAGAAGTGGAGATTTGATCAAATGAATCAGAGCAATGGCCGACAGGTCAGGGGAAAACTCTTTCTTCTCTGGACTACAGGCGGATGACTTCCGGCACACGGGAGACCTGTGGGTCGGGGTGGTGGGTTGTGATTGGCCAGACAGGAGATGGATCGGCTGCCAGCTTTGGCTGTCCCTGGAAAAATCTATCTTGCGCGCCTGGCTCACACTCCCATTTTTAGGGGAAGAACCTGTAGCAACAACACAGCTGATTTCGTTGGGGTCTTGGAGGGAAAACCCTTTGACAAACGGAACTCTGACCTGGAATCCCTGACTCCCTTCTTCCTGGCTACTGGCACAGTGACGTGCCACTCTCTTGGTGGGAGTCATGATGAACGCAGCCATTTGTGACACTGAACTGTTGGATACTGTCCCTTGGCTGGACTGAGAAAACAAACAACCTGTTGGTAAAACTGAAGAATCAGAAAACCTTTCACATTCATCTGAAACATTGAGTTCTGGGTTGTCTCCGGGACCAAACGCTTGACTGCCAAGTCTGTCCATGGAGGACACACTTTTTTTCCTTCTCTTGTTTGGGGATTCAGTTGTAGTACTGTCATCCACAAAAATCCCTCTCTTCCTGGTCTGTTTGTCAATGATGCAAGAAGTGCTCCGAGACAAAGGTTCTTCAAGCAGATCAGCTGCTCCATTATTCTCTTTGCCTGAGTGACAGGGGGGGTCCAGAGTTTTCTTTTTCAAAGAGCCGCCGTTGGTTGGTGATGAAGGTGATGATGAGCCAGAATGCAAAGGGGAATTATTTTTAGCGCTGCATTTCTTTCTTCTTGCCCAACTATTGATTGAATCAATCTTTTCATTAGAACCAGGAGAGAGAATGTGTATTGTAATGGCAGCCGGTGTGTTAGATGCTCTGGTGCAACAAGTCTCATCCATGTGAGGATCAGATGAACACAGAGAAGCTGTTTTATCCCCAGCTCCTGAGTCTGATTTTGTTTTTCTCTGTTTTTCATCTGCCTGCTCTGTGGAAATGTGCCAGGTTTTTCCCATGAAGGAAGGGGAAGATGACACAGGACCTGTAACTGTTTGCAGCTCCACTCTACGAGTAGCTTTTGTCTTGACTGAAGGTGAACCTTTCAATATTGATTTAGCTGTGGTCACTTTTTCTGATGAAGGCGGATATTTTTGGCTATTAGATGACGCTTGACAATTATCCATAAATTTGACCTTGCTTGGAGTGCTAAAACTTTTGGAGTGGCTTTTCAATTCCATTGAAAATAATTTCTTGGGTGTAGAAAAGATATTTACATCGATTCTGGATTTTTTGGGTGTTGAAAGCATGTCAGACTTCTGTGCCACAAGACTGTTATTCCTGGTGGGTGAGAAAGAATCAGATATGATGATGTTTTTCTTGTATGGGCTGACCCTCTCAGGTGTTCTTCTCCTTGGACTTTTGTCTGACAAGGAAGACCTGAGCCGCATAGAATGATCAGGTGAAGACAAGACGGCCAACTTATTTGCCACTACTTTAGAGGTCCCAGTTCTTTCTGGAGTTTTACCCCCTGAGTTGTCCTGGTGAGATGACCTCGGTTCGCTCATTGAAAAAATATTTTTAAATCCCAAGACTGGTGAGGCCCCTCTGGTGACTTTACCCTTAGTTGGTGTTAACATGGGACAGGAGGAAGTGTCCCAGAGAAGTGGCTTGATGTGAGAACCTTGCTTCTCTGGAGTCTTGTAACAGCTTGTTGAACTTTGACATTTTCTAGGAGTTGAAAGCAAGTGAAAATCATTAGCATTTTCCCCATCAAAAATGAGATGAGCATCGTGCACATTCTGCCGTCCAGTGAATGAACCCGATGGATTGTCTTTAAATTCAAGCTTCTTAACTGATTTCCTTGGAGACCTTCTCAAGGAGGCTGAGCGGCGACTGTCCTTCACCTTGGATTTAGGTGATGGACTAGAGATAAAGGACCTGACCAAGCGTGTTCTGGGTGACAGTAAAGGGGACTCTCCTCGCACTGCGCTGGACAAAGTTCCTTGAGATCTTGAGAAACAGGCCAGATTTTCTGTGTAAATGGAAACAAAATGTTGATTGGTTTTTAAAAAAAGACACATTTTTAAAGTTTTACATTGATCTATTTGTGGACAACATTGTATACTATAACCATGAGACCTTCTTTCCTCAAGCCCTTGTGATAGAGCTTTATTCTACACCACACAGACAGTCAAGTGACTGCACCACACAGGCAGGGGTGTAGCGTGGTTATGTGCGTTCCCGGTATAATATAAAGAAAAGAGAATTTTTATTCACAAAATAAGTTTTAAAAAAGACACTATACATTTTAAAGTTTTAAACAATTAGAAAATATTTAAATTCTTGGTCTAAAATTGAAGTTTTCTACTTTTCCTGATGACACAATCTTTGATGTATCAATGTTATCAGTCCTGCCATGCTTAATAGCCATAGATGAGTCAATCTAGTACATTCATTTTTATTCGTAATTAATTTTTCATTAACTTTACTTAAGAGAAGCATATCTCGCAGGTGGCATTACTTATGGCACCTGTTAGCAATATTCAAAGCAATGTTAAGCGAGATACTTTCTCTAATTTGAAGGTAAAATTTCAAAGTCAAATATAGATAAGCTGGTCTAAGATAATGAAATGTGTTTTCAAAATTGTGTAATTGCCATCACCTCACTTGAATTTCTGCAGTAACCTCATATTATGAAGAATTCAACTTTCTTTTCAACTGTTTCTCTACATAAGATGACTAACATATTTGCTTCAATCGCCAAAAATTAGCTCTCTCGTTCCTTGATTTCAATGTTCCATTAAAGTGATAAGGTCTCCACATACAAGTTTTATCAAAGTCAAAGCATCCTTACATATTCCATCGGTTTCTCTGTGAGTAGCCCGCCCCTGCAAAGCATTTTTTAGCACTCGGCGTTTGTAAATAATTTGGGAAAATCATTGACTTCATAAAGTACACGTTTCCAGATGTCTAAATCAAAATATTTCGAATAGAAAAAGATTTCATTGTGACTGTTCATGTGTTTAGCTTTTTGTCTGCCTCTGTCAGTATTCTATAGCTTTCAAAATTAACCTAATAATGGCTCTATGGTATAGTCACTATTTTGTATCCTGAAGTCTGTTTAATGCCTTGCCTGTAGCACCTAGTTGATCTTTCCATCGGTGTGTGGACATTGAAAAGCATGCATAACAACGATCTAATGTATTAAAATAGTTAGAGAGTTCATTGGAGAGGTGTGCAAACATATCAGGTTTAATGAACTGTTTGAGCAATTAGGAACTAGTTTGACTTGGAGACTTATGTCTTTGAGTATTTCTAAAACTCCTGTATCCTTTCCAGTCATAATGGAGTATTAACACACGTGCCTCTGCAGTCCTGTATTCTAAGTTCATCAGCTTTAAATACATTTTTAAATCAATCCAGAAATGTCGTAAGCAGATTCATTGTTTTTTCAGTGACAAATCTTTGAAAGAGTCTTATTTCAGATTTTCAATCTTTACAAATCGCACAACTTGGCTTGCTAGATCCTCAAGTGAAATATCTAGAGAGCTATCAAATAGAATAGAATAATATTTAGTCTCTTGTACCTGAAACATTATTTTTTTGTGAACTGTATCTCCTAAAAGTGAAATTTTTTAATTTGAGGTGACAAGTTTTTTGGGCCAATTTTCACATGATGTTCTCGGAGCACTGGATCGTACTTTGTAATCATATGAATCAGTTCCAGAATAGATTTGCACTACTATTGTCCTCACTGTGACCGCAAAAAGTCAAATTCTATTTTTCCAGGATTTAATAATGTCAAACATTCTAACAAGAACTTCTTGCCACTTTGTTTTGTTTTTTACCAACAAGATAATGTTGTTTTTCTTAACATTTATTTGTTAATTCAAGTTCGGTTTCTGATTCCTTCCAATTTTAAGTACCAGCAGATCTGTGTCAGTTCATTAGAATTAGTATCAGAAAAAAAATTATATGCATTGTGGAGTTTGAATTTTTGGCATTAGAAATGCTCACATATTTTAAGATAGTTATTGCAATTCTTTTATTAATTTTATTTTGCCTTTTAAATTTTTTTAATGAAACTTTATTTTAACGTTTTTCATTTTTAGAAGCCAATAAACAACTAGGAAATTGCCGCCCTCAACAAAGTGCCGCCGAGAGCAATCAATTGGCTCATGTTTGAAATTGATAAGTACAGTAATTTTCGCTTCTACAAAAGGAGCCGTTGTCAAATTTGAAGAATCAATTAAGTTTCAAGCAGATCATTGTCACGTTCTCATACTACTTTAGCCTCTTGATTCTTTGGTCCAGTAGCATTGCTATCAGAAGAATTTATATCCTTTATGAAGTTTGAAGTTTTATCAGAAGAAAGGTTCATATATCTTAGGATAGTTCTTTATTAATTTCTTCTGGTTTTATTTTATTTTGATAAAAACTCCACGTTTCAAATGTTCATTCTTAGAAGCCCATTTACAGCCCCCAACAAAAAGCCGCCAGGGGCATTTTCCCTCCTTGCCCCCCTCCCCCCCCCCATTCCACTGAGCACAGACAAAGTCAAGTGACTGCACCACACCCAGCTGTCTTCTATATGATCCACAGGAGACAGAGGTATTTATGTTTTCCATTACTTTTTAACAAAAACAACTCATCTAAATATGTGAAAAAAGGTTAAGGGTCAAACACATAAAGGATGTTGAAAAACAAAGTGCCATGACCACAGGGCATGAATGTCATGCTCTCCTTCACTTGTTAGATGTTTTCTCAGCCCTCTGTTTTTACAACCAACTGATGTGGAATTCCTTCTCAGCCCCCTTTAACAATGAAATCTTTCTTATTTATGATTGGTCTGCCTCATTCCAATAACTAAACCACAGAATTTCAAGTTTTACCCTCAACTTATCTGCTGGTCATAGCACATTTCATAACTGTAGGTTGAAAAGCTACACCTGACTTAAAGACAAGATCACTTTATAGACAGGTATATACTAAACAAGTTTATTTCTATTACAATATGCATTCCACTTCTGGGATAGCAAAATGAAAATACAGACCCTGAGAAGAATTGGCAACGGCACAAGTTTGTGACAGCTCAATGGACCTGGCTACACTGCGGGAAGGTTGTGAATTAGAAGAGTAGAAGGATTCTCGGAGTAAATATCTGGCAGGACGAAACAACGTTGATGTGCCTGCCGGCTGGTCATCTTCATCATCTAAAATATGGAAACAATTATCCATTCTAATCAAAATATGATAAAACATGAAATAATACCTCAGACCTCTGATAATTATTGTTATTAGGTGTCACAATTTTTGGATATATACTCCTTCAGGGGAAAATAAAACTTTTGATAAATGAATAATATATTAATAAATTATTTCTCAATATTACAACATTGAGCTCAATGACAGAACCTTCCTTTCACTTTTAGAAATCATTAATGTGCAATTAGATAATACACAAAAACTACCTTAAATTACTGGTGTAATAAACTTATGAATTAACAATTATAAAACCAACATAAAAGTAATAAATCCATTTCACCTTTCAGTGGGGACTCTGCTATAACCTGTTCCTCTGTATTATTATGTTCCACTTTCCTACGCTTCGCTTGACGTTGTAAAAGTCTCTGAGAAGTCTGTTTATGAGAAGGAGTTCCAAAAACTAAAGTCTTGGGCTTATCTGTCAGGGGAAAACATCAGTTTTTAAAATGACAATAAAAAAAGTATACAATTTGTAATCGTTACAAAAATATTTCCTTGCAACCCAAAATTCATTAATGATAACTAAAGGTTTAATTAGACTCAAGTCTTACCAGAGCTTCTGGAACTTTTGTGTTTTCTCTTCCGCCTGGGAGTAGCTTCATCTTTTGATTTGGTGTTGATTGTTTTAGCTTTGTCAGAGAATAAATTTCTCTTGGCTTTGCTGATATCAACTGATGATGTGAGAGCTGTTGATTACCAAATGAATGTTATTTCTTAATAATGACAAGAAGTGTAAGAATTTAAAGAATATCCAATTGACACATTACATAAAAATTAATATTCAAATATCAATGTACCGTATATACTCGTTCTAAAGCCGACTTATTTTGTTTACAAAATCTAGGGGAAAAGGTTGGGAGGGGGGGGGGTCGGTTTACGAGCGGGTCATAGGTGATTAATGAAACATTTCTGTTGTTATTTACTGACTTTTTTTAAAATGCAATATAAAACATTTTCTTTTTGTTTTAATACAATAAAAAGCCTTCTTGCGAATTCTATAAAAAATGACATCCATCTTATCTGTTATTCAAATCTCTTTGTCTTCAACCAAAACAGAAGTAAACAATCATAATGACCAATTTAGCTTTTAGTTTTTAAAAAATTTGTACCATTTTGTTTACGCTGTCCTATTATTTTTTGGGGGTATGCTTATGAGCGGGTTACACACTTTTTATACTATTCTCTTCCAAAAGATGGGGGGTCGGCTTAAGAACGAACAAGCTATAGATTGAGTATATACTATATACAGTATGTTATGAGAAAATTAATTCAAAAAGTATTTATTTCAATTTACCTCCGTGTTTTCTTCGAGACGTGCGCACTTTAACCTTTTCTTTCACTGCTTTCTTTGTTTCCACCTGCAAATCATATTTCACAGTTATTTAAACATTATAATGCTAATGTTGACAATTCTGTCAATTAAAATTTATAGTGATATTATAAATGCTTCAATACTTTGTATATTTTAAATATTCTAAAGTACAGTAGCACCACAAGTGGATTATTTTATTCAGTTTACACATTAAATTAATTTCAAAATCATTTTTTTAAAAAGGATTTATTGAGGCTTCAACAATCAGAAAATTTAACAAAATGCTACAAGTAAGACATCTTTATTCAAAGTGCAACCAAAAACAATGACATGTATAAATGATTCATTTGGAATATCTCAATGGCCTCAATATTGAGATTTCATTTTCTAAAGATCATTTCATTCCCTACAATAAATATATGCAGTTGTTTTTTTTAAAAGGAAAATAATTGGTTTATTTCTATATTTTTATTGTTTGTCAAAGTGAGGGCAGCACTGTCTACCACTATGGTCCAGTAAAGGATCTTTTTCAAGAGACATAACTCTGCTGGTCCGTAAAAACTTCCAACAAAGAGTTCACACCACATTCTTAAATATACCGAGTATCTGTTCAACTGCATTAAACACCCATGGGTTGATCCGAAAAATGAAACAGCTGATTTATGATGTATGAGATGACTCCATTTTATAACTAATTAAAATAAAAAACTGGATGCAAGATTACAATCACAAATTTTGAAATAAAAAATGAAATAGATTACCTTGACTTTGGGTTTGACTAAGATCTGTCTGGTCTGCCTAAAGTCTGATATACTTGGGTGTTGCTTGAACTTGCACCTAGACATGAACAAATGTGCTTGATGACTTGGAATTAGTGAAGAAATGTAAATGCTCAAAAGACAAAACAATTTACATAAGAAATGCAGTCAGGCTCATGAGGAAGACCTATTGAAAGATGACAACATGACTAGCCTCCCTTGCTGTGAGACTGGTTCTATATCAGAACAAGACTGCCAACCAATACTAGTTTAAACCTTCTGGTGTTGACCTTGTTTGCTATGTATGCTCTCAATACTGGATATTATTATTATTTTGATAATTATTCCCCATGGCCAGGACATTATTTTGGGATGAGGCAAATTTGATAGGTTTGCAAATTATGTTGTAACTTCTTTGTTTAAACATACTATTTGTATAATATGTATAGACAATAGGAATTCTCATTGAATAAGAAGACTGGTAATGACATGAAAAACTAGACTGCTAAACAATGCTTGTTTACATGTGAGATGTCTACTTTACAATGCTTGTTTACATGTGAGATGTCTACTTTACAATGCTTGTCTACATGTGAGATGTCTACTATACAAACCTTCTCATTGGTTGTGAGGACTGGTCAGATAAATGAGAACCAGGCTGTGTAGATCCAGGTGCACTAAATAAACTGTCTTCATTGGTCACTGATACTGGGTCTGCCATGACACTACCTGGGGCAGCAAATTCAGCAAGGACGGTTGGGAGAGGGAGCATCAGTTCCTCATAGACATCAGCCACAAGTTGTGGCACAGTACTTGAGTAACTGATTTTAAAAAACCAACAAAAAAACACAACTTAAACCATATTTGAAAATATGTTGTCATTTCATCATCCCCTATTTGCCTTACATTATCATTTTGGCACAGTTTTGTAATTTTCAAAGTACAGGAAGTCCTCGGGTTATGCTGGAGCCGACTTAAATTGTTTTGTGGTTATGAACACGCCCCCATAAAAATATAAAAAATTACGCGTCATGCCGTCTTACGCGGTTTAGCGTAGTAAGCGAAGTAAACAAACGCGAGCTAGTTTTGAGCGTGCGGCGGAAGAATATGATTTGTTGTGGTTGTAGGGCAAGGAAGACAGGGTTGCTCCCTACGATCAGTCTCAGTACATACACCATTTTGGTTGTTTTAAACTGTCTCTCTCTCTCTCTCTCATGTTTTATCGATTTTTTGTTTTTTTTAAAAAACTTTTTTCCCTTGGTTATGGCTCCAAAGAGTAAGATGGTAGTGCATCAAAGAAAAGAAAGGAAATCACCATGGAAGTTAAAATGGACATTATAAAGCAATCTGAAAAGGGAGAAACCCCAACAAATATTGGCCAGTCGCTTGGCCTTATCAAAGACAGAGAGCGCATTGTTGAACATGTGAAAGGATCTGCTCCTATGAAAGTGACAACCTATCAGCGTAGTGGTCTAATTATTGACATGGAAAGATTATTGGTGCTTTGGTTGGAAGATCAAAATCAACTGCGTATTATGTCATTAAAAGTTCAGTAATTTACAGTTTACTTTTTTAAAAAAATGTTTGCGACTTAACTGAAAATCGGGTTACGACACGTCTTAAGAACAGATCAACGACATAACCCAAGGACTCTCTGTGTATGATTTCTCAGGATAAGCCAGGGATTTAACAAAATATCTTATAAAGAAAGAAATATAATAATTAGACAATCGACTTACTTGTTGACAACAATGTTATTTAGAAAATCTAGTAGACTTGTAGCTCCAATTAAAAATGATAATCCTCTTAACAGATATGCTAACTGCAAGGAAGAAGAAGAAAACATAACTAGTTACTAGATGATTAAAATAAAATGTAAATATTTGATGATATTCATATTTAATGATTCAAGATTCAAACGTTAAACTTGCCTTTAGTAACAAATGAGTTACTTTCTATTATTAGTAAAACTCATTCTGACTACATTTTGATTATTTTTTAGCTGGATAATTTACAATCAACGTGTGATGACAATGTAAGAAAAAAGTTTACTTCATCAAGGGCATTTTCATGCTGTGAGGTATCAGAATCCCTTAGCAAGGACTTCAGCTCTAGTAACAGCAACGTTTGCAGCTTGTACCTAATTTTTTAAGCATAGTAATGGAGTGTCAGGTTTTAGTTAATATATACATATCTTTACCTAATTCATTCAAACCACTTTTCATTTTAAAAAGCATGAATCAAACAATAGATTAAATAAAAACAAATGATATAAGACACCAAAATAAAAGAGAAATCATATTGATTGAATATATTGTAGCTGTATGAAAGATGAGAACATAAGGCACTTGCTCCACAATTTTAGAACCATGCTCTGTCTGAGACGTCACAGAATACTTTTCCTTCAACTTGGTTGATGACAACAGTAAATGTTTCTCAATGAAGTGCACAGCTGACTTTTGAGGATTGCTGGTTTGTGTTGTGGCCATGAAACGAGTGGTGACCGTCACCATGGTTTGGATGGTGCTCTCAAGGGCTATGCCAGCCTCTAGCACCTCATCATACTGCGTCTTAAGAAAACAGCCGAGATCCACTTCAGTTTTCAAATCTGAAACACAGGTACTTGTGACAGATTCAATATAATTATTGATCATCATCAACAATTTCAATCGTTAACAATTTTCTATTTAAATAAAAGAAATTTAAGATGCCTCATTAAAGAGAAAAGTCAAATATGTATGACTTGAGGAATGCTGAGCATTCATTGAATATTTTACCTGGATATTTTTGATTTGGAAAACCATATAAATATAATTCTCAATAACTTTTTAAATTGAATTCTCAGTGTGCCAGTGAACAAAGTCTTTGACTTGAATAAAACATTCAGATTACATTCTTAGTGTGCCAGTGATCTAAGTCTTTGACTTGAATAAAACATTCAGATTACATTCTTAGTGTGCCAGTGATCTAAGTCTTTGATTTGAATAAAACAATCAGATTACATTCTTAGTGTGCCAGTGATCTAAGTCTTTGACTTGAATGAAACAATCAGATTACATTCTTAGTGTGCCAGTGAACAAAGTCTTTGACTTGAATAAAACATTCAGATTACATTCTTAGTGTGCCAGTGAACAAAGTCTTTGACTTGAATAAAACAATCAGATTACATTCTTAGTGTGCCAGTGAACAAAGTCTTTGACTTGAATGAAACATTCAGATTACATTCTTAGTGTGCCAGTGAACATAGTCTTTGACTTGAATAAAACATTCAGATTACATTCTTAGTGTGCCAGTGAACAAAGTCTTTGACTTGAATGAAACATTCAGATTACATTCTTAGTGTGCCAGTGAACATAGTCTTTGACTTGAATAAAACATTCAGATTACATTCTTAGTGTGCCAGTGAACAAAGTCTTTGACTTGAATAAAACATTCAGATTACATTCTTAGTGTGCCAGTGAACAAAGTCTTTGACTTGAATGAAACATTCAGATTACATTCTTAGTGTGCCAGTGAACAAAGTCTTTGATTTGAATAAAACATTCAGATTACATTCTTAGTGTGCCAGTGAACAAAGTCTTTGACTTGAATAAAACATTCAGATTACATTCTTAGTGTGCCAGTGAACATAGTCTTTGACTTGAATAAAACATTCAGATTACATTCTTAGTGTGCCAGTGAACAAAGTCTTTGATTTGAATAAAACATTCAGATTACATTCTTAGTGTGCCAGTGAACAAAGTCTTTGACTTGAATAAAACATTCAGATTACATTCTTAGTGTGCCAGTGAACAAAGTCTTTGACTTGAATAAAACATTCAGATTACATTCTTAGTGTGCCAGTGAACAAAGTCTTTGACTTGAATAAAACATTCAGATTACATAAAACTCTATCATGGTTCCCACGTTTTTAGCAGCAAAAAAATTCAAGACTATTTCAAGACTTTTTCAAGACCATAATAGAAAAATTCAAGACTAAAAACCGAGACGTCGCAGCATTTTTAAAAAACAGAAATATTTCCCGACTTTCAGGACCGGGAAAATTAATTTTAAAATTCCCGACTTTTTCCCCGATATCCCGACTGCGTGGGAACCCTGCTCTATTAGTCCTAATATATGAACGAGGACAGCAGATGCCAGTGCTTTGATATGTTCAAATATCTGGTGGCCATCAAGATGATTATAAATATTGGCAACGAAATCCTAAGTTCATAAAACTGATTAAAAACTCATTAGAAAAAAACATGTGATATACCTGAGTCCATGACTGCAGTAGAAAAGTTTGATCTCTTCTCAGGGCTTTGAGGTACAGATACTACACTAGAGTTACTTTCCTCTGCCATAGCAAAACTGGCACTTCTTGCCTTGTCCACCATCAGCCTGCCTCGGCTCAGGTTAGAAGATCTCAAATGGCGGACAGAGTGATGAGATGTTACAGAACCTGAATCGGATCCACCAGAATTGACCTTTGGTTCTCGAAAAGCTAAATAAACAATATATTAAAAAATTATTCAAGAATTTGAAAGAGTCACTTGGAGAGTTTTAAAAATGATACAGCGGTACCCCCCTTAAAGAACCGATTGCGCAACTCATGATCCGTACAAGGAACGCTGCTGCAAACACCCCTGTGACTCACAGAGTGAGCATTGCCCCGCAAAACAAACGCGCTTGTTCCTACGGCATGCAGTGAACCACATGTCAAAGGAACGTCGACGCTCGCTGGGAAAATGGCAGACAAAGCGGCCATAACGAACAATCATGGCAAGTTTGTTGCTTTTATTTTTCAAAAGTTTCTTATCTTTTTTTTGGCTAACTTTTCAAGAACCCAAGACTTGCTGGAGTTGAATAACAGGCTGTTCCTTCCACTCAACAACAGTGTCACTTGTGAATCACATTATTAGTGACGGAGAGGTCACGTGAGAGAAAGAGCGGGAAAGGCGTTGGGGGTCCTGGGTGTCATGGCGGATGGTGTGTGTTTTGAGAACTCCACTTTGTATAACCTCAAATTAGATCTCATGTATATAGTATACATATTAAAGTTGTTTTATTGAAACCAATTCTTCAGAGGATTATTGGATGCAAGGTTACGTATTGAGAGAACGCCTACAAGATACATTAATAAGTAAACTAGTTACATTGGTGTCAAGAAGTGAAAAAACATTGAATTGTTATCACGTAACAGAAATTTGATAAAGAGAGGTTTCGTGGAAGTGACAAGTATTGTGTATTTCAAAAAGGAAAATATTCATTAAAAGAAGAAATATTGTGAGCCATCATAATTTGTGAATAGTCAAGTTCGTGGGCAGCGTTAAATAAACTTTTGTGGTTCAATGAAATATTTGATACATTAATTTTTCAAGATGGCGGCTTGCCTTACCGCATAACTACACGCACTGAATCTGGGTCGAGGCAGATTAAGCACACAGTTTCCACGTGACACAGGCCATTACTAATAACTCCAAGAAAGAACTGTAAATAAACCTTGAACTTGAGAAGCTATGGACTATTAACAACTGTGTCAGTGTGAATTATAAATCAAGGAACGGAATTCGTATCCATTCATTGTGTGGAAAGAGTGATATTTGCAATTTGGACTATTAGATTGAACCAATAAAAAACTACTATAAATTTCAGAAATTTGACTAAGTGGCGTATTTTATTCAAAACTTTGGACCATCGGATGTGTTTTGTCAATCTGAGGGAGCGTATATATAAAGTATACTTAAGACCCCGTGTGAGGATGCTTTGTTGCCTCATTTTGTCAAAATCAAATTTAATGGTTTAGATGTGTCACTTGTTTGGACTTAACGTATTTTAAATTCAAGATTTTTACCTTAATAAATAAATACCTACATTCCTTACCGAATTGCTTGACTCATATTATTCCATATAACTAAACATGGATTACTATAAAGAATTCCCTGCCATAGCCAAAGAATTTGGCTTAAGTGGTAAAGAATTGAAAGACTTTGTTGAAGAGAAAGTCAAAATTGCTGAAGAAAAGGAGAAGCTAAGAATAGCTGAAGAAAAAGAAAGGCAAAAAATTGCTGATGAAAAAAAGAGGCAAAGACAAATAATTGAGAGAGAAGAAAGAGCTGCAAGAAGAGAACTTGAACAACTTAAAAATGACAACTTAAGACTACAAATTGATTTAGAGAGTAGAGGCCACAATCCTGGTAATAGGTAATGAAACGAATAGAAAGTCAGCACCAAAAGACACTATCAAAGTTAGAAAATATGATAGCTAGAAAGAAAAAATGGATGTTTATCTGGATTATTTTGAATCCATAATGGCCATGAAAGGTTATGATGAAGAAGATTGGCCAGCGCAACTGATGACTTACAAACAGTATAGCCAAAGAAGACAAAAACATATATAAAAATGTCAAAAAGGCACTTCTGTGTCATTTCGGAAAGTCAGAAAATGATTATAGAAAAGAATTTCATGAAATGAGAATCAAGATGGACAAAGATCCACAGATAATAGTGCATGAAGCACAAGTTAAATTAACAAAATGGCTGGAACTTACAGCAATAGATACAAGCAATCTAAAGGCCATACTAGACATGGTGTTAATTGACAAGTTCTTAGAAAATGCAACACCAGCTCTATTCACATATTTAACTGATAAGAAAGTTCATACTCAAGCAGAGCTAACAAATGCATTATGCACATTCAAAGACTCTCATCCAAATGTGGAAATGGATAAGAGACAAGATATCTTTGCAGCAATACAAATTAAAAACCAAGAAAAAAGACAGGGAATGAGAAACCAGAGTCTGCCAAACCAAGGCAACAGACAAACTATTTGCTGGTACTGTAACAAGCCAGGACATATGGCGAGGCAGTGTTACCACAATAAAGGACAACCAAATAGAGTGTCACCTAATGGCAGCCCTATAAGAAAGAAAACAGAAGAAAAATCAAGACAAGATCACTTTGAAAACAAAGGTAGACAAGCATGGAAAGAAAAATATAATCATAATTCCAGACATAGAGATTATGATCAAAGTAGACAATCATGGAGAGACAGATATAATCATAATTCCATATATATAGAGATTATAATCAAGGTAGAAGATCATGGAGAGACAGATATAGTTTTGATTCCAGAATAAGAAATTTTGATCAACCATGGAGAAAGAATGAAAACCAAGACATGAATGATAGAAATAGAAGAAAGATGAATCGAGAAGGAACAAGTACATGTGACACTGTAGCCACTATTGACAATCACATATATGATAAAAGGGATGAAGACCATAGTAGCAGAGATAAAGATGGTACTAGTGAATCTGAAACCATTCGTGTGGAATCATCTGAAGTAGGAAGAACAATTGGTTGTGTATTAAGCAGAATCAAAGACAGATAAAGACAATGATTTTCAGATAAAGCTTTCTACTGACAGTGACTCATCTGGTCGAAATTCTATTGAATTATCTGGAAGCAAAAATGACATCTCAAAAGCTAAGCAACTTATTCAAGATGCTGGAATTGATATTGTGAACGGACATAATCGTGGTCGTGGTTGGTGAATTGTTGAACATTTAATAGGCTGAAGAAGCATTGAAAGCCCAACGATTTGAATTCATACTCGTCAACTGAAGAATGACTATTATTTAACTAGGCTATGCTATTAGCCGACTACAAATTTGACATTAAACCTGTTAAAGGAAAAGACAATGTGGTTGCAGACATATTAAGTAGAATGACAATAAATAAAGACATTCTGTGAATTCCTAAATGATAAAACCAGAGACTGTATTAAACAGACATTCTGTGAATTCTTAAATGATAAAACCAGAGACTGTATTAATATTAGTATTTTTATTCAGTGAACCATAGACAAGGAGCAGTGTTTGGATTCCAATGGACAATATATTTAATTTTAATAATATTGATTGTTAAAAATATTTTAGTTACACAAAATTATAGTTGTGTTAAAATTCCATTTTCATCTTTTCAGCACAGGCAGACTGTTGCAGTCCTACAGATTTTTTTCTTATTGATTTTCATGTCTAGATATTGTGTGTAAAGTAATGATTGTCCAATGATGATAAATATTTGAGCTTTGAACATAGATATAGATTAATTTGATTTTATTAAGACCAAACATTTTGTATTTCATAAACATTTTTTTTAAAGGATGGGAGGTTAATGTCACGTGTGAATCACATTATTAGTGACGGAGAGGTCACGTAAGAGAAAGAGCGGGAAAGGAGATGGGGGTGTCAGAGTCCTGGGTGTCATGGCGGATGGTGTGTGTTTGAGAACTCCACGTTGTATAACCTCAAATTAGATGTCATGTATATAGTATACATATTAAAGTTGTTTTATTGAAACCAATTCTTCAGAGGATTATTGGATGCAAGGTTACGTATTGAGAGAACGCCTACAAGATGCATTAATAAGTAAACAAGTTACAAACAGGCCACTGAAGCCAGAGCATCCCAGCCCGTCTGCGCCCACTGTTGGAAGTGTAAAATTCCAGCTCTGACTGTGACAGCAACTAAAAACTGGACTAGTAATGTATGCGTGCGAAAACTGTAAATAAGTGTGTGTCCTCCTCATCCCACCTCCCAACAACACCTAACCCTGCTTGGTGAGTATTTACTAACACTTCACTTGCCCCTGAACATTGCCTGTCCTCTTTTTTTCATATTTTTGTTGAAATTTGTGCTGCCCCGGAACTAATTCATTCATTTCCCATAGACGTATGTGGAAAAATCGCGTTTCGCTTAGCGCACTCTTCGCTTAACAAACGCAGCGCTGGAACGGATTGCGTTCGTTAAGGGAGGTACCGCTGTATTTTAAATGACATTGTATTGTTTTTAATTTACTGTTTTTTTAAAAAATAAATAGTAAACATGAGAAATCAGTTTCTTAAAACTATTTCTAAGGAAATATTACTGTGATAATTGGGCATGTAAATAAAAATCCTGGTATTTATATTATCAACATCACATGACATGTAAAAGTTCTTGAACTACATATGACAGAATCTGATGGTAACTGAATAATACGTCAGTCTCACCACAGATTGGAGTGCTAGTTGATGGCTGGAAATGTTGAACCAATTCAGGCGGCTGCTTTTCTTTGGCATAATATCTTTGAAGCTCTTTCAAAAAGGATTTATCCACTTGGGATCTATGGTTGTCTAATCCTATCCTATAACAAAGAAAAGTGATTGGTCACAATAATTATGTTACTTAGTTCATTGAAAACATATTTTGAAAAAATGTAAGTCTTAAGTCAATTAAGTTAAGAGACTACTACTGATATCTTCATTGTTGTAATTCACTTTAAAAGATAAATGAAGATTTACGAAGTAAATATTACCCCTCCCCCCACCTACCAAACACTACAAGAATATTAATTCTTCTATTCTATTGAATAAAAATAAATAAATAAACATGGCTGTCAAATTATGGCACACATGAGAAATCTCTTCAAAATATCATTGTGCGCGATTTGATAGATTAGCATAGAGGAGGCAGTACATGAAAAATTGACAAGTCCTTATTCATTTCAACTTTGTTTTTCTAATCCCACAATGCTGCTATCAACATTTAAATCTCTAAAAAACAAAAAATGCAAGACTAGGCATAAACCAGGGCATGGATAACCATAGGACACAATAATCTTCTGTATAGAAGGAGCATCTGTAATAGATAGATAAGAAACCTCATTGGTTGAGGAGACAACCTGTCCACATTTGTTTCTCTCTTAACACCACGGAGACATGAAACTTAGAAGTGTTTATTTCAATTGTATAGACATACCTGTCATTTAGTTTAGATATCAAACCAGACATATTGCCCAAACTTCCAGCTGTGTGCCAGGAATTCATGCAATGACTTTGAAATATTGTCTCATTCTCAACAGTTCTATAGGTTCCTTGAATGACCATGAAAGAACATGTTATTGGTGCAATGGGTAAGAATAACACAGGAGAGGCCCAACTAAATGACCACACTGGCAAATATGACATTATGTTGACTCTTTAAGCTAATAAATTAAAGCAAACACAATAAAATAATATTCTTAGTTATTTACTTTCTCTTAGAGTAGACAATTCTTAGAAAATTATGCTTATACATAAATAATAATTCTCTACATTTAATTAAGTTTTGACATTTATAAAATTCAACTTATTAAAAAAAATTTATAACAATAATTTAAAATAGAGCTTATAAAATGCATAAATGGAGTGCAATGGCAAAATATTGCGATTTACTCAGCACCCATCAGACAACAATATATTTTGATTTACTCAGCACCCATCAGACAACAATATATTGTGATTTACTCAGCACCCATCAGACAACAATATATTGTGATTTACTCAGCACCCATCAGACAACAATATATTGTGATTTACTCAGCACCCATCAGACAACAATATATTGTGATTTAATAAGCACCCATCAGACAACAATATATTGTGATTTACTCAGCACTCATCACACAATATATTGTGATTTACTCAGCACCCATCAGACAATATATTGTGATTTACTCATCATCCATCAGAAAACAATATATTGTGATTTACTCAGCACCCATCAGACAACAATATATTGTGATTTAATAAGCACCCATCAGACAACAATATATTGTGATTTAATAAGCACCCATCAGACAATATATTGTGATTTACTCAGCACCCATCAGACAACAATATATTGTGATTTAATAAGCACCCATCAGACAACAATATATTGTGATTTAATAAGCACCCATCAGACAACAATATATTGTGATTTACTCAGCACCCATCAGACAATATATTGTGATTTACTCAGCACCCATCAGACAATATATTGTGATTTACTCAGCATCCATCAGATAACAATATATTGTGATTTAATAAGCATCCATCAGACAACAATATATTGTGATTTAATAAGCACCCATCAGACAATATATTGTGATTTACTCAGCACCCAAATAGGCATGAAATAAAATTAAAAATCCTAATTTATCACTTATATAAAACAACAACTACCTTTACTTCCTGCTGACTTGATGTTTTTAAAGTGCCATGTCAGGTTCTCAAGGAGGTTTAATTTTGAACAGTCTGTCTTCTCTACTCTCTTATGACTATTTAAATGTGCCTTCTCATTGCACTGCAATAAAGCCTTTTCAGTAATAAAGTTTTCCCTTGAGGACAGTATGGACAGTGATCCTACTCCATGAGTGTAAGGTTTCAATAAACCCAAACAACAGAAAGGCTGCGTTTTAGGTTTGATGCGTATTACCTGAAATAAATATGACCACATAATTTTTAACGAAGAAGACTTAACTTTAAAAATTAACTTTTATGGCTGTTTGGAGCATGCTTTTATTTTAAAAAATACATAATTCATAAATTAAAAATAAATTGCAGTTTTTTAAATTGTTTTTTTCTTCCTTTATTTCAAAAATATTTTTATAGGGAATTTTCAAATAAATTTTGTTTTGATAGAACCATTCTATGAACCAGATAAGAAATAAAATCATTGTACCCCTAAAGCTTGAGATGTGTACAAATGCTGGATGAGTTGTCTCATCTGCTCAGAACTACTGGCCTCAATAAAGTAACAGGACACAACATAAGTCACCAGGAGGTCACTAGCATGGGAAGAATCAACACAACCCTCTAAACTCAAAGCTGCATCTGTCAAATCTAAATGATTTGCTTCTCTTAAATATCCAGCAACATCTATCAATGATGAGGGGTTATGTTCCTTTGTTCTAGAGAAATCAAAATAATAAATTGATTTATGAATTGAAAATATAGTGAAATGTACAGAAATTATTACAAGTATATATTGTCTTTATTCAGAACCATGGTTACCAAACCAGTGGGTGGTAGAAGATTTTTAGAATGAAGCTGCAAACAATAAAAAAAAAGGACTGCATGATTGTCATGACATGTTGTTTTAATTGTGTATCTAAAAGGTAGATTATTACATCCAACATTTGAAGCATCTATTTTATGTTTACTTTTATCATATTATGACCTAAATTGTACCATATAGGATAACTAGTCATTTTCTTTGCTTCTATAAAAATGTGTAATTGGTAACAAAAATAGAGTTTTAAGTTTATTTTTTATTTTTATTTTTAAAAATAAATTTAAAAATTTCAAACTAGTCATTTATAGATGAAAAAGATTTTTTTTAAATTTCTATTTTTTCTCACAAGTTTGTTTATTACAGAATAGCATTTAAAATAGATTCAAATTTTATATGTATTTAAATACAATTAATAATTTAATTAAATAAATAAAAAAAGATTGACAAACCTTTTACTTTGAGATAGCGAAACAGGAATCAGTGTGACTGGCATTTCAGTAATACCTTGAAATTAAAAACAAAAT
This sequence comes from Ampullaceana balthica, assembly GCA_944989445.1. Lineage (NCBI taxonomy): Eukaryota > Metazoa > Mollusca > Gastropoda > Lymnaeidae > Ampullaceana > Ampullaceana balthica. Next base: position 710,765 of record CALYLW010000172.1, on the reverse strand, counting down.
AAAGAACCATGAATGCTTAAGTAGTTCTTAATGAAGACTATCTTTGTATTTAGTTAAATAAATATAAAATTATTATTTAATTTTGTATGCACACATAGCAGTTAATAAAGAAATAAAACTAGTACTTTTTCCTGATAAGATGACCATTATATTGTCTTTGTTATGACTAGAGCATTCATCTGACATTAAAATCTTGGATAAACTTGATTCTGTAGAAAAACTGTTGAGTAAATCTGGGAGTTGGTCAATATCACTGTGTGGTGTACACGTCTTTGTGGATGAAGGTATAAATCTGAGAATAACATCTTTGGACAGGAAATAACCTCCAAGCTTTTTACAAGCATCTTTCAAAATAGAAACAGCTGTAGCTCTATCACTCTGCAATGTAAATGTATATAGAGTTGAGCATCTTTAAGTTAAAATTCATGAAACTATACCCGTAGAAAATAAATTATTTACAATTCCATTATTAACCCCTTTACCGTTCTTTTATTTTTTGGAATTGCAACCCATTTCTGTCACTTTAATTTTTTTTTAAAAATAATAATAATTTAAAAGGTTTTTTAAATTTTTATTTAATGTTCTTCATCTATTTCTTGAGTATTTTCAAGTTCTAAATCATCTGGATATCGCCATGGCTAAATAAATAGTAAAATCACAAAATGATAGTGTACCATCTTCTATGGCATAAGATAACTTATACATCTTATCTTATCTGTTTATAGACGCTCCTTCTATACAGAAGATTATTGCGTCCTACGCTTATCTATGGTTTGTGTTTAGTCCTGCATTTTTATTAGAGATTTAAATGTTGATAAAGTGTTGGTTTTCCTGGATTCTTCAGGCAACCCATTCCACGCCCGAATTCCGGACGGGAAGAAGGAAAACTTGTATGTGTTTGTTCTTGCATACGGAATAAGAAAGGTGTTTTTATCCTAATGTCTATCTGAGGGTTGTATTAAGTTATCTTTGTGTTGTATTTCTAAATTAGAATTAATTGCCTTATGTATGATTACTACTTTGCTATTGGTTCTTCTATCCTCTAGTGTTTCAAGGTTTAATGATTTAACTAATGGTGTTATTCTTGTCAGTTTCGAATATTCTCCAGTAATGAATCTGGCAGCTCTTTTTTGAATTTGTTCTAGTTTATCAATGTTTTCTTTGGTGGATGGGTCCCATACAGAAGATGCATATTCTAGTACAGGTCTCACCAAAGTGAGGTAGCATTTTAGTTTTATATCTCTATTACATTTGTTAAAGTTCCTTTTTATAAAGCCTAAGGTTTTGTTTGATTTTTTAATAACTTCATTGACATGGGGATTCCATGATAGTTTCTCATTTATTAAGACTCCTAAGTATTTTGCATCTTTAGTTTGGGTCAGTTCTTTTCCATGAATGTAATATTTTGAATTTATTTGTTTCTTTTTCTTTGTTACTCTTAACAGTTGACACTTTTCTGGGTGGAAAGACATACTCCAGTTAGTTTCCCATTTTATCAATTCATCTAAGTCTTTTTGTAAAATTTTGCTATCTTGTTCTGATTTAATTGTTCTATAGATTATACAATCATCAGCAAATAACGTAACTTTAGTACCTGTTGAGATGTTGTTGGGTAAATCATTTATATAAATTAAAAAGAGTAATGGACCTAGCACAGTTCCTTGTGGAACTCCTGAGTTAACCTTTATTGGTGCAGATTTAGATCCATTAACTATTACAGTTTGCTCCCTGCCCAAAAGGAAGTCTTGGATCCAGTGATGTAAGGAACCTGAGATTCCAAAGTAGTTAAGTTTTTTAAGTAAACTAAGGTGGTGAACTTTAGTTTACATTGAGAACTAAATTATTCATAATTTTTAACTTTTTGCCAAACATATTAGGAAAAGAAAATGTCTTATCGTATGTTATTGGATTGTAGATAGAACAAAATACACAAACATTGATGACGTACATCACAACAAATAAATGTACGGTGTACCATATTTGCAATGAATCAGAAAATGGGAAAAATATAAACAAAAAAGTTTGGTTTTGGGTTTCAGGGGTTCTTTCAGCGCTCTTGGTATACTGCGCCCCTTGCCCATCAATATTGCCAAAAGATTGCAGCTACATAATGCCCAGATGTGGTTAAATGCACTAGAACGATGTTATTCAGTTTGGATGAGCTTACTCGAGGCCACGGCGCTACGGTAGTCTTTTATTTATTTAGACGAGCTAACTCGGGGCAACCGTTTGTCGGACCAATTTAGCAGCCCGAGTTAACTCGGGATGAACGGTAAAGGGGTTAAATAGAAATATTTTTTTTTAATCCAGAAAAAAACTTTAAGTACTTAACCTAATTTTATATATTGAATAGGGGTCTACCAATATAAATTTTTGCTGATATTGCAGATACCGATGTTTTTTTTGCTGATATGAGTATTTGTTAGGACAAAAACCAAAGGTCATATTTGATGATATGAGTATTTGTTAGGACAAAAACCAAAGGTCATATTTGATGATTTAGCAGTATTTCATCCAAACTCTAATCATCCTAATAAGCCTTCTAATCCTGGCCCTAATACTAAATTCTGTATTGGGGGTATCAAAATCCTCCAGTAATGCAAAAACTATAAATACACAATATATAAATATATATATAATCAAGTATAAAACAATAAATAATTGAATTCGCAAATTCTCTTTCCTATTACATGTAACTTTTTCCAGGATAGTGCTCTAGGATCATTAAAATCTCAAACGACTGATTGATCAAGTACAGCAGTAAAGGAGGTTGGAATGTTGATGATGGAGATGCAGGCTGCGATTGCACCATAGCACATATTGATTTAGCTTTGTTGAACTGAGCATATTCAATTACAAGCTTATTTTTTAATGTGGCTAATCAGATTAGTCATCAAGTATGACTTAACTTCTTTTCCCCCACGATAAACTGCAGCATTAGGAAACAAATCGTACAACTTCATTTTAATTATAAGTGTGTGTCGATTAAGGTTTTCCGGATGCCGTGTTCATTCTTCTATGTCAATTCGCTTTCTGCTTCTTTCTTTTCCTTTTAAACAATGCAGGAATATGGATCGAGGATATTTTGTTTTTATATAAAATAAGGTAATACCGTAATAATCGGGATAAAATAACACTTAAATATAGATTTAGATTAATTTATTATTTTTACAAACTACTTTAACAATATCATAGCCCATAGCACGCTGTATTTTGGCTGTACATATTAATACTAGCACTCTTTTGGTTATTTCAACACCGATATCGGGATCGATATATTAATTTGTGGAGATATTTATAAATCTAAATGATAAATTATTTTTCTAAAATTTTTTGGTCAAAATGTCACTTATTATGAAATATCGGTGATGTCAATATCGGGACATATACATGCTACCGATACTGAATACTGCTGATACCCTGATATCGGTGCTGATATATCGGCAGACTCCTAATATTGAAATCATTCTTTGGTCTTAGGAGCAATCCATAAATGATGTCATACGTCTAACATGGAGAGGAGGTGAGGAAGAGGTCAGGAGGGTGAGGGAGTGAAACAATAGAAGGGAAACTTTTATTTTTAATTGTCCTGCACTGAATAATAAAAAATTTTGTTGGGTTTGTAGGAGACAGTGAAAGTGGGGCTACAGATGTTTGTGATCTTATATTGGGAGGTAGATTTAAAATTATTTTTGACCATTTGTGATTATGGGGGATGTGGATAAAATCTGAAAAATTTGCATTAAATTATTTATAGATTGCCAAATAGTTTTTCAAATTTATAATTAGGCATGGAGTCAATTAAAGAGCAACATTAACTGATTTTAAACAGTTAAAAATCATGCAATTGCTGTGCAATCAGTTTTAAAATAAAGTATTTAAATAAATGTATTCTTGAAGAACATGAATGAACTAACAAAATCTTAAATCTTTATGAACCAAACAAATGTCTGCGAATGAGAGATCCTGATCTGACTATGTGTAACGTATGCTTGCAATATTATGTTACCTTTAAAATAAAGATATCTCACTTGCAGAAACTGGTGAAATTACTGATTAATGAATCCTAACAAAAATTAAATAAGATTCAAAATTTTAAAACTGAATAAAATAATTCTCTGATGGTGCTAATGCTTCTTGTGATATTTTAATTTTAAATGATAGATAGTTTTTTTAAACATTTATTAGGGGCAAAAATTTGCAAGCCAAAAGAACAGGACTTGCTCAAATATCAAGCAAGGCAATCTCAAGGCTTGTATTATTATTGGTTTCGTAAAGAGTGATAGACCATTCAATTTAGCCCTATTCATTTCTGGGCAGATACTGTGATAGATCAGCCTGGCAATCCTCCAAATCCTGGTTCCAAATTATGTTACAATAATTTGACAAATAAGAGGAAATATTGTACATAAAAGGAGTTATTTGTTGATAGAACACAGCACAAGTGTTATTAATTGTCTGATAACCAGTCATCAAATAATTGATATTGTAAAATTGTCACACAACATTTGCAAATAGCTGCCCAAAACATTCTGTTTATGACTGTTGCGCCACTGAAAGGCCAAGTTGCTTGCAAACAGAGCATTACTTAAACCACTCTTGCAATTCTCAAAAGAAGTGAATCTGAAAGATGGTCCGAGCTCAAAGAAAACCAACCAAAAAGTGATGCATACTTCAAACTCCCCCGCCAATCACAAAACATCATATTCAGGCTAAGGACGGGCCACAACAAACACATGTTCCACAAACTTCGAATTGGAGAAAGCGAAATGTGCCCGTGCGGGACAGCTGCGGAAAATGCGGAACATGTTCTCCAAAACTGCCCTCTGTACCACCATACCGGACAGACATATGGCCCCAGGAAGCTACCCTCGATGACAAACTCTATGGTGGACTGGACCAACTGACAGCCACAGCGCAGTTCATCACAAATATAGGACTGGCTGTCTAAATCCTCTATCAAAAGATTTTGAGAACAAAGAAGAAGAAGAAGAAGAAAACCACTCTGATAACAGAGTTTAAGTTTCGCTTGCATTTGCATCCACAGTCTATCAATACTCAATAGTTTCAGTGTGAATGTCCCTGTGTACTGAATAAACGAACTCGTGAGCGTTCACAACTACTGCGTGATCATACACCCCGTTGTTTATGCGAGCGACATTCTGATAGCCTAGCCAAACGTCTGTGACAACTGATGTCCCTGGCAACACATGATTAGTGATAATGCGTTCTAGTGTTTGTGAATCTCAACGGGCAACAACCTCCATCCATCATCAAATAATGAAATTTTTTATAACTGAGACGTTTCCGTTAATAACTAAGTACATGTAGTATATTTGTGTGATAACACGCACAAAATAATTTAAGACCGGGATTTGGAGGATGCAGATCAGCCTTAGCCCTTACAGAAAGGGTTAAGCAGGCAACAGCATACCTTTTAACATTGGGTATACTATTTATATAATAATAATAATATAAAATTGGTAATATTTATAGTGCTGTTTCCCAGCAAGGAGCCGGGCTCACAGCGTTTTACATGGAGATAATAACATACATATAAAAATTTAAATATATATTCTTTTCATAATAACCACATAAATAACAGTAAAATACACATAGGCAACGTTAATCATTAAAAAGAAATGTTTTTTCTTTAATTTTGAAAATAAATTTTGAAAAGATGAGTCTTAAGTGCCATCTTGAAGGACTTGGTAGATGAAATACTCCGAATATGTAATGGTAGAGAATTCCATTGTTTGGCTGCACAAAAAGAGAATAACCTTTCACCAAATGTTTTAGTTCGTGTCTTAGGAACACAGAGAATGCGCATGTCTGCAGAAGAGCGTAGCTGATGACTTGGTGAGTAGACCGACAGAAGCTCAGTAAGATATCAATAAATTTCATTATAATTATCATGCCAATTTAAAGGTCTATTAATTATTATTGATTTATTATTAGTATTACTATTAATTTACCAGCCTGGCTTACCTGATCAACGCTATCAGAATCCAAATGGCAAGATCTCGACCTAAAATCTATCCAGTTGATAGATATATTATATTTATTTTGGTATTCATTCAGTAAAGCAGGTGACATAAAAGAATCTATGAATACCTCTGAATCTAAGATGAGTTTGTTTGAAAATGTGCGCATATCTTGGCGTGAAGTTGGTGGTTTTGACATTAAAAATACACATTTTTTAAATACAACTCCTTCTTCAACAAACAGTTTCGACTGGCTTCCTTTTCTGATAACTGGTGACGTAAAGACATCATTTTCATTCCATTTGAAATCATGCAAAATTTCATTCAAAGCAGTAAATAACTGCTCAGAGGCTGATGAACGCAATGAAGACTTTGTCACAAAGTTTGTGACGGGTCTTGCATTGGCTGCAGTATTATCTGCTGTCACCGAGTTGTTAGTGTAAGACTCAAATGCTTTTCTTAATTTTATTTCAAAACTTTCAACATGGCTGAGTTTATAACTTTTAAAAGTTGGATATTCTTGTCCTTTTTTTGAAGACACACTGGGCAAGTTTAGCAATTTGAAACCCCAATGAATCTCGACGAAACAGCCTGCACTAATCCTTTGCTCAGATAATAAAGAAAGTATACGCAATACACTCAACAATATTTCGTTACAGTGATCGCTTGTTTTACATTTAGCAAGGCCTAAATCTATAATAAAAACAACTTGATACTTTAATGCAGTTATTGCCATCTTATAAATCTTAGTTACATTTACATTGTAATTACATAGTCCGAAGTAGTTTATTTATTTGTAATTTAACAAAATACAGCCGCCATTTTGAACTAAAGAAATACAAGATCATTGATTGGTTGAATCGGTTGCAGCAGAGATAAAGGCTTTATTAAAAATCACGTCCAATATATTCTGGTCCTGGTCTATTTCCCTTCATCCCCTCCCATGGGATGAGGGTTGTATTATCAGATGTCACTGAGGTGTTTGTGTAAGAATAAAATACTTTTCTTAATTTTATTTCAAAACTTTCCCTTGAATATGGTGCACGGATTTTTCATAAATTCAAATGCAAAAACAAACACATACAAAATCCCCATTCTTCCCGTCCGGAATTGGGGCGTGGAATGGGTTGCCTGAGGAAACTAGGAAAACCAACACTTTATCAAAATTTTAAACTCTATTAAGAATGCAGGACTAGACACAAACCATAGATAAGCGTAGGATGCAATAATCTTCTGTATAGAAGGAGTGTTTTTAGAAGGTAAGAAAAACTGTAGTAATAATTATATATAAGATGAACTGAATAGCTTCCGGAATGGCCATTGACATTGATGAGGACTGTTAGATTAGAAATTTGAGTCTAACTTGAATTTCTAGTTAGTCTGAGTTAGGTTTGTGCTTATCCACCATGGCATGGCTGGTAGCCTTTTAGATTCTCTGAAATCTATCCATGAATTTTGTGCTCCCTTCTTCAACAAATTTTTTTAATGTGGCATTTTCGAATAAGCTGCATTTCTATAGCCCTTTCTCTTGGTGGATATATAAGATGCAGCCAAGACAGGCTTAATTATAATATAATAATATGAACTTGAATACAAAAATAAATTACTAATTTAATTCAACTTACTAAATGCACCTCAATGCGAAGATGTATGTACAAAATTAAGCCAACAAGAATTAATCATTACAAGTATTACAAGATAGTATTATATCTTTGAATGCAATGTTACAACAATGTTATTAAAATTAATTTTTACACAATTAAAAGAACAGAAAAATAAAGTTGTACGTTTTATTTTCAATCATATTATTAAAATTATATTACAACACCATGGCTTTTTAGATGAAGTGCATAAAAAATAATATACAATATGTCATCATCATGGCTTTTAGACAAAATGAGTATACAAAAATAATATACATTATTACTCCATCATGGCATTTAGATAAAATTAGCATTAAAAAATAATATGGAATACATGTAGTATGATTGGATACAGTTACAGTTGGAATGAGTTGATTTTAAAAAAAATATTTACAAATATCAATATGTAGATAAAAAATTGTTATATAGTCCACATGCTGATGATATTTAATAAAACTAATAATAATTTTTAAACAGGTCTACAGTTGGACCCCACTTCAAAGGGTCATGGCAAGGTTCATAAAATTACATCCATGTCTGTTCAGAATACTCAATTGCTTAATACCACATAGTCCACCATTTCTATCTTTGTGCCACAATTTCCCTCTATAAAACAATATATTTATTTTAATAATTTATTTTATAACAAATTCCCACATAATCCTATTTTAATCAAATATTTACTATATTTTCAAGAAATATATCTCTGCTTTCAATTGACCCATTTATTATTTTATTGACCACAATTATTGTATTACATTGAGGTTTCTATGTACATTCAAAATTTTCATCCAATGTAGCTTCAGACTTTTAGTTATGTATTTATTTATGACAATCGATGACATCAACAAGTAATAACAAATTTCTTATTATAAATTTTCTAAAACTTCTCTGAGTTACACTTCACTAAATGCTCACATGATAAGTCCTTCAAATAACACATGTACACAGCATTATAATTATATACCACAGTTGAATGGATCAAAGTAGTGAAACCCACAAGACAACTCATGACTGATACATTTTTTATAAGTTATTGGTCATGACACAATTACTTGAAACAGATTCCTCTCCAATTATAAAGAGTAAGTAAATGTAGAAAAGAGATGAGTGAGGCCTAGGCAGCTGTATTTATTATGGGCTAGGCCATTTATTTTTACTCTCTTTCTGTCATGGAATATTACTTCCTTAACAATAACCCGAAACTGATAAAAATTAAGAGCTTTAAGTTTATAAAAGAAGAAAAAAATAATGCCATTTTTAACAATTTTTTATTGTTTAAAATTATTTTTTAACAAATTAGTGTTCCTATTTTATTTTTTAATATTTTTTAATTAGCACTATTAGAAAAAGAGATCCATAAAGCATTACTAGTGAAATATAAATCATTATAGGAGGTAAAAATTACTTGCATTCTCATATATTGTCTCAAAAAAAACTAGGGGAAACCAAATATTTCAACAAAACAATTTTCTCAAACAAGATGTGTTTAGATATGTAGAAAAAAAAACCTTTTAGGTTGAGCTAAAGATTCTCTAAAATAATTATCTAAACTTGCCAGAATAGCACAGAGATAATAAAATGCTGGTTTTTAACAGCAGATATTTTTAAGGCTGTACAGTAAATAGACTTTGTTATATCACATAACCTTGACAAAAGTATGACACACTTACAATTCAACATGTCCCAATGTCATATTGCCGACAGGAGGGAAGGCTAGCAGAGAAAAAGTGATCAGAAAGCTGGTATATCTTACACATACAGCTAGGAATGTTAAGGTTTGCAGTAAATAGTATTATCTAAAAACATTTATAAACTTTAGTGTAATCATTCAATTGCTAAAATCACTCTAAAATATTCCCACACTTTTAAAAGGTGCAGCTATTCTAGGGGACTTAAATCTTCTCAAGAATGAGATCAATTAATGTGAAAAGCTGTTCAATCATATTTTTGTAGTGAACATACGCAACATAAAAATAAAATAAATCCAGAGAATAATCACATTCTCCCACTAGATTTACAATGAAAAACATAGATAATTGTGAGAATCACTTTTGATAGACAAAGATTTACATTTTCTTTATCATAAAAAGTGAAAGTTTATAAATTTATTTTGATAGGTAGTCATTTTAAATGAGTAAATATTATGCACTAAATGAAAAATGTGTGTTTGTTTTATATATACATGTAAATAGATATATTACAAACAGCATAACAAAATATCAATAAAGGAATTTTATAATTATTTTAGAGATGACAGCAAACAGAAGCTTATTCGGAAGTTAACTAAATTTCAACAAATCATTTGTAAATGGGTACAAAAAATATAATTGACTCATGAATACTGAGCAATAGGAAATCTTTTGAATAACTTAAATAAATGTCATTTCAGGGTTGAGTTACCTAGCTACCTGGTTACATTCCCCTGGCTCACTTTTGAAACTTATATATAAAATTAAGATTAAATATTTTAAACATTTTATAATGGTGTGTTTAAAAGAGACCCCATTAGTTTGTCTAATAATTTATTATTAACAATTTTTATATGAGCTAACAAGAATGAGTGAAACATTTTAGATTTTATTTTCTTTGGTGTTTAAGGTAAGTACACTCTTGCTTATATTGCACACACTCACTTATGTCTTCCAAGCAAGTTTGATAAATGTATTGGCATAGAAGAGTTTTTATTAAATAGCATAGTAATCAAAATAAATGACTACCATAATTAAACAAACTTTTCACTGTCACGCATACAAATCCATGGGATTTTTAAAAAATGTACAACATGAAAAACTGGACTGAAAAATGAAAATGAAAACTGGGAAAAAAAAATAGTGTTAACTTTCCCCATTATTTAACTTTGTCATGGTGGAATTTATTACTTCCTTCCCAGCACACGTTTTTTATTTTTAGCGCTTTCACATTACTAAAAATGGGATGACTGCGTTAAAAATGTTTTTTTTTAAAAATAGAAATCAGTACAAATGAACTTACGTTGTTTTGATAGCAATTTAGATGTAAAAAAATGTATTTGATATTATTCTTAGCCTTATTTATGCCAGCGAAAGTAATACATCAAATATTAAAATCAACAAAGTAATTAATGTTCAAGTAAGGCTTGACTAATTATTGTGTTCAAATGACCATCAATATTTCAAGTATTTGTTCATGGTAATAAACCAGAGTCATTAAAATAGAAATTTAAACCCTTTGCCATGATAGGCACAAGTTGATGCAAACTTTCTGAGTGGAATAATCAATAAAACAAAATATATTTAGCCTGCAATTTTAGATGACTATTGTTTTTAATACCTTGTACAAAACAAATAATACCAAACCAGCTTTTATTTTTAGAAAGTGTCAGGCCATTAAATTAACCTTTGCCTGAGTAATAAATAGAAACAATATCTAATGCTGGTAATAATTAAATACAATCTAATAGTCTTCAAAATAAAAATTACAATTGTTGCTGTTCTGGTAATCAATCACAGGAGGATATGTAATTATAAATTACAGATGCTCCTATCTTTACAGAAGAGTATGATGATGTTCTACTGAAAGTAGATTTACTACTGTACTGCGCTGACATTATCTTAACATAAACAAATGTTATCACTGAAATAGTGCTCTTTCATTGAATGTAAATGGCATAAAAAAAATTAAGGCTTTTAAAGTCAGTGGCTCATGTAGAATTCATTGAAATAACCAGTTATAACTAGTATGTGGTGTAAAGAAAAAAAGAGTGCTTTCTTATTCCAATGAAACCATTAAAATATTGGGTAACCACGTCTGCCTTGTGGATAATTTATTTTGACTTTTGACCAAAGTGTTTGCACTAAAACATTATTTAAAATAAAAGTCTTTATTATACTTTAAGAAGACGATCTTAAGTAAATGTAATGTAGCTGTAAACCATATGGGGTTTCAAAATAAAAGAAAATTTTAAAACCATCTAAAACTCAATTCAAATACTTTGAATTTGAGCGTAAACAGCCATCAATGTTTCTGGGTGATTCCCACTTCCTGAACACGTTTCTAACTATACATGTTAAGTTTTCCATAAATATTCTAAAACATACACATTTATCTTCCAAAATATATTTGTTCACTTCAGATCTATAGCAAATGTAGAGTATGTTCTGTATGATGAGATAACAATTTAAGTATTACATGAAAATAGTTTATTCTATAAAAGTCTCAAACCTTTTGATAAAAGAAATACAAGCAATTTTGAATCCAATTCTTTAGACCTATCCATGACACATAGGACCACAGGTCTGACCACCAACTTTGGCAGAGGAAGTGAAGACAACACCGAGGACTGACTTCCTACCAGGTGGATCGCTGGCGTGAATAGCTCTCAAACTCTTCTTGGCTAGTGTATCAAAAGAAGCACAATGAATGTGGTTATTGCTGTTAGAGAAAATGTCTACCCAATATGACTCTAGATAAAACACACAAGATTACTGTACAAGTTAGTTGAGCATCAAGTTTTAAAGAACAGCAGCTTCAGAAGAATAAACAATAATTGTTGTAAAATGCTTTATATACATCAAAAAAATATAATTTGACATTAAATATTAAGTGTTTTGGGAAGAGAAAACTCTTGGACAAGAACAGAACATAATGATATGAGATGATCAACCATTCAACAAGCGAAGTCAATGAAAAGTAGTAGTTAATACTTGACACTCTTATTTTAATATAATATTAATACAGTGTTTTACGTATGAAAACCATGCATAAGTTTTAGCAACTCCCTCTTATAATATGTACAAAATGTTTTTTTTAAAAATTTTAATTAGATAAAAAGACATTTACAAAATTGTCCCACATCAAAATAAGTATAAATGCTATTATTTGGATTTTAAATATTGTACAGAAATTTTCAGATCAGTCATTGCAACAAAGTTACTACAAGCACTGTGACATATTTAAAACAAAATGTTAGATTATAGATATAAATAAAAAGATATTGACAATGCTGATCAACCCGGTTCCTGAATATTGGCATTAGATAACCCTAATCTACTAAACTTTTATTCATCAGTCTTAATACACAAAAAACTGACAATATTTTTTAAAATGGACAACCCTGTTTCACCAAAACTGAAAAATCATCGTCATTTCAAATAAAGTGAACTCTCCAAAACTTTTTTAAAAAATGACAAATATGTATCTCTAGTTCTTCTCATTCTTTTCTTAAGTTTCATTACAAGTATAATTGAATAGAATAAATCTAAGTGACAGTAAAAGTTAAGTAGGGCGGTTGAATCTAAGTTTAAGAACAAAACAATCATATACATTAGAAAAAGAATTCCTTGTTCAGTCTCATCTTCTAGACTATGAACACAAAAACAGACCAGGGGTGGGCAATTGTTTTTGGCTCAGGGGCCACTTTGTGGTAGCGGATCTTAGCGTAGGACTGCACCATTTAAAATTATTTTTTTTATCTTTGCTTAACATTACATTTCATTTCAGAAAAAGGCATTTAGACAAGTTGTAGGCTTGTTGTGTTTAGTGAAGTTGTAGGCTTGTTGTGTTTAGTGAAGTTGTAGGCTTGTTGTGTTTGGTGGAGTTGTAGACTTGTTGTGTTTAGTGTAGTTGTAGACTTGTTGTGTTTAGTGAAGTTGTAGGCTTGTTGTGTTAAGTGAAGTTGTAGGCTTGTTGTGTTTAGTGAAGTTGTAGGTTTGTTGTGTTTAGTGAAGTTGTAGGCTTGTTGTGTTTAGTGAAGTTGTAGGCTTGTTGTGTTTAGTGAAGTTGTATGCTTGTTGTGTTTAGTGAAGTTGTATGCTTGTTGTGTTTAGTGAAGTTGTAGGCTTGTTGTGTTTAGTGAAGTTGTAGGTTTGTTGTGTTTAGTGAAGTTGTAGGTTTGTTGTGTTTAGTGAAGTTGTAGGTTTGTTGTGTTTAGTGTAGTTGTAGGCTTGTTGTGTTTAGTGAAGTTGTAGGTTTGTTGTGTTTAGTGAAGTTGTAGACTTGTTGTGTTTAGTGGAGTTGTAGACTTGTTGTGTTTAGTGAAGTTGTAGACTTGTTGTGTTTAGTGGAGTTGTAGACTTGTTGTGTTTAGTGAAGTTGTAGACTTGTTGTGTTTAGTGAAGTTGTAGGTTTGTTGTGTTTAGTGAAGTTGTAGGTTTGTTGTGTTTAGTGAAGTTGTAGGTTTGTTGTGTTTAGTGTAGTTGTAGGCTTGTTGTGTTTAGTGAAGTTGTAGACTTGTTGTGTTTAGTGAAGTTGTAGACTTGTTGTGTTTAGTGAAGTTGTAGACTTGTTGTGTTTAGTGAAGTTGTAGGTTTGTTGTGTTTAGTGAAGTTGTAGGTTTGTTGTGTTTAGTGAAGTTGTAGGTTTGTTGTGTTTAGTGAAGTTGTAGGTTTGTTGTGTTTAGTGAAGTTGTAGGCTTGTTGTGTTTAGTGAAGTTGTAGGCTTGTTGTGTTTAGTAAAGTTGTATGCTTGTTGTGTTTAGTGTAGTTGTAGGTTTGTTGTGTTTAGTGAAATTGTAGGTTTGTTGTGTTTAGTGAAGTTGTAGGTTTGTTGTGTTTAGTGAAGTTGTAGGTTTGTTGTGTTTAGTGAAATTGTAGGTTTGTTGTGTTTAGTGAAGTTGTAGGTTTGTTGTGTTTAGTGAAGTTGTAGGTTTGTTGTGTTTAGTGAAATTGTGGTACTTTCATGAAACTTTCCTCTGTAGCACTATCATGAAACTGGCCTCTGCCTCTGTAGTACTATCATGAAACTGGCCTCTGTAGTACTATCATAAAACTGGCCTCTGCCTCTGTAGTACTATCATGAAACTGGCCTCTGTAGTACTATCATGAAACTGGCCTCTGTAGTATTATCATGAAACTTTCCTCTGTAGCACTATAATGAAACTGGCCTCTGTAGTACTATCATGAAACTGGCCTCTGTAGTACTATCATGAAACTGGCCTCTGTAGTACTATCATGAAACTGGCCTCTGTAGTACTATCATGAAACTGGCCTCTGTAGCACTATCATGAAACTGTAGCACTATCATGAAACTGGCCTCTGTAAAACTATCATGAAACTGGTCTCTGTAGTACTTTCATGAAACTGGCCTCTGTAGTACTATCATGAAACTGGCCTCTGTAGTACTATCATGAAACTGGTCTCTGTAGTACTATCATGAAACTGGTCTCTGTAGCACTATCATGAAACTGGCCTCTGTAACACTATCATGAAACTGGCCTCTGTAACACTATCATGAAACTGGCCTCTGTAACACTATCATGAAACTGGCCTCTGTAGTACTATCATGAAACTGGTCTCTGTAGTACTATCATGAAACTGACCTTTGCGGCACTATTGGAAAGTGTTGGTTGCCTTGACAATAATGTTTGTTACTTCTTCAACTTTGTAACATAATCTGAAGCTTTTTTCTTGTGTTCGTTCGTACTCGGAAAGTTTTCCCCCCAACTCGTTATGTTTTGCTTCATGAAATCGTTTCAGATTGTACTCCTTTAAGATGGCAATCGTTTCATGAGTTTCATGAGACAGTAACACACTGCTTTCTTGCCAGTATTATTAAAGAATAGTAGTGCGTCCATTTTTTGTGGAACACATGGGATTCATCACCAATTTTACGCTCTTTCAGAGTATTCAGGTTCCCATTTAATTTGAAAATTTTACTGTTGCAAATACAAAATTGAAATAAAACTGACAAACTGGAAAAGTGTGTATTTTCAAAGCCTGCGAACGCACATTGACGTATCCTCTCTAATAGACAATACGAGACCAAATTTCAGTCACAGTCATGAAGCAAATCTCAGCACAAGGCAAGTTTCCTGAATGTCTTGGCCTGCTACAAAATACTGTGACAGACCACCCTTTGCCCACCCCTGATTTAACCTATACAAATAAATAAGGACACAAAAACAGATCATTTAACCCATGAACATTTATAATATCAAGTTAAGCTTTTGATGTCAACATATGTCATTTAATTATGTTAATTTTCTCTAAATTGACTTCAATACTTTCTTTAGCTCTGATGGACTGTTAAGTCACAACATTTGAGTTTTTTCAACATGCGCTAATTCTGTTAAACCTCCGAGCTTAACATGATACGTCCTACGTCCCCACTGAATGCGATGGGGATTCATTACTGCAAGTAAAAAGACAAATGTAGCACTCAACTCTCTAGCACTCCAGGCTATAATATAATCAACTTTAGAAAATAACAGCGGGCCATTCTGAAATGAAAGCCAAAAGATGAAAAAGGATAAAATTACTTCATAAAAGACATCAGTAATTTGATGTGGTCAATTTAAAGAGTGAAAAATAATTTCTCAAAATGGATTTTAAATTTTGTAAATAAAGATGAGCTAACTCATTGTTACATAATTAGCTGTTATTAAAAGATGAGCTAACTCATTGTTACATAATTAGCTGTAACTCCAAATATGTTGATGCCAAATTTAAATTTAATCTTACCTCAAAATTTCTAAAGTCAAATTTTACTCATTAGTTTTTAAATCTTTAATGAACATATAGCTAGTATGATGCCTTTTAATTCAAATCATAGATATTGTACACCATTTTGTATCATTGGTATATTGGTATATTGGTATATATTTTTTCACTGTATGTGAGTTTGTTTGTGTATTTGATGTCAAACTTTGTATGGAATTCTGAAAATGAGTACAGAGCTAAGTAAGTTCTTTAATTGTTTTAAAAATCACAATCTAAATTTATTGCTTCCAAAATAAATTGTCCAATGTTACATTAAAAGAATATATAATTTAAAATTGTGAAAGAAAAATAAACTAAAGGTATTTTACATTCAAGATTCCATTAACAATCCAATGGAATTAGGATTTGAAATTTTTAACTTAAGGGAAAATGATGTATTTATTTCTATAAAAGCTGGAGTAGCCATTGGAGGATCAAAAAGTGATTCTGCACCAAGTAGACGCTAGGTAAACCTGGCAGTACCCCATTAAAAAAGTATTTGAATAAAATTATAATAAATAATCATATCATTAAAATCAAATCTATGAACTCATTCTCAATTCTTGTAACTAATTGTTACTCTGTGTTTCCCCCAAAATGTTTCAGATCCTTTAGTTATGCAGAGATGCTTAAAAGTTGTTTTTTTTTAATCTGCCTGATTTATCACAACTTCATTTTCATTTAATTGATAACCATGGTTTTAAAAAGATAATTGAGATGAAAGATCAAATGATATAACACAACTTCTAATGTCTTGTTATTTATTCACCCTTGGGGCCATCCATATATTACGTACGCAAGGAGGGGGGTCTTAAACTAACAGCATTTTGCGTATGGATGCGTAGGGGGGGGAGGAGGGGGTCTCGACTGAATATGTAAGTACGTACAACAAATTTAATTTGCATAATACTAAGCCTAGTAACGTAAACCGCTCTGGCTGCAAACGGCATTTGAGACCGACTGAGTCAAGACTGATATGCAATAATGATTTATAATTTAATGCAAACGAAATTTTGAACTTTTAATTACTATTAAGTAATTAACATTTGATTCAGACCAAACTTTTACACATTACTAAAATATATCCGTCGGATTTATAATTCCATTTCTTGAAATTAGATGAAGTTTCTCTTTCGCCCACTGGTGCCTTAGGGGGCGTCCATAAATGACGTCTCGCATCTAGGGGGAGGGGGGTCCCTACATTTGTGATGAGGGGGAGGGAGGAGTTTAAGATTTGTGACATCACATCAAAACACGCTACTTTAAATCAAAGTTCCACTTAAATATTCGATTTCTTACTATTTATTTTATGATGCTTTACATGGATTTACGCGTGTTACGATATAAGGAGTGCAGTCTTACACTAAATACATACTAAAATGACATTAAAGTGATTTGAAACATGCTAATTTTCAAATGGAAAATACAGCTTTTAGGGACGGAGCGCAAAGCTTTGTGACGTCATATTGGAGGGGGTGGTCTAAGTTTTGGTGATGCCGCGTGACGAGGGGAGTGATGAAAATCAGCCATAATTGCGTGACATCATTAATGGATGGCCCTAAAGCATTGACACCCATCCCCCTAAAAGCCGTATTTTCGAATTGAAAATTAGCATGTTGCAAATCACTTTTTTTGTCATTTAAGATGAAGTATGTATTTAGTGTAAGGCTGCACTCTAATATCGTAAAACGTGTGAATACATTGAACACGTCATTAAATAAATTGTAGGCAATCAAATATTTTAGTGCACATTTTGAAGTGACGTCACATTTCTTAAACACCCCCCTCACCCTCGTCACAAATGTGTGACCCCCCTCCCCAGCCGCTTTTTAGGCGTGTGACGTCATTTATGGATGGCTTCAAAGAGTAAAACCAATATCTTTTGAATCTGGCTTAAAATTTATTTTTTCAAAGGGGGGTTGGGGGGTGAGCAAATTTGTACGTACACATGGGGGGGGGGCAAAAATGTACGGGATGCAACAGGGGGAGGGGGGGGTAAAAAAAATACGAATTTTGTGTGTACTTAATATATGGATGTCCCCCCTTTCATTTTGTGCAAGTAGATAGATAAATTCTGTACACTTTTGTATCAATTTGGAGAGCTTACCTGCATGGAAGTCAGTTGAATGTAATCCATTATGAGCCATGAGATGACATGGAATGTGAAGAAATAAAATGGATTAATTGCAAAAAAGTAATGAAGAGCCCAGCCAGCCCAAACGCCAAGTGGGAAACAGTCTGATAATGGCTCAAGGAACGCTGTCACCACTGTCATCATATTGAGTCTTAGCCTAACCCACCTGCAACACAACATTTGTACAACATTTCAATAACAATGGAACTTTATATAAATTTATCTATTTATTAATTAACTGGAAGCAGTTGCTTTTTTTGCCCACACTAGTAAAAGATAATATTGTGTGTTTGGCCCACACTAGTAAAAGATAATATTGTGTGTTTGGCCCACACTAGTAAAAGATAATATTGTGTGTTTGGCCCACACTAGTACAAGATAATATTGTGTTTGGCCCACACTAGTACAAGATAATATTGTGTGTTTTGCCTACCTCACCATCCGGTCAACAAACCCTCTCAAAGTTGTCTGGCCGACATTTTGCTTTGCTGGAATAGCTGACATGATCATCTGGCCCCTGAAATCATTTATAGTGACTAGGACATTTACAGTGACTAGGACATTTACAGTGACTAGGACATTTACAGTGACTAGGACATTTACAGTGACTAGGACATTTACAGTGACTAGGACATTTACAGTGACTAGGACATTTACAGTGACTAGGACTTTTACAGTGACTAGGACATTTACAGTGACTAGGACATTTATAGTGACTAGGAAATTTATAGTGACTCAGTGACTAGGACATTTATAGTGACTAGGACATTTATAGTGACTCAGTGACTAGGACATTTATAGTGACTAGGACATTTATAGTGACTCAGTGACTAGGACATTTATAGTGACTAGGACATTTATAGTGACTCAGTGACTAGGACATTTATAGTGACTCAGTGACTAGGACATTTATAGTGACTAGGACATTTATAGTGACTCAGTGACTAGGACATTTATAGTGACTCAGTGACTAGGACATTTATAGTGACTAGGACATTTATAGTGACTAGGACATTTATAGTGACTCAGTGACTAGGACATTTATAGTGACTCAGTGACTAGGACATTTATAGTGACTAGGACATTTATAGTGACTCAGTGACTAGGACATTTATAGTGACTCAGTGACTAGGACATTTATAGTGACTAGGACATTTATAGTGACTCAGTGACTAGGACATTTATAATGACTAGGACATTTATAGTGACTCAGTGACTTGGACATTTATAGTGACTATGACATTTATAGTGACTCAGTGACTAGGAAATTTATAGTGACTCAGTGACTAGGACATTTATAGTGACTCAGTGACTAGGACATTTATAGTTACTAGGACATTTATAGTTACTAGGACATTTATAGTGACTCAGTGACTAGGACATTTATAGTGACTCAGTGACTAGGACATTTATAGTGACTCAGTGACTAGGACATTTATAGTTACTAGGACATTTATCACACATTTTGATTAATAAGGTTATTTCAGATTTTTTTATCGTAACACTAGTACAAAAATTTATTGAACCTTAAATATCTAAGCTGCCAAGATTCTAAATAGAACAATTTTTTTTAAAAACTAATCATTGAAAATAATCAAATAAAATAATGGTTGATGAAAGATTTAAAACCTATTTAAAAGTTTACCTTTCATGTAGTGCTCGAGTCAGAAAGAAATCTTCTGCCAAGTAGCGTCCATACCACTTTAGGCCATTGGCTTGGTCTAACAAAGATTTTTTGAAGATGTAGGACATACCAGTTACACAGCAAAGTCCTAACATATTAAATGATATATAGAACCTGGTCATGGCAGAACCAAAGTATATCTGTGATTAAGAAATAAATAGAAAGGCATTGGTTACATAAAAATAAGGATTGTGTTATCCATAGGAGGAATGGGGAAATGAACATTTACATGTAGTTAAATCTTATTTATAAAAATATAAGTGTGTGAACTATTAGATAAGTTCATTCATATGATTCCTAAGTATGTGAACAAGTTCATTTAGCACATACAGTGATACCTCGAGATACGAGTTTAATTCCTTCCGCAACCTTGCTCGTATGTCAATTTCCTCGTATCTCAAAGCAATTTTTCCCATTGAAATTAATTGAAATGCCATTAATCCGTTCCACCCCAAAAATTTGCTACCCCTAATTGTTTTTGTTACGTGTTTTTGGATAAGAAAAATGTATTTATAAATGACAAATATGGTATAAAAACATAATAAAAGAGAATGTAAAGCAAAAAAAAATCTGGTTTTATAAAGTGTACAAGCATATTTGTATTTTGGTCACTTAAATGTAACTCACACACAACTTAAATGCTACTGTATGCTTAATATTAGTTACTGCTTTTCTCTTCACTGGTCTTTGCCTTTTTCGCCAGATTAAAATTTAAAAAACTGTCCAAGGAGGTTTGTATCTTTCTCCCTTTCAGAATGCTGCGGAAATGAGTTGGGCAAGTGTCATTAAATAGCTCCGATGCACGACCAGTTGCAACTTTTTCGGGGTGTTTCTTTTCCACGAACTGTGGAACTCTCTCCCACATTCCCAAGATCTTTTATCTCACTTGTAGAGATAACCTCCTCCACCTCTGGCTCTTCCTCAAAACCTATAGCAGAATCCCCGAATGCTGCTGCGACTGTAATTCTTCTAATTCATCGGTCGTCAGTTCCTGAGAGTGCTTGTATCTCAAATTGTGCTCGTATTAAAAAAAAACTTTGCTCGCTCGACAGCTCGTATCTCAAATAACTCGTATGTCAGGACACTCGTATCTCAAGGTACCACTGTATTCAATCTCTAATTAAATATAGAGAAGATTTTTTTTAAAAATGTATTTCCAAAGAAATAAATAATTTTAAAAAGAAACACAAAACCTTCTCAACAGTGGATCCAAAGCCAAGACTATCAGTAGTAAATGGGATTTGATGAACTAATGCAACATTTGCCTTTTGTAGTTTGCCAGCCATATCAAAGATGATTTCGTTAGAAGCTGAAACCAAATGAAAAAATGATGTAGTTTTTCCATTCAAGAATCAATTTGTCTTAAATAAGACAATGATTGAAAAAAATATATATATTTGACAGTGACAGATTAAATGAAATCAAAAAATAGTGTGAAAAAGCTAAATTATAATAGAAATAGAACAAATGAATATTAGTAATAAAGATGTATGTAATAGAGTATTTTGTAAATAAAGAATGTATGTTTTAAAAAATCAGGTTAAAATTTACTGGAAGCATCCCACCTTTATAAATGAACAAAAAAACTTAAGAAAGTCAGTTTCTAGTCAAGTTATTTTAAAATAAATGTAGTTCTGCCTAAGAAAGTCAGTTTCTAGTCAAGTTATTTTAAAATAAATGTAGTTCTGCCTAAGAAAGTCAGTTGCTAGTCAAGTTATTTTAAAATAAATGTAGTTCTGCCTAAGAAAGTCAGTTTCTAGTAAAGTTATTTTAAAATAAATGTAGTTCTGCCTAAGAAAGTCAGTTTCTAGTAAAGTTATTTTAAAATAAATGTAGTTCTGCCTACAAATTTCACTGCAAATAATAATGACCTTCAATTCGACTTGAGCTGATCCACACAAACTCGTACTTTGCTGCATTGTAAGCTGGAACCATATTTTGTACCATAGGATTCACAACATCAGTAGCACCACCTGAATATAATGCAAAGTTTTACATTTAACAATTACAAGTTAATACATGCAAGGATTGGCATTGTATCCAAACATTTAAATAAAATGCATTTTATAAACACAGCACAAAATCAACCATTAAGAAATCCATGCTTAAAGAAAACTAAAAGAAAATCTTCATATCCTAAAAGAAAAAAAACAATCTTTGAAAAAATGCAAAAAAGAAAATATGTTGGCACTAAGCATTAAAAACATAAAACATTTTTTTTTAAAATTTCCATAAGATTTACCGTATAATTTAAAATAATAAATTAACTCTATGAAATGACTTGAGATTATGCTTGTATTAGTTGTATTTAAGATTGGGATTGCAATCATTCTTATTGACCACAGTCTCCTGCAGTGTTAATTGCCTTGTTCATTAACTATGAGGGGGAAACAGATGGGGAATTAAAATTCTATTTAAAAATCAATTGGAATTGAATAACCTGAGATTTTTCTAATTCTAAAAGTAGACTTCAGGCACAGGACATTTTTTTGAAATAATGCTCACAAAGATTAAATTTTTCTTTCTATAAATTAAGCTCTTGTCAATCTTCTTCTAAAAGTTGAAGTAATAGAGCAATTTAATAAAAACTATACAAAAATTATGTATAAAATAAACACTTTTAAAGTGGAGTGCCTATGAGAACAGCCACGAACTTACCAATAAATAATTGCATATCCACTTGAGGGTAGCGTTCATGTAAACTGTTTACAACGGTTATAGCAGCATCTTGGTCGTCATGGACACAAAACAGAAGTTCAAACTGGAAGGGGAGAAATGTTTCATAACCAAGTTTATATTGTGACATCTGTCAATGTAATGGATTTAGCTATACAAGTTTTTACTAGAGAAATCAGATCTGTAAGAATCAAGTTGTGCTTATTTTAAAAAAATATAAAAACATTTTTTTTATTATAGGTGTTGTGAAATATTGTGAAGATGTGAAAATAAAACTAAACAAGTTTGTTAAGAAACTTTAAATTAATTTTAGTGGCGGTCAGATTAAAGTATAAGTCTATCACTGTGTTGTTGTAAGTTCACACTTGGGTATCCATCATATTTAAGGACAAGAATGAATTTAAGTCTAATGTTTATTGTTTTCAGGTAAAATTTCATTCATCTGACATAATATAATTGATAAATCAGCAAATAAGCCATGCACATTCAATGAAGAAATATAAGAGGAAAAATAAGAGAAGCAACTAAGAAAAGAAAAATCTTGAAATATATTATTAGATTCTTTGATTACCACAAATATCATTTTAAAATATAAATACAATAATAGCTGAGTCAATCTTTAAAGGCTACAGTAATACAACAATGGCACACTCCTAACTAAATAACTTTCAAGTAACGATCCGATTCTGGCATTCAAATATTTATGTGAAGATACATGTATTATGTTTTATACTAAATCATATAGATCATTTCTTTTTCTTCAAAATTCCACCATTTCATCCACTGTACACTAAAGGATGCAATACATTTTTAACTATGCTTATTATCATCAAAAAACATTTATTTACTGGCTTTAATTGTTTTTTCTTTTGCATCATATAATTTTAACAATCCTATACAGAAAATTTTTGTTTCCTATGTTGTTTATTACATATATTGTAAGTAGAACATATTGACCATGTTAGGCAAGTGAAGCAGCGTTGACAGGCCATGGCATATCAGGGGGTTGTGTGCCCCTTTTATTTATCTCTACCAATGTCAGGTACCCATCAGAGCTGGATGGACTCAGGGACACCCTTAAGCCATGGAAACAATACCCCGCCTTCACAGAGATTCAAACCAATGACTCTCTGCAGCCACCATTAATTAGTCAACTAAAGCAGTTTTAATAAGATCATGAAATACAAGAATTGCTCAAAATATAAAACACATTGTATATTGTGCTACTTCCTACTATGTAGTCTCAAAATATAAAACACATTGTATATTGTGCTACTTACTATTATGTAGTCTCAAAATCTATTTATTTTAACCATAAGTGTACAAGTTGTTTTTTTTTGTTGAAATTATGTAATTTAAAAAAAAAGCACAACATTTTTCATGCTCTTGAAATTTATATTGAGGATAAAGTAATCGGACTCTCAAAATTTTGAAAGAAATAATAAGAAGAAATGTGTAAATTATCAGAGACTTTTGAGAAATGATTACAAGCCTTTCAGCAGTACTTAAACTTGCAAGCGGTTATCAACATTTTTCAATGCCAAGAAACTTGATGCAAATTTATTAGTTATTTTATTATTTTTTCATCAAAATTCACATTGTGCCTAGCTGTAATGATACGTTTTTTCTTTAATAAAAGGGAGACAATCAAAGTGAGTTAATGTCAAACACACTTTAATTTCTTCAAGCAAATTATATCAATATTGTTTGTGGAAGGGTGCAGACTACCATTTGGGGAATGTTGCTCTATATAACATAGGTGCTCCCAACCTATCTCTATATAACATAGGTGCTCCCAACCTATCTCTATATAACATAGGTGCTCCCAACCTATCTCTATATAACATAGGTGCTCCCAACCTATCTCTATATAACATAGGTGCTCCCAACCTATCTCTATATAACATAGGTGCTCCCAACCTATCTCTATATAACATAGGTGCTCCCAACCTATCTCTATATAACATAGGGGCTCCCAACCTATTTCCTTCCACGAACTATTAATACAATAACCACTGTTTATAATTTATTTATAATGTATAATAATTATACTTCCATTTAAAAGATCACTTTGTATTATCAATTTAAAATCCCCAAAATTGTCCACATCGGCTCCTTTTTATATTTATGTTGAGGATTTTGAACGAATAAGTTTTAATTATATTATAACAATCATAAAATGAAACAAGTAATGCACGAGTATATTACCTTGGGATAAGTCAACTTAAAATGGGATTCTAAATTGTATTCTAAAAGAGGATCAACTCCCATGAGCGGTTTGATGATTGAAACACCGGGCACGTCATCACCCAGCTCAGCAGCACCAGTCGGCTTGTGGAGGTACAACTTGCTGGTTAGAGAAAGTAGGGACCGACTTAACCTTACAGTTAAATAAATTAGGAAATAAACCGAACTTGCTGGTGAGAACTTTGACTGATCATGTGCAATAATCATAAGTTGTAATCAAGTGTTTAAATTTAACTTCTTTAATAGGTGCACAATGCAAACATGCAAAAATGTCAAATTTTTAATTTACTGCACAGTTTTAAAGCTAAGCACTGCAAAATGCATAAAATACAGGGAAAAGTTTTTTTTTAAATAGCATAGAGACTTCTGTTCAAAAAAGTTAGGCACAAAACAATACACGGGCAGCAAAGGGCAAGTCACTCTAACCTGGTAATGACAGAGACAGTGATAAAGAAAATCATGCTAGAGTAGATAAGCAATGCTGCACTGGCCACTACAAACAGAACATAATACGTTGTGTCGGACGTGTCCAAGTTCCACATCTGAAAAAAAAAGAAGAAGAAAAATTATTGTTAATCAACTAACTATAATAAATAATCAGTCAATTAAAAAAAAAGACAGCAAACATCGTTATAACAAATATAAAAACTTATTTCTAATTATACAATTTAAAATGTTTTATAAATTAATCATAAGTCCAAACTTTAGTTTAAGGATTAAAATAACTAAAGAGTTGCTTAAGATCTAAAAGACCGAAAATTTACTTTAATTTTAAAATGTTAGTCCACAAGTCAAAGCAATGTCTGTATGGAATGTCAAATAAAGTTAGAATGAAGAATATCAGGCAAGACTAATTTATGTGTGTGTATATATATATATATATATATATATATATATATATATATATATATATATATATATATATATATATATATATATATATATATAATCTCTAATAGAAGTTTTGTCAATTGAAAATTGTAGTGCCATTGTGGAGGAAGTGAAATAAAAGCTTTCTAAAAATCTAGATTTTCTGGGAATAGTGTATAGGGTGGGGTGGTGGTGTCTATTTATGTACAACGAAAAATGAGATGTACACATGATTGTAGAATGAGAGAGGAAATATCATGGTAGGTAGAGTGATTGTTATGACATTGCTAGCGGTGAAATATTACAATGACAGACGAGATGTTTTATAACATTTACAGTAAAAGGGGACCTTCTCACCTCAATTAAGAAGAGGAAACTACGATGGTACGGACACGTGGTAAGATCTGGGGGTCTTGCAAAGACTATATTGCAAGGCACAGTCCAGGGAGGAAGGAAAAGAGGCAGACGATATCAAAGAGTGGACCGGCCTGTCATTCAGTGACTCTCAAAAGGCAGCACAGGACCGAGACAAATGGCGTGAGATAGTGAGCAGTTCACGATGGTGCCCCAACGACGGGTTAAGGGATAGTTCAAGTAAAAGGGGGAGATGTTTTATAACATTTTTTACAATAAAAGGGGAGATATATCTTTACAGTAAATTTGTTCCCAGAAAGACGATGATTTGGTTTTGAGTAACAAGTACACAACCATCGTTCTAGGTTTGAGAATCACTGGATTTTTTTTTAAGGCAATAGTTCCGTAGTGGGCTACAGAGCTTTGATGGGGTCAACAAGAGATGACAGAAACTTAAGTGATTCCTTTTAACTTCCGGAGCATTAAAGATGGCATTTTAGTTACATAATTGTATGTGGAGTTAGTTTTGGTTGCATGTGGAATTTGCTGGTGTTATATGTGGCTTAAGTTGTTACATTGGCATATGCTGTGGCGATATTCGAGGTGAGATGTGGTGTATACGAGTGGCTGTGAATCCATGGCTGAGATTGGGGTATTATAGCTGGTAGTAGCGTGTATTATAGCTGGTAGTAGCGTGTATTATAGCTGGTAGTAGCATGTATTATAGCTGGTAGTAGCGTGTATTATAGCTGGTAGTAGCGTGTATTATAGCTGGTAGTAGCATGTATTATAGCTGGTAGTAGCATGTATTATAGCTGGTAGTAGCATGTATTATAGCTGGTAGTAGCGTGTATTATAGCTGGTAGTAGCGTGTATTATAGCAGGTAGTAGCGTGTATTATAGCTGGTAGTAGCGTGTATTATAGCTGGTAGTAGCGTGTATTATAGCTGGTAGTAGCGTGTATTATAGCTGGTAGTAGCATGCATTATAGCAGGTAGTAGCATGTATTATAGCTGGTAGTAGGATGTATTATAGCTGGTAGTAGCATGTATTATAGCTGGTAGTAGCGTGTATTATAGCTGGTAGTAGCATGTATTATAGCTGGTAGTAGCATGTATTATAGCTGGTAGTAGCATGCATTATAGCAGGTAGTAGCATGTATTATAGCTGGTAGTAGGATGTATTATAGCTGGTAGTAGGATGTATTATAGCTGGTAGTAGCATGTATTATAGCTGGTAGTAGCGTGTATTATAGCTGGTAGTAGCATGTATTATGGCTGGTAGTAGCATGTATTATAGCTGGTAGTAGCATGTATTATAGCTGGTAGTAGCATGTATTATAGCTGGTAGTAGCATGTATTATAGCTGGTAGTAGCGTGTATTATAGCTGGTAGTAGCATGTATTATGGCTGGTAGTAGCATGTATTATAGCTGGTAGTAGCATGTATTATAGCTGGTAGTAGCATGTATTATAGCTGGTAGTAGCATGTATTATAGCTGGTAGTAGCATGTATTATAGCTGGTAGTAGCATGTATTATGGCTGGTAGTAGCATGTATTATGGCTGGTAGTAGCATGTATTATAGCTGGAAGTAACGTGTATTATAGCTAGATATAGTGTGTATTATAGCTAGATATAGCGTGTATTATAGCTAGATATAGCGTGTATTATAGCTAGATATAGCGTGTATTATAGCTAGATATAGTGTGTATTATAGCTAGATATAGCGTGTATTATAGCTAGATATAGCGTGTATAATAGCTAGATATAGCGTGTATTATAGCTAGATATAGCGTGTATTATAGCTAGATATAGTGTGTATTATAATTCTCAATATAAAATGGCAGGAAAAAGTTCCAGACACCGAAATATTAGCCAGGTCAGGACTCCCCAGCATACACACTAGCCTCATGCAAAGCCAACTACGCTGGGCGGGGCATCTAGTGCGCATGCCCGACCATCGCCTCCTCAAGAGGCTCTTCTATGGTGAGCTTACAGAAGGGCATAGAGCACGCGGAGGTCCACGTAAGCGCTACAAGGATCCACTTAAAACAGCTCTGAAGGCCTTCGACATCGGACATGACTCCTGGGAAGCAGCAGCCAGTAACCGAGCCCACTGGGGCTCTACGATATGGAATGGTGCAGCTGTCTGTGAAACTAATAGACAACAGGCTGCCAAGTCAAAACGTCAAGCCAGAAAGGACCGTATCCAAAATCCTCCTGAAGGGACCGCATCCATCTCTTGTCCGACATGCGGACGCCCTTTTCGTGCCAGAATAGGGTTCATAAGCCACTAGAGGACACATGTGGCGGCCCAGCAAATATGATGAGGGTGGTCATCGTCGACCACGACGGACGAACAACAACATTATAGCTAGATATAGCGTGTATTATAGCTAGATATAGCGTGTATAATAGCTAGATATAGCGTGTATTATAGCTAGATATAGCGTGTATTATAGCTGGTAGTACAATGAAGATATGTTACCCAAACCTGAACAAAAATTATAAGCAGATTAGAAGATAAGAAACACCGTGAGTTCAAATTTTAATTTTGGTTTATCTGCCCCTTGCCTCAATGAAGAGACGCTACAGAACGTTTGAGATCACAGTAATTAAATTGAAATAAACAAATAGACCAGTGAACTAAAATCGATACCGTAACGAAACGAAGCAGGTTGTTCAATATATATGTGTTAGGACTTGTGTCACCAGTGTTAACAGTTGAAGGGTCGATGCCATCATGCTCTTATGAGCCAAATTAACATAATGTTAGTGTGTGTGGGGTCTGTGCCATTAGTGTCAGGAATATCACCAATGTTGTTAAGAGATATCACCAGAGGTGTGAAGAGATATCACCAGACATGTGAAGAGATTTCACCAGAAATGTGAAGAGATATCGCTAGAGGTGTGAATGGGTATGGTGTGGTAAGTTTCACATTATAATAGACAGAAGGGATTAGTAACATTGGACTGGACAGAAGGGATTAGTGTAACATTGGACTGGACAGAAGGATTAGTGTAAAATTAGACCGGACAGAAGGGATTAGTGTCACATTGGACTGGACAGAAGGATTAGTGTAAAATTAGACCGGACAGAAGGGATTAGTGTCACATTGGACTGGACAAAAGGGATTAGTGTAACGTTGGACTGGACAGAAGGATTAGTGTAACATTGGACTGGACAGAAGGGATTAGTGTAACATTGGACTGGATAGAAGGGATTAGTGTAACATTGGACTGGATAGAAGGGATGCGTGTAACTGTAAAAGAGTTTGAATTGGTGTAGAACATGTTACCGAAAGAAGAGAAGTGAAGTGTTATCACAACTTCTCATTGTCATGCATTAGTTCCCTGTCAGTTCCCTGTCAGTTGTCTGCCCAGCGGTGAGCTAAGTTTGAATAATGGATTACCGGCATACGACATGATCAAATCTCTGGTGTGCTGCTGTTGTAGGTGGAGCAGCTTGTGTTCAACGTTTCTTAAAACACACGACTGTCCTTTACACTAGTCTTTCCTTTACATTAGTATGTCCTTTACACTAGTCTTTCCTTTACATTAGTATGTCCTTTACAGTAGTCTTTTCTTTACATTAGCATGTCCTTTACAGTAGTCTTTTCTTTACATTAGCATGTCCTTTACACTAGTCTTTCCTTTACATTAGTATGTCCTTTACAGTAGTCTTTTCTTTACATTAGCATGTCCTTTACACTAGTCTTTCCTTTACATTAGTATGTCCTTTAAAGTAGTCTTTTCTTTACATCAGTCTGGGATTTACACTAGTCTTTTCTTGATACTGTTCTTTATATTAGTCTGTCATTGACAATAGACCGTCCATTACACCAGTCTATCCTTTACGCTAGCGGCTAGCCTGTCGCCTACACTAATATGTCCTTTACACAAAATGTTACAAACCTTTTGGTGAGATGGTAAGATGATGTGCATCAATATAAAGGTAATTAGAGGTGGTAAGAGGATGTGCATCAATATAAAGGTAATTAGAGGTGGTAGAATAATGTGCATCAATATAAAGGTAATTAGAGGTGGTAAGATGATGTGCATCAATATAAAGGTAATTAGAGGTGGTAAGAGGATGTGCATCAATATAAAGGTAATTAGAGGTGGTAGAATAATGTGCATCAATATAAAGGTAATTAGAGGTGGTAAGATGTTTTGCATCAATATAAAGGTAATTAGAGGTGGTAGAATAATGTGCATCAATATAAAGGTAATTAGAGGTGGTAAGAGGATGTGCATCAATATAAAGGTAATTAGAGGTGGTAAGATGTTTTGCATCAATATAAAGGTAATTAGAGGTGGTAAGATGTTTTGCATCAATATAAAGGTAATTAGAGGTGGTAGAATAATGTGCATCAATATAAAGGTAATTAGAGGTGGTAGAATAATGTGCATCAATATAAAGGTAATTAGAGGTGGTAGAATAATGTGCATCAATATAAAGGTAATTAGAGGTGGTAGAATAATGTGCATCAATATAAAGGTAATTAGAGGTGGTAAGAGGATGTGCATCAATATAAAGGTAATTAGAGGTGGTAGAATAATGTGCATCAATATAAAGGTAATTAGAGGTGGTAGAATAATGTGCATCAATATAAAGGTAATTAGAGGTGGTAAGATGTTTTGCATCAATATAAAGGTAATTAGAGGTGGTAGAATAATGTGCATCAATATAAAGGTAATTAGAGGTGGTAAGATGTTTTGCATCAATATAAAGGTAATTAGAGGTGGTAGAATAATGTGCATCAATATAAAGGTAATTAGAGGTGGTAAGAGGATGTGCATCAATATAAAGGTAATTAGAGGTGGTAGAATAATGTGAATCAATATAAAGGTAATTAGAGGTGGTAGAATAATGTGCATCAATATAAAGGTAATTAGAGGTGGTAAGATGTTTTGCATCAATATAAAGGTAATTAGAGGTGGTAGAATAATGTGCATCAATATAAAGGTAATTAGAGGTGGTAAGAGGATGTGCATCAATATAAAGGTAATTAGAGGTGGTAGAATAATGTGCATCAATATAAAGGTAATTAGAGGTGGTAGAATAATGTGCATCAATATAAAGGTAATTAGAGGTGGTAAGATGTTTTGCATCAATATAAAGGTAATTAGAGGTGGTAGAATAATGTGCATCAATATAAAGGTAATTAGAGGTGGTAAGAGGATGTGCATCAATATAAAGGTAATTAGAGGTGGTAGAATAATGTGCATCAATATAAAGGTAATTAGAGGTGGTAAGAGGATGTGCATCAATATAAAGGTAATTAGAGGTGGTAGAATAATGTGCATCAATATAAAGGTAATTAGAGGTGGTAGAATAATGTGCATCAATATAAAGGTAATTAGAGGTGGTAAGATGTTTTGCATCAATATAAAGGTAATTAGAGGTGGTAGAATAATGTGCATCAATATAAAGGTAATTAGAGGTGGTAAGAGGATGTGCATCAATATAAAGGTAATTAGAGGTGGTAGAATAATGTGAATCAATATAAAGGTAATTAGAGGTGGTAGAATAATGTGCATCAATATAAAGGTAATTAGAGGTGGTAAGATGTTTTGCATCAATATAAAGGTAATTAGAGGTGGTAGAATAATGTGCATCAATATAAAGGTAATTAGAGGTGGTAAGAGGATGTGCATCAATATAAAGGTAATTAGAGGTGGTAGAATAATGTGCATCAATATAAAGGTAATTAGAGGTGGTAAAATAATGTGCATTAATATAAAGGTAATTAGAGGTGGTAAGATGTTTTGCATCAATATAAAGGTAATTAGAGGTGGTAGAATAATGTGCATCAATATAAAGGTAATTAGAGGTGGTAAGAGGATGTGCATCAATATAAAGGTAATTAGAGGTGGTAGAATAATGTGCATCAATATAAAGGCAATTAGAGGTGGTAGAATAATGTGCATCAATATAAAGGTAATTAGAGGTGGTAAGATGTTTTGCATCAATATAAAGGTAATTAGAGGTGGTAGAATAATGTGCATCAATATAAAGGTAATTAGAGGTGGTAGAATAATGTGCATCAATATAAAGGTAATTAGAGGTGGTAAGATGATGTGCATCAGTATAAAGGTAATTAGAGGCGGTGTTCTGTAAATATATAAATGTGTGCTGATTCAATGTTCAGTTCTACATGTATTATGAATAGTTCAGTTGTGGATAGCCTGGGTCAATAAATCAATACAGTTCATGTGATACGTCAATGTGCCGTCACATACAATGGACCGTGTCTTTCTTTGAATTCCGTATGTTGTAGAGCTGATTTCTGCCTTGAATGGCGCGAGATCTGTTAGTACAAGGAAGTTACCTATACAGCGCACACTTGTTGGAAATCAATGTTTAACGACCATAGAAATCTAAAGTTTCTTGATTATAACTTTCCTTTATTTAGATGTGGTCACGTTAATAAAACCTTTACGGCATAAAAAGTGTTAGCACTGAGGTCTGAGGTTGCAGTTTTACTCAACTTGACACACACAGCTTTGACCACAAAAACTTTGGACGGTACAAAATCAGATACTTACATATCAAACATATCAACATGTGTCATTGTATCCATCCCTAACTGGTATCAGGAGAACACCGGACACTAACACACACCTAGCCACACAGCCCATAGTAGCACGTATACACCACAACTAGCCACACAGCCCATAGCACCACAACTAGCCACACAGCCCATAGCACCACAACTAGCCACACAACCTATAGTAGCACGTATACACCACAACTACACCACTCCAAATATAACATTCCTCCAAACACTACCACAACAACATTCTTACTAACACTGATGATAAACTATATTTTAATACCCACAACACCCGCCCCTCCACCCCACGGGGCCATTTGGAGAAATAATAAATGTTGAGGTTTCCAATTATAACACTTGATAATTATAGTTCTAACCGCCTAACGTATCATTAGTTGTCAAACTCACTTATAATGGTCTATAGTCTATAAATAGTTTACTGAAAAACAACAACCTTGTAGCCTAAGATGGCAATCGAAAAAAGAACACATGCAGCTTTTTATCTAACACATAAATTTAAGTCCCACTAATAAAATAAAGTCAAACTATCCAATTAAAAATGTTTCCCTTATAAAAGACATTACATTTATTTAGTTCAACATTTAGTTCATCGTTTGAACTCCTTTCCCCAACACATTCCCTCACTCCGATATGATGTAATCCCGTTCTTTGTCCCCAACACATTCCCTCACTCCGATATGATGTAATCCCGTTCTTTGTCCCCAACACATTCCCTCACTCCGATATGATGTAATCCCGTTCTTTGTCCCCAACACATTCCCTCACTCCGATATGATGTAATCCCGTTCTTTGTTAATTAAAACATTTTATATTGTAATTTTCTGCACCCCCCCCCCGCAACACTCCAGGATAATTTGATGGATAATGAAATGTTTATTCCAAGTTTTATCCATATAATTCAATCCGTCCAAAAACATGCGGAACAATGAAATAAAAGTGTATTAAAATGAAATTTACGGCCCCGGCCACTAAGAGGTAAAAAATATGAGTTCATTCACCTAAAGCAGGGGTCGGGAAACTTTGTCTGAGAGAGCCATAAACACCACATATTTTGAAAAGCAATTATGTGAGAGCCATACATTATGTTGTAAACTAAAATTTCAAGTAAATGTGATCATAGTGTGTAATTTCAACACGAAAAGTATAATTATTATGTCTCTTTATTCTTTTAAATAACATTGTTATGCTGTTTTTGTTAATATGCAATTAATATGAAAATCAAATAAGTCTGAATAATTCTTTTTTATAAACGATATTTTTCTGAGCAGCCATCAAAAGAGCCACATCTGGCTAGCGAGCCATGGTTTCCCGACCCCTGCCCCAAAGCCTTAGGTAGTTTGATATGATTTAACAGGTTTTTATTGATGCGGCTTAAACTTGATGTAAAAAGAACATTTTGCGTTTATTTAAAAATAAAGAATTATAGAAATTTTTTTTTAAAAACGTGAACTGTTTTGTTTAGATCCGTAAATCAATCTGGCTGCCAATGTTTAATATTATATTTATAGTTATATACATTTGTAGTTGATATAACACAATACATTGTGAACTACCGGTCCATAACAGTGCGTTATGTCAAGTTCAATCCTGATTTTAACTTTTATAGGTAAATCTAAGGAATGAGTCTGGAGAATTTAAGCCTTCTATTTACACATTAACTTGCAGAAGTAAGTGAGGACTTCAACCTTTATTAGAAGAGAGTGAGGAGACAGAGAGAGTGAACTACCCAAAATAGGGCTTTTGTTGATTAAAAAGAATTTGTTCGATTAATCATTAATCGCGAAAATTTTAATCGATTAATTTCGATAAATTATATTTGTATAACTCATTATATAGATCCCGTTAAGTTGCGATTCATTATTTCGCGAAATCGGTTAGGTCGCGATAATTCCATGGCTTCCAAATTTTGTGACGTAACAGCAAATTCGTTCTGCTATGCAAGAAATAAGGAAGATAACCCTTGTTGTTTACGTATTCACGACTAAGTAAATAGTAATAATACGAGGGAAAAGTATGCAAGTAACAAAAAATAAAAATTATTAATAAATTGGGGAAAAATATATAAATATTTTCTTAAATTTTAATCGAATTTTAATCTATTAAATTTTTAACGATTAATCGATTAATTATTCGTTAATTTCCGCAGCACTAATAAACAAACATACATGTCACGATCAGCTATGTGCATTTTTTTTTATATTAAAATAGCCGCTTTTGTTAGTTGTAAGCTGTACCGGTCGTCTTCAATGTGTGTGTGACGTGTGTGTGTCTTGTAAAAAAAATGTCAACAAGGCGTGTGTGATGTGTTGTTTCTTTCCAACATTCCGGAGCTGTGGCTAATCTATTACTTATGTTCTTACAGGGAACTATTCATTGCAAACTAGCTTTAGTTTGGTGTGGAGTTTTACAGCTAAACATCGCTCTAAAACTCAAAGTTTGGGTGTAAAAGCTCGCTCTTCGTTTACACATATCAAGCCTTGAGTTAGGATGTCACAGTTATTCAATTATGTACACATATTAAGACTTGAGTTAGGATGTTACAGTTGTTCAATTATGTACACATATTAAGACTTGAGTTAGGATGTCACAGTTGTTCAATTATGTACACATATTAAGACTTGAGTTAGGATGTTACAGTTGTTTAATTATGAACACATATTAAGACTTGAGTTAGGATGTTACAGTTGTTTAAAATTATGAACACATATTAAGACTTCAGTTAGAAGTTTGGATGTTAAAGTTGTCCAATAATGTTAAAAACAGTCAAAGAAAATCATGGTTGTAATCCAAAACTAGTTATTTCCCAATCATTTCCCTTCCGTTTGTTGTAACATGTACGTAGAACTAGAACATGAACTAGAACATGAACTAGAACATGAACTAGAACATGAACTAGAACATGAACTAGAACATGAACTAGAACATGAACTAGAACATGAACTAGAACATGAACTAGAACATGAACTAGAACATGAACTAGAACATGAACTAGAACATGAACTAGAACATGAACTAGAACATGAACTAGAACATGAACTAGAAAATGAACTAGAACATGAACATTTTGATAGAAATTACAACAAGAAAGTTCAAATAATACTTTAAAAATAAAACCGACAGTTTCAATTCTCCGAATCAATACAACTGGTTAAGAAAAAAAATCAATATCATCACGGGTAGTAGAACAATGAATCGAATGTCGCAATCGATTGATCAGAGCTATCATTAAACTGTAGTGACGTAGCAGCAGGAATATGAGCGTGTCAGGACTCCGATGTTTGTATAAAATCATGGTACTAATCAACAGAAAAGTGGTGATAATACGAAAATTTGGTGCTAATCAAGTGGAATGTGGTGCTAATCAAAGGGAATGTGGTGCTAATCAAAGGTAATGTGGTGCTATTCAAAGGAATGTGGTGTAAATCAAAGGGAATGTGATGCTATTCAAGGGAATGTGGTGTTAATCAAAGGGGATGTGGTGTTAATCAAAGGGAATGTGGTGCTATTCAAGGAAATGTGGTGTTAATCAAGGGAATGTGGTGCTATTCAAGGGAATGTGGTGCTAAGCAAAGCGAATGCGGTGTTAATCAAAGGGAATGTGGTGCTAATACGGGAATGCGGTGCTAATCAAAGGAATGTGTGCTAATCAAGTAAATGTGCTAGTGAAGGTCACACTAGTGAAGGTCACACTAGTTAAAGTTCTCACTAGTGAAGTTCAAATAACAGAAAATTCTACCAACCAGTTGCTACCGGTAAAAACAAATTCAAGATCCAAACGATTCAGAGGAACACCATTGAAGAGCGAGCTTTTTTGTAACGCTGTTGAAGAACTCCTCCCAATGAGAATAATATAAAAAATGAGTCTAATCAGCCTTAGTCTCACCTAGCCACTTGCCTGGACAAAGGTACCATCTCTAGAGGTGACAATGTTTAGTTAGGTCAACCTAGCCACTTGCCTGGACAAAGGTACCATCTCACTGTAGACAGTGTTTAGTTAGGTCAACCTAGCCACTTGCCTGGACAAAGGTACCATCTCTAGGGGTGACAATGTTTAGTTAGATCAACCTAGCCACTTGCCTGGACAAAGGTACCATCTCTAGGGGTGACAATGTTTAGTTAGATCAACCTAGCCACTTGCCTGGACAAAGGTAGCATCTCTAGATGTGACAATGTTTAGTTAGATCAACCTAGCCACTTGCCTGGACAAAGGTACCATCTCTAGGGGTGACAATGTTTAGTTAGATCAACCTAGCCACTTGCCTGGACAAAGGTACCATCTCTAGATGTGACAATGTTTAGTTAGATCAACCTAGCCACTTGCCTGGACAAAGGTACCATCTCTAGGGGTGACAATGTTTAGTTAGATCAACCTAGCCACTTGCCTGGACAAAGGTACCATCTCTAGAGGTGACAATGTTTAGTTAGGTCAACCTAGCCACTTGCCTGGACAAAGGTACCATCTCTAGGGGTGACAATGTTTAGTTAGATCAACCTAGCCACTTGCCTGGACAAAGGTACCATCTCTAGAGGTGACAATGTTTAGTTAGGTCAACCTAGCCACTTGCCTGGACAAAGGTACCATCTCTAGGGGTGACAATGTTTAGTTAGATCAACCTAGCCACTTGCCTGGACAAAGGTACCATCTCTAGAGGTGACAATGTTTAGTTAGGTCAACCTAGCCACTTGCCTGGACAAAGGTACCATCTCTAGAGGTGACAATGTTTAGTTAGGTCAACCTAGCCACTTGCCTGGACAAAGGTACCATCTCTAGGGGTGACAATGTTTAGTTAGATCAACCTAGCCACTTGCCTGGACAAAGGTACCATCTCTAGAGGTGACAATGTTTAGTTAGGTCAACCTAGCCACTTGCCTGGACAAAGGTACCATCTCTAGAGGTGACAATGTTTAGTTAGGTCAACCTAGCCACTTGCCTGGACAAAGGTACCATCTCTAGGGGTGACAATGTTTAGTTAGGTCAACCTAGCCACTTGCCTGGACAAAGGTACCATCTCTAGGGGTGACAATGTTTAGTTAGATCAACCTAGCCACTTGCCTGGACAAAGGTACCATCTCTAGAGGTGACAATGTTTAGTTAGGTCAACCTAGCCACTTGCCTGGACAAAGGTACCATCTCTAGGGGTGACAATGTTTAGTTAGATCAACCTAGCCACTTGCCTGGACAAAGGTACCATCTCTAGAGGTGACAATGTTTAGTTAGGTCAACCTAGCCACTTGCCTGGACAAAGGTACCATCTCTAGATGTGACAGTGTTTAGTTAGGTCAACCTAGCCACTTGCCTGGACAAAGGTACCATCTCTACTGTAGACAGTGTTTAGTTAGGTCAACCTAGCCACTTGCCTGGACAAAGGTACCATCTCTACTGTAGACAGTGTTTAGTTAGGTCAACCTAGCCACTTGCCTGGACAAAGGTACCATCTCTAGAGGTGACAATGTTTAGTTAGGTCAACCTAGCCACTTGCCTGGACAAAGGTACCATCTCTAGGGGTGACAATGTTTAGTTAGGTCAACCTAGCCACTTGCCTGGACAAAGGTACCATCTCTACTGTAGACAGTGTTTAGTTAGGTCAACCTAGCCACTTGCCTGGACAAAGGTACCATCTCTAGATGTGACAATGTTTAGTTAGGTCAACCTAGCCACTTGCCTGGACAAAGGTACCATCTCTAGATGTGACAATGTTTAGTTAGGTCAACCTAGCCACTTGCCTGGACAAAGGTACCATCTCTAGATGTGACAATGTTTAGTTAGGTCAACCTAGCCACTTGCCTGGACAAAGGTACCATCTCTAGATGTGACAATGTTTAGTTAGGTCAACCTAGCCACTTGCCTGGACAAAGGTACCATCTCTAGATGTGACAATGTTTAGTTAGGTCAACCTAGCCACTTGCCTGGACAAAGGTACCATCTCTACTGTAGACAGTGTTTAGTTAGGTCATACATTGAAATGTGTGATGCGTACATAGTAAATTAGTTTAGAATTACTTCGCAGCAAATCGGATAAGGATATATCATATCCGTGTTTGTGGGGTGTACAATTTTGGACCAAATATGGATGCTGTGCAACTCTGCACATGAATTTGTTATTTTACACATGGAGCAACGAACCTTGAGGGTTAATTGTGTGGGACTATTGCGTGGCGCCATTCTGTGTGACCATTGTGTGGGGCCATTTTTGGACTATGTTGTGGGGCCCTTGTGTGGGACATTTTGTGGGACTATTGTGTGGGGCCATGGTGTGGGACTATTGTGTGGGGCCATTGTGTGTGAGTATTGTGTGAGGCCATGGTGTGGGACTATTGTGTGGGGCCATTGTGTGTGAGTATTGTGTGGGGCCATGGTGTGGGACTATTGTTTTGGACCATTGTGTGGGACTATTGTTTTGGACCATTGTATGGGACTACTATGTGGGGCCATGGAGTGGGACCATCACTTAAATGACACGTGAACCAGCGGGATATAGCTCGGTTAGTTCACATTAATCCCGCCAACTTTGTAAGAAAAATTATGTTTATAGACTTGATTAGGTGGCACTTAATGAAGATTTTTTTTTATTTGTATAATAATGGTTGATGTGATCATCGAATTATCATGAAAAATTTAGTGTTGGAACTTTGAACCCATGACACATTGATGATGCTCTGTCGAACTGCAAAGATTTGTGTTGTGGACTTTTGAGGTTTTGGAATGGAGTCGGCGAAATGGCAATAGTTACATTGGGTCCTTAACATATTGTCAGTTACAAGCTGTCATTAACATATTGTCAGTAACATTGTGTCATTTACATATTGTCAATTGCATGCTGTTATTAATAAGTGTCAGTTACATGATGTCATTAACGCATTGTCAGTTACATGATGTCATTAACACATTGTCAGTTACATGCTATCTTAAACACTTGCTATTCAGACCTGTGTTTGTCTTTACCTCCAGGTAGGAGAGTCACTCAAATTAACGACTTCCCCAACCACGAAGTGTTACAGTTGGTTGGACAGAAGCGTGCATTTGGGTTACTTTGTTGCTATGCATCACTGGCCACGAATTATGGGAAGGCGTTGTTTATTTGACAACATATTTTGACATAATTTTAATTGTCACAGTCTATTTTTTGTATTTAGGTAAAACGGGACGCATAACTTGTCACATATCCCATTCGTAGTCATATATCACACACCTAGTCACTTATCCCATATCTAGTCACATATCCCGTACCTAACCACATATGATACAAAGCGACACATGCACAATGTCTTAGGAAAGGGAAGCGACAACTTTGGCGACAATGTCCCATGTTTGTAGGGGAGGGAAATCTGTGCTAACTGAATACTTTTTTCGACCTTGAACTCGCCCGGATGTCACAACCCATGGCCCATGACTACCCCCACCGTATTGCATTGCATGTAGACAGACACGATTTATTTGAATACTAAATGTTGCAGTCATCTTGAAAGTGTGGAGACATTATTACGACTTGATTGATTATTGATGTAGTGCAACACTGCTTGCCCGGTGGTGCGGCGCTGAAACAACGTAAGAACCCCTGATGTTCAAACATCTTCGAATAGATGTTATACTAAGAAACATGGCATGATGACACCAAGAACCTTGTGTATAAGTTATAAGCCCACAAGAGGAGATAAATACTTACTGTGAACTGAGTAGTGTCCGCTTGTCTGGTGTAGTGTGACGTAGAGCTGGTCAGACAGAAGAGCAGCATGCAGTAGTAAGGGAGAAAACCCATGTCAGTCCACGCTAAACAGCGAAGTCCACGCCTTAACCAAACGAGCCACACATTATGAGTTAATTCTATAAACGAATTCTCGAGTCATAAATATACGTATCCTTCATTATCCTGATGCTGGATCTCTGCTAACATATCTTGTAGTATAAGTTCAACTCTGGCACCACAGATGGTCCACGCTGTTCGACCCCTGATACAAGTTGGAATAAAGATAAGCACAGATCAGCGCAGGGACTATCGGAACTTGAGCAGTACACCAATCATAACGGCTTTCCTGGAAATGAAACAAGTTTTAACAGTTGAAGCATATTCAATATACCATTGGAAGCCATTGTCTACGGAGGATGCTGGTCAGTTACAATGTGAAAGATCTTTGGCTAATCCATGTCAAGAAATTGTATTGGTGGACGACGCAATATTACATACAAAAACTAAGGCATATGTCTAGATAATATGACAGTGTCGAAGGCCGTGAGAAAACTTGACGTCAGATATGCCCACTTTTTACAGAAAGTATTATTTTATTATTTATTTATATTCACAAGGCACTGTCACAACGGAATATATTCACTGCACTTAAAGAATGTGATATATATATATATATATATATATATATATATATATATATATATATATATATATATATATATATATATATATATATATATATATATATATATATATATATGTATATCTAAATGCCAGAGCAGGTTAAATATCATATGCCACTGTCACAACAGTGTGTAAATCTATATGTTTATATAGCACTGACAGAATAGGATATAGAACAAGGCACTGTCACAACAATATATAAATCTGAATATATATATATAGCACTGTCAGAAAGGATTGGCGTATATGGCACTGTCACAAGACTTGGGGCACAACTCCAGTGTGCACCAATATGTACATGGCACTGTAAACAGACTTAGTAGACAACTCCAGTGTGCACCAATATGTACATTGCACTGTAAACAGGCTTAGTAGACAACTCCAGTGTGCACCAATATGTACATGGCACTGTAAACAGACTTAGTACACAACTCCAGTGTGTACCATGTACCAGCAACATGTGTGCGAATGAAGAGAATTGTATGATATTGATCAAGGTCGATGAATTGATCTAAAGGTTATTTATAGCTTGCTGAATAAGTTCAAAATTGTGTGGGGTGAGGGTGGGGGTCCCTTTGTTGTACACAAGCGTAACTTTGGGGTGGGGAGAAAAGGGGCGATGAGGCTTTAGAGATCGATTTCAAGCTTGGAGCCATTACATACAATTTCAGAATTGTTACTTGGGGGAGGGGGTGTTGGTAGGGGATAAAGAAAGATTGGACACACTTCGGTGCATAAGGTTCTGTCAGATCTTAACCACCCATTCAGTGAGAGGACTTTACCTTAGCAGCAGGACCTCTTAATTTGGAGACTACGTAACATGGAGGACAATTGACAAGGAACACCATCTAAACATGGTTGAGGACCATTTCAGCATAGAGGACAATCTATGAATGAAGGACCATTTCAGCATGGAGGACAATCTATGAATGAAGGATCATTTCAGCATAGAGGACAATCTATGAATGAAGGACCATTTCAGCATAGAGGACAATCTATGAATGAAGGACCATTTCAGCATAGAGGACAATCTATGAATGAAGGACCATTTCAGCATGGAGGACAATCTATGAATGAAGGATCATTTCAGCATAGAGGACAATCTATGAATGAAGGACCATTTCAGCATAGAGGACAATCTATGAATAAAGGACCATTTCAGCATAGAGGACAATCTATGAATGAAGGACCATTTCAGCATAGAGGACAATCTATGAATGAAGGACCATTTCAGCACAGAGGACAATTTATGAATGAAGGACCATTTCAGCACAGAGGACAATTTATGAATGAAGGACCATTTCAGCACAGAGGACCACTAAAGCACAGTAATGCAATGGTTGTGGCCTCACAGCCTCATTTGGACTGAAACTTTCAAATTATTTTTTTTATAAATAGACAAGTTAAATTACTATAAAAGAAAACTTTCCTTAAAATTGTAACAATCTGTTTTAATGAATTAGATGCACGAAAGGTGTGACGTTGCATGTGGTCTTTCCTCTCCACTAACTGTCTATTTCTTAGACCCCACACATACACACTCCACACATACACCCCACACAATTTTTCAATAAAACACAAGATGTGTGAACTGATCGCTTTCTTTGAGATGCGCCACAAAAATTGAGTTTTATTGAAAATTAATCTGGACTTAACACCTGGTAGTAAGACTGACCTGGACTTAACACCTGGTAGTAAGACTGACCTGGACTTAACACCTGGTAGTAAGACTGACCTGGACTCGCCACCAGAGGATATTTCGCGCCAGGGAAAAAAAACTATAAATTTGCTTAACGTTTAATAATTATAATGTGACGTTGTTAACCTCGCCATGGCGCCCTTGTACCTTGGCGTCCGGGTATATCTACCCCCTTCCTCCCATCGCTACGCCTCTGACCGGCACCACTAACTCAGCTACGCCACTGGGTTGTAATTGGAAGGATGTTTAGAAAAGCATTACACCAATAAACTACGCTGCTGCTCTGAAAATAATGGACACTGCCACTTGCTTGCTGTTAAGTGTCTAAGCGAGTCTGCACAATGCTTGGTGTTGCCTCGTACGGCCATTTCAGGAACATGATTAGTGATACTAATTTGAAACTTTTAATATACTTTCTGTTCTTCTTTGAAGATGTTCCTTTAGGTATTTCATTTATGTTGGTTTTGATTATCCTAGGCAAAAATAGGAGTCTACCGAACATGAGTTTCATGTCACGAAAAATATTGTTTTTCAGGTAGTGCATTTCAGTATGGAGCATTTTGAAAAGGATTTCCTTGTAAATATTTAATGAAGGTTGACGGTTTTGATTTTTGGCAGTCATCGGACTAAACTCCTAGGTTAGTCACGAGTACATTGATCAAGGACGAGA
Organism: Ampullaceana balthica; assembly: GCA_944989445.1. Taxonomy (NCBI): domain Eukaryota; kingdom Metazoa; phylum Mollusca; class Gastropoda; family Lymnaeidae; genus Ampullaceana; species Ampullaceana balthica. The sequence goes on along the minus strand of CALYLW010000172.1, from coordinate 667,398 downwards.
TCGGAAAGTGTCGCCTCAAATAGTTGTTGAGACAACTTGTAGCACTATTCACTTTGACAACCAATCAACTGGCGTCATGTCTTCTCGTGAATGACAGGTCAACACTACACGAACGATGTGTTCCCTCCTCAGTCCTCGCGTGTGAAGTTAAAGCATCTACCGAAATTTACCATGCTGAGGACCTATTGGATTGTGTACGTCACATTTATTGATTATTGAAGGAAATGACCTAGGCCTTATACAAGGTGTACAATAAATACCACCAGCACAAGCTTGACTAGATTTGAGATCAAACTTTAATACGCCTGAGAACAATCTGTGACCAGGGCCCGTGGCCTGACGTAAAGGACTTCAGGTGTCAACTCAGCATGGGTCAGTAAGAGAACACACTCCTCTGTGCCTAGCCAAACTTCTTTAGGGGCGTAGCTTGCCGAGGGCGGGGATGGGCGCTGGCACCCTGAACTTCTGACGTTGCAATGATTACATTGATATAGACATATGGAGCATACGGACACTTAGTGTCTGACTTGTCAAAATCTCGGTCTGACATGATTACATTGATATGGACATATGGAGCATACGGACACTTAGTGTCTGACTTGTCAAAATCTCGGTCTGACATGATTACATTGATATAGACATATGGAGCATACGGACACTTAGTGTCTGACTTGTCAAAATCTCGGTCTGACATGATTACATTGATATAGACATATGGAGCATACGGACACTTAGTGTCTGACTTGTCAAAATCTCGGTCTGACATGATTACATTGATATAGATATATGGAGAATATGGACACTTAGTGTCTGACTTGTCAAAATCTCGGTCTGACATGATTACATTGATATAAACATATGGAGCATACGGACACTTAGTGTCTGACTTGTCAAAATCTCGGTATGAGAAACAGTTTCCTCCCATCTCATTAAGTTACAAGTCAAACAACGCCATCCCACAGTGTTCTCGATAGATAGTCATTTACAGAGTTCTTCTACATATTCTTTTGGCCTGAGACTTAGTCTTAGTGCCATATAACATCGTCTTCACGTGGAACTCTTTTGATTCCCTAACCTCCCCGGCTATGTCTAGCGCTGGACACGAAGTTCACAGACGTAGTACTGTTTCAGGGGTTTGGCTGCAATGACGGCAGTTCGAGTCCCTGTTATGGTCTAGCCTAGCCTGTTGAAATATGAGTTAGATACAGAGTTCTAAATTCAACTATTACAAAACATATGTTTGAACTGTGGCGTAAATAAAATGAGTTGTTTGGCAGTAATGCCAAATGTTGGGCTAGTAATGAAAACGTCATTTCCATTTGGCAACTTTATATACAAGCCTAAGATCTCCATGTCCACGCTTCTAAAAACAAACACATTAGCTTTTTGATAGCTGGCTTTGCTATAGATCCGTGATAATGTATGGGAGAAAAATGAATCTAGCCGAAACACATTAGCTTTTTGATAGCTGGCTTTGTTATAGATTCATGATAATGTATGGGAGAAAAAGGAATCTAGCCGAAACACATTAGCTTTTTGATAGCTGGCTTTGCTATAGATCCGTGATAATGTATGGGAGAAAAATGAATCTAGCCGAAACACATTAGCTTTTTGATAGCTGGCTTTGTTATAGATTCATGATAATGTACGGGAGAAAAGGTAATCTAGCAGAAACGACCTTTTAATTGGTCACTTTGTTCAAACCAAAAGAAATTTATCTCTCCCTTTTTATGAAATATTATTATTATTATTATTACCAGGTGGTCGCAACTCACGATCTATTACACTCAGCATGCAACAAATTAAAAATATGCAAACGATTATTTCTTAAACTGAATCCAATCCTTGAATAGCCTGCTGTTAGACTATTTAACGTAGCAAGCAGATCTATAAATAGATTTTACAAAATAAAAATATCACTCAATGTTATGAGTTATGTAGTCTGTTGACACGGGGGCCCTAGCAAGTACATCACTTCACTCAGTAGGAGGGGAGGTGGGGTCTGAGAAATTGACAGTGGCAGGAGAGGGAGGGGGAGGGGTAAACGGTTACATTTACATGTGACGTCACACATTTCATGCATTTATTCCAAGAAACTTTGCACTGAGTATACTATTGGCGGATGATGTGCCAGAGGATTGATGGACTGAGTATACTATTGGCGGATGATGTGCCAGAGGATTGATGGACTGAGTATACTATTGGCGGATGATGTGCCAGAGGATTGATGGACTGAGTATACTATTGGCGGATGATGTGCCAGAGGATTGATGGACTGAGTATACTATTGGCGGATGATGTGCCAGAGGATTGATGGACTGAGTATACTATTGGCGGATGATGTGCCAGAGGATTGATGGACTGAGTATACTATTGGCGGATGATGTGCCAGAGGATTGATGCACTGAGTATACTATTGGCGGATGATGTGCCAGAGGATTGATGGACTGAGTATACTATTGGCGGATGATGTGCCAGAGGATTGATGCACTGAGTATACTATTGGCGGATGATGTGCCAGAGGATTGATGGACTGAGTATACTATTGGCGGATGATGTGCCAGAGGATTGATGGACTGAGTATACTATTGGCGGATGATGTGCCAGAGGATTGATGGACTGAGTATACTATTGGCGGATGATGTGCCAGAGGATTGATGGACTGAGTATACTATTGGCGGATGATGTGCCAGAGGATTGATGGACTGAGTATACTATTGGCGGATGATGTGCCAGAGGATTGATGGACTGAGTATACTATTGGCGGATGATGTGCCAGAGGATTGATGGACTGAGTATACTATTGGCGGATGATGTGCCAGAGGATTGATGCACTGAGTATACTATTGGCGGATGATGTGCCAGAAGATTGATGGACTGAGTATACTATTGGCGGATGATGTGCCAGAGGATTGATGGACTGAGTATACTATTGGCGGATGATGTGCCAGAGGATTGATGGACTGAGTATACTATTGGCGGATGATGTGCCAGAGGATTGATGGACTGAGTATACTATTGGCGGATGATGTGCCAGAGGATTGATGGACTGAGTATACTATTGGCGGATGATGTGCCAGAGGATTGATGGACTGAGTATACTATTGGCGGATGATGTGCCAGAGGATTGATGGACTGAGTATACTATTGGCGGATGATGTGCCAGAGGATTGATGGACTGAGTATACTATTGGCGGATGAGTGCCAGAGGATTGATGGACTGAGTATACTATTGGCGGATGATGTGCCAGAGGATTGATGGACTGAGTATGCTATTGGCGGATGATGTGCCAGAGGATTGATGGACTGAGTATACTATTGGCGGATGATGTGCCAGAGGATTGATGGACTGAGTATACTATTGGCGGATGATGTGCCAGAGGAATGATGGACTGAGTATACTATTGGCGGATGATGTGCCAGAGGATTGATGGACTGAGTATACTATTGGCGGATGATGTGCCAGAGGATTGATGGACTGAGTATACTATTGGCGGATGATGTGCCAGAGGATTGATGGACTGAGTATACTATTGGCGGATGATGTGCCAGAGGATTGATGGACTGAGTATACTATTGGCGGATGATGTGCCAGAGGATTGATGGACTGAGTATACTATTGGCGGATGATGTGCCAGAGGATTGATGGACTGAGTATACTATTGGCGGATGATGTGCCAGAGGATTGATGGACTGAGTATACTATTGGCGGATGATGTGCCAGAGGATTGATGGACTGAGTATACTATTGGCGGATGATGTGCCAGAGGATTGATGCACTGAGTATACTATTGGCGGATGATGTGCCAGAGGATTGATGCACTGAGTATACTATTGGCGGATGATGTGCCAGAGGATTGATGCACTGAGTATACTATTGGCGGATGATGTGCCAGACAACGTTAGGACCCAAGGCTGTCAAAAATAATGTGACATAATAATTCATGGATGACGTGTTCGGGAGGTGGGGGGTAAGAAACTATATAAAATAATCTCCGTGACATGTAGGTTAATATTAAAATTTTGATGGGAACTTCACATAAAATATGTATAAAATAAATATCGAATTTGGCGTATGCATATTATTTTTTTTATTGTGTAGTTTTATGCCATTTAAGAGTCTTGTACAAAAAGTTAAAGAGGTTCTATTTTATTATTTTTAGTTTCAAAGTTAAATAATTCATTTAGTTTATGTCTCTGAGAAAAAAGCAATCAACATTTATTACACTTACAACTTGAACTCAGCTTACAATTACATTAAAGTTATAAACAGGCGGAGTCTGGATCTTGCAATTACTTCATTGGTCTAATTTTAAAAATTAACTCGTAAGCTTAATTAAATCATAGCTCATAGCTTGAAATTAATGTATTAACCTAACTATAACCAAAATGTAGACTATTAATATAATAGGCTAAATTATATAATGATACATTTCATTGACATTAGCAGTTACCCAAACAAGACATTAGCAGTTACCCCAACAATATATCACAACTAGGGTTATAATTATAAAATGATGTGACATTAAATTTACCTTAGACGCTGCCAGAATACCTTGCACATAGTTGTTATTGATGGCATTGATGGTGTACCAGTGTACCAAATTTTCGTTTTCAAATTCAGTCTTTGGTATTTTCACATCCCGCGTCAAACGTTTAATACGCTTATTATAAAAATTCATTGAAGTAAACAGTTTTATAAATTATTTATTTCATTAAAGATTCATTTGTTGACGGCGATTCAGATATACTAACAAGTAAACGTTAACGAAACTTCTGGAAAGGAAATGTTACGAAATGGAAGGCATGCATGATGCTTTTACTTTAGTAAGCCAAGGCTAAGTCTTCTTGCGTTACTGCGCTTTAGACACTTTACTTTAGTACTATTGACTTGATGCGATTCACAGTCCCACCATCTCCATCACAACAACGATGACGATTATATTTATTTAAGTTGTATTCAAAAGAGCATTATATAAGGTCTTACAGATAATACCGAATAATCCAGTTTGAAAGTTGAACAGTTATTCCTTAGCGATTTCCGGCGATCAATATCCGTATCAAAAACTTCGCGTGTTATCAGTGTCATTCGGCTTGGTTTGGTGACCGATGGTCATAACATTACACCTGAGCAGGGGGACAGGTAGGCAGAGGTATTTATATATAGGTCAATACAAGCAGTACTCGATTTCTTAATTTTACTAATCAAAATGTTTATGCTTCAGTTAGTCTAAGGAATCAATTAATGATTTAAATGATACAATTTTCAACATTATCAAATTAATTTGATGAAATAATTTAGCATGAGGTGATCTTATCGTGTAAAAACAATTAATTAAATCAATGTTTGTGAGTATAACAAAAAAATAGTAATAAAGGATCGATATCAATATTAAGTTGCTATTGGTAGGTTTGCCGTGCCCTTTTATCCGTCTTTTAAATTGAGGTGGAATAGCAAACATATTGTGCATTTTCAAGAGGATGAAGTTATTTATTTTTAAATTATTTACCGATACATATAAAGAAATTTATTTGAATGTCATACAAGTAGACGATTGTCCATATTTGATGCACATAGAGTTAGGAGGAGCGTCTGTGGTCGATATGTTAAGATAAATGTTTAAGTCTACTCTCGTGCGTGGTTTCACTAGTTTCATTCAATTAAAATTTATTTCCATGAGAGGGGGGAAAGATTTTAACGACCAAAATAAATGGCAAAATTTTTTTTAATAGAGTATGAAAGAAGTACACCAGTAATATATTAATCTTTATTTGATTTTTTTTTATTAAACGATTGATTTTGTGTGAGACATTTCTTTTCTAAAAATTTATTTATTGAAAAAAGATATCGCGATACACATAAAATTACATCGTAACACATCGCCAATAAATTACAACGGCAGAGTGACGAGCAGAACAGAGCGACTAAAACGATGTGCCACAATACGTTGCACAAAATGCATATACAAGTATTACAATTACACGCCGTCATGGAAGGAAAATCAAAAGTTTGTGTATGTACTAAAAATTAAAGATACCGTATTAATGCGGAATTTTTTTTAGGCATATAATTAAATAGGAACACTTTTGCAGTCCACGAACTATTGACAGTATATTAATAATAATATTAGTAGATTTGAATACGCAGTACTAATAATACGTTGGATCTTGCGCAAACAATAATAATGTGGCAAAATAAAACTGAAATAAATTGTTCAATGGAACAATGCAAATTAAGCATATTATGATTTCACGCCTTCTTGAACATCAAATTTAAAAAAAAACTGTAATGACTTAATTGTATTAGTTTCAGAATTTTTATAATTTTATTATTATTTTTCAAATGTTAACATGAACTGGGGTGTGCCGCGGATTCTAGATATCTATGGTGATGTGCCCCACATAAAAATTGTTAACAGAGCTCTACTCGAGTTTGAACGACGTTTTTAATTTTTGTTGTGCGACACGATACAACATTATATATAAAAGCGTCCAACGAATAAAATGAATAAAACATTGCATAATTAGTATCGAATTTTTCAGTGCAAACACTTTTATAATAGTGTTTTAACTGAATATAAACAGAAAAATAATTTTAATATATTTAATAGTTTCAAATTTCATAAAAGGGGAAAAATAATTTACTTGAAATAATTCCATAACTAATAAGATCACATTTCCAATGTCTCCATATCGGAAAGCATTTTCTAGCATGAGAACACGGTATTAAAATGTTCTTTTACCAGAAAGCAACCTTGTCTGATTCATACACATAACGAGAAGCGAGAGGTCTCTTTATTTTCTTGAACCCTAAACAAAGGAGGGGGGTCCAAAATTTGTAGCATACTTTTTTTTTAAAGAAGAGTTGGGGGTTTTGCACGACTGAAATCAACTTTTTTATGACATTGGCTGGTCTGAACTGGTAACTAAATAATGTCGGCGTATTGAGAGACTCGTTAACTTCCTGTCATTGATTCATTCAAAGAACCTAAATCTTTTTTGCGTTTTATGATTTTTGTTTCATGTTCAGAGGAAAAAGTTGTATCAAAATACCTTGTAGTTTGTCAGAACTTCATTTTAATTCCCTTTGACATATACTTCTCAAGCATTTTCGTTTTAAAAGTATTTCACAGGAAATATTTCAAAAGCAATGAATTAGTTAAGTGGAACTTTTATTTAAAATTGCCCGTTTTTTTAATGTGACGTCACATTCTTTAACCCCCTCCCCATCGTCAAAAATGCTTGACCCCCCCCCTCTCTCTAGGCGCGTGAAGTCATTTATGGACGGCCCCTAAGATAAGAAGATACTGTGTATTAAATGCAGATGCACTGGCATGTTTGAGAACTACGAAAATAAGACCATACACTCTCTATTCGTAGGAGGTAGATTACTTCTCTCTGCTCAAAACATGTAGAACATTCAAATGGTTTGATACCAGATATAATTTTAAAAGAAAATATACGTTGTTTTATTATTAATATTTTTAATTTTAATTTATTAATAATAAATATTACTAACATTGTTACAAATAATAATTATTAGTTCATTTATCGGGGCATACATTTTGGCTGGTGTTCGTTTGACGGAACTGTGACTGTGAAACTGTGATGGATCATTAAAAAAAACATATTAATTAGTATTAGTTATTACATTGTACTAATAATTATTATAATTGAATAATTCTATTACAAATAATATAAGAAATAATTGGCTACTGTATGGCATCTGTCCGTCTACGAAAGACGATAGATTTATCTTTATTATCTGCAGCTCTTGGTGTGGCTGATGAGACCAATCCTTGAGTGGCAGTCTCTTCTGCATGACACACACACGAAAGCAGTGGTGCAGTGTTTCCTGGCCTTTCTCCTCGCTCTTTTCCCGACTGCTTCTGCCCTAGTTTGCTCCTCTGCTCTTAGTGATCCTTCTTTCACTATAGCCCGCCACATGGACCTATCCTCTGCCAGGTTTTCCCAGTTTTGTATATCAATGTTGGCTACTTTCATGTCTCTCTTGCATATGTCCACGTATCTGAGACATGGCCGACCAACCGACCTTTTCCCTGTCGCCACCTCGCTGTAGAGCACATCCTTGGGTATGCGACCACTTTGCATCCTCTTGACGTGTCCAAGCCAACGGAGGCATCTTTGGCTTAATATTGCTGCAATACTACTCATGCTTGCTTGAGCCAGGACCTCTGTGTTGGGGACTTTCTCTTGCCATTTGATGTCTAGGATGCGGCGCAGGCATCTGAGGTGGAAGCTATTGAGCCTTCTTTCATGCCTGGTATAGGTGGTCCAAGACTCGCATCCATAGAGGAGTGTGCTCAGTACGCAGGCCTGGTATACCTGCAGCTTAGTCCTTGCTGTGAGTTTGGCATTGGACCAGACTCTTTTGTACAGTCTAGCCATAACAGTTGCTGCCTTCCCTATCCTACTACTTATCTCATCTTCCAGTGAGAGGGTGCTCGAGATGTTTGATCCCAGATAAGTAAAACTGGGAGGAAATGAAGCATGTCACCGATGTAAAAAGAAAGGCTCTTTTAGCCTATAAAGACAGGCCTTGCCCAGAAACTCTACATTCCCTTAAGAGCGCCAAGAAAAATGCCCAGCAGGCAGCTCGCCACTACGCTAACACGTACTGGATCAATCTAAGTTCCAGCATACAGTCAGCTGCTGATAGAGGCGATACAAAGGCTGTGTACGAGAATATAAAACAAGCAACAGGCCCTCTGACCTCCAAGACAGCACCCTTAATGTCAAAAGCAGGGGAAATTATCACTGATCGGGACAAGCAACTCAAACGGTGGATCGAGCACTACCTGGAATTGTACGCAACTATAAACCATGTCTCAACTGCTGCCCTGGACGATATCCCAGACCTGCGGGTCATGGAAGAGCTCGATAGCCTACCCACAATGGTCGAGCTAAGTAGAGCCATAGATTGCCTAGCCTGCGGGAAAGCCCCTGGTAATGATGGAATTCCACCAGAAGTTCTCAAATGTGGAAAAGAAATACTTTTACAGCCTTTGCATGACCTCCTCACTCTGTGCTGGGAACAGGGGCAGATACCACAGGAGTTAAAAGATGCCAACATCGTTACACTGTATAAAAATAAAGGAGATAAGAGTGACTGCAACAACTATCGTGGAATCTCTCTCCTCAGTATAGTTGGAAAGGCCTTCGCCCGAGTTGCATTGACACGCCTGCAGACCCTAGCATCGCGTGTACTCCCAGAATCGCAGTGCGGCTTTCGAGCCGGAAGATCAACCATAGACATGATCTTCTCTCTGCGCCAGCTGCAGGAGAAATGCAGGGAGCAACATATGCCTCTATACATCGCGTTCGTCGACCTAACTAAAGCTTTTGATCTTGTCAGCAGAAGCGGCCTTTTCCAGATCTTAGTAAAAATAGGCTGCCCTACACATCTGCTTAACATCATCAAGCAATTCCACGAAAACATGCAGGGCACAGTGTGCTATAACGGTGCCACCTCCGAGGCTTTCCCAGTAAGTAGTGGAGTAAAGCAAGGCTGCGTGTTGGCACCTACTCTATTCGCAATATTCTTTTCCATCTTACTCCAGTATGCCTTCAAGAACAACAGCGAGGGGATATACATACACACCAGAGCTGACGGGAGATTATTCAATATTGCCCGACTTAAAGCCAAGACCAAAATAAGGAAGATTTTGCTGCGTGAGCTCTTATTTGCAGACGATGCCGCCTTAATATCCCACACAGCAGACGGCCTGCAGAACCTTGTATCCAGCTTCTCCGCTGCCTGCAAAGAGTTTGGCCTGACCATAAGTATAAAGAAAACCAACATTATGGCACAGGATGCTGCCTCTCTCCCGACTATCACCATTGACGACTGCAACCTGGATGCTGTTGACAGTTTTACTTATTTGGGATCAAACATCTCGAGCACCCTCTCACTGGAAGATGAGATAAGTAGTACTATGGCTACTATAACTATAGAATACAAATTATACAGGGAGTCCCCGGGTTACGCTGGTTCCGACTTACTTTTACGTCTACGTACTTACGCTGTTTCGTGGTTACGAACGCCATAAAAAAAAAGATTACTATTACAATTAAACGTCAATCAGTTTTTTTAAATGCTTTTTAAAAACTTTTTTTTAATGTGGTAAGGAATTGCTTTCTCTTTTTTAAATTCTTTTTGTGTCATTAAATGTTAAATTTGTTTATGTTTCGGGCGTACCGGCGGAAAAATACGCTTTGTTGTGGTTGTAGGGCGAGGAAGACAACCAGTCTCAGTTAACTCAGTACATATGACATTTTGGTTGTTTACACCGTCCATCTCTCTCTCTCATGTTTTAATGTGGCAAGGAATTGTTTCTCCTTTTAAAATACTTTTTTAAAATTTCATTATCATTAACTGTTACATTTTTATATCACTTTACGTAAAGTACTTAGACTTTACAGTATATATATATATATATATTTTCATAATCTGACTTATAATGAAATTCAGGTTACGACAATTCTTAAGAACGGATCAACGTCATAACGTCAATACCCCCTGTATTAAGTCAAGTGTATATTGTTTATTTGAAAGAGTTAGTGCCCCACCACACCCCTTCCTTCGCCACTGTATCTCGTTTCAAACGTTAATTTTAAAATTCTGAACTTAATTAACTTATTGTAATATATTTTAGTAAAGTTTGTATCGAAAATTATTAGCACTAAATAATAAGTAACAAAAGTTTAACTCAGTGTTGCTATGAAATACTATTAATTTGTAATAATAAAACTTTTGTTAATTGCTAACTAATGACTTATACTTATATTTAAACTAATTACAGAGTACTTTATTTTTGTCAGGAGAATGATAACCTGAAAATACTGTGAACATCTTACTGATACAGATCTGAAAAAAATCCCATAAAATGGATGAACATCCGCCAGACAGAAATATCCAGACTATTTTTATGCTCAATGATGCTGAAGAAAGTTTGAGCTCTCCTGTTACCTGCAGTGAGGTCTATCAACCAACAGAAATGAAACCAGCTGGGATGAGTATGGAGCTTGAACATGAACCCTCACAGAGAGACCTCAGAATCAATGTACCACATGGTGAAGTTTGGGACAAAATTACTGACACAGAAAATACTGATGATAGTGTCAGTATATCAGTCTTGCAATCAGATTTGTCTAAAGAAGAAGGAGACTCAAGTAGAGCAATAACTTTTTCAGAAGATTTTGATGTTTGTAACTATAGCAACAAGACATCATTTCCTGTCTTCCAGTTGCCAATCACTTGCCCTCATCAGCACATAAGTGCCCATATTAGTGCCCACGGTGTTGTTGGAGAACACCTAAATTTAGATGGTAAAGATACAGACACAGGGCAAATTGTTTATGAAAACCAAATCTTTCAAAAATTAGAGGACCTAATGGAGATACCTTCACTTAACTTAAAAGCAACATATCCTGATACCTCTGAAATAATGCAGAGTTCAAAGAGTCTAACTAGTGAATCAGATGGGTTGAAAGGATTTTTTGGCACTGGGAAAACTGTCACATTTTCAGAAGAAGTGGAAATTTGCAACATGAGCAATGAATCATTTATGCCAGCTTGTCTTTTTCCCAGATCGCCACCTTTCTCGGAGGTTAGTGCAATGAATAATGTAAATGGACACACTAATGTCTTAGGGACAGAAACTGAGCAGACTAATTATAAAAACATGTGTTTAGGAAGTGTAGAAAAGAATTCAGGATTACAAAGATTAAATTCAACATTCCAAACTGTTTGGAACTCAAGCAGTGCTACACCTTTATCAGAATTGTCTATGGATGATGAGGAAAAAGGAAAGGATGTACACATTTTGAATAAAGCTATCAATAGAATGAGCAAGGAAATTCCAATATGTCCTTTTTCAAGTGAGCCAATCAGTCAAGAGGTTAGCTCCCACAGCCTCAATATATTTGTGCCAATAGCCATGGCTGATAGCTGTAAAACCTGCGACCAAATATTATGTCACAAGAGCCTACAAAATGTTTTAGAAACACCTTCGACAAAAGAAAATGCAGAGTTTCTGAACCTACCTGAAGTTGCCATTAGTGTTGATGATGCTGCCACAGGTCATTTTGATGTAAGTGATGAGAGAGGCAATGATTTATTTATCTATGAAAACCAATGTTTAAAAATATTTGAGAAGCACATAGAAATCTCCAGACCAAAGTTAAAAGCAACAGTTTTGGATACATTTGAAATTGTTAGTGAGTCAAGGAGCTCAACAGAAGATTTACAGGTTGCAGTAAACATTACTAATGACCGGCTATCTCAAGTAGGAGAGGCAAGCAAAACATGTCAAGCAGAAAATGGACATAAAGAGTTTACAGTAGTGCTGGTAAATGAAATGGATTTGGACACTGTGCCAAATAACAAGGCCGCGATAGTTGAAATTGTATCAATTAGGGATACCCCAGAAGCTGAAGACAGAGAACCGTTATGTGATAAAATAGCCAGCACATGTTCAGATGGCCTGCCCTGCAGTCCAGAGTTCAACAACCATGACACCATTGGCCCACTTGACAATCCTGCTTTCCTCAGAACATTGCATTACACAGAGAGGTGGGTTTCCTGTCAATCAATTTAGAAATTATTTCATTAAAAATCCAGAGTATCTGGTTTCATATGATTTAATTAACAAAATAATTAAATATAGTCTTATTTAAGTTTATGATAATTCACTATCATGTTAAACCACTGGTAATTCACAATCTCTATTACAGAGAAATGTTTATCAACTTTAGCTGGAAAAAATTAACAGATTTATTGTCATTAATGCAATGAAATCCTTTTTAGAAACAGATTGGTTTGTCTTTCGAATTGTGCCTAATGTCTCGTCTTAATATGGGAGTACCATGATGCCCATCTTGTTTTGGTGGATAGTTTATTCTTGTTCCAGGACAGGTTAATCTTGTTCCAGGACAGGTTAATCTTGTTCCAGGACAGGTTATTTTATGTTCCAGGACAGGTTAATCTTGTTCCAGGACAGGTTAATCTTGTTCCAGGACAGGTTATTTTATGTTCCAGGACAGGTTAATCTTGTTCCAGGACAGGTTAATCTTTTTCCAGGACAGGTTATTCTTGTTCCAGGACAGGTTATTCTTGTTCCAGGACAGGTTAATCTTGTTCCAGGACAGGTTAATCTTGTTCCAGGACAGGTTAATCTTGTTCCAGGACAGGTTATTTTATATTCCAGGACAGGTTAATTTATATTCCAGGACAGGTTATTTTATATTCCAGGACAGGTTATTTTATATTCCAGGACAGGTTATTCTTGTTCCAGGACAGGTTATTTTATGTTCCAGGACAGGTTAATCTTGTTCCAGGACAGGTTATTCTTGTTCCAGGACAGGTTATTTTATGTTCCAGGACTGGTAAATCTTGTTCCAGGACAGGTTATTCTTGTTCCAGGACAGGTTAATCTTGTTCCAGGACAGGTTAATCTTGTTCCAGGACAGGTTAATCTTGTTCCAGGACAGGTTATTTTATATTCCAGGACAGGTTAATTTATATTCCAGGACAGGTTATTTTATATTCCAGGACAGGTTATTTTATATTCCAGGACAGGTTATTCTTGTTCCAGGACAGGTTGTTCTTGTTCCAGGATAGGTTAATCTTGTTCCAGGACAGGTTATTCTTGTTCCAGGACAGGTTATTTTATATTCCAGGACAGGTTATTTTATATTCCAGGACAGGTTATTCTTGTTCTATGACAGGTTATTTTATATTCCAGGACAGGTTATTTTATATTCCAGGACAGGTTATTCTTGTTTTAGGACAGGTTAATTTTTGTTCCAGGACAGGTTATTTTATATTCCAGGACAGGTTATTCTTGTTCTAGGACAGGTTATTCTTGTTCCAGGATATGTTATTTTATATTCCAGGACAGGTTATTCTTGTTTCAGGACAGGTTATTCTTGTTCCAGGACAGGTTATTCTTGTTCCAGGACAGGTTATTTTATATTCCAGGACAGGTTATTTTATATTCCAGGACAGGTTATTCTTGTTCTATGACAGGTTATTTTATATTCCAGGACAGGTTATTTTATATTCCAGGACAGGTTATTCTTGTTTTAGGACAGGTTAATTTTTGTTCCAGGACAGGTTATTTTATATTCCAGGACAGGTTATTCTTGTTCTAGGACAGGTTATTCTTGTTCCAGGATATGTTATTTTATATTCCAGGACAGGTTATTCTTGTTTCAGGATAGGTTATTTTATATTCCAGGACAGGTTATTTTATATTCCAGGACAGGTTATTCTTGTTCTATGACAGGTTATTTTATATTCCAGGACAGGTTATTCTTGTTCTAGGACAGGTTATTTTTGTTCCAGGACAGGTATTTTATATTCCAGGACAGGTTATTCTTGTTCTAGGACAGGTTATTTTATATTCCAGGACAGGTTATTCTTGTTCCAGGACAGGTTATTCTTGTTCCAGGACAAGTTATTCTTGTTCCAGGACAGGTTATTCTAAGGTTTAGTGACTAGCCTGTGCAAGCTGTCATTCATATAAATTGTAATGATTTGATAACATTTTCTCATAAGGTTTTTAAACATAAATAAAATGACTTAATAGGAAAATTTTGATAAAATCTCTTAAATTCTTTTCAGTCAGTTTGCAAACACAAGTCAAATGTATGTCCAAGATGACAACATTGCTACCTTATCCAACATGGACCTGAGGAGTCTAACAGTCTATCAAGACACACCTGACCTGGATAAAGGTTGGGCTTGGGTTATACTGGCCATTGGTTTCTTCTCTTCAACACTTCTTGGAGCTACTGTTTACGCTAGTGGTAGGTTTTCAATTTCACGTAGGATTATAATAATATTTTAAACATTCCATTATCTTAAATAACAGATATAGACATAGTAGAAGAATAATTATTGCTGAAGATGTTTTTCTCTAGCCTAGTGGTGGCGAACCTTTTTGGGGCAGCGTTCCCAAAATTCAAACCAGCCCCCACTCATTTATAGCAAAGTGCCAACACTCCAATTAAACCCGGCATGGGGATTTGGCTTAGCTGTTTTGATTAAGAAAGTAATATTTTATTCCCATGCCGGCTGATGAGGCTCTACGTGCTGACCATGGCATGCGTGTCATAAGTTCGCCATCAATGCTCTAGCCCGTGCATATCTCTTATTACTTTTATTTAAACACATTTCCCCCCACCCCTCCCCCACCCCTAAATTTCTTATCAAAACAATATGATGTGGGAAGCAAGTTATTAAAAACTTTTTAAAAATGTTCAACCTCTAAAATAGTTTAATATGAAGAGTTTAACTTCTAAATGTTATTACAGACACTTTATATACAGATGATTATTGCAATTATCCATGGTTAATTTCTAGTATTGCATTTTCATTAGAACTTTAATTGATGATGGTGTGTTGGATTTCCTGGTTTGTTCAGGCAACTGATTCCATGCCCAGTGTCAGACAGGAAGAAAGAAGATTTGTATGTGTTTTTGCATATGGAACAAGAATTTTTTTTTCACTTGTCTATCTGGGTGTTGTATTAGTAGATAATTGCTTTGTTGTATTTCCATGTTTATTTGAATTCCAGGCAAGTTTGCCTAGTTCTAACAGTATTTTATAAGATGCATTTTTTAAAAACTCCTCCAGGTGGTTTTTGATTTTTGTTCCAGGTGTGTTAATGACTGGAATCTTGAAAGAAATCGACCCAGACTTAACTAAAGTATCCTGGGTGGGCTCGGTCAATGTTTGCGTAATGTACCTGTCAGGTAAAGACATAGGTCTCATTTGATAGAAGACTGAAGGACACAGGTACAGGTGTCATATTTTACAACATTTCAAAGTCCTGATGCTATTCATTTTTCCACTTGGAATTTTTGAAAAAAATTTAAAGTATTACATCTAGTATATTTCTTGGTAAAATGAAAGCAGGTACAAAATTCTTATTTTTCTTCCTTTTATTCGTAAACTGATTGTGTTCAAATATCAATCACATCCTGTTTATGGTTATTTTCTTATTTTAAAAAATAGATTTCTTTCATAAAACTAGGGCTCCTGATTAAAATGATCTGAATAAGTGAAATGAATATCACAAACATTACAGTATTATCTTTCACTTCAACAAATTAGATGGGGGATTTCATGCATCGAAAGCCTTATCTATACTAACAATTAATTAATAAAGCAAAGGTACCATAACTCAAAAAACTACATGTGGTAATGCTAATGATTGTTGTGTAAAATATAAACATGTTTAAAAGAGGTTAAATACTATGGACATGTTTGATCTTGTTAGGTCCTTTTGTTGGAGGTCTTCTCAAGAAACTTGGTGCCAGACTGACTGTTTCATTGGCTGGAATTGTTGTTGCTATCGGATTTATAGGAGCCTCATTTTCAACCAACGTGTCGCAGCTGATACTTACACATGGGATTGTGTCAGGTAAAATAATGAATTCACCCAGAGCTTTCATTTTAAAGTTTGCACTTTTCAAGACGCGGGTTAAAATATATAATCAGAAAAAACAGCTTGGTATAGTTTCTATTTCATTGTCCTGGTTGAATGTCTAAATGTTCATTCTGACAAAATTATATAGTATTTTTTGTTTGGAGGTCATTCCTTGTTTACTTGCACTTACATTTTATTTATTTATTATGTATACTAATATAACCCCTACAGCTGGGCTCACATAGCTTTACAAACACTTGCAAATACAACTGGACAAAGGATGACAAAACACTCCCAATCTTTTTAAACACACACAACGTTATGTACAAACACACACAACGTTATGTAAAAACACACACAATGTTATGTACAAACACACAACATTATGTACAAACACACACAACGCTATGTACAAACACACAACATTATGTACAAACACACACAATGCTATTTACAAACACACACAACGTTATGTAAACACACAACGTTATGTACAAACACACACGTTATGTAGAAAGGTCAAGACATTGACCTCAGAGAGTGGTAGCTGGATGGAGCAAGATTAACACATCTTGTTGCTTGTCTGCCAAGATTAACACATCTTGTTGCTTGTCTGCCAAGATTAACACATCTTGTTGCTTGTCTGCCAAGATTAACACATCTTGTTGCTTGTCTGCCAAGATTAACACATCTTGTTGCTTGTCTGCCAAGATTAACACATCTTGTTGCTTGTCTGCCAAGATTAACACATCTTGTTGCTTGTCTGCCAAGATTAACACATCTTGTTGCTTGTCTGCCAAGATTAACACATCTTGTTGCATGTCTGCCAAGATTAACACACCTTGTTGCTTGTCTGCCAAGATTAACACATCTTGTTGCTTGTCTGCCAAGATTAACACATCTTGTTGCTTGTCTGCCAAGCAGGTCTCCTGCAAGTAAAGAATGTCTTTAGAATGTCTTTTATCAGTTCACACACAGCTATACTTGTGTCCATATAGTTGCATTATTTTCATTTATTATTGTCAACTACAATTGAGTACAGCATATAATTGCTATGGGGTGGCCAAATGCTGTTAGATGGCCAAATGCTGTAAGATGGCCTAATGCTGTAAGATGGCTAAATGCTGTGAGATGGCTAAATGCTGTGAGATGGCTAAATGCTGTAAGATGGCTAAATGCTGTAAGATGGCTAAATGCTGTGAGATGGCTAAATGCTGTGAGATGGCTAAATGCTGTGAGATGGCTAAATGCTGTGAGGTGGCTAAATGCCTGTTTGAAGTATTCAACCTTCTTAAACTAATACACACAATTCATAACACCAACACACCCCCCCCCCACACACCACACACACTCTCTCTCTCCCAACACCACCCCCACCACCCCCCCACAAAACCAACACCCCACCCCCCACCACCCCCCCACACCCCAACCAACAACCACAATCCACCATAACACAAAATATTCAACACAACCCCCCCCCTCCCACCCCCAAACCCCATCCCCACCCACTCTCTCTCTCTCCACTCACCACACCTCCCACCAAAAATATGAAAACCACCCCCCCCCCCCCCCCCAAAGAATTATTTACACTCTCTCACAAAAACAAACTCTCATAATTCTAAATAAAACAATAGATAAATCGCGCTAAGAGATAGATAATTAAAAATTGATATTGACAGTGTATTTATAATTATTTAAAATCAATAATATTTATTTTTTAACTTACAATTTTTAATGAATAATTAATATTCTTTTATTTTCTTTTATTACATTATATTTTATTCTTAATGTTACTTAATATATTAATCCGAGATCCCTTTCCATAACAAAACAAATAAGAATGTAATTCCCCCCCACACTTCACCCCCTCTCCTCTCCCATCCTCTCCCCCAACACACAGAGTGTATTTAAATAATATACCACCCCTTTATTTTTGATAATAAGATTTATTAAATGGCACTTCCCCCCCGATATCAGTCAAAATAACGCACCCTCTATATATAGTTTGATGAATTGTGTGTGTGTGTCTGTGTCTACCTCCTAGGAGAGAATGTCATCGTTATGGTGCCAGATAGTATATACCCACACCTCTCATAATCCGCTGCTGCTTTCGTCGCCGCACACTGCTCTCGGCAGCAGACAATTTACAAGTACAGAGGCATTGCTGCAGTTACTGACGCTTAATATGTGGATATATAGTATGGGCCCCCCTGTGTGTATGATATATCCCCCCATGCGGGTGTGTGTGTCCACTAAGAAGACATGTCAGCTCAACGTATATACACAATGCCGAGTGTCTATATTCGGGTGTTAGATTTAAGACAGATAGAGTCTAAGAGTAGATGTTGTGTGCAGTGTCCGCCACTCATACAACAAGGTACAGTCAGTAGTGTTACCATGTGCAAGAAGTTACACTCGCCACTAGATCTCGATTGAAAGTCGCTAAGATACGAGGTCCTCATGGGTGTCGGCTCATCCTACCACTCAATGATACCTTCGTAGCTACATTCCATGTTTGCAGTCAGTAATCAATGCTTCATGACCGCCGAACACCAATGCCATATATAGAGAATGTACATTATACCAGCTATTAAAAATACCAGTGAGTCGCAGATCATGTCAGAGACCCGATCTTGCTCCACCCGTTAGCCCACACACTATCCTTCTCGCGTGCACACACACATGGCTTGTGTACTGCTAAAGACCCCATAAACCCATACCCCCATCCCCCCGGATACTACACACCTGTTACGATCACTCCCGGAACTTCTACGCGATCTCTCGCTCGCCGTCGTGAACCCTATCAGCTAGCGACTCACTATGTAGCCCTCACATGCTTCTGATCACTACGCAGCTCAAGTGCCAAAGATTGACGTCCTATGTCGCTAATATGTATCTACCATCAAAGAGAACATCATTAGGGTAGCTCCCATAGACGCATCGAATTGAACACACGCACATGTTGATACTTAGAAATACGAACGCTCGCTGTTCATTGTAGTATAGATCCTATGACTGTCCCCACAGTGAATCTCTCACCCACTCGTATCCAACGCGCGCTCCCTGTTCTCCACAAGTGCAACGTTGATTATATGAATAGAGTCCCATCTGCGTATGCTACTATACCTACGCTCAGACATCTCGTGACTTGCACACAGATGTATACTCCTTACGCGCGCTGCATGTGTACTCTCATACGATCATATAGTGGTGCTAGATTCTCCCTACGACTAACTATGTCGTTTCGTTCTAGCGATCTAACTATGTCCACCATTAGAGAACAAGACGTTGTGTTCGTACAATAGAAAGACCTATTACTGTGCCTCAAATAATGTAGAAGATCTCCAGATGATACACCTTCGCGACTGTTACTGTTTATCTGTGATAGATTACCATAAGTACCCTCCCACGAAGCCTTATATGTATTCATAATAGCTGTGTCAGAGATATACTGACATAATTCAATCGCTTCGATAGTGAGTGTCGCAACACCTCAGGCCACCTTGTCTAGATGGTGCGACTGCTCATCTAAGAGCTGGCTTGCGCATCTCTCTATCCAAGAGCCGACATGCCCTAATATCAGCTAACGGATAAACTGTGCACAATCGCCTAGCACGTGTCTTTCTAGTATCTCGGCTCCCGGCCCATGGAAAACTTGTCGCCTCCATGTTATGTCATCCACTCTGCCCACAGGAAAATTGTTGCCAGACCAGTACGAGTCACTCCCTAATGTACCACCTGAAGGTACTGAGAGAATCCTGAGCATGGAGTATAGGTACTTAGAGATCATATAGCAGATGTCTGCGATGTGAGATCGCCGTATCCGTCATCCCACATGCTGGCATTGAGTCCACGAACACCTGCTCCCAATTTATTTGTGTTGTCGTGGACGACACCAGAGTAGTCCGTCCCTTCCAATAGTCGAGCACAATGAGATCACAGCGAGAGTCATCTCACTTATATAGTTGTGATGGGGTATCCAAGAACAGACACACACCACATGTCGACCAGCAAGCGCGAAGTTCAACCGTCTCATATACTACGCTAGTGCTGTTGGTTTCAAGCTGAGAATGCTATAGACAGAGTACACTCCAGTATAAAGTGATCATCACCAGGCAGGCACATATGTGTCGTATCGTTTAGACTCGAACACCCCGAACTCGGGTGGACAGCGTCAAAGTGACGCTCGCCAACACAAAAGAAATTGGCATCCACACACTAAGAACATTGTCGAGTAACGAAGACTCGAGAAATCAATCAGCTTTATCTAATGCATCACGCGCTCACAGAGTGATATTTTAGATCTACCGCTCATTCTTGCTGAACTTGCTATCTGATCGCCGCCTCGGCCCCTCCCATCCGTCACGCCGCTCGCATCCCGCCATACTCCACTTCCGCGCCCCCGTCTCACGCGATCTGCAACTCGCCCACCCACAAGGATTGCCTCGCTTCGTACGACAGTATCACATCCAGATAGCACGGTCCCTAATTCACACATCGCGGCCCCACACATCACCATTTCGCACTGCACACTCTCCACACCTCGCTACCCCCTCAGCTCCAATCGGCCCTTAGAGCCTCAGACTAGCTCTCACCACCATCACTCATCGCACTGAGCGTCTCTCGCGTTAATCAGCTCAATCCCCATGAGAGTCACAAATACCACTATACGACCTTACAGCCATCAACGCTACTCTCCATACGCCTCGCCAACCGCGCCGGCCACACATAGCGACTTCAAGATGACTCACATACCCAGCACCATACCCTCCGCACTACCCTAGCACCCTTCCGCTAAACCCAGCTACTCATTTAGCACCTTACAGCCTCCGCCACATACCTCCCAATGCCTGATAAAGAGGACTAATCTATCCCACACCTACCGCTCGTATTTCAGTGCGTCCTCATCTCGCGCCAGCTCACGTCGCGCTCCGTAGACCTCACCGCTCACTCCTCTTAACGTCCATCCAGCACTAACTCCGCCCGACACACACTCCACGTACCAGCAGCCCAGCGGGTATCCCCTGCACAGGCTCTACTCGCATGGGGGACCCGATACCCGACGCACAACTAAATCAACTGCTGACACACGTATATCCATAGACCTCGCACAATCACGCTGTTTACTCCTCAGTAACATCTAGCCCCCTGACCGACCGCTAACATTCCTGCCTCAACAGGCCGGCCTTGGGGTGCTCGAAGTGCCCCCGTCTACCAGCTTCCATGCGGGCGCTATCACGGCCAGCACCCTACACACTGCCCCCCTGACTCTAGCCAATTCTCCGCCGCCTGCTGTTGATGTCTTCAAGACTATCGCCAAAACCCCCCCGCCCCGCCAAAAGCACCCTTAGCCGGCCCGGCTAGCCTCACTCTACCCAACGGTACTAGTTACCGAATACGCTTCTACCTCCCTCCACAGGAGCTAACACAACCCGGTACGGTAGAAACGTTTAACGGTCCCGGCCTAACAAGGTTACGGTTTGAGAAACCATAGCCCGCCCGTATCCGGAGTCCCACACACACAAGGTACTTGGTAGCACCACAGTTTACCACGGCACCCCCCTCCGTCATACACAACGCCGCCCCTCTCACGTAGAATAGAAACGAGCTTGAGGAGAGCTCTACAATCGCGCGTACAGTAGCCAGAAACAGTTATATGGAGTTCACACCAAGGTGACGGTATAGACAGCGGTTGACTGAGCGATTTACAAATGTAATCTGATCGAGAATTCGCCTCTCAATACACCACCACATGTTAACCAGACCACGCTAAACCCACTACCTAGACGCACGCTTTTCCATCGACCCTTGCGCAGCTTTAACCTGTTTCGTTTAATATCCCCACTTTCGCCTTGGAACATTTTGCATCATTATTAATTTTTGAAAGGCTTCATAAACCAAGTTATTGTCATTTTCAAAAAATCTTAAAGCTTATTTCAGGTCTGCTTTGATTATGAGGTAGAAAGACATCCCTACAAATATCCTTTTAATAGTATTATTAGAGAAAACTAACCACAAAGAAAGGATTTCTTCTCAAGCCAGAGAGGTTTGCTCCCTTCTTACTCTAATTATAAAAAGAATTTCAAGGAAATGGTAGAGTTCCCAGTTTTTACACAGGCTTATTCATATTAGCCAAGTCAATGAGACTTGATGGTACTGATAGCTACCAAGTAAACAGCTGAGATGGTCAATGTTATTTCATCTCACTCCTCATTAGCCAAGTCAATGAGACTTGATGGTACTGATAGCTACCAAGTAAACAGCTGAGATGGTAAATGTTATGCATAAATTAATTACTTTTATCTGAATCTAGCTACACCAAGCATCAAACTTATTTCATTACATCTGATCAAGAAAAGCAGTTTTTCTAATGAGCATTCAAATTGCCATAACAAATTTACCTGTACAATTATTCTGGAAGTGTATACTTAAGTGTGTTCATGTTAACTGGTTGTTATTATCAAACATTTCCTGAAGTTTCAATGACAACAAGATATTCATCTTTGTAGTGAACAGTCTGCAAATGAATTAAAGTTCAATATATTGATTGATTGATTTATTTTTTTGTAGAGTTTGAAAGACCATGGCATCCAGTTTCTTGATTCCTTACATATTTTAAAAAACAAGCCCTTTTCCATTTTCATTATTGTTTGTTTTTTCTGGGCTGTTGGTGAATCACCTGTAATTACCTACCTCCCATCTTATGCAGTTAGGTGAGTGCACTTGTAATGTGTTGTACTGTTATACTGATGTGACATTTTAACTTGTTTGCTTTTATCAGCTGTTAGTTATTGTTGTATCTCATCAGCCAGAGAATGATAAATAAATAAATGTTTACCACACATAATCTTTTTCTAAGTTCATACATTGCTTCTTTGTAAAATTAAAATCTTACTGCATTTACTTTGATTCTTCTATAAATGTCATAGTAAATAAATTGAAAGATATGTGTATGATATTTAATTCCACTTTTATTGACTATTAAAATCTGCTTTAAGTTGCTTGCTGGCCAGCTCATCCTGAAAATGACCAGAACTCTATTTACAGCCAAGGCACCAGCCCATTGCAAGCCACTTCATTGTATACATCACTGGGGCTTGGCTCAGTGACAGGGAGATTTTTGTCAGGACTCACGGCCTCAGATAAAAACATTGGCCCCATCCGACTCCACATAGGTCAGTCATCACATTGCCATTTCTTAAGTATGAACATCACACATAACTGTAGTTTTTTTCTTCAATAAACAAATATAGAATATGACTGCGATAAAGCTTGTCTTGTCTTATCTTGTCTTATCTACACAGACGCTCCTTCTATACAGAAGATAAATGCGTCCACAGACCATGCCGGTCTTTTGGCAAGTGATGCAGCGTTCACAGGCCTCGGCTATAAGGGTTCCACGCATTACCCAGCCACCTTTATTTCCCTAACTAATGTTAGGTACCCATTCGGAGCTGGGTGGACTCAGGGACGCCCTAGGCCCCAGAAACAAATCCTTGCCTTCACAAGGATTCGAACCCGTGACCATCGGTACGCCAGCCGAGAGCGCATGCCACTCGACCACCGTGCTTTTGAATAAAATACAAGATACACAAATTGTGTAATCAAAACAATAAATTAAATACAAGATACACAAATTGTGTAATCAAAACAATAAATTAAATACAAGATACACAAATTTTGTAATCAAAACAATAAATTAAATACAAGACACACAAATTGTGTAATCAAAACAATAAATTAAATACAAGACACACAAATTGTGTAATCAAAACAATAAATTAAATACAAGACGCACAAATTGTGTAATCAAAACAATAAATTAAATACAAGACGCACAAATTGTGTAATCAAAACAATAAATTAAATACAAGACGCACAAATTGTGTAATCAAAACAATAAATTAAATACAAGACGCACAAATTGTGTAATCAAAACAATAAATTAAATACAAGACGCGCAAATTGTGTAATCAAAACAATAAATTAAATACAAGACGCGCAAATTGTGTAATCAAAACAATAAATTAAATACAAGACGCGCAAATTGTGTAATCAAAACAATAAATTAAATACAAGACGCGCAAATTGTGTAATCAAAACAATAAATTAAATACAAGACGCGCAAATTGTGTAATCAAAACAATAAATTAAATACAAGACGCGCAAATTGTGTAATCAAAACAATAAATTAAATACAAGACGCGCAAATTGTGTAATCAAAACAATAAATTAAATACAAGACGCGCAAATTGTGTAATCAAAACAATAAATTAAATACAAGACGCGCAAATTGTGTAATCAAAACAATAAATTAAATACAAGACGCGCAAATTGTGTAATCAAAACAATAAATTAAATACAAGATACGCAAATTGTGTAATCAAAACAATAAATTAAATACAAAATACACATAACGTGTAATCAAAACAATAAATTAAAGCCTTATGAGTTACCTAATACAAAAGAAAATGTTTTGGTTAATGCATGTGTGTTTCTTGTATTGTAAATGACCAACAGATATTCTTAGCTAATAAAGGTTAAACTATCCAAAACTGTAGTGTCGTATCACAAGAACAGCTTCCAGATTTCCAGATCAATTTATAGCTCAGCTGGTAGTGAAGACCAGGGATTTTCAAGCTTGTGGTGCTTTACATGATAACTGCAGTACACAGAATTGATACAAATATTACAAATGTCCAGGCTAAGGTACAAAGTATGCAATAGGTAGCACATAGAATGGTTATCTCTTGTCCAGGCTAAGGTACAAAGTATGCAATAGGTAGCACATAGAATGGTTATCTCTTGTCCAGGCTAAGGTACAAAGTATGCAATAGGTAGCACATAGAATGGTTATCTCTTGTCCAGGCTAAGGTACAAAGTATGCAATAGGTAGCACATAGAATGGTTATCTCTTGTCCAGGCTAAGGTACAAAGTATGCAATAGGTAGCACATAGAATGGTTATCTCTTGTCCAGGCTAAGGTACAAAGTATGCAATAGGTAGCACATAGAATGATTATCTCTTGTCCAGGCTAAGGTACAAAGTATGCAATAGGTAGCACATAGAATGGTTATCTCTTGTCCAGGCTAAGGTACAAAGTATGCAATAGGTAGCACATAGAATGGTTATCTGTTTTTTTAAATAAAATTACAAACCCTAGTAGCTGAAATCAAGAAATTGAATAATCAATCCTAATTTTATTGAAAAGTTTGATAAAATAGGAAGTACATGTAATTGTTACTTTCATTAAATTCTCATACATATTTCTATTTTCTTTGCCTCAGGTTGTCTTGGCTTAGCTGGCACATTGGTTATCTTAAGTCCTTTGATTACCTCAACTCTGGCTCAACAGATTGTCTTTTCATTCTTCTTTGGAATCTACACGGGATCCCTGGTGCCTCTTACCTCCCTTATCATTCTGGACATGATTGGTGTAAAAGACCTAGGTCATGGATTTGGCTTCCTGAGTATGTCTCAGGGCATTGGCTACCTGATTGGCCCACCAGTGGCCAGTAAGTGGTCTTAGAGTTGATCATAGTATGTCTCAGGGCATTGGCTACCTAATTGGCCCACCAGTGGCCAGTAAGTGGTCTTAGAGTTGATCATAGTATGTCTCAGGGCATTGGCTACCTGATTGGCCCACCAGTGGCCAGTAAGTGGTCTTAGAGTTGATCATAGTATGTCTCAGGGCATTGGCTACCTAATTGGCCCACCAGTGGTCAGTAAGTCGTCTTAGAGTTTGATGTCAATACCACCAAGATTTATCATAGGATTACTCTCTCTCTGATAACATGACTAAACTACAATTTTGGCCTTAATACCAAGACACATTTAAATATATTTTGATTTTGTTTGCAGGTAATATTGTCCGTGCCATAGGATACAGGAACTGCTTTATGTTTTCAGGTGAACATCTTATTTTAAACAGGTTAACAAAAATGTATTCAAAGATATAAAAAGTATTTAATAGATTATTCAATGATATTGAGTATTCAAGTCTGACATTATAGCTTCTGTTCTCCATTAAATTGTCCTGAATATTTCAAAGTTTAAACTATAACAGTGCGACCCGCTTAAGTCGACGGCCTCGGGGTATGAAAAATGGCGCCGAGATAACCGATCACCGAATTAAACGAAAACCAATATGGCGGCAAAAT
Source organism: Ampullaceana balthica (assembly GCA_944989445.1). Classification (NCBI taxonomy): domain Eukaryota; kingdom Metazoa; phylum Mollusca; class Gastropoda; family Lymnaeidae; genus Ampullaceana; species Ampullaceana balthica. The sequence goes on along the minus strand of CALYLW010000172.1, from coordinate 640,781 downwards.
ATTAACATGCGCTTGAAATTTCTTTATAATTATATACATGATGTGCGTTAATTAGTGATGGGACTATTAATCGGAATCGTATCGGAATATAGGGACCCTAATATTTCTTAGGGGTCTACCGATATGCATTTTTGCCGATACCGATATTACCGATATTTTTTTTGCCGATATGAGTACTGATATGAGTATTTGTTAGGATAAAAACCAGCGGTCATATTTGATGACGTCATTCTTAAATTTATCACTCGTAATTATTTATCTTTTATATTAGGGGTCTACCTATATGCATTTTTGCCAATATTACCGATATTTTTTCCGATTTGAGTGCCGATATGAGTATTTGTTAGGAAAAAAATAACAGCGGTCATATTTGATGACGTCATTCTTAAATTTATCACTCGTAATTATTTATATTTTATAATTTAGGGGTCTACCGATATGCAGTTTTGCCGATATTACCGTTTTTTTTTCTTTTTCAGAAACAAATCTGATTTGTTTACAAGTTCCAGATCATGACCTACATATGACTCATGAGAAAACGAACCGTCCTTTGTAAAAATGTACAAGCAAGATTAGGAACTCCTTTTAAAAATTCATCTTTGACTCATAATTATTAATTCTAACCAATAGTTTAATGGCTTTTGCACACAGCCACCTTTTATGAATGAAACAATGAGAACAAAGCAATAGTAATAGAGTGAAAATGAGGTTGAAGGATGAATGGTTGCCAATGACAGCAAGTCTGCACACGGTACATTTTGTTATTTCATACGAAATGAAATGTTTTAGACATCTGCGATTCTGCGTGCATCTTTGCTATTAGAGCAATTACGTGAACATAATGTTTACATGTTATCCATTTATTAGAGCAATTACGGTATACTTGGCATAGGCACTATTTACCCAGTATTTCCGAGTATACTAAAATCGGCCGATACCTAAACAATATCATAGCACATGGCACACCGTATCGTGGCTGTACATATTAATACTAGGGCTCTTTTGGCTATTTCAATACAGGTATCGGGGTTGATATATTAATTTGTCGATATATTGTAAATCTAAATGATATTTTGTTGTTTTTTTTTGTGTTTTTTTTGTGTTTTGTTGGTCAAAATTTCACTTATTATGAAATATCGGTGACGTCAATATCGGGACCTTTACATGCTACCGATGCCGATATCCAGATATCGGTGCCGATATATCGGCCAGCCGATATATCGGTAGACCCCTAATATTTCTTCACTCTTTCCTAAGGTTAAGACCGTTCATTTTTAAGGACCGTTTAAATATAACGTAATGGGGTGAGACTGCAATCAATTTAAATAATTTAAATATAACCCAGGGTTCCCACTCAGTCGGGAATTCTTTAAATATTTTTCCCGGTCTTGAAAGTCAGGAAATAGTTTGGAAAAGTTATGACTAGTCGGGAATTTATTATATGGCATCTGTCCGTCTGCAAAAGACGATAGATTTATCTTTGTTATTTGCAGCTCTTGGTGTGGCTGATGAGACCAATCCTTGAGTGGCAGTCTCTTCTGCATGACACACACACGAATGCAGTGGGGCAGTGTTGCTTGGCCTTCCTCCTCGCTCTTTTCCCGACTGCTTCTGCCCTAGTTTGCTCCTCTGCTCTTAGTGATCCTTCTTTCACTATAGCCCGCCACATGGACCTATACTCTGCCAGGTTTTCCCAGTTTTGTATATCAATGTTGGCTACTTTCATGTCTCTCTTGCATATGTCCATGTATCTCAGACATGGCCGACTAACCGACCTTTTCCCTGTCGCCAGCTTGCTGTATAGCACATCCTTGGGTATGCGACAAGTTTGCATCCTCTTGACGTGTCCAAGCCAACGGAGGCGTCTTTGGCTTAACATTTTTGCAATACTACTCATGCTTGCTTGGGGACTTTCTCTTGCCATTTGATGTCTAGGATGCGGCGCAGGCATCTGAGATGGAAGCTATTGAGCCTTCTTTCATGCCTGGTATAGGCGGTCCAAGACTCGCATCCGTAGAGGAATTTATATATATATTTGCCTTAGTAAATGACTTTGATTACGTCTATGTGGTCATGTTTCGATTCAATTTAATAAAAAAAGAAGTTACCAGTTTATAATTGTCTGCACATGCATTAAAGGTCAAATTTTTCGCCTCGCCTCATGGCGCGTGTTTGCAATGCCCTTCGAATCGTCGAATTTAAAAAAAAATAAACATATCAATATGGTAATTTTAAGTTTAATGCTTTTGACGTGCAGGATATCTGTCACTATGAGACCGCACTCGAATTTCCTCTGTCAATCAAATGATACGTTTAACTTGTAATATAAATAGTAACAAATGCGGCCTTGACCTTATCAGAATTCGACCTACAACAATGATGACGTGTATATTATATATCTACTAGAATATACGAAAATGATTTGATTTCCCCATCACGCGCGTCTTCGTCACAGTCACATATCTTACTGGTAACAAAGCAACAACAAACTTTTAAAAGAATAATAATAATTTTTTATTTAATTATATAAAAAACCACAGTTGATTCTCGATACAAACCTTTATTTTCATTTCTAAAGATATTCGTTTATCTTAAAAAATAAAATGATTAATGCATCAGAAAATGAATTAAGTTTAATTCATAATATAACATGCACAGCGAAGTAATGACGGATTAAAGACCACTAACGCGATTTTCGAGTACCTCTGGTGAATACATACTCAAACTAATTCAAACACACGGAATCAAATTCAAATTGAAAGTAAATACATCCTGTAATTTTTATTGAAATCTCGTAGAATCACACAATAGCCGGAAGTCTCGAAGAAAGCGAGATGTCAACACTGTTTTGAACTAAAAATGCCAAAGTGCATTGCTATGCGAACAGACGGGGATCGAGCCAACCGACGTTAGCTTGCAAATTTGGAACTCTTTTGTGCTCGAAATATTAGGGTTTGGCGACTTTAAAAAATCGAATTAACCGCTGAAAAAATGCGAAGACAAAGAGAGAATTTGGCGGTTCCAAAAAAAAACGTCAACTTAATAGAGCTGACGAGTTAACCGGGCTCGAGTTAAGTGGGCCCCACTGTAGTTCCATAGGTATTTATGCTGGATTTGATGCTATGTCTTTTCATATCTAATCAAAGATAACAACTTTTTGATGTTATGTCTTTTCATATCTAATCTAAGATAACAACTTTTTGATGTTATGTCTTTTCATATCTAATCAAAGATAACAACTTTTTAAAACCAACAGGCAGCATTCTTCTGGTAAGCAGCCTAGGGGCAATGTCCATATTAACACTGATCACCCTCAGTGATGATGATGGAGAACAACAGTCTCTGGCAGATTTCAACAACGTTCTAGCACAAACTCCAGACAGTGACCCAGAGGAGGAAGTGGATCAAGTACCAGGACTTGAGGGAGACAACCTGGCAAAATTAGAGGAGGTCAATATCAGTGAGAAGGTGAAAGGTCAGCCCGAAGAAAGTTTGGGATGTGTGATCGTTGACGGTGATAAAACTCCTGAAGTTGATGAGAAGCTTGGCACAATTATTGAAGTTGTTGGAAAGTAATCAATTTTAACTTATTCAGCAAACCCTGTGATAAAAAATGTTGTTTACTGCCCAGTGCTAATTGAAATGAAGATCACATCATATTTTATAAAGTACTTGACCTCATGTTTTTTTAAACTTGGAAAATTATATAGTAATTTTGATATTTTATTTTTGTTATAACTATCAAATCATTATATAGTAATTTTGATATTTAATTTTTGTTATATCTCTATCAAACCATTACATAGTAATTTTGATATTTAATTTTTGTTATAACTATAAAACCGTTATATAGTAATTTTGATATTTAATTTTTGTTATAACTATCAAACCATTATATAGTAATTTTGATATTTAATTTTTGTTATAACTCTATCAAATCATTATATAGTAATTTTGATATTTAATTTTTGTTATAACTCTATCAAACCGTTATATAGTAATTTTGATATTTAATTTTTGTTATAACTATCAAACCAAGTTGTAATATTATTATGTGATGATATATTTATTTGCACACAAGCTGTCAAAATTCAAATGTTTTTGTTTTAATATCATCACTTACTTTCATAATGAATTTTCAAAACAAACAAAATATTTCAATTTTGAGATAAATAATTGCCAGTAATGATCAAAGTATTAATGAAGTGCTATATAGCTTGATGGAAGGAAATGAGTATTAAAAAAAAGTGAATAGGATAAATTCTTCAGATACTTGAATGCATCTACGTATATTTTTTTTAAAGATTTGTTTTAGTGTTGTTCTTTGCTGAAGAAAATGTTTACCCAACTGTTTTTTGTTTCATTGTGGGTTTACCCATACTCTTTAATAAACTTATTTACCACAAGATTTATTAACAATTTTACAAAATTTACCTTGACCCACACCCTGGTCAATAACTTCCTTGACCCACACCCTGGTCAATAACTTCCTTGAGCCACACTCTGGTCAATAACTTCCTTGACCCACACCCTGGTCAATAACTTCCTTGACCCACACCCTGGTCAATAACTTCCTTGAGCCACACCCTGGTCAATAACTTCCTTGACCCACACCCTGGTCAATAATTTCCTTGACCCTCACCCTGGTCAATAACTTCCTTGACCCTCACCCTGGTCAATAACTTCCTTGACCCACACCCTGGTCAATAATTTCCTTGACCCTCACCCTGGTCAATAACTTCCTTGACCCACACCCTGGTCAATAATTTCCTTGACCCTCACCCTGGTCAATAACTTCCTTTCTACCTCGCCTGGTAGCAGTCTCCCCAACCAACATTTTAGTTTTCATATTGTTTCCTAGTATAAGTAAATGCCTACCATAAGCCATAAGTGCATATTTCATTTTTATGCTGAATGTCACATTGCTCATTTGGTAACTTGCATTATGTGCCTATTAAGGGGCGTTCTTTATAGATCCTGTAAAATTTTGATTTCTGTGGAAAGCTGTTGTTTTTTTAATTCATCGAGAAACTGATAGTTAAGTTACTTTATGCCAGGACATGCAAAATACCATTAAATGCTCGGAACCACATGCACACAAATTAAAAAGATAAATAAAATAGTTTTAGCTGATGACCTTTGGCATACAGCACATTACAAACATACTCGTATTTCAATACCTTTTTAAGTGCTGGACATCTTTGCCTTAATCACATAATTATCCTAGTAATTCATGTGTCACTTAATTGTCAAAATATTAAACAGAATTTTGTAGTTTTTTTGTGTGCCTGAGTTACAAAACTTATTTAAAAAAAGAAAGAAACAATATACAAACATTCTTTTCTTTTTTCAGTTGGTAAAACCTCTTCTACCAAACATTTCCATGTAAATTATTGTAAACATGCCATGTGTTGAGTCTCACAGTTGAGTATTGCGCTATGTCCACTGGATGGCTTTATAGTAAATCTCACTGTCACTATGTACTAGACAGCCAACATACAACTAACTAACAAATCCCTGAAATCAAGCATTTATACAAATATGCATTTACCTTAATATCCTTTTATGCATCACATATTTGAGTAACAACGGAGATATTTATAACCCTATCACAAATAGAATACAAATAATTCTTTATATATAGATCCAAACATATAATAGAGTGAGTACCTTTCACTTCAATCTCCCTTAGTCTCTCTATAACACATGAAACAAATGGCCCTCTCGACTCCTTCACTCTCTCACTCGGCCCTCTCGACTGCTTCACTCTCTCACTCGGCCCTCTCGACTGCTTCACTCTCTCACTCGGCCCTCTCGACTGCTTCACTCTCTCACTCGGCCCTCTCGACTCCTTCACTCTCTCACTCGGCCCTCTCGACTCCTTCACTCTCTCACTCGGCCCTCTCGACTCCTTCACTCTCTCACTCGGCCCTCTCGACTGCTTCACATTCACAACCCAGTCAACTCCGGTCTACACACACACGGATGCCATACACACACAGTGAACACATTTTATAAACATTTGACAACAGTGATTCTCATACCGTTGAACTGTAAAGAATAAGTCATGAAGTGTAATTTTTTTTCTACAAACTCTTATATTGAACATATACAGAAGACAATCAATATTATTAGCTAGCAGGGATAAGCAGTAAAGACAGAAGCTATTATTAGCGAGTGAGAAACCTCTTGACTAAATTTCCATGAAACAGTAACCATACACGTTTTTTAATGAGATATCTTCAATTTTATTTTGGTTTACTATAGAGCCTTTGCGTCATCTCTAGTATATTATGCACAAAACTTGCTTGGATTAATTATAGAACATTCCAGAGTCAGGGAGTCAGTCAGTCAAAGATAAGGGTAATTATAGAGATTATCTATAAAATTAACTATTTTATAATTTAACTCGGTATATCAGGGGTTAAGAAAAGTATTCACATTTTATTTTGAAAATGAGAAATCTTAGTTTCATTGTTATTTTGAAAAATATGTGAAGCCAATGAATTTGAAACATAAATACTTGAAAAATTTTTGCCACACTTTTACATATTCAAACTTGCAAAACAATTAAGGTTGTAAGATTTTATTATTCCACAGTTTATTGTAGAATTTTACATTTTATCAAAGATATGCACTTACAAAAAAGTTTTTTAGCAGGAAAAAAATATATTTTTATTTTAAGCTTATAAAAAAAAAGTACAAAGTTTTACTAAATTCTAGGGGTGTACCGGATTTCAGCTCCATAAATCCGGAATCCGGCCATTTTTACAAATCCGGCTTTGGCTCCGGTCCAATTTTGCTGGATTTGGCAATAGCACAGTAGCACTTCCAGTTTAGTATTTCTCGCTGACGTAAATAAATAAAAAAACAATAGAAAACAACACACTCATTTTGAATTTTAATGGTGCATTACTTCATGAGCTTTGGGACTTAAATACAGTGGTATGTGTCTGCTTTGGTATAAGTTAAAATCGGTATATGTCCTGTTTGGACGCGAAACACTTTGCTTGGTATACGAGACTTTTGTTTGGAATACGACCTGCGTGCTAGAACTTGTATGGGGTCGTCCATAAATGACGTTGTGTGATTTTTTTCGATCCACCCCCCCTCATCACACAAAGTTAGCCTCCCTCTCAAATAGACTTCATGAAGTTTCGTCCCTCAACCCAATAAACGCCGTATTTCTTATTTGAAAATGAGCCCTTTTCAAATCACTTAATGTCATTTAAGTATGTTTTTAGTTAAATGTAAGGCTGCACTCTAATATCGTAACACGCGAGAAGCCATTTAAGACGGCCTTTAATAAATTGTTATCAATCAAAGATTTAAGTTGAATTTTTATCTAAAGTTACGTGCGTGCTTTGATGTGACGTCACAGTTGTTGAAAACAACAACAAACCCTCCCCCTCATCACAAATGTGTGACCCTCCTCCCCCCTAGATGCATGACGTCATTTATGGACAGCCCGTTGAGTCAAAATGACACATCATGCTGCACAACGTTCCCTTTAAACTGCACCTGACCGACGCTGCGCAGCAGTTTAGAATTTCCACACAGTAAATTTTGTAAAAATTAGCACAAAAAATGGTTTCTGTGCGATTTTGCACACGAGATTTTTTACTTTGCACACAGACCAACGAACCTTAGAGAGAACATTGATCGCGCATGTATTAATAAATGCAAACCGCACGATACTAAAGTGTGAGAGCGGCAGTTGCTACCATTCAGTGAACAATTCGTGCAATAACTATAAACTGTCACTGTTGTTGCGAGTTGTAACTGAAAACAATGTGAAAACTAACAAATTTTAAATAACATTATGTGCTTATGTATTGTGTTTCATCTTGAACTTAATATTACTTTTTCTAATGTAATTATTTTATATTTCAATGATTCAATATGAGTATATGTCATCATGGTAATCTTTATAGTAATGAACTGAGGTAATGAAGTCAAGTGACTCCGCTCACCTAAGTCAAGTGATTTAGTACTATATTTTTTAAAAATTATTTGTAAATCCGGCCGGATATCACTTCATAAATCCGGCAAGTCCGGCCGGATTTCAAAAAATTGAATCCGGTACACTCCTACTAAATTCAGACAATAAAAAAAAATTCTTTCCCAACTAAGAAATATCAACATTTAATTTTTTTTTAAATGCTTAAGACAATATACTCAGGTTTTCACCAATGAATTCTATAATAAAAAATATTTTAGTTCTTCCAAAAGTGATAAAAGCATTCCATTAAAATTAATCAAGTACAATGTATTAAATAGATTTCAAACTAAAAATATGAAATTTATTTTGTTAGAGTGTATCAATTAAAAAAAAAGTAAATATAATTGTGAAAGCTTGTCGGAGGTTCTTACAATTAACAACTGATAAATCCTATTTGACACCAGACTATTTCATCCATCTTATAGTCATCTGGATTAATTTCAAGGTAAAGATAAATTTAAAAAACAACTGTGTTCAAATTTTCAATTTGTGCCAATTATCAAATGTATCAAACATTTTTTAAATTACGTTATTAAGGGAATAATAAAATATTTTATGACATTTTAAAAAAATAGCTCAAGTGAATCATGAACAGAAATAAATTCTAACATGTAACTGGAATGTTTTATAAATATATTTCAAAAACACATCAAATTTAACATTCTGGAAGTATGGGTTTCGATTTTAAGATTTTACGGGATTTCAAAACCTTATTGGCTGTAATATGAATGTTTTTTCAAACTGCACTTAATTTTTATTTTGAAAAATCCATAACAATACATGTAATACGGTTTTAAAAAATTCACTCCCTTCACTCAAAAATAAATAAATAAATATCCAAATCATTATATTGTATATTTGTAATTTGTATAATTTTAAAATATTTTGGCTGTACAACAGATGACAGCTAACTATGTCTTGTCTCACCTGCCTTGGCATAGTGTCGACATAATAAGAAAATATTATTCAATGTTTACTATATTCACTTCACTTTGCTGGAATGACATCAAATTTAATATGAACTGGTGGAAAAACCCTCACAAAAACCAGAAAGCTTTGTAAATAGCTAATTTTATGATGTAATGTAATATACCAATGGCATATAAAAAGGGAGATCACTAGTACAGCTAACCTAATGGTTTGATAAATTACCCAATATACTTGGGACCTTCTTGCAGTTATATTATTTAATATTATATTATTTATAATATAAAGTATAACAAGTTTATCAAAGTTTAAAGGATGAAATGAGAATGTTTAACTTCCTCCATAATTTTGTTATTAGGAACTAATTAGCTGAAAATATTGAATCCTGGACGTTTTTTTTCAGGACAGTGAATAATGTTCATAAATACAAGTGTCAGAAACATTTTTTAAAATCGAAATGACAGGATCCCAGACTTGTAACTTGCACAAAAGAAAGTCTGCCCAGCATTTTTATCATTTTAAAGTAGTGTCCGCTCTGTCCGTTGCTCTGAGCAGTACATAGGTAAATAGATGATGACTGATCTATTTTGAACTCTATCACAGAAGGCTGTTTGGTATTTGCTTAATGAAAAACATTTTTGAAGACAATGTAAAATCCTCAAAAAAAAACAAAATCTCAGACCAAAGGAAAGACAGCCAAATTCAGAACTAACAGAAATACTATGATTCAAATGAACTTGGTTGATACTGATTTAGAGAGGATACAACTACCTAATGTATATATATATTCAGTCAAGCAGTGCCATCTGTTGGACTTTGCCAAACAATGAGCATAGGAGTACCAGACAACCCAGCCTGTCTTGCTCATAGCAATAGTAAAGAGTACTTTCATTACAGCATACTACAAATAGTAGTATATTTCAACAGCATAAAATTTAAAAAGCGATCATAAAGAATAACAAAAATGATAAAATAATTTTTAAATATAAAAAAATTACATAATTTAAGAAATAAAATTTTGAGAAGTAAATTTAGGACTGTAATTTGGAATGTTTGTGAGAAAGACAACACAAAAAAGAATTTAGTCAAATAACCTACAAATTATAGTATGTGATGTAACAATTGTATTTCCTGGTATTTAAACAAGTGTGAAAGCAGACGCCTGCTTTTATGTTATTGCTGTTGAAGGGTGAAATCATTCTTACTCTGTAGCTTTCTAAAAATCTCTTTATAGATTTACTTGAAGACACTGCACAATTAAGAAAGCATGACAATAATGACATCATAAAGAACATTAATCAATTAATTAATCGTTAATTTCCGCAGCCCTAAAAATAATCATAGTAATGAATCTTTCAATTAACCCAGCTTTTGAAATAGTAATTAAAAATTGTAATAATTTATTTCAAAAATGTCTTCTAAATACCATGAATTGCATTATTTCATTTTATAAATAGGAATAATGAGACTGATGTCTTTATTATAATTCACTACATAATGTACATTTTTATATCAAACGTCTAAACAGCAAGCAAAAAAAATAATTATTATTTATTGGCGTTCATCAAAAGATTTCATTTCTCTAACAAGAAATGGTAGACAAAACCATAGAATAATTTTTTTCTTCACTCATCTCAATACTTAATAGTTCACAATGTTAAAGATTCCGGCACTCACAAAATATGCTCCGAAAATTTGAGCATTTATTGCATTATATTCAAAACATATTATGCAATCGAATTTTCTGTTTCAAATGCTAACCGTTACATTACATACACATTTTGAAAAAATGTATATCACTAAACGTGTAAAAAAAAACGTATATACAAATAATAGTTTCAACATTATGCTGAAATGATCAGATAATTATTCCAAAATTTTTAAAAAATCATTCACTTTATAGAAATAATTTTTTTTTACAATAAACACATTTCAAGACAATTTAAAATAGAGAAGTCATAGAAATAAGAGTGTAGTGTAGAATATTAACTTGAGTTTGTTGTGATATGATTTGTGTAAATTTAGGATATATGATGTGCTGATGGTTGATTATTAGCATATTCTTAGAATTATTTAACAGATTTACATAAGCACACCCTTGGATTAGCATAGAAAAGTTTTGTCTGTTCGTAGTTCAGCAAAAAAGCAGAAATTAACTTGACTGAGATTTTTAATATTGCAAATTTAAAAAATTGCTTCATAAAACATATAAAACTTTTGCGTTATGTACAAAAAGCCATTCTATATTAAATTCAAATAAATAAATAGTGGAACAAGATATTTTCAGACTTTAAAAAAAATTTAAGGAATATTATAATACAGTTGGACCTCTCTGAGTCAAACTCAAAGGGCCCAGAAAAAAAATTAGACTTACAGAGTTTTCGAGTTAGGGAAAATGGCCTAATAGGCGCAGATAAATCAAGGACAATGTTGATATTGAGAGGGGGGGGGGACAGCCATACAAGCGAGAAGGAGAGACGGTACAGTGTCTGATGTTTCATATGAAAGGAAGGGAAGCTGACTTAGCTTTGAACTCCTGAGAAAGCCCCTCCCCGACACTTGACTCTGTCCATAGTGGGATGGGGATTAAGATTTTTCCTTTTACTAGTTTAACCCAAACGCCTTGGAAAATTCGACTAAGAGAGGTTGGAAGCCAAAAATCTTTGAGTTCAGGAGATCTAAAATACATTAGTCATATGGATTTTGGCCGGGACCTAACAATTCGATATAAAGAGGTTTTCGACTTAGGGAGTTCCGACTGTATATTCTATTGTCACCCACTCATTTGATTATATAACCTAAACATAACTTGCTCCACTATTTAATTTACTTACACTGATCTCAGCCCAACATGTATTTTCCTTATGAAATAGCACACTTAATTTATCACTGATATGATATTTACAAGTCTTTTCAAATGTCATACAATTTTCTTTAACATAGAGCCTTCATTAAAACTGATGTGAAATAACAGTTTCCAGTAAGCTTGTTGCCTAGAGTTAACAATGAGACCAAAACTTTCACAATCATCAGGGTTCATCTGAAAAGTACCTGCAGGGACAGCAACTCTTCTCTATCCTATTTGAAAAAAAAAGGAATTCCCCCTGAAGACTTATGGGATATTTCCTATTATTTAACTCAAAGGCAAGATCACTTACTCATCCAGCTTAATGTTAAAATTATGAGAAATGTCATAAAATGTGAAATGCAAACGTTTATGACTATTTGAGCTATACAAGTTTAGTTGCCCGGGGCTTCAATTATTACCACACATTTATAAGTTCAAAGCTTTTAAATTCAAACATAAAGGACATGAAAAGTACACATACTAGAAAATATCTGCAAAAGTTGATGGTGTAAAAAAACAGATTTACTTAACTTAGTTTACAGACCTCCAAAGATCTGATATCTTACTCTGCTATTTTACCATCAATGCATTTGAATATTTAAGTTTGTTTCATTAAATTTATTTTTTAAAGCATATACATCCATATAAATATAATGATAAATTTAAATTGTGCAATTTATTCAATACCAACATTACCTTTTCTTTAAAATGACAGGATTTTGATTATAAAATTAATTTATTCTTCTTTAAATTTACTAGTTTCAATGAACATTATGAAAACCCTTTAACTTTTACTTAATTTTGAATCTTCTTCAATCCGACTTGATTTTGACCGACACATTTTTAACTTGACTTGAATTTTACTGTTGAAATGGACTTAATTTAAAATGACTTCTCTATAGCTTGACTTCTTTGTTTTGTAACCATTTTTCAAATATTTAACTGAAAGCAACAATAACTTATTTCTCTAATCCTAGCAATTTGAATTTTTCAATTCATATTAACTTTTTTTAAAAGTTTAACTTTAAAATGCCTACCATTTAAAATGCAAACTGCCATTAAATATTATCAAGAATGACACTAGAAGGTGACATTTACATCATTTAAAGATAACATTGATTGTTCGTAAATTTTTTATTTTGCTAATAGTAACTCTGGAATAATTATTATTTAGAGATGTATAAATAATAAAATAAAAAAGGCTGGTTCTATTAAACTTTTTTTTTCATCTAACTAGTAACTTCCAAAAATATAGCTGGTCTATGAATTCCAAAATACAAATGAATGATGGGAATGAAAAATGTTATTCCAGAGCCCACAAAACAATAGGTTGTAAACTTGTAGGCTGTCATGACTCCTGGAAATGTTTTGTCAGGTTTGTCCAGCCCATAAACGTATGAAAAAAATCTGATGGATAAGAATCTTGCAAATGTTTGCATACAAAAAATGATCAAAACTCCACTAACAAATCTGAGCAAAGCCATACAGATCCAATGCCAAGTTGGGAATGTGATGGCATACGGACCAGTTGTGTCAGACTCTTGGGAGTAACCAAGCTGGTAGTTCATCCACTGGCCGATACCAACACCAGCTAGAGCTGCCACAATCTGCACAGCGTCACCTTTACAGGAGCTCTTGTAGGTGGTTGGGTAGCAAACTGTGCACAAAGCAAGGGATGTGAGCAAGACAACAGGGGCAGCGATAAGATGGGTCTGTTGATACAGGTCGTAGCCCTCCACGTACTTCATGAAGGAGAAGAAAATGAGCAAAGCATACACAAATCCAGCCCCAAGATCCTGATATTGTGAAAACAAAAACAAAGGAATGAAAAGTTATTGAAACAAAGACTGCAAGTCAAAGGAATTATGGATTTTCATTTTACATGAAATACAACTAATATTTTAGAGTATCAATCAAGTAGAAAATAAATAACTAAAGATGCCGGATTAAGCATTATTATACTCTCATCAAATATTTGATTAGTTTCAGCTGATTATAAAATTTGAATTTTAACCAAGGATAGATATGAACTTCATCTCCTTAGAAACACATTGGGCCTGCTGTTCAAAATCTTAGAAAAATCTTATATATCAAAAGATAATTAACATTGATCAAAGAATTTTGAGCTAATAATTATCAAATAAATTTAATGGTTATGTTCCAATTATCCCCCATATCAGGTATCGTAAAGTTAAAATTGGTCCTTATCTTTCAGTCTCTTAGAGCAGTGCTTCTCAAACTTTTTAGTATTGTGGACCGACACCGGTCCACGGACCACCACTTTGAGAAGCACTGTCTTAGAGGACTTGTTCCTTGTCAACTGTTTTGTACTAACTACTTTGTCAAAAATTCAAATAGAAGAAGCCTATTTATAAAAAGATCTATTAATGGACCAACCCATTCTGACCATGGCAGTAATCGCAACACTTTTGACTGACCAGAAGCCCTTGGTTGCATGGCCATCATATGTCGTCAAGCCAATCATCTAAATACGCAGCAGAAGAAGGATACTTTGGGAAGGGAATTTAAAAAATTTTGGATCCATGACTTGCTGCACATCTCAGTTTGGTTCCTACTTTTGCAAACCAATTATCTGTTAACAATTTTTTTTATCCCTTATTTTTTTAAATGGTCAAAGTCTTTTTACAAATTAGTTTCAAGGAAAATTTTAAAAAATCAAACCCCAGGCTTTCAGTAACGTAAGACTGCATTCAAGATGGATTTCATCACCGATTTTCAAAAAGAGGTACCTAGAAATATATTTTTTAAAATAGGGGATGGGGGCGTTGACTGATACAAGTTTTTGAAAATTTTGGGGCTGGGTTCGATGAAGTGGAAGAGAAGAAGCTGAAAAGCCTGGCTTCATGTATCCCCACTTTAAAGTTTAATTAAGATTAGAATAACTACTTTAACTAAGAACTAGAGACTGGTATCCAGCCGTTGCCATCAATGTTGTGCTAAAAAAAACACTTACCAGAATTGTATGTACACCCAGGTACAATCTGCTCCAGCAAGTTAAGGAAAACCACAGTACAGCAATGGGTGCTGCCACATAGACAGGGACCTACGAAAATTACAAAGATATCGATTGATATTAAAAGTGACAAAAGAAGAACAAAATGATAAAGAAATCTTTATTTACTTAATCAAGTGCATTTTGTTTTACAGGGGACAATGTCATTTGTACTTGGGGAATCAACTAAACTGTGGTTTATTATTTCCAAACATTTATTGTCATGGCATCTTCATTAAAGTTACACAAACATTAAAAAATAAGCCATAATTTTTTTTATTATATCAAATGTTTAAAAAAGGAATAGATGATATTTATTTTTCTGTCCCTTAATAAGTTTTTTTAAAACTTAAATGAAAAAAAAAGTTTATTTGTTTTATAATGTAGAACTTTTTTTTTATTTTAAATTTTCTCATCTCGCATGTTGAGATCAGGAAAGTCTTTGGTGTATTGCAGTCCAAGATATGAAAATAAATTAACACATTATCTTTACTAAACTCTTCCCCCCCCCCAAAATGCATGAAAAATAATAGGGCATCACTCTCTTCTGTCCTTGATGAACAGTTTGTGTATTAAATTTTAAACTGATGGACATCTGTTTACCCTCTAGAAATAGCCTCATAAAAATATATATGTAATGGCAATCCATTAGTTTTGTTGGTGAGTAATGGCAGACATAAACAGCTAATTTGACCTGCTTCACCTCAGTAATGGTAAATAAATAAATAGTGCAACTTCCAGACCTGTGTGTTCATTGGCAAAATGCCAACTTGGCATTAGTACAAAAGTTCATATGTTGGTTATATCAATATTTATGCTCAAAAAGATTACAATTAGATTTTAGCACAAATCTTTGCTTTTTCAAAAGATATATTTATAAAATTAGGTGTAGGAAAAAATGCTTTAAAATAACTAAAACTAAAAGCTTTAATTGTACTTACAAGTCAAGATATCTCTTATTTATTTCACTTAAGAAAATGAGTCCCAAGTATTATCATACATACAAGATAATGACTAATGACTCGATTGTACTAAATGACAAACTACCAAACTCATAACTAGTAATCTGATAATAATAGTATCACAATACAGAAAGATAAACATGGAATAAAACTTTTTTTATCAGATAAAGAAATATCAATGAATTAGTCAAACTGTAACTAATTTCAAAAGTCGGTCAAAGTAAAAGTTAGGGAAAAAAATTCTTAATCTCACACTCTATCAAGGTTACTGATAGATTTGTATTGTTTGGATTTTTAATCTCAGCTCATAAGATGATGTAAAACTTAATTTGGCTTGATTATGTAAAAAAAAATTAAAGCATGAGTTTGAATTAATGTACACGTACATGAAATTAAATACAGACAGCATATATGTTGTCAAATTAACATTTGAAACAAGCAAATGATGAAATTTGTTCGAACCATCAAAGAAAATGACAATAAGACATCTAAGTAAGATCAGACATTAAAGTTCTGTAATAAATTAACATATGATTACTTTGTTGCATGTTGCAAACATAATGGGTGAGGCTTCTCTTGAAGTTCCAATTTAAGAGTTTTTAACAATATTTATCATTAAAATAAAAAATTTGACAAAATTCCTGGGGTCTAGTTAAATCTTTCTCAAAAGAAATCAGTCATTTAATTTTAATTATTTAATGTTTGTGAAAACAAGAAAGACGTATAGAAAACATCATGGGGATACAAAGTGTTTACAACAGGACCATGTACAAGTTACAAGACAATAAAACATTACAGAATGACTTGGTAGCTGATTTTAAGTCAGGACTTTTCCCTTTACCTGATATCTTTCCACAACCATAAAAGCCAGGTAGAGAGGTATTGCTGTGCCTGCCATAGCATGGGTAGAAGGCATGGAGTATTCCTGGATGTAATGTGTCTCAAGACGTACTACAGGTGGGCATGGGGGGCGTGGCCAGCAAAGGTAGTCTTTGGTAGCTTGTCCCAAGTACATCACAACACACCACAACATGGCTACCTGATTTATTCCAAAAAAAATGTTTTTTAATTTATAAACTCATTTTCAACATAAAAAAAAAGATTAGATTAACTCTGGCCCATCCAAAAATTTCAGAATCTCACACTCACATAAACTTGAGGGCATACAGGTGAAGACTTGTATGTCAACAGCAAAACAGGTTTTAAATTTATTCAAGCGTAAAGATTTCACCACGGACTCCTTCCCAAGGCCATTCTTTTCTTAAGTAATGGAAAATTTATTTTAGGTGCAGCCAATGTTGGCAAAGATAACATCCCAGGCACATGTATTTTAGGTGCAGCCAATGTTGGCAAAGATAACATCCCAGGCACATGTATTTTAGGTGCAGCCAATGTTGGCAAAGATAACATCCCAGGCACATGTATTTTAGGTGCAGCCAATGTTGGCAAAGATAACATCCCAGGCACATGTATTTTAGGTGCAGCCAATGTTGGCAAAGATAACATCCCAGGCACATGTATTTTAGGTGCAGCCAATGTTGGCAAAGATAACATCCCAGGCACATGTATTTTAGGTGCAGCCAATGTTGGCAAAGATAACATCCCAGGCACATGTATTTTAGGTGCAGCCAATGTTGGCAAAGATAACATCCCAGGCACATGTATTTTAGGTGCAGCCAATGTTGGCAAAGATAACATCCCAGGCACATGTATTTTAGGTGCAGCCAATGTTGGCAAAGATAACATCCCAGGCACATGTATTTTAGGTGCAGCCAATGATGGCAAAGATAACATCCCAGGCACATGTATTTTAGGTGCAGCCAATGTTGGCAAAGATAACATCCCAGGCACATGTATTTTAGGTGCAGCCAATGTTGGCAAAGATAACATCCCAGGCACATGTATTTTAGGTGCAGCCAATGTTGGCAAAGATAACATCCCAGGCACATGTATTTTAGGTGCAGCCAATGTTGGCAAAGATAACATCCCAGGCACATGTATTTTAGGTGCAGCCAATGTTGGCAAAGATAACATCCCAGGCACATGTATTTTAGGTGCAGCCAATGTTGGCAAAGATAACATCCCAGGCACATGTATTTTAGGTGCAGCCAATGTTGGCAAAGATAACATCCCAGGCACATGTATTTATAGGTGCAGCCAATGTTGGCAAAGATAACATCCCAGGCACATGTATTTTAGGTGCAGCCAATGTTGGCAAAGATAACATCCCAGGCACATGTATTTTAGGTGCAGCCAATGTTGGCAAAGATAACATCCCAGGCACATGTATTTTAGGTGCAGCCAATGTTGGCAAAGATAACATCCCAGGCACATGTCTTATAGGTGCAGCCAATGTTGGCAAAGATAACATCCCAGGCACATGTATTTTAGGTGCAGCCAATGTTGGCAAAGATAACATCCCAGGCACATGTATTTTAGGTGCAGCCAATGTTGGCAAAGATAACATCCCAGGCACATGTATTTTAGGTGCAGCCAATGTTGGCAAAGATAACATCCCAGGCACATGTATTTTAGGTGCAGCCAATGTTGGCAAAGATAACATCCCAGGCACATGTATTTTAGGTGCAGCCAATGTTGGCAAAGATAACATCCCAGGCACATGTATTTTAGGTGCAGCCAATGTTGGCAAAGATAACATCCCAGGCACATGTATTTTAGGTGCAGCCAATGTTGGCAAAGATAACATCCCAGGCACATGTATTTTAGGTGCAGCCAATGTTGGCAAAGATAACATCCCAGGCACATGTATTTTAGGTGCAGCCAATGTTGGCAAAGATAACATCCCAGGCACATGTATTTTAGGTGCAGCCAATGTTGGCAAAGATAACATCCCATGCACATGTATTTTAGGTGCAGCCAATGTTGGCAAAGATAACATCCCAGGCACATGTATTTTAGGTGCAGCCAATGTTGGCAAAGATAACATCCCAGGCACATGTATTTTAGGTGCAGCCAATGTTGGCAAAGATAACATCCCAGGCACATGTATTTTAGGTGCAGCCAATGTTGGCAAAGATAACATCCCATGCACATGTATTTTAGGTGCAGCCAATGTTGGCAAAGATAACATCCCATGCACATGTATTTTAGGTGCAGCCAATGTTGGCAAAGATAACATCCCAGGCACATGTATTTTAGGTGCAGCCAATGTTGGCAAAGATAACATCCCAGGCACATGTATTTTAGGTGCAGCCAATGTTGGCAAAGATAACATCCCAGGCACATGTATTTTAGGTGCAGCCAATGTTGGCAAAGATAACATCCCATGCACATGTATTTTAGGTGCAGCCAATGTTGGCAAAGATAACATCCCAGGCACATGTATTTTAGGTGCAGCCAATGTTGGCAAAGATAACATCCCATGCACATGTATTTTAGGTGCAGCCAATGTTGGCAAAGATAACATCCCATGCACATGTATTTTAGGTGCAGCCAATGTTGGCAAAGATAACATCCCAGGCACATGTATTTTAGGTGCAGCCAATGTTGGCAAAGATAACATCCCAGGCACATGTATTTTAGGTGCAGCCAATGTTGGCAAAGATAACATCCCATGCACATGTATTTTAGGTGCAGCCAATGTTGGCAAAGATAACATCCCAGGCACATGTATTTTAGGTGCAGCCAATGTTGGCAAAGATAACATCCCAGGCACATGTATTTTAGGTGCAGCCAATGTTGGCAAAGATAACATCCCAGGCACATGTATTTTAGGTGCAGCCAATGTTGGCAAAGATAACATCCCAGGCACATGTATTTTAGGTGCAGCCAATGTTGGCAAAGATAACATCCCATGCACATGTATTTTAGGTGCAGCCAATGTTGGCAAAGATAACATCCCAGGCACATGTATTTTAGGTGCAGCCAATGTTGGCAAAGATAACATCCCATGCACATGTATTTTAGGTGCAGCCAATGTTGGCAAAGATAACATCCCATGCACATGTATTTTAGGTGCAGCCAATGTTGGCAAAGATAACATCCCAGGCACATGTATTTTAGGTGCAGCCAATGTTGGCAAAGATAACATCCCAGGCACATGTATTTTAGGTGCAGCCAATGTTGGCAAAGATAACATCCCAGGCACATGTATTTTAGGTGCAGCCAATGTTGGCAAAGATAACATCCCAGGCACATGTATTTTAGGTGCAGCCAATGTTGGCAAAGATAACATCCCAGGCACATGTATTTTAGGTGCAGCCAATGTTGGCAAAGATAACATCCCAGGCACATGTCTTATAGGTGCAGCCAATGTTGGCAAAGATAACATCCCAGGCACATGTATTTTAGGTGCAGCCAATGTTGGCAAAGATAACATCCCAGGCACATGTATTTTAGGTGCAGCCAATGTTGGCAAAGATAACATCCCAGGCACATGTATTTTAGGTGCAGCCAATGTTGGCAAAGATAACATCCCAGGCACATGTCTTATAGGTGCAGCCAATGTTGGCAAAGATAACATCCCAGGCACATGTATTTTAGGTGCAGCCAATGTTGGCAAAGATAACATCCCAGGCACATGTATTTTAGGTGCAGCCAATGTTGGCAAAGATAACATCCCAGGCACATGTATTTTAGGTGCAGCCAATGTTGGCAAAGATAACATCCCAGGCACATGTATTTTAGGTGCAGCCAATGTTGGCAAAGATAACATCCCAGGCACATGTATTTTAGGTGCAGCCAATGTTGGCAAAGATAACATCCCAGGCACATGTATTTTAGGTGCAGCCAATGTTGGCAAAGATAACATCCCAGGCACATGTATTTTAGGTGCAGCCAATGTTGGCAAAGATAACATCCCAGGCACATGTATTTTAGGTGCAGCCAATGTTGGCAAAGATAACATCCCAGGCACATGTATTTTAGGTGCAGCCAATGTTGGCAAAGATAACATCCCAGGCACATGTATTTTAGGTGCAGCCAATGTTGGCAAAGATAACATCCCATGCACATGTATTTTAGGTGCAGCCAATGTTGGCAAAGATAACATCCCAGGCACATGTATTTTAGGTGCAGCCAATGTTGGCAAAGATAACATCCCATGCACATGTATTTTAGGTGCAGCCAATGTTGGCAAAGATAACATCCCAGGCACATGTATTTTAGGTGCAGCCAATGTTGGCAAAGATAACATCCCATGCACATGTATTTTAGGTGCAGCCAATGTTGGCAAAGATAACATCCCAGGCACATGTATTTTAGGTGCAGCCAATGTTGGCAAAGATAACATCCCATGCACATGTATTTTAGGTGCAGCCAATGTTGGCAAAGATAACATCCCATGCACATGTATTTTAGGTGCAGCCAATGTTGGCAAAGATAACATCCCAGGCACATGTATTTTAGGTGCAGCCAATGTTGGCAAAGATAACATCCCAGGCACATGTATTTTAGGTGCAGCCAATGTTGGCAAAGATAACATCCCAGGCACATGTATTTTAGGTGCAGCCAATGTTGGCAAAGATAACATCCCATGCACATGTATTTTAGGTGCAGCCAATGTTGGCAAAGATAACATCCCAGGCACATGTATTTTAGGTGCAGCCAATGTTGGCAAAGATAACATCCCATGCACATGTATTTTAGGTGCAGCCAATGTTGGCAAAGATAACATCCCATGCACATGTATTTTAGGTGCAGCCAATGTTGGCAAAGATAACATCCCAGGCACATGTATTTTAGGTGCAGCCAATGTTGGCAAAGATAACATCCCATGCACATGTATTTTAGGTGCAGCCAATGTTGGCAAAGATAACATCCCAGGCACATGTCTTATAGGTGCAGCCAATGTTGGCAAAGATAACATCCCATGCACATGTCTTATAGGTGCAGCCAATGTTGGCAAAGATAACATCCCATGCACATGTATTTTAGGTGCAGCCAATGTTGGCAAAGATAACATCCCAGGCACATGTATTTTAGGTGCAGCCAATGTTGGCAAAGATAACATCCCAGGCACATGTCTTATAGGTGCAGCCAATGTTGGCAAAGATAACATCCCAGGCACATGTCTTATAGGTGCAGCCAATGTTGGCAAAGATAACATCCCATGCACATGTCTTATAGGTGCAGCCAATGTTGGCAAAGATAACATCCCAGGCACATGTCTTATAGGTGCAGCCAATGTTGGCAAAGATAACATCCCATGCACATGTCTTATAGGTGCAGCCAATGTTGGCAAAGATAACATCCCAGGCACATGTCTTATAGGTGCAGCCAATGTTGGCAAAGATAACATCCCAGGCACATGTCTTATAGGTGCAGCCAATGTTGGCAAAGATAACATCCCATGCACATGTCTTATAGGTGCAGCCAATGTTGGCAAAGATAACATCCCAGGCACATGTCTTATAGGTGCAGCCAATGTTGGCAAAGATAACATCCCATGCACATGTCTTATAGGTGCAGCCAATGTTGGCAAAGATAACATCCCAGGCACATGTATTTTAGGTGCAGCCAATGTTGGCAAAGATAACATCCCAGGCACATGTATTTTAGGTGCAGCCAATGTTGGCAAAGATAACATCCCAGGCACATGTATTTTAGGTGCAGCCAATGTTGGCAAAGATAACATCCCAGGCACATGTATTTTAGGTGCAGCCAATGTTGGCAAAGATAACATCCCATGCACTGCTTACTGTACTGTAATAATTAGAGCAGATCCAGATATGCACATACATCTAAGATATTGTTACACTTTAACTTTAAGCCTAACAATGTTGCTTATGTAAATAGTTCAAGATGGTTCGTTATCAAGCCAGCATACTATGACACATACATTCCCATCCATGTAAAGAATGCAATGTACTAGGAACTTTTAATCCAACTAAATATAACCTTTGTTTGAGTCTCAAACAGGAAGATGCTTGTTTTAGTCAGTTTTGTTTTCACTCTGGTCAGTATTTTTACTGGTCATAGACTCAAGACTTCAAATGCCATGTCTGTTTTGTGCTCTTGACTCACAACTGCCTTTAAGGCAAATGACATTTAAGAAAAAAGATTAATTGTTCTTGAATTTTGATTCAATCATGGACATAAACCCAGAATAGAGCTTCACTCTCACTAGGATGAAATTTAAAAAGAGAAGAAAATGCAGGATTGAAGTTAAACCAAGAAAAGTATTTCTGAGACATTTCAATGTGACAGACAGGTATAATACAAAAGGCAGAAGGAATATTTCTTTCGTTTTTATGTTTTTCTTTCTGATCATTGAAAAGTTAAATCATTTGTTCCTTTCATAATTTTTTTTTCTCTCCTGTGTTTTGATTTCTGCCCAACTATTGACAAGAGCTGGTTTAACTCCCCTGAGCTAGATGGAAACTTGAGCATTTAGAGAGAACAGCTTTTAAAAAAACTATCGGAACTCTTGAATTAATTGTAAAATGTAGTTTGTTAAAAGTTTTAAGTCAGAGTTACACTATCCAACTTTAACTAGACCTAGTTTAGACAGATTTACTCCACAATTTACTGCAAATAGTGAGTAACAGTCAAGTGAAACTTCAGTGGTTTAACTTAAATTATTTTAATGATTGATATGATTTAAGCGATTGTTAGATTGTTCTAGTGGCCTGCATTATACCATTTCAGTGGCTAGGATATTTGATAAGAAGACATGGTAGCACTGAACAACTTAACAACTGTAAGAGTAGCACTCAACTGCAAAAGTAGCACTGAACAACTGCAAGAGTAGCACTGAACAACTGCAAGAGTAGTACCGAACAACTGCAAAATTTTCACTGAACTGATGAAATTATGGCAATTAACAGCTGAAAAATAACAATGTCAGATCAAAATACTCAAACAGATTTTACTATCTCTCTTGATCTCAGTTTCTTTTCTTTTACTTCAAAATTAACTTCAATGTGCACACTGTCATACCCCACACATGAGCCCAATGCCACAACTGATCCCCACTGTCATACCACACATGATCCCCACTGTCATGCCACACATGATCCCCACTGTCATGCCACACATGATCCCCACTGTCATGCGCCACACATGAGCCACACTGTCATACCCCACACATGAGCCACACTGTCATACCCCACACATGAGCCACACTGTCATACCCCACACATGAGCCACACTGTCATACCCCACACATGAGCCACACTGTCATACCCCACACATGAGCCACACTGTCATACCCCACACATGATCCCCACTGTCATACCCCACACATGAGCCACACTGTCATACCCCACACATGAGCCCAATGCCACACATGATCCCCACTGTCATACCCCACACATGAGCCCAATGCCACACATGATCCCCACTGTCATATCCCACACATGAGCCACACTGTCATACCCCACACATGAGCCACACTGTCATACCCCACACATGATCCCCACTGTCATACCCCACACATGATCCCCACTGTCATACCCCACACATGAGCCCTATGCCACACATGATCCCCACTGTCATGCCACACATGATCCCCACTGTCATACCCCACACATGATCCCCACTGTCATGCCCCACACATGAGCCACACTGTCATGCCCCACATGATCCCCACTGTCATACCCCACATGATCCCCACTGTCATACCACACATGAGCCACACTGTCATGTCCCACACATGAGCCCAATGCCACAACTGATCCCCACTGTCATACCACACATGATCCCCACTGTCATGCCACACATGATCCCCACTGTCATGCCACACATGATCCCCACTGTCATGCCACACATGATCCCCACTGTCATGCCACACATGATCCCCACTGTCATGCCACACATGAGCCCCACTGTCATGCCACACATGAGCCCCACTGTCATGCCACACATGATCCCCACTGTTATGCCACACATGATCCCCACTGTCATGCTCATGCCACACATGATCCCCACTGTCATGCCACACATGATCCCCACTGTCATGCCACACATGATCCCAACTGTCATGCCACACATGATCCCCACTGTCATGCCACACATGATCCCCACTGTCATGCCACACATGAGCCCCACTGTCATGCCACACATGAGCCCCACTGCCATGCCACACATGATCCCCACTGTCATGCCCCACACATGAGCCCAATGCCACACCTGATCCCCACTGACCAATGGTGGAAACTGAATCACAACACCAGAGCTTAGTAACCGAGTTGAGGATAGAAGAAGCTTGACCAGAGTAAGAAAATAAATTGTTGGAATTGGAGTGACTTATTGTTAATTTCATGGTCAGCGCTGGACACAGCTGATGAGGTTTGGGTGATTGTAAATTATTTTGGGGCTCTGGGCGAAAGATGGAGTAATTTTAATACTACTTTTACCGCACTACTCTTTATGATTTATGTAGTAAAGGACTGGCTTGGGTTTAAAATAAAAAAATAAAAGTCTAAGCCCAGTCCAAAAGAATATGTTAGACACACATGTCTGACACAGCACAGTGTTACCACTTGTGACTTTTAACAAAATATTTTACTTCATTAAAATATGATGCTTTCTTAATTTCTATTCTTAAAATTAAATGGGGTAACCACTCTCAAATTTTAGAGACCAGTGATATTACAAATAATAGTTTCTTTTAATACATCAGAAGCCCTCATGTAATACTATTGACTGTTATGTCAAAGAACATGTATCATGAATGTAATTTACCTGTCTAGTAATGAGCCCATCCAAATTCCATAAACAAAATGGGAAAAATGTCAGGTAAAATCCCTCATTTCCCAGGAAAGCACCGAAATGTGCCAGGTACAGCAAGGACTTGTACTTGATATGTACAATAGGAGTAGTTGGTGGGGCAGGGCTGCAGTTATCCTCCTTTGAGACACAACCATTGAAAGTTTTGGTGGATGAGATACCATCACAGTCAAAGATGCTTCCTTTGCTATGAACCCTGCTGGATGGCTCTATGACATGAACGACATTCTTGGCTCTCTTTGTGGGGCTGAAATTCTTATTTTCCTCGCTATCATTATTATTGATTCGCTGTCTGATCCCGTCTTTGAGATCGTGGTTGTCTTCTTGGGTCCGTTGGTCCCCGTGTGAGTGTGCCTCAAGCCCAGCCTCTCCTGCAATGCGACCATTAAACGTGGAGCTGACCTGGTGCAATCCTGTGTTTTTCTCAGTCAAACACGGCGGCTGTCGTGTCCCCAAACTGTGATGTTCTTCCTGCTCACAGTTGCTGTCGTCTGACGAATCTGAAGAAAAGTTTTTCCGAGTTTGTGTTTGTTGATCACACGTCACAGGTTTCTCCACCTCAACCCCACACCACCTCTGTATCCTCGCAACGTGTGAGGGATCCGCCAAATATTCAAGAAAGTTCATCTTCCTGGCCGCGTCACGTATTTCAGTATTTCGAATGTTTACAATGCGGAAATCAAATACTGCAGTTGCCTTACCCGCCCAACTTACATCTAATCATTGACCAATCAATGAAACATAGAACTCCTGTAACTTAACTAGTAGTACACAAGATGTCTCAGTCCATTTTGACAAGCGATACACTTGAAGTTCTTGTTAACGGAATATTTTGCTTTCTACTTGAAATATGAACGTTCCGAAAATGCGAAAAGAAAGGCCCCCTCCCTTCAATATTTGGTGACTGACGCTCGTCTGCTTGTACTGTCGACTACCTGTGTCGGCCAATGAATGGTGACGAAAATAGGTGTGTTGTGATATCGTAGTCGTCCAGTTAGTGACATTGTGTGGAATCGCCGAAATTGGGTCAATTTTCCGATAGCGTTGAATCATGCCCTGAGTTGACAATACAATTTCTTACGGTACATCCCGTATGTCATACATCGTCTGCGACAGGTTAATCATTAGTAATCCAATTTATTTAGATTATGTCATACTATACGTGTAAACTCAGCACCATGTGGCTGGCTACAACTACAAGAAATTATTTTAAGCCCTTTCAGTTTGTAAACCAGGAAAACCAACAATTTATCAACATTCAAATCTCTAATAAAAATGCAGGACTAAACACAAGCCATAGATAAGAGTAGGACGCAATAATCTTCTGTATAGAATGAGAGTCTGTAAACAGATAAGATAAGATAACTACACTGAAAGACAATGAAACAGACATCAAACAGTAATAGTACATGTAATACCATTGGGAAGGATTTCATTTGAAGGAACATATGTAGCCTATCATCATATAGAGTACAATTAGACCCGTCGTGCGTTGCAACGATCTCAGTAAAAATGAATTAATTTAAAGAAACAAATGATTGGTATGTTTTAAAAACAATTATTCGAGAAACCTTCGCGGAAGTGTGCAAAGAATAAATAAATACAAGTTTCATAGCAAACGGATAAATAATTAATAATTTAAAAGCTTTTTTAAAAAAACGATGTTAAAGGCCACGGCCCCAAAATTAGTTATAATTTTGTATTGCCATTGTACTCAAGCTATATTTCTCAATATCGTGTACAATTGAATGGGGAATACAATTATTAAGGTTCAGTAAAGAAGAAATTTGGGGGCCCCAGCTCCGAGGGAATGGACATTAGAAGTTCAGTGCCCTAAAGTAATTTAATATAGGCTCTTAAGTTTTTATATACTAAGTTTGGTCAAAATCCAGTTATTTTCTCATTATCTAACGCTTAAACTAATTTTTTTTATATAGGGGGGGGGGAAGGTGAC
This sequence comes from Ampullaceana balthica, assembly GCA_944989445.1. Lineage (NCBI taxonomy): Eukaryota > Metazoa > Mollusca > Gastropoda > Lymnaeidae > Ampullaceana > Ampullaceana balthica. The sequence goes on along the minus strand of CALYLW010000172.1, from coordinate 613,385 downwards.
ATTTAGTGGCCCCATTCGGTTCAAGATGTACATTACGAAAACCTGTTCATTTAAATTCAGTTTCATCATGGATATATTTCTCAAGATCGTTAGAAAATGAGTGGGAAATAATATCTTAAAGTATAAAAACAGAAATTTGGGGCCCCCGGTCCAGAATAAATTGACATTAGAAGTTTAGTGCCCTTAAGTATTTTAATATGGGCTACCAAGTTTTTGTATACACAGTTTGGTTAAGATTAATTCATTTACTCAGTAGCTAACGCATAAACTAATTTTTATATAGCTCATTTAAGCAACAACGAAAAAGAAGAAAAAAACGACATTAAGGGCCCCAGGGCCCATTTAGCGCAATATATAAAGTTCAAATCACCTGTTCAAGTCATTCAATTTCATAATGGATATATATGTATATTTCTCAAGATCGTCCATTAATGAATGGGAAATAAAATCTTAAACGTTTATGGAAAAAGACATTTGGGCCCCCAGTCCCGAAGGAATGGAGATTAGGAAATCATTGCCCTATAGTATTTCAATATTGGTTACCAAGTTGTTAAATACAAAGTTTGATTAAGATCCATCTATTCACCCAGTAGCTATCACTTAAACTAATTTTTATATAGCTCATATAAGAAAAAAATCACACATTATGGGCCCCCGGTGCCCCAGGAGTGTTAAATTTTGGGGGGAAAAGTTGCCAGTTACCATTCCGGGAGCGTACTCAAAAGTCTCCAAAAGTTTCATGGCGATTGGATGAATGGTTTAGTCAGCTATAGGATAGGACATACATACACACACACGGACACGGACACACACATGGACACACATATGGACACACACACAGACACAGACATACACACATACATACATATATCGCTTCCCATAATTTTCCAGAGGCGACAATTGCCTATTTTCTACCAACCTAAAAAAGTCTAGCACCGGGCCTGAGACTAAACTTAACTTTCCTTTAATTATGACAAAAAAGAATTCCGCATTGTATTTTATTTAATCAGAATTATAATTCTACTTAAACATATTATTAGGGCTGGTACTGATTTTAAAAAAATGGTTTGATTTATCTTATCGTATCTTATCTTATCTATACAGACGCTCCTTCTATGCAGAAGATAATTGTGTCCACAGAACATGACAGATGATCTGTTGGCAAGTGATGCAGCGTTCACAGGCCACGTCTATGAGGGTTCCACGCATTACCCAGTCGCCTTTATTTCCCTAACTAGTGTTAGGTACCCATTCGGAGCTGGGTGGACTCAGGGACGCCCTAGCCCCGGGAACAAATCCCTGCTTCACATGGATTCGAACCCGTGATCATCGGTACGCCAGTCGAGCGCGCTGCCACCCGACCACCGCGTCGGGAAATTTTTTAATCGATTAATTTCGATTAATTATTTTTTATATAACGCATATATAGATCCCGTTAAGTCGTGATTCATAATTATTGAGCGAAATCGGTTAAGTCGTGGCAATTCCATGGCTCCCAAATTTTGTGACTTAACACAGCAAATTCGTTCTGCTATGCAAGAAATAAGGAAGAATAACTTCTTTTTTTGTACGTATGCAAGTTTAAATAAATAATAATAATAAGAGGGAAAAGTATGTAAGTAATAAACGTAAAAACAAATTATTAATAAATTTGAACAAAAGTATTAGAATAAATATTTTCTTTACTTTTAATCGAATTTTAATCGATAATATTAATTTTAATCGATTAAAATGTTTAATGATTAATCGATTAATTAATCGTTAATTTCTGCAGCCCTACATATTATTTTAATATGGAATAGTAGTCAATTGATTCATATCCCATCCCTTACCCTAGTTAAGCCTTACTTTGCCTGAACTATTTCTGTCAGATTCCATTCATGTGTGACGCGGTATGTGCATTGTATTCGATTTCACCTTATAACTGATATCGTAATCATATGATCTTCCCATTGCTGGTATCGTGTACACGTTATTGATGTTACCTGGCAGCCGGTGTCACAGCCAGTGCATAAAAGGGAGGAAACCGATGAAATGTTTCAAAACAAAAAGATGCAGAGTTCGTGTTGCTTTTCAAACAATTAATTCACAAATTTAAATACTTTGCATCTCTAGTTTGAATTAGCTGTTTTCCATGTATGAAATAGTTTGCATTTATTTGTTACTTTTCTTTGATATTCTTAGTAAATGTATAACATAAGAACAGGGTATGAGTTACTCTGAGTTAGCCTGACAGGACGAAACAAAACAGTGAACGTTCGGCAAAGTGCCTTCTTCAACGAACACATAGTACACAAATAAAACGAATATAACGAAATAAAAAATAAAATAAAAACTTAGCTGTAGTGAAATCCAAACAGTCCAGTAGAGAAAAATTTTCTCCCCATATATATATATGGGGACGCGGTGGTCGAGTGGCAGCGCACTGGACTGCCGTACCGATGGTCACGGGTTCGAATCCGTGTGAAGGCTTGTTCCCGAGGCCTAGGGCGTCCCTGAGTCATCCCGCTCCGAATGGGTACATAACACTACATCAGGGCCGGCTTTAGGGAATTTAGGCAAAGTGAATTTGGTGGCCCTAAATGTAATAGGAAAAAAATACATACGGAAAGAATAACATTACACAATTTATTAAAAACTACCTGTATTTATATCTAAATCAACAAATACCGGAAATTTATACAACCATAGTCGTGCAGATGTCATAAACCTTCAACAAAAATCAACTTTTCGTGCTTTGATTGGCAGCATAGTCCACAATAAATTGTGAATAATCCAGAGACTGGGCGATATCTCGTTCGATAGATATCATTGCCAGACTGTTCAGGCGTTCTTGCGTCATAGTCGTTCTCAAATAGTTTTTTTAATTAATTTCAACTTGGAAAAACTTCTTTCCCCTGATGCAACAGTAATCGGAATAGTCAATGCTATAAGAAGGGCTATAGCGACATTTGGAACAGCAGTATTCAAACCATGATCATAAATAAAACGTAAAACATCAAGAGAAGACGAAACAGTATCTGGAACAATGCTGGAAAATATTTGCAATTCCCTGCGTTTCGACATTTTCACAAGAGGGAAGCAACAAGGGTGTTCCAATAGTCTGGAAAAATTAAAAGTTTAATAAACTCTATTATAGTATAGAGTTGCAATTAACATCACTGCATCACTTCAATGGAAAGAGAATAAAATTCTGTGTATGTAAATAAAAATTGGCGATGGAAGATGAACTAGACAAATTTTAGTAGAAAAATTTACATGTAAATAAAAAATCGTAAATCAAAAAGGCGAACATTTCATTCCTTGTTTTGGAACTCGTTAATCGCAAATTATAACATTAAAAACAGTTAATTATTATCCAGCAGTCAATTTAAAACATTTTCAAACATAAATTATTAACATCCGTCGGCAATGGACAAAGTCATTGTCGTAACCTATGATAGGTTAACGACGAATATGTCAAATTTTGACAGATCAAATCTCCCTGTTAAAAAAAATATTAAAATATTACTATAATATTGACCCATGATGTTTAATATCAGTAATGAGATCAGAGGAAAGTATAAGAAGGAGATGGACAGAACAGGAGATGGACAGAACAGGAGGGACTTGGGGTGACTCTAAAGACGTTGAATACGTCAGGAGTTCATCCTCAGACAGACTCTTATTCTTATTGATGGAGGGGACAGACGAGAATGGACAGATGTATAACCTCAGACAGACTTTTATTCTTATTGAGGGGGGGGGGACAGACGAGAATGGACAGATGTATAACCTCAGACAGACTCTTATTCTTATTGATGGAGGGGACAGACGAGAATGGACAGATGTATAACCTCAGACAGACTTTTATTTTTATTGATGACAGACGAGAATGGACAGATGTATAACCTCAGACAGACTTTTATTTTTATTGATGGGGGGGGGACAGACGAGAATGGACAGATGTATAACCTCAGACAGACTTTTATTCTTATTGATGGGGGGGACAGACGAGAATGGACAGATGTATAACCTCAGACAGACTTTTATTCTTATTGATGGGGGGACAGACGAGAATGGACAGATGTATAACCTCAGACAGACTTTTATTTTTATTGATGGGGGGGGGGACAGACGAGAATGGACAGATGTATAACCTCAGACAGACTTTTATTTTTATTGATGGGGGGGGGACAGACGAGAATGGACAGATGTATAACCTCAGACAGACTTTTATTTTTATTGATGGGGGGGGGGACAGACGAGAATGGACAGATGTATAACCTCAGACAGACTTTTATTCTTATTGATGGGGGGACAGACGAGAATGGACAGATGTATAACCTCAGACAGACTTTTATTCTTATTGATGGGGGGACAGACGAGAATGGACAGATGTATAACCTAAGACAGACTTTTATTCTTATTGATGGGGGGACAGACGAGAATGGACAGATGTATAAAGAGGAAAAGGATGATATGGGCGATAATAAAAATTTTTTTGACATTCCCCATAGTGCTAGACGTTATTAACAAAATTGAAGTTTTAGAAAGAAATCTTACCTTTTAGAAATCGAATTAAATCATCATTAGCGCGCCTAAGAGAAGACAGATTTGACATCAATAAAACAAACACTAAATATTAATCTTCATGGGCATGACGTTAAACTCCATCCACACCGAGTGAATCATTACCGTTATATGGCGCTAATGACCTTTCTGTGTTGAAGTGCTGTTATGTTATTGCAAATTAAAAAACTCACAAATAGACTGCAAAAGGTGACTTTTAAAAAAAAGAGTAATCTTACTTCCCCCATCCCACTGTGGAGGGAGTAAAGTGGGGAAGGGAAGGGAAGGTGTCTCCTTTCACGGGCTTGTATCGATATATCAAAGCAAGTTGGGTTCCTTTCATTTGAAACATCAGTCGACGTATCTCTTTCATGTCAAGCCTTCTAGCCGGCAAGGCTGTCCCCATCCCCCCATCTCAATATCAACATTGTCCTTGATTAATCTGCGCCTATTACGCCATTTTCTCTAACTCGAAAACTAAGTAAGTCGATTTTGTTTTTCGGGTCCCATTTATTTCAAATTAGAGAGGTCAGACTGTATATATTATTTTCCTAGAGTCCTGTGCGAGGCCCCAACTAATCGGAGGCCCTAGGCGGCTGCCTAGTTTGCCTATGCCTAAAGCCGGCCATGAGGGAGGGGAGAAGGAATCTATTTGATAGAATTAAAAAAAACGTTTTAAGTTTGATATAATTGTTAGATGGTTTTTGGTCAAACGCCCCTGGCCATTCTAGTCTTCTAGATCAGTGCTTCTCAAAGTGGTAGTCCGCGGACCGGTGCCGGTCCGTGGGCCATCCACTGCCGGTCCGCAGATTGTTAGGTCTCGTGGTTTAGTGGATTGGGCCTTGCTTTCCGCTTACTTTCGACATACAAGAACTGACACAAGTCGAGGTATCATCCAATGTTTATTCTCCTGTACACAACTGTGACGCTGGCTGTTCTGTCTGAACAGTAATTAAATCGATACAACAGATTGTATATTCACTCATGCTCTCGGTCCAACCTGACCGCCTCTGGTTGACGTTACAACTCAACCCTTGTCAAACTGTATCTCCTCGGTCTATCCCGACCGGTCTCTCTGCAACACACTGCCCAACTACGCAACAACTCCCTCTCTCGACTCGACTCCTCTTTATAAAACCTCCCAAACTGGTCTCACTGACCCTGGCGTGTCCTCTGGTCATGTCCCCGACATGTCCCGTGTGACCAGGGCTCACTCAAAACATTATATTCATGAAGAGTAGTCACGAGTCACAAAGCATTCACTCCCAGTGATTCTCATACCCCTGACACAGATGTTCTCAAAAAAAGGACAGAAAAAATTGTCAGTGCAGGGAAAATAGTACACAGGTGTCTGGTGCAATGGCAAAAATTCCTGCCGGTCCACCATACTAAAAAGTTTGAGAAGCACTGTTCTAGATATAATGGTAAATGAGCCCATTTAAAATTATTCAAGTATTCATTAACTTTATTGAATGCATCAAATTCTTGACATTGCAATTCGAGAGGAGAACAAAACAACTTTTCTTCTTAGCTCAGTTTTTTTAAGGCATTTATTTTAAATATCACAGAAAGGTACGTGATAAAGACAAGTCATGTGGATTAAGATTATTGTCACTCGTATCAATATAAATGAAAGTAGGGTAGATTTAGGTGTCTTCGTATAGTAATAGTACGTAGGTAAGAAATCTACATAGTTGTCAAATTTTTAAAAAATGCATTTTCTGGAAGGAACCGGCTCAAAATGGGCATATGTTTCAAGCGTACACGTACATATGACGTATTTTAATATATCTAGTGGATTGTAGTGGATATGTCCCAAATGAGTCTGCATTACCCCCAAGAATTCCCTTTTTGACCCCAGATGATGTTATTTACCTCTGTTCGCCGACCTCTTTCATACGGGATGCCCATCAGTCAATTGAGGGATTTTTAAATCCCTTATATTAACTTCACTGGCGTCTCTCTCTCTCTCTCTCTCTCTCTCTCTCTCTCTCTCTCTCTCTCTCTCTCTCTCTCTCTCTCTCTCTCTCTCTGTCTGTCTTGGGCGGGCGGAAAAACAGAAGTCAAAAATGACCCACTTCCCATGATCCGATCGAACTGAAATTTGGCACACGGACCCGTCTGACCTAACAATGCATCGTATCAAAATTTCAGATCGATCGAACGTACCGTAATTAAATTAATGCATTTTTAGTTTATCCTTATATGAGGTATGTAATTTAAATTCACGGTTTGTTAATGTTTTTTTGCCACGTGAAAGTTTGAGCTGACGCATTGAGGCGACCCAACGAAGCGACGGGGCGCTTTTGTTTACATTTTACGTGTCACTCTGAGCTCGGTCAAGCGAATCGGTGACCAGACTTTTCCCCTCTCCCCCTCCCACCCACCCCTCCCCCCTAGGGTTATGAAGCAAACTTGAGTTAAGACAGATTCAGTCTGTAAATGTTTGAAAATAATCAATACTGTTAGTTATGTCTCATGTATAAGGGATTTATAGTCAAAAACTTTGTTTTTACGGGTTTGTTTTATTTAAAAACACATTCTGTTTGTCGTCTGAGCGTCCGATGTGCGTCGTCTATGCGTATTCTGTGCGTCGTCTGTTTGTCGTCTGTGCGTTCTTTTTGCTCATCTGTGCATGATCTGTGCGTGTCTGTAAGTCGTCTATGAGTAATCTGTATGTTGTATGTGTGTCTGTATGTCATCTATACCTTGTATGTGCATCGTATGTTCGTTGATTGATTGTCGTCTCTGCTTCGTTGTGTGCGTCGTCTGTGAGTCATCTGAGTGTCAACTGTGCGTGATCTGTGCGTGTCTGTAAGTCGTCTATGAGTCATCTATATGTTGTCTGTGCGTCGCTTTTTCGTCTTTTTCTTTTCTGTCTATGCGTCGTACATGCGTCTTCTATAATCGTCTGTGCGTCGCCTGAGCGTCATCCGTGCATCGTCTGTACCTCTACTGTGAGTAATCAGTGTATCGTCTGTGCGTCGTCTGTTTGTCGTCTGGGCGTCCTTTGTATGTCGTCGGTGCGTGATGTGTGCGTCGTCTCTACGCCGTTTGTGCGTAGTCTGTTTGTCGACTGTGCGGCCTCTGTGCATCATCTGTTTGTCCTCTGTGCTTCCTATGTGCGTCGTCTAAGCGTGATCTGTGCATCGTCTGTGCGTCTTCATTGTGTCGTCTGTGCGTCTTAAGTGCACCGTATTTTCATCTTTTTTTGTATTGCTATGTGTCGTCTATGTCTCATATATGCATCTTCTTTGCGTTGTGTTTTTGTGGTTTTTTGTGTCTGTCTGTATGTCATCTATACCTTGTCTGTGCATCGTATGTTCGTTGATTGATCGTCGTCTGTGCTTCGTCTGTGTGTTGTCTGTGCATGATCTATGAGTCCTCTGTGCTTCGTCTGTGCGTCGTCTGTGAGTAATCTGTGCGTCAACTGTGCGTAGTCTGTGCGTCGTATGTTTGTCGTCTGAGCGTCCGATGTGCGTCGTCTATGCGTATTCTGTATGTCATCTGTTTGTCTTCTGTGCGTTCTTTTTGCGTCGTCTGTGCGTGATCTGTGCATGTGTGTAAGCCGTCTATGAGTCATCTGTATGTTGTCTGTGCGTCGATTTTTCGTCGTTTTCTTGTGTCTATGCGTCGTATATGCGTCTTCTATACCTCGTCTGTGCGTCGTCTATGCGTGATCTGTGCATCGTCTGTGCGTCTTCATTGTGTCGTCTGTGCGTTTTAAGCGCGTCGTATTTTCGTCTTTTTTTGTATTTCTATGTGTCGTCTATATCTCGTATGTGCGTCTTCTTTGCGTTGTGTTTTTGACGTTTTTGTGTCTGTCTGTATGTCATCTATACCTTGTCGTGTATCGTATGTTCGTTGAATGATCGTCGTCTGTGTTTCGTCTGTGCGTCGTCTGTGAGTCCTCTGTGCTTCGTCTGTGGGTCGTCTGTGAGTCATCGGTGCGTCAACTGTGCGTAGTCTGTGCGTCGTCTGTTTGTCGGCTGAGCGTCCGATGTGCGTCGTCTATGCGTATTCTGTGCGTTGTCTGTTTGCTGTCTGTGCGTTCTTTTTGCGTCGTCTGTGCGTGATCTGTGCGTGTCTGTAAGTCGTCTATGAGTCATCTGTATGTTGTCTGTGCGTCGCTTTTTCGTCGTTTTCTTGTCTGTCTATGCGTCGTATATGCGTCTTCTATACCTTGTCTGTGCGTCGCCAGAGCGTCATCCTTGGATGGTCTGTACCTCTACTGTGAGTAATCAGTATATCGTCTGTGCGTCGTCTGTTTGTCGTCTGGGCGTCCTTTGTATGTCGTCGGTGCGTGATCTGTGCGTCATCTCTACGCCGTTTGTGCGTAGTCTGTTTGTCGTCTGTGCGTCCTATGTGTCACGTATGTGTGTTATTTGTGCGTCCTCTTTGCATCATCTGTTTGTCCTCTGTGCTTCCTTTGTGCGTCGTCTAAGCGTGATCTGTGCATCGTCTGTGCGTCTTCATTGTGTCGTCTGTGCGTCTTAAGCGCGTCGCATTTTCGTCTTTTTTATATATCTATGTGTCGTCTATATCTCCTACGTGCGTCTTCTTTGCGTTGTGATTTTGTCGTCTTTTGTGTCTGTCTGTATGTCATCTATACCTTGTCTGTACATCGTATGTTCGTTGAATGATCGTCGACTGTGCTTCGTCTGTGAGTCATCTGTGAGTCATCTGTGCGTCAACTGTGCGTAGTCTGTGAGTCGTCTGTTTGTCGTCTGTGCGTTCTTTTTGCGTCGTCTGTGCGTGTCTGTAAGTCGTCTATGAGTAATCTATCTGTATGTTGTCTGTGCAACGCTTTTTCGTCGTTTTCTTGTCTGTCTATGTGTCGTATATGCGTCTTCTATACCTCGTCTGTGCGGCACCTCAGCGTCATCCGTGCATCGTCTGTACCTCTACTGTGAGTAATCAGTATGTCGTCTGTGCGTCGTCTGTTTGTCGTCTGAGCGTCCTTTGTATGTCGTCGGTGCGTGATCTGTGCGTCGTCTCTACGCCGTTTGTGCGTAGTCTGTTTGTCGTCTGTGCGTCCTATGTGCCACGTCTGTTTGTAATTTGTGCGTCCTCTGTGCATCATCTGTTTGACCTCTGTGCTTCCTATGCGCGTCGTCTAAGCGTGATCTGTGCATCGTCTGTGCGTCTTAAGTGCGTCGTATTTTCGTCTTTTTTTGTATTTCTATGTGTCGTCTATATCTCGTATGTGCGTCTTCTTTGCGTTGTGTTTTTGACGTTTTGTGTCTGTCTGTATGTCATCTATACCTTGTCTGTGATTCGTATGTTCGTTGATTGATCGTCGTCTCTGCTTCGTTTGTGCGTCGTCTGTGAGTCATCTGTGTGTCAACTGTGCTTCGTCTGTGGGTCGTCTGTGAGTCATCGGTGCGTCAACTGTGCGTAGTCTGTGCGTCGTCTGTTTGTCGGCTGAGCGTCCGATGTGCGTCGTCTATGCGTATTCTGTGCGTTGTCTGTTTGCTGTCTGTGCGTTCTTTTTGCGTCGTCTGTGCGTGATCTGTGCGTGTCTGTAAGTCGTCTATGAGTCATCTGTATGTTGTCTGTGCGTCGCTTTTTCGTCGTTTTCTTGTCTGTCTATGCGTCGTATATGCGTCTTCTATACCTCGTCTGTGCGTCACCTGAGCGCCATCCGTGCATCGTCTGTATCTCTACTGTGAGTAATCAGTATGTCGTCGGTGCGTGATCTGTGCGTCGTCTCCACGCCGTTTGTGCGTAGTCTGTTTGTCGTCTGTGCGTCCTATGTTCCACGTCTGTGTGTAATTTGTGCGTCCTCTTTGCATCATCTGTAAGTCCTCTGTGCTTCCTGTGTGCGTCGTCTAAGCGTGATCTGTGCATCGTCTGTGCGTCTTCATTGTGTCGTCTGTGCGTCATATTTGCTTCGTATTTTCGTCTTTTTTGTATTTCTATGTGTCGTCTATATCTCGTATGTGCGTCTTCTTTCCGTTGTGTTTTTGACGTTTTTGTGTCTGTCTGTATGTCATCTATACCTTGTCTGTGCATCGTATGTTCGTTGAATGATCGTCGACTGTGCTTCGTCTGTGAGTCATCTGTGAGTCATCTGTGCGTCAACTGTGCGTAGTCTGTGAGTCGTCTGTTTGTCGTCTGTGCGTTCTTTTTGCGTCGTCTGTGCGTGATCTGTGTGTGTCTGTAAGTCGTCTATGAGTAATCTATCTGTATGTTGTCTGTGCAACGCTTTTTCGTCGTTTTCTTGTCTGTCTATGTGTCGTATATGCGTCTTCTATACCTCGTCTGTGCGGCACCTCAGCGTCATCCGTGCATCGTCTGTACCTCTACTGTGAGTAATCAGTATGTCGTCTGTGCGTCGTCTGTTTGTCGTCTGAGCGTCCTTTGTATGTCGTCGGTGCGTGATCTGTGCGTCGTCTCTACGCCGTTTGTGCGTAGTCTGTTTGTCGTCTGTGCGTCCTATGTGCCACGTCTGTTTGTAATTTGTGCGTCCTCTGTGCATCATCTGTTTGACCTCTGTGCTTCCTATGCGCGTCGTCTAAGCGTGATCTGTACATCGTCTGTGCGTCTTAAGTGCGTCGTATTTTAGTCTTTTTTTGTATTTCTATGTGTCGTCTATATCTCGTATGTGCGTCTTCTTTGCGTTGTGTTTTTGACGTTTTGTGTCTGTCTGTATGTCATCTATACCTTGTCTGTGATTCGTATGTTTGTTGATTGATCGTCGTCTCTGCTTCGTTTGTTCGTCGTCTGTGAGTCATCTGTGTGTCAACTGTGCGTAGTCTGTGCGTCGTCTGTTTGTCGTCTGTGCGTTCTTTTTGCGTCGTCTGTGCGTGATCTGTGCGTGTCTGTAAGTCGTCTATGAGTCATCTATATGTTGTCTGTGCGTCGCTTTTTCGTCTCTTTCTTGTCTGTTGATGCGTCGTACATGCGTCTTCTATACTCGTCTGTGCTTCGCCTGAGCGTCATCCTTGCATCGTCTGTACCTCTACTGTGAGTAATCAGTATGTCGTCTGTGCGTCGTCTGTTTGTCGTCTGGGCGTCCTTTGTATGTCGTCGGTGCGTGATCTGTGCGTCGTCTCTACGCCGTTTGTGCATCATCTGTTTGTCCTCTGTGCTTCCTATGTGCGTCGTCTAAGCGTGATCTGTGCATCGTCTGTGCGTCTTCATTGTGTCGTCTGTGCGTCTTAAGTGCGTCGTATTTTCATCTTTTTTTTTATTTCTATGTGTCGTCTATGTCTCATATATGCGTCTTCTTTGCGTTGTGTTTTTGTCGTTTTTTTGTGTATGTCTGTATGTCATCTATACCTAGTCTGTGCATCGTATGTTCGTTGATTGATCGTCGTCTGTGCTTCGTCTTTGAGTAATCTGTGCGTCAACTGTGCGTAGTCTGTGCGTCGTTTGTTTGTCGTCTGAGCGTCCGATGTGCGTTGTCTATGCGTATTCTGTGCGTCATCTGTTTGTCGTCTGTGCGTTCTTTTTGCGTCGTCTGTGCGTGTCTGTAAGTCGTCTATGAGTCATCTGTATGTTGTTTGTGTGTCGCTTTTTCGTCGTTTTCTTGTCTGTCTATGCGTCGTATATGCGTCTTCTTTACCTCGTCTGTGCGTCACCTGAGCGTCATCCGTGCATCGTCTGTACCTCTACTATGAGTAATCAGTATATCGTCTGTGCGTCATACGTTTGTCGTCTGAGCGTCCTTTGTATGTCGTCGGTGCGTGATCTTTGCGTCGTCTCTATGCCGTTTGTGCGTAGTCTGTTTGTCGTCTGTGCGTCCTATGTGTCACGTCTGTGTGTATTTTGTGCGTCCTCTTTGCATCATCTGTTTGTCCTCTGTGCTTCCTTTGTGCGTCGTCTAAGCGTGATCTGTGCATCGTCTGTGCGTCTTCATTGTGTCGTCTGTGCGTCTTAAGCGCGTCGTATTTTCGTCTTTTTTGTATTTCTATGTGTCATCTATATCTCGTATGTGCGTCTTCTTTGCGTTGTGTTTTTGTCGTTTTTGTGTCTGTCCTTATGTCATCTATACCTTGTCTGTGCATCCTATGTTCGTTGATTGATCGTCGTCTGTGCTTCGTCTGTTCGTCGTCTGTGCATGCATGATCTGTGAGTCCTCTGTGCGTCGTCTGTGAGTAATCTGTGCGTCAACTGTGCGTAGTCTGTGCGTCGTATGTTTGTCGTCTGAGCGTCCGATGTGCGTCGTCTATGCGTATTCTGTGCGTCATCTGTTTGTCGTCTGTGCGTTCTTTTTGCGTCGCCTGTGCGTGATCTGTGCGTGTGTGTACGCCGTCAATGATTCATCTGTATGTTGTCTGTGCGTCGCTTTTTCGTCGTTTTCTTGTCTGTGTATGCGTCATATAGGCGTCTTCTATACCTCGTCTGTGCGTCGCCTGAGCGTCATCCGTGCATCGTGTGTACCTCATATTGTGAGTAATCAGTTTAACGTCTGTGCGTCTTCTGTTTGTCGTCTGGGCGTCCTATGTGCGTCGTCTAAGCGTGATCTGTGCATCGTCTGTGCGTCTTCATTGTGTCGTCTTTGCGTCTTAAGTGCGTCGTATTTTCGTCTTTTTTTATTTCTATGTGTCCTCTATATCTCGTATGTGCGTCTTCTTTGCGTTGTGTTTTTGTCGTTTTTGTTTCTGTCTGTATGTCATCTATACATTGTCTGTGCATCGTATGTGCGTCGTCTGTGCATGATCTGTGAGTAATCTGTGCGTCGTCTGTGAGTCGTCTATGTGTATTCTGTGCGTCGTATGTTTGTCGTCTGTGCGTTCTTTTTGCGTCGTCTGTGCGTGATATGTGCGTGTCTGTAAGTCGTCTATGAGTCATCTGTATGTTGTCTGTGCGTCGCTTTTTCGTCATTTCTTGTCTGTCTATGCGTCGTATATGCGTCTTCTATACCTCGTCTGTGCGTCGCCTGAGCGTCATCCGTGCATCGTGTTTACCTCTACTGTGAGTAATCAGTATATCGTCTGTGCGTCGTCTGTTTGTCGTCTGAGCGTCCTTTGTATGTCGTCGGTGCGAGATCTGTGCGTCGTCTCTACGCCGTTTGTGCGTAGTCTGTTTGTCGTATGTGCGTCCTATGTGTCACGTCTGTGTGTAATTTGTGCGTCCTCTACGCATCATCTGTTTGTCCTCTCTGCTTCCTATGTGCGTCGTCTAAGCGTGATTTGTGCATTGTCTTTGCGTCTTCATTGTGTCATATGTGCGTGTTAAGTGCGTCGTATTTTCGTATTTTTTTCTATTACTATGTGTCGTCTTAATCTCGTATTTGCGTCTTCTTTGCGTTGTGTTTTTGTCGTTTTTGTGTCTGTCTGTGTCATCTATACCTTGTCTGTGCATCGTATGTTCGTTGATTGATCGTCGTCTGTGCTTCGTCTGTGCGTCGTCTGTGCATGATCTGTGAGTCCTCTTCGTCTGTGCGTCGTCTGTGCATGATCGATGAGTCCTCTGTGCTTCGTCTGTGCGTCGTCTGTGTCATCTGTGCGTCAACTGTGCATAGTCTGTGCGTCGTCTGTTTGTCGTCTGAGCGTCCAATGTGCGTCTTCTATGCGTATTCTGTGCGTCGTCTGTTTGTCGTCTGTGCGTTCTTTTTGCGTCGTCTGTGCGTGATCTGTGTGTGTCTGTAAGTCGTCTATGCATCGTATATGTGTCTTCTATACCTCGTCTGTGAGTCGCCTGAGCGTCATCCGTTCTTCGTCTGTACCTCTACTGTGAGTAATCAGTATATCGTCTGTGCGTCGTCTGTTTGTCGTCTGAGCGTCCTTTGTATGTCGTCGGTGCGAGATCTGTGCGTCGTCTCTACGCCGTTTGTGCGTAGTCTGTTTGTCGTCTGTGCGTCCTATGTGTCACGTCTGTGTGTAATTTGTGCGTCCTCTGTGCATCATCTGTTTGTCCTCTCTGCTTCCTATGTGCGTCGTCTAAGCGTGATCTGTGCATCGTCTTTGCGTCTTCATTGTGTCATATGTGCGTGTTAAGTGCGTCGTATTTTCGTATTTTTTTCTATTACTATGTGTCGTCTAAATCTCGTATTTGCGTCTTCTTTGCGTTGTGTTTTTGTCGTTTTTGTGTCTGTCTGTATGTCATCTATACCTTGTCTGTGCATCGTATGTTCGTTGATTGATCGTCGTCTGTGGTTCGTCTGTGCTTCGTCTGTGCATGATCTGTGAGTCCTCTGTGCTTCGTCTGTGCGTCGTCTGTGCGTCGTCTATGTGTATTCTGTGCGTCGTCTGTTTGTCGTCTGTGCGTTCTTTTTGCGTCGTCTGTGCGTAATCTGTGCGTTTCTGTAAGTCGTCCCGCACATGCCAACACACCAGAAGCGATTGTTGTGCCGCTAACCGGGCATTATTCCTTACCACTACGGGCTTTGGCCAAGGATACCCAGCCACTTCGTGAATTGGCCGGCCAAAGCCCGAATTACAATTGTTAGTTGTAAGTACTTCGGACTTTTGCCAGAAACGTCGGCCACTTCGCGAATTGGCCGGCCAATTAGCGAAGTGGCTTGACTTCGGGCTTTGGCCGTAACATATAGATTACTTCCAAATCCATTGTTATTTTGCTCCAAACTGCTTTTACTTTTACTTTTGGAAATTTTTAAATCCTTTATATTAACTTGTGGTGTCTGGTTGATTGCTTGTTTGAGCCCTAGTCTAAAAACGATTTTAACCCACTTCCTCGTAAGCTAGCGAGCTGAAATATTGCATCTTGTTTCGTACTGATAATAAAAACGATGTTTACAAATTTCAATCGATTTCATGTACTGTAATTAAATTATTGAACTTTTAGTTTATTTTATTTATCTCTATGTATCATGTTAAATTGTTGAGATAGTGTCGCGGTGCGTATTATATTGAACGACCTTTCATGTCGCAATATAAGGTGCGTATTTTATTGACAATACTTTTGATAAACATATTCCTGATCGGTGCGCATTATATTAAACATGTTTTACGACACAACTATAATTTTGTATTTTTGGATTGTCTTGCGCTGCGTATTACAATGAACATTCTTTTAGTTACGTCTCGTACATAAAGGATTTATAGTCAAAAACTTGTTTTTTTTTACTTTTTTAAAATTATATTGTTATAAAACAGTTTTATATATTTTCTTTTGTAAAAGTACTAAAAATGGAGTAAAAAATGGGATATGTTAAAATGTAGGTGGTGATAAGTTCACCTTATTGTTTTTAAGAGAACTTAAAACAAAGGGGGATAATTAAATTTAATGTTATATCCCTTTTTATGAAATGTGCAAAATATGGGTGAGACTCCAATCAGGTTTATAAGTAAGAACACAGATATCATGCAAACAGTGTATATAAGAGCCTGAAAAGACGTCACAAAACAGCGAACGATTCGGCAAAAAGCCTTCTTCAGAGAACAATTATACAAAAACAAATAAAACTAATGAAATGAAATTAAAACTTAGCTCCGGTGAAATCCAGGGCCAAAAGGTTACTACGGAAAAGAGAGGAGATCATATATTTATATAGCAAAGGAGAGAGTGGGCGGGGCAAATAATTAGAATGTCAGTGAAAATAAAACATTCATCCCATTTTGTGCTAGAGTCCCAGCTTTGGCCAAATTTGAAATTAAATATTTTTTAAAAGAACAAACAATACAGATATATGTTAGCCTTCAATATAATATTAATTATTTAATTTAAAATAAGATTTATTATATAATTAAAACAAGATTTAATAGAAAGTTAAAAATAATATGTCATATTTCATTTAAAATATGTTGCTTTTCCCTTCACATTTTAAATGTGCATAACAAACATTTCAAATGACTACATAGCAGAACAAGAAAATATTCCTTACACATTAAATGACAGGCACAATCTCTTTGTGAATCAGTTCACTATTTATTTCTGTGTAATACTAATATTTTAAACAGTTGCCCACCTATTGTGAATCAGTTCACTAACTGATTATGGATACTAATCTTTCCAACACACAATTCTTAAAAGATTCACCCTTTATCTACATTTCAAAGAATGTTTTGAAAATAAAATTATTCAGTATTTTCTTAAATAAAATATTTGTTATCGATTAAATTTGTCATTTCTTCACTTCATCTTCACTTGTGGCTGTCTGCTGTAATAGTCTGGTTGGACCATTGGGTCATTTGATCTATTCTGATTGAACTATTGAGTTCATTTGATCTAGTCTTGTTGGACCATTTAGTTGATTTGATCTAGTCTGAATGGACCATTGAGTTCATTTGATCTATCTGATTGGACCATTGAGTTCTTTTGATCTATAGTCTGATTGGACCATTGAGTTCTTTTGATCTATAGTCTGATTGGACCACTGGGTTGTCTTGATTGGAGTGACAGGGCTCAACAAACTGTATACATGTAAATTGTTTCACAACGTTTTTGCTCCATATTTAAATTTCATTGAATAAATGACAAATGAAATACGTTATTTAATAACTAAACTTATTTGAACGCAGAATAAAGTTTTAAATAATTTTTCTGTTCGATTTCAAGACATTGAGTCACAGCCATATATTGGGAACTGTGAGGTTTTGACTCTTGAGAGCTTCATTACTGCTCTAAAAATAGCTCATCCAGGAGAAGTCTTCTCAGTGCTATGCTGTGAATTTATTGTCAGTTCCTGTTCCGTGACACAGCTGCGTGTTGTGTAGGTACGAGATGTGACAGTATGTGTGTTGTGAGGGTACAGACTATGACACATTGTGTGGGTATATTTAGTGTTGAAATTTGATTGTTGGTTTTTACATTCTGGCCCCTGAAAGGTGGATTAAATGGCCCATTGTTTGACAGTGGAGGGTTCTAGAGGTAAGATGTCATCTACACAGTTGGTCCTTATCTTGAACAGCTGGTATTATAACAACAAATTGTCCATATTTTACTTCTATGATATGAAGTGCAGAACCTTGTATCCAGCTTCTCCGCTGCCTGCAAAGAGTTTGGCTTGACCATAAGTATAAAGAAAACCAACATTATGGCACAGGATGCTGCCTCTCTCCCGACTATCACCATTGACGACTGCAACCTGGATGCTGTTGACAGTTTTACTTATCTGGGATCAAACATCTCGAGCACCCTCTCACTGGAAGATGAGATAAGTAGTAGGATAGGGAAGGCAGCAACTGTTATGGCTAGACTGTACAAAAGAGTCTGGTCCAATGCCAAACTCACAGCAAGGACTAAGCTTCAGGTATACCAGGCCTGCGTACTGAGCACACTCCTCTATGGATGCGAGTCTTGCACAACCTATACCAGGCATGAAAGAAGGCTCAATAGCTTCCACCTCAGATTCCTGCGCCGCATCCTAGACATCAAATGGCAAGAGAAAGTCCCCAACACAGAGGTCCTGGCTCAAGCAAGCATGAGTAGTATTGCAGCAATATTAAGCCAAAGACGCCTCCGTTGGCTTGGACACGTCAAGAGGATGCAAAGTGGTCGCATACCCAAGGATGTGCTTTACAGCGAGCTGGCGACAGGGAAAAGGTCGGTTGGTCGGCCATGTCTCAGATACGTGGACATATGCAAGAGAGACATGAAAGTAGCCAACATTGATATACAAAACTGGGAAAACCTGGCAGAGGATAGGTCCATGTGGCGGGCTATAGTGAAAGAAGGATCACTAAGAGCAGAGGAGAAAACTAGGGCAGAAGCAGTCAGGAAAAGAGCGAGGAGAAAGTCCAGGCAACACTGCCCTACTGCTTTCGTGTGTGTGTCATGCAGAAGAGACTGCCACTCAAGGATTGGTCTCATCAGCCACACCAAGAGCTGCAAATAATAAAGATAAATCTATCGTCTTTCGTAGACGGACAGATGCCATACATGAAGTGTAATCTTAGTTTCCATCAAATGAACTTATTTCATTACATTATCTGATAGTGATCATGGCACAAAGACACTGTGCTTTGAGAATGCCAATAATAGATAGAATAGCAGATGTGTTACAAACATGTACTCAATGAGTTAACAAACACACTGTATGAAAACGAATGAAAAGAATGACAAGCTGACACGTTTAAATACAGGGTAGACTTTAAACGGAGAATATTTGAGGAGATTCACGTGACAGTAAATTATGGACGTAGCATATTATGTGATATGAGGTTCTGTTGACGGATAAAGTTTTTCGTCACAACTTGCTGACCCGCATATCTCAGACAGATACAAGTTTTACTTGCTGACCCCACATAGCTTAGACAGATACGAGTTTTACTTGCTGACCCCTCAGACAGATACGAGTTTTACTTGCTGACCCCTCAGACAGATACGAGTTTTACTTGCTGACCCCTCAGACAGATACGAGTTTTACTTGCTGACCCCTCAGACAGATAAGAGTTTTACTTGCTGACCCCGCATTGCTCAGACAGATACGAGTTTTACTTGCTGACCCCTCAGACAGATACGAGTTTTACTTGCTGACCCCTCAGACAGATACGAGTTTTACTTGCTGACCCCTCAGACAGATACGTGTTTTACTTGCTAACCCCGCATAGCTCAGACAGATACGAGTTTTACTTGCTAACCCCGCATAGCTCAGACAGATACGAGTTTTACTTGCTAACCCCGCATAGCTCAGACAGATACGAGTTTTACTTGCTAACCCCGCATAGCTCAGACACTACGAGTTTTTCTAGGCATCCATGCTGGAAGATGCTTTGGTATAACGTTACAAGACTTTACTATAGAATTATCTTATCTTATATCTTATCTTATCTGTTACAGAAGCTCCTTCCATACAGAAGTTGATTGCGTCCTGCGCTTATCCATAGTTTATGTATAGTATAGTATTGCGTTTTTATTACTTTTTTAAATGTTGATAGACTGTTGGTTTTCCTGATTACATTACATTACTTTATATAAATTAACATCAATCAAATTGTAGATCAGGGGTTTCAATCATTGTTCATTGTTAGTTATTTGTCCTATAAAATGTGTTGGCCTAATGACGCTATTGGAGTGATGTATTGGAAACCATTCATCTGAACAAAATAATGTGTGAATCGAATGACCGAGATTTGAAAGATATTCTTTGAAAGCAACCAGGCCACAAATAGCGTTGATTTTATTTTTGTTTTCTACATTTGTGTTAAAGGAAAATATATAAATTTTTAGATACTTTACACTTACCGTTACGTGGAAAATGTAGCTTATTATGTAGGGAATGTTTACAGTAGTAAAATGTAGCTTATTATTTAGGTGATGTTTACAGTAGTCAAATGTAGCTGATTATGCACAAACTGGGGCGCTGGAGCAAGTACACTCAGAGCTCTCTTTCTGGGTAGTGTGAGGTCGATTATGGACTACAGCATGCCAGTCCAAGCCTTTGCCAGCAAAACGGCATTGGAAAAACTGGGTCGAATCCAGAACCAGGCCTTAAGATTTATCTGTTGCGCATACAGAACGACACCCACAGCTGCTGTGGAAGTAATTGCAAACGTAGAACCGCTCGATATTCGTAGGGACAAGGCAATCATAACGACTGCAGAGAGGTACCGCAGGCTAGACATTAGGGAGCCCTGCTACCAGATGCAGCACAACTGGGGCGGACGTGGGTGTTTGAAACGTTCCTCATTTATGCATCAAGTAACGGAACTTGATAGGAACGTCAAACCCCCACGAAATAGAAGACAAATTATAAGTGTCCCACTCAAACCGCCCTATGCGGAATGCACACGCCCCGAAATACGTTTGTCTTTGACTGACACGGCGGTGACGAAACGCAGCCCTGAACATGTACAGAAAGCGGCTGCCCTTGAGACGATAGAAGGGTTCGCGGGAACCCAAGTGAAAGTGTTCACGGATGGGTCTGCCAGTTCAAGTGAAGGAATTGCAGGATATGGTGCGCTCATCTTATACCCAATAGGAGGGCCACCAAAAGAAGAACTTCTAGGTCCCTGTGGGACTATGGCATCGAATTACGATGCGGAGCTTGAAGCTATACACAGGGCCCTGGAAAGTGTGCACCGGACACTGCAGGGGTCGGAAATTTTTGGTTTCGACACGGTACTGTTTTGTGACTCGAGATCAGCCCTCGAAGTCCTGGCTAGTGAGAAGCGTAGTACCCACTTGGTTGACGCCATCTTGGAGGACGTGGGTAGACTCGAAAGACTTGGAGGTAAGGTAACCGTGCAGTGGATCCCGAGCCACGTGAATGTTAATGGCAATGAAAAGGCAGACTCCCTGGCCAAAGCAGGTGCAGCACTGCCCCAACCAGAGGCCCCAGTCACTTATCTTGGGCTAAAACCTGGCTAAAGGACCACTTCCGGAGTAAGTGGTACCAGGAGTGGGCTGACAACACGACAGCCAGAGGGGTATTCGCTAACATGCCCAGGCCAAGCCGTTCAGACCAGTGGTGGAACCTGAGTCGCAAACACCAGAGTTTGGTGACTCAGATGAGAACAGAACATTGCCCAACCAACTCTTACTTTCACAGGCTAGACCACAACAGGGACTCGAACTGCCGTCATTGCAGCCAAGCCCCTGAGACAGTCGTACACCTGGTGACGTCTTGCCCGGCGCTTGATATCGCCGGGGGGGGGTGAGGGAGGCGGAAGAGTCCCATGTAAAGACAATGTTGTATGGCAATGCTCAACAGATGGAGCAGATTGCCCAGGTACTAGCCAAGGCCTTAAGAGATTAGTCTCAGGCCTACAGAATATGTGTTTAGTTTAGCTGATTATGTAGGTGATGTTTACAGTAGTCAAATGTAGCTGATTATGTAGGTGATGTTTACAGTAGTAAAATGTAGTTGATTATGTAGGTGATGTTTACAGTAGTAAAATGTAGCTGATTATCTAGGTGATGTTTACAGTAGTAAAAAGCCGAAATAATGTTAAAAACTCTAAAAATTTATTTAGACAAGGATTAGTTTGGAGCTGAGCAGACGACCATTCTGTGTGGCCATGTAGGCTATTGATTGAACTAAGAGGCGTCATTAGGGGGTGGGGGGGGTGAGGACAACAACTCTAGTGACGCCTCTGATTGAACTTGCAAAGATGTTTCAGGTACAAGTCTATTCACTTTTCTGTGATATTTGAAGAAAAATAGGACAAACTAAAATTATATTACTAACAATTATAAAATAAATAATATTGTTAATACAAACAACAGATGTATCCTATTCCTATAGAAGCACATTAAATACAAAAACATCAACTTTGGAAATCTTTAAAAAATTTCTACATTCAGAATTTTATCTAAATCAGAAAAAGCCATCAAGACAGCTTAGCTAATGCATCGCAATAACCATTCTCTGAAGATGAAGTAGAAGTTATCACAGTGCTAGACAGTGCTTCCAGCGCTAGGTTTTCAACCTAGATCTAGGTTTTTCGACCTTGTCTAGGTTTCTAGGTTTTTTATTTCAAAGATAGCCATAATCTAGGTTTTTCTTTAAAAAATGTAATTAAACTATGTTAAAGTACAAATGTTATTAAATGTGTGCAAATAATATTCTAAATAAATTGGATTTTTCAATAATAAAATTAAGCAGCAGGTGGCAACAGTTTTTTCAGCCGCTCAGTCATGTTACATTATGATATCTATGGCTCTATTCCACTGAATTCGAAAGGTGGCACTGCTGTGGTGCCATCTGTCTGAAAGAAATCTGGTACACGATAAAACAGCTTGAATGAGCCAAAATATTCAATTTTATTAGACTTTAAGACGACTTAACAGCTCTACCATTTTCTTCTGCTTGCGTTGAGATAATATTCTCCCAAGTATACATGGTATAGACCAAAGATAATCTAATACAACGCTCAGTAAGACATAGTTATAAAACACTTTTCCTATTCCGTATGCAAGAACAAACACATACAAATTGTCGTTCTTTCCGTCCGGAATTCGGAAGTTGAATGAGTTGCCTGATCAAACGTGGAAAACCAACACTCTATCAACATTTAAAACTCAAATGTAAATGCAATGCGAGATATAAACAATGGATAAAGTTATGACTCAATGAACTTCTGTATAAAAAAGGAACGTTTGTATTTGATCAAATAAGAATTGTTCCAAGAATTCTGATAATTTAAAGATTGTCGTTTATAAGGAAGATGACATAAGTGATGAATAAATGCAGGTGTAAGTATAATTTACAAATAGTTGTAGTACAAACTAATACCTTAGGGGCGTTCATAGAAATAACGACATGCATCTAGAGGAGAGCGAGGGGGTTACACTTTTGTGAGATGTGTGACAACGGGGGAGGGGTGTTTAAGAATTGTGACCTCACATCAAATACGCGAAAATTTAAATGAAAGCTCCACTTAAATATGTGATTGCTTACAATTAATTTAATGACGTTTTAAATGAATTCCCGCGTTCCCGCGTGTTACGATATTAGACTGCAGCCTCACGCTAAATATACACTTAAATGACAATAAAATGATTTGAAACATGTGCATTTTCACATAAGAATTTTTTATAATTTTTTTTGGGAGGGGGGAGAAGCTTTGTGACGACATATTTGTTTATTTTTAGCGTGTCTAGTCTTTTTCATTGGATCTAGGTTTTTTTGGACATGTTGGGTAGGTTTTTCCAGAAATTTTCACTGGCAACACTGCTAGATGGCCCCGAGGCGTGGCTCGTGTAAGTTATCTCAGTGCTAGATGGCCCCGAAGCGTGGCTCCAGGTAAGTTATCTCAGTGCTAGATGGCCCCGAGGCGTGGCTCGTGTAAGTTATCTCAGTGCTAGATGGCCCCGAGGCGTGGCTCGTGTAAGTTATCTCAGTTGAAGATAACCCCCGGCGTGGTTCCGTGTAATTTATCTCAGTGCTGGCTTTAAAACCAGACTCTCAAAAAACAAACCCGTAAAAACAAAGTTTTTGACTATAAATCCCTTATATATGAGACATAACTAACAGTATTGATTATTTTCAAACATTTACAGACTGACACCGAGTGATGTCCCTTGTCTTTAATAAATGGGGGTGGGATGTGAGGGGGTGTCGGCACGACGGTCGGCGTCAACACGACGGTCGGCGTCAACTCAAACTCACGTGGAAGTGGGAGAAAAAAACAAAAACAAACCGTGAATTTAAATTACATACCTCATATAAGGATAAACTAAAAATGCATTAATTTAATTACGGTACGTTCGATCGATCTGAAATTTTGATACGATGCATTGTTAGGTCAGATGGGTCCGTGTGCCAAATGTCAGTTCGATCGGATCACGGGAAGTGGGTCATTTTTGACTTCTGTTTTTCCGCCCGCCGAGCCCAAGACAGAGAGAGACGGCCGCGAAGTTAATATAAGGGATTTAATAAAACAAACCCCTAAAAAAACAAACCCGTAAAAACAAAGTTTTTGACTATAAATCCCTTATATATGAGACATAACTAAGAGTATTGATTATTTTCAAACATTTACAGACTGAATCTGTCTTAACTCAACTTTGCATCATAACCCTAGTGGGGGGGAGGGGTGGGTGGGGGGGAGGGGTGGGTGGGGGGAGAGGGGAAAAGTCTGGTCACCGATTCGCTTGACCGAGCTCAGAGTGACACGTAAAATGTAAACAAAAGCGCCCGTCGCTTCGTTGGGTCGCCTCAATGCGTCAGCTCAAAATTTCACGTGGCAAAAAAACAATAACAAACCGTGAATTCGAATTACATACCTAATATAAGGATAAACTAAAAATGCATTAATTTAATTACGGTACGTTCGATCGATCTGAAATTTTAATACGATGCATTGTTAGGTCAGATGGGTCCGTGTGCCAAATTTCAGTTCGATCGGATCATGGGAAGTGGGTCATTTTTGACTTCTGTTTTTCCGCCCGCCGAGCCCAAGACAGAGAGAGAGAGATGATGAGAGAGACGCCGGTGAAGTTAATATAAGGGAATTAAAAAAGTCATCTGACGTCATTGTGCCGTGATTCTTTGGCCTCAATGTCATGACTTATTTTCATTTTCCAGGCACTGACGCCATAAGCTGTGACCTAGATTCTAGTTACATCTCTGACCTAATTTTGGCGAAAAAGAAAGATCAAGGTCAGTATGTAGACTATTGTTCTTTAGTTGCAAATGTTGATATCAATTTTTTAATTTTATTTTTTAGTGGGAACCAGATATTCCATCAAATTGTCATATCTGCATGCTCTTGCCAGTTGGCACTAATAGTATGCTGTCTTAAACTCTTGCCAAGTGGCACTAATAGTATGATGTCTTGCCAGTTTGCACTAATAGTACGATGTCTTTTGTTATGCTCACAGGTAATTATGAGTGTGAGGATTTGGGCGAAGGATCAGAAGGAGCTCTTCAGTGGGAAAAATGTAAAAAAAATCCTGGCCACTTGAAGTTCATCCCAGAGTCCAAGTTCTCGCTTGACAACTTGCCAGAGGAATACAGGGACGACGAGTTGCTGGATTTTGTGCGAGTGACGTCACAACGAACTGTCAAACTGACCGTAGGCTACTCCAGCATCAACAGACCAGATGGTTTCATATTCTCTAACTTCAGAGGCATGAACATTCCCCACACTGGGTCTGGGTTTTTGTACTGCTACGACTACGGTGATGATATGGGCGAGGTCAAAGGGGAAAACTGTTTTGAAGATGACCCATTCAAGATCGACAAGGCTGATAGAGAAGATGAGAATGAAGAAGAGGAAAATGGGAAGAAGAGGAAGATGATTTTCAAATAATTGAACAGTTTGACCTACAGCTTGACCTTTGCCCTTGTCCTGAATGCATCGAGTCTGGTGACCCCCAGAGATCGTGGGGTTATGTGTATGTCCATACAGCCAAACACGTGGTTTATGACGACAACGAGGCTAAACGCACGGTGGTGACCCTACACTGCAGTGATCCTGATGGCAGCGAAAGGGTTAAAACATTATACGGGGACACGGTGACTTGGGCAGATGGCGAGAGGGACTGGTGTAGCATGACATGTGTCACACATGACAGAGATTTGTACCTGAGTTTGTACAAGACAGAGCGCCACGGGGAATAACAGCGCACGGACATACACGAGAAATTCTGGAGATGCAAGACCCCATTGGCCATCATTGTTAGCTATCCCCATGGCTGCGGCAAACAGATCAGCGTTGGTCAGTGGACGAGCAGGATGGTCAAGTTTGATAACCAGGAGAGTGGAGACCAGATGACAGAATACATGTATGATACAACGACTTGTAGTGGCAGCAGTGGGGCGCCTGTTCTGTTGCTAGGGGAGAAAAGCGTGGGCAAGGAGACGTGGTGGTACTCACACTTCCACACCCACAGCGGTGCCTTGGATGAGATCCTCAACATCAGTGGTGCTTCAGATGTACTCACACTTCCACACCCACAGCGGTGCCTTGGATGAGATCCTCAACATCAGTGGTGCTTCAGATGTACTCACACTTCCACACCCACAGCGGTGCCTTGGATGAGATCCTCAACATCAGTGGTGCTTCAGATGTACTCACACTTCCACACCCACAGCGGTGCCTTGGATGAGATCCTCAACATCAGTGGTGCTTCAGATGTACTCACACTTCCACACCCACAGCGGTGCCTTGGATGAGATCCTCAACATCAGTGGTGCTTCAGATGTACTCACACTTCCACACCCACAGCGGTGCCTTGGATGAGATCCTCAACATCAGTGGTGCTTCAGATGTACTCACACTTCCACACCCACAGCGGTGCCTTGGATGAGATCCTCAACATCAGTGGTGCTTCAGATGAAAGCAAGGTGGAACTTGATGGCGACTAATATAGTGCTACTTAAGATTCAAGCAGATTTCATTCCCAGTTAAAAGCTTTGATTCCGATGACCCGAAGGTTTCATTTTATTTCAATCTAAGTTACAAATTTGATTCGAATAATTCTAATAATCAAACAAGTAACTGTATGTCATTTCGTGCGAGTGGTGTCTTTTTATTTTGTTTATAATGATACTAGTGTATTATAATAATAATTACGTCTCTATAATCCTATATATAGAGAGATCTGGTTTTACTTCCTTGGCGTTATGATAAGAAAATAGAAATTTCATAAAAAGTTTGCCATTTTTTTAAAGTAACGCAAGACTATCATTGTATATTTTCAAATATTTATATTTTTATAAATCTTAAAGTCTCCTCATTTTTGGAACCTGCGATATTGAGATCTGATTTACTTTATTGATTATTGAGATCTGATTTACTTTATTGGTCTCCATTAGCATCAAAATTATACTGGAACTGTTTTGTCTTAGCACCTAACTTTGAACTATAGAAATCACGGTTGTTAAATATTTTTAAATACAGATATTTGCACTATTTTTCCGTACTGACGTGGTATTTGCCTGTACTGTATTTATAGCAAAATAAACCCCAACATGGCATAAAGCCCTACAAGATTAAGCATGAATTCCGCTTGTTTTATTAAATTGTACAAAATACCGGAGTGCAAATCTATTGTTTGAGATTAAGGGACAGATCTATTTTATCATCTCTGTGCTATCAATTTTTTCCTAACCTGCTTTTGTTGTAGTATATTGAAGTGAACTGATCACCAAGATTTGAGGAATCTCCTTTATCCCCCAGGATTTGTTATTATGAGTCCGTATTGAATTAACTGTAGATTGTTGATGGTTATCATTAAAAAAATTAATCAATCAATACTAACTGTTTGTAAAACTCAGTGACGTGGTCATAGAAAAGATCTTTAACGGTTAATATGGACCGGTTAGCCGTAACTTTAAGTAGTCCGTATTAGCTTATTACCCGGAGTTCGTTTTTGTTGTGTTCAAGTTAAGACTTAAGATGCAGGGCAGCATAACATGGCCAACACGCGAGCGATGGTGACAGCAAATCATGTTCTAATATTCCGGTATATATATAATATAAACGTCATCATTAGTCGATTTCCCTTTCTGCCTAAGAACATTTTTGTTGTTTGTTTGTTTTGAAATTTGTTTAGTTGCCGAGGCATAGTAAGACACTTTACGCACAGTTCGGTGGTAATGTCGAAACCCGTTTGACGTGATCAACCGTCAAGGCAGAGACTGATACTATTGCTATTACAAAGGTCATTGGATACTTGATAGACATTGGGCGGTTACTCAAATTGATTTCGGTCTTATACTGGCAGTTTTTCAGCTCAGTACGTGCACGTCAAATGTATTTGAACTAAAACAACCACATTGATATCTAATCTCATGATTTCTAAAAATTATTTGGAGTACGTTGGAAGAGCAGTACGGCGAGTAATGTACGAACCTGCCATGTGTACAGGAAGAGTAAGGTGTCATCTATGTGTCGTAAAATACAGTAATTAACGCAAATTGACGACTGAACAATATTATGACATTTTTAAAAAAACTATCATAAGTGTTTACTCTTTAAGCTCAAGAGTTGTTTTTTTTTGTGTGTTTTTTTTTCAATATTATATTTTTCACAATTTCCTGTGAGCCACACAAGAGAGGTAAACACAATGTCACCAACGGACGAGGCGTGGATTAATTTTTGCATTCTCTTGCGGGTTTTAAAAACTAAGGAAAATTTCCCCGCTACCGCTACCGTACGGTTTAACCCAGGGGTCGGTGAACAGGGGCAAATTATCCCGTTTGGAGTAAAAGGGAACTCTTGGGGGTAATGCAGACTCATTGGGGGCATATAAAATTCACTAGACTCCGCTCCTTTTGGGGTAACAGTAATTTTAACATAAACTTTTAAATTTTGAGGTAACAGGCAAACAAGTTCGCCAACACTGCTTGAACCGGTCCAATTTTTTTATAACGGTTAACTGGCCTTCAAAACACGAACGGTCTTAACATCATTCGATAATATTTTATTTTAATAAATACAAATTAAAAATTGACTATTAATCCTAATGGTAAAACATCATTGAGTAATGGGGGTGAGACTGCAATCAGGCTTTTATTTAGTAAATGTATAACATATAAACAGGGTATTAGTTAGCCTGACAGGACGTAACACAACAGCAAACGTTTCGGCAAAGAGCCTTCCTCAACGGACAAATAGTACACAAATAAAACGAATATAACGAAAGAATAAAAACACATAGCTGCGGTGAAATCCAAGTAGTCCAGTAAAGATAAAGTAAGGAGAGAAAAGTTAGAGCTTATAAAGGAGAGGGTGGGTGTGGCCAATCAATCAAGTTGTCAGTGCAAACACAACATTAATCCCATGTGGTGTAAGAGTCCCATACTCTTTGATTAGTCTATTCTCCAGACTGACCCTGCCGGGTGTGTTTGTACAAGAAACCATGGCGGTGACAGACATGTCATCGACGCCCATGTGGTCACGTCCATTGAAGTGTCGGGAGATAGGACACTGCTTGTCTTGTTTAATGGCACGTACATGCTCAGCGATACGGCAGGAGAGTAACCTCCGCGTCTCACCTATGTACTTCAAAGGACAGCGCTTACACACAATGGTGTTGACCACATTGCGGCTGGTACAAAGATAGCAATTCCTAATCTTGAATATCCCCATAGGGAAGACAATCTGGCCCGCCTGGGTATCAAAGGGACATGTCTTGTAGCGATTACGGCCACATGGCTTGGTGCCCCGTTGGGAGGACGGAATAAGCAGATGGCTACGAACCAATAGGTCTCGCAGATTTTTGTCTCTCCTGAATACAATGAGGGGTGGGGTGGAAAATATATTGTTTGTCTCAGGGTCCGCGAGGAGGGCACCGAGTCATGTGGCCGTAATCGATATCTCCTCTCACAAATTTTACATTTCCTGCAACTGTGGCTTTCTTTGGTATTGAATAAATAAATTAATCCACATCGGCGTTTCTTCTGTCTCAGCAGTTGAGCGCTGATTCCACCCCCCCCCCAACAAAAAAATATAATAATAATTTTATTTTTTTTAAATTGAGCCTTAAAAATTAAAATATAATTAAATAAATAAAAGAACCCTCAGCTGTTTAAGATGAATTTTTTGAAAAATTTTAAATGTGAAAATCTTTTTTAAAATTAATGATGCGACTTAATGAGCCCTTTGTTTACGTGTTAGGTAATTGTTTTTTCTTTTCCGAGAGCCATTCCTTGTATATGATTCAAAACACCAGTAGTTTGCTAGTATCTCATAGAAATAGTTGATTTATTATTAGTGCTCAAACATTAGCAATTAATATATTTTTTAAAATAGAAATGTGCAAATAATTATATCCGATTCATTACTTTCTGATGGTAGTATAAATAATATATAATGTCATATTTTATAAAATGTCATATTTTATATAACGTCATATTTTTAATGTTATAAACTTTCGCTTATTTGTTGAAATCATTGGTCGAAACGTTAAAATTTATTGTATGTTTTAAAAAAATTAAATCTGAAGATCTATTGTTTTGTTGAGAGAAATTGTATTTTTTAATTTATTTACATAATAGAAAAAGCACTATATAATATGCATATACATATATATTTTAATATAACATAACATAAGATATTGAAGGGCTGTTTTGCTGCTCTTCAATTATTTTTTTTGTAAATGAGACTTTACAGATGGTAATCTAGTTCTTGGTTTACTCGCCGTTATGACAGGACGAAAGTGACACTCGCTGATTTTCATGTAAAGTTTGATCTTGACAATTATATTAAATCTTAACCACCAGTAAATTATGTTGTCATAGCCATCAAAGTTATGTATCTGGTACTATAGGTATTACCATTTACTTTTGTTAATATTAAATCCATTGTTTTTGAGCTGCAAACTGCTTTTATTTTAGTAAACTTTTAAATTGTTATATAAACATTTGATTATACATTGTCTATTCCAAAATTGCTAAAAACGGAATAAAAAAACGACATATGTAAAAAAATTAAAATTATCATTTAGTTGGTGGTGATCAGTTCACCTTATGGTTTTTAAATCCCTTTTATTAACTTCACCGCCGTCTCTTTCGTTCGTCGTCGGGCGGGCGGAAAAACAAAAGTCAAAAATGACCCACTTCCCGTGAAGCCATCGAGCTGAAATTTGGCATATGGACCCGTGTCACCTAACAATGCATCGCATCAAAATTTCAGATCAATCACACGTACCGTAATTAAATTTATGCATTTTTAGTTTATCTCTATACAACGTATGTAATTCAATTTCACTGTTTGTTATTGGTTTTTTTTCACGAGACAGTTCAGTCACGCGTTGACGGCACCCGTCGATGCCCACACTCCCTCCCGTCCCTTCCCCCATTTTTAAAGCCAGCGGATATCACGCGGTGTCAGTCTGTAAATGTTTGTCGCGTTTGAACATAATCAATACTTTTAGTTATGTCTCATATATAAGGGATTTATAGTCAAAAACTTTGTTTTTACGGGTCTTTTTTATTTTAAAAGAGAACTAAAAAGAAAGGGAGATAATTAAATTTAATATTATGTCCCTTCTTAATACCAGGTATATCTGATTTCCATTAAATTTTTTATATCCATCATTTCTACCCCCTAGCAACACCTTTGGGCAAACGAAATATTGTGACGCTTTTTTTACAAAATGAAAAATAAAGACAGATATCTGTCGGTTTTTAATATAATTTTAGTTTTTAATTTAAAATAAGATTTAATATACATGTAACATTTAAAATAAGATTTAATATAACATTTAAAATAATATTTAATATAACATATTAAAAATATGTTGCTTTCCCTTCACATTTAAAAGTAAATAACAAAGATTACAAATGACTACACAGCAGAACAAGAAAATATTACTTCCACATTAAATGACAGGCACAATCTCTTAGTGAATCAGTTCACTATTTATTTCTAAATACCAATGCCAACTCCCTGTGGATAATCTCACTAACTAATTATGGATACTAATCTTTCCAACACACAATTCTTAAAATATTCACCCTTTATCTACATTTTATAGAATTTTTAAAAATAAAATTATTCGGCATTTTCTTAAATAAAATATGTGTTATCAATTAAATTTGTCATTTCTTCACTTCATCTTCACTTGTTTCTGTCTGCTGTAATATCCGAGTTATCGAAAATTGCTCAACGAAATCTCAGTTCTATTCTCTCTCTCTCTCACTCACTCACTCTCTCTCTCTCTCTCTTCTCTCTCTTAGTCTCTCTCTCTCTCTCTCTTAGTCTCTCTCTCTCTTTCTTTCTTTCTCAGTCTCTCTCTCTCTCTCTTTGATGCATTAATATATCTTAATTCATAGCTTCAGCTTAACATATCTATGGATCTTAGTTTCACTTTATCTTTTCTTAGTTCTTAGCGTCACTTTGATTTTACCAAATCTTTAAATAACATTGGGCAAATCTTGTCAGACAGCCAGCCACAGTTAAATACTCAGCATATTTATCCATGGTGGTGTCGGCTGCTGTGACTACTGCTGCTGCTGTGTCTATGGTGGTGGTGGTGGTGGTGGTGACCTTTACTGCTTCCACTGCTGCTGTGGTGGTGGTGGCGATGACTCTTGCTGCTGCTGTGCTTATGGTGATGGTGGTGGTGGCGGTGATGTTTTCTGCTACCACTACTACCACTACTACTATGAGAGGCAAAGATCTCAGCTACAAGTAAACCTGTGAGAATAAACAGATGAAAGATGTTAGTGGGATGTACTTATGTATTTCTCTTTAACTTCTATCTTATCGTCCTATGCTTCGGGGCAAACATTTAGAAAGTTTTATCTTGGAAAGTTATAATTACACTATACCCCAATTATTAGCTTGTTATTGCTAATGACGCAGCACTTGGCGAGATTCGTTTAGTTAACTGAACATACATTAATAATTGCAATTGCATCGACTAGGATGCGGAGTTCAGATTGTTTGGTGGACGAATCTACACTTGATCTATGAGAATTCATGGCAAAACTTACAGAGGCACAGAGCAATAACGATAACTGCAACCTTCATGATGATGGTAGCTGGTAGACTAGTCACTTGTGAGAGAGCTGGTAGAACTGTCACTGGTGAGAGAGCTGGTAGAACTGTCACTGGTGAGAGAGCTGGTAGAACTGTCACTGGTGAGAGAGCTGGTAGAAACTGTCACTGGTGAGAGAGCTGAGATGCTCCGACTAGCTTGTCCCCGTCCTTATATACACAGGACCATCTTACACTATGATGGCATTCTCTCTCTCTCTCTCTGAACTCATTGACACAGCAAGGCGATGTCTTTAGCAAACGTTGACATATCAGCTGTGATTACACCACTCTATTGTAGTCCAGACACTCAACAAACCACGCCATTGTAATCTACCTACTAAGCCATTGTGCCAGTATGACACTCACTAAGCAAGTTGGGGTTAACACTATTGGGCAAACCGTTGCTCACTAAAAGGTGGGGCGGGTAAAGGTACAACAGCCGTGTCTTTGTGTGGTTGACGAAGTGCACAGTTTTATCGTAAGGACAATGATGTAACAGGAGATGACAATCTCAGTGAAGTAGGTCATGTACTGCACACAAACCTGTGACGTATTGTGTTCATTTCTTTAGATCAGAAGTTACTTTAAGTGTCTAAGAGAATAAGAGAAAAGGGGGGTAATTGCATAGGTGACTTGCAAAAAAAGTTTCGATGTGGTAAATGGTACAGTGATTAAAGTTCTAATCTCACGACGAAATGTCTCGCTACAGCAGCTTAATGTATGAGTCGTCCGGACAGAACCCAAATTTGCCGCCCCCTGAAAATTTTTTTAAATTCTATAAACAAAAGATAGTTTTTATTAGAAATTAATAATAAGGACACTGCATATTTTTATGCTATAAATATCTATCATACAATCTAAGTTTTCCATTTTTCCTCATGGCAAAACCTTTCATGTATCAATGTTTTCAGCCATGCCATGCTCAATAGCCAATAATAACTATAGATTAGAAAATTTTGGTGTATTCATTGTTGCTGGTGATTAATTTTTCATGAAACTAATTTTAGAGAACCTACTTTAACACCTTGCATTACTTAAAACAGTTTAAAGCAATGTTCGAATTAATTATATTAATTTAGCCAGGGTAACTTCGAGCGTAAGTATCTTAATAAACTTGAATAAATCAACTGGTCTTGAATTCATTAATTCTGTTTTTTAACCCGTGAGGTAAAATATTCCTTCTTGATAATGTCAATAACAATAATAATAACAATAATAAATTGATCATTTATATAGCGCTGTATCCTATCAAGGAACCGGGCTCACAGCGCTTTACATGGAGACCATAACATACATATAATAATTAAATAACCATTCATACCATAATAACAACATAAAGGACAGTACATTACACATAAGCTACGCTAATCATTAAATTGAGATATTTTGAATACTCTAATTTGAAATTAAAATTTGAAAGTCCAAATTTGCTGTTCGAATATCATATATTTGTTTTCCTAATTATGTATACCTGTGAAAGCCTCACATGAGTCTTTACAGTAACCTCATCTTATGAAGAATACAACTTTCTTATCAACTGTTTTTCTACATAACATGGATAAATATTCGCTTACATCACCAAAAATTTCTTCTCTCCTTCTTTGATTGGAAGGTTCGATTAAAAGGATGAGTTCTCCACATAAAATTTTAGCAAATGTCAACGCGTCCTTTAAGTATTCCATTGGTTTCTCTGTGAGTAGCCTCTACCATGGGCGTCGGCAGGGAGGCTAGGGGTGGCATTTGCACCCCCCCCCCTTTACATTTTAGAAAATTGTAATAAAAATGTCATAAAGTTGTTACAATAAAACTAAACTAAATTTCCTGAAAGTTTATTTCATTGAAGACGGTGTGCATATATCAAATATAAAAAAGAATTATATCTGCAAGTATAACTGATTACATTACTGATTGTTCTAAATATTCCAGTTGTTTAACAATTTCTGTCTCATTTTCAGCAAAAATCCGCAAGCTTTTATATTTGTGTCCATCTATTTTCGCATAGCAAAGGAACATTTGGAATTAGGTTTCTTCGCTGATTACTTTCTCGGAAAAACACTATAATTTACTTAATTGTTCCTATTGTGTTTCGTACAGCATTCACATTATTTAATCGTTCACCACAAGATTTAGTTTTTGTTAACTGCAATGTTCAAATGCTGCTTTTGGGTATTTTTTTCCGAATTATTGCTTGGACTCCTCATTCTTTACCTGCCATTGTAGAACATCCGTCGTATCCTTGACCAACAAGCTTTGTCATATCTAATCCAAATTCTAATGAATTTTTAATTATGGCGTTGGCTAAACCTTCAGCTGCTCTATCGATAATTGGAATATATCCCATGAATTCTTCTGTGACCATCATTTTCCCATTTTTGTTCTTTGACAAATCTAACACCAAGTGACATCTGCTCATTGCTTGAAATGTCATTTGTCTCGTCGGCAAGTATAAAAAATGCAACTGAATTATTTGCTTCACGAACAATGTCTCACGCAAGAGAGACCCACAAATTCCGATTATAGTGTTTTGCGTAGTTGCCAAGATATACTTACAGGGCCGGCCTTAGGGCAAGGCGAACGAGGCAACCACCTTGGGCCCCGCACTTTTCAGGGCCCCTCGCTTTTCAGGGCCCCGTGCTTTTCAGGGACCCGCGCTTTGACTAAACATTTTACTACTTTTTACCCGTTTACAAACGACATGTTGAAAATGGAGAAGTTTTAAACCGAAGATGGCTGATACATTCGGCATTTAAATACAAAAGGTTTTGTTTCTGTTGCAAACTTTTTGGCAACACTGTCTGCTCTGGCATCCGACGGATTTGTGACAGTAAAAGTGCCAGTTTTAGACTGTATGATCATGAGAAATCAAAGTGGCAATAGTACGAATATTTCCAAATGGTTGAAATCTTACAGAAATTGCGGTTTTGAAACAGCAATTTCAAAAGAAATTATAACTGACTTAGAAGTTAAGCCCATTTTCAAAGAGACGATTGTGCGAAAAAAAACAAAGAAACAAGCAATTTACATATGAAGGAGAAGATGAAGGATTTATAGGTCTCCTTATCTATACAGACGCTCCTTCTATGCAGAAGATAGTTGCGTCCACAGACCATGACAGATGATCTGTTGGCAAGTGATGCAGCATTCACAGGCCACGGCTTTGTGGGTTCCACGCATTACCCAGACGCCTAACTACATGTAGTGTTAGGTACCCATTCGGAGCGGGGTGACTCAGGGACGCCCTAGGCCCAGGGAACAAACCCTTGCCTTTCGCACATATTTATTTAACCAGATTGTTGATAAGGCAATCATCTCAATGGACATTCTCTTTGAAATATTACGAAGGCATCATTAGTCGTTTGGATTTATTTACAATAAATTTCATCAATTATCGCAATAAGAACAACAACAGCAACAACAACAACAAGTTCCATATGCAGTATGAATCTGGAGAAAAAGCTCACAGCCTGCAAAAGTAAGGATCTTGGTGGTTTTATGCTTGCTGAAGAGCTGCAATCATTGAGTTCTATAATTTCTGCAGTCACCTAAAAAGATCCAGATTTCGCCGTTTATTTCAATAAACAAACTTTATAGTGACTTTCCTAGAACACACATTGCACTTCGAATACTTTTAACTATTCCTGTCACTGTGGCTTTCGGAGAAAGAAGCTTTTCGAAATATAAAAAAAACTTATTGAAACCTAAATGCGGTCAACAATGATTCAAGACAGTGGCGTAGATAGGAATTAGTAAGGGTTTGGGAGCCAGGGAGCTGAACCTTCTTGGGGCCCCACATAATATTTAATGTAAAAAAAATTCGGACACTAATTTAGGGCCCCCTCAAGTGGGGGCACGAGGGACTTTCGAATCCCCCCTCCCATAGCTACGCAACTGATGCAAGATAGGATCAGTAAATTAGCTGTTTTATTATAAAGTTTTTATTAACTTTTTTCAAATTTGCCAACGTAAAATTATACCACTTCTGATGGTCCCATAGATCTCAAAATTTTACCACAGATAGATCTTGGATGACAATGCATTGTATCAAAATTTCGGATCTATCTAATGTACCGTAATTAAATTATTGCATTTTTAAATCCCTTATATGAACTTGCTTTGTAAGTTTAAGTGATCGGGCTATCCGAACATTTGTTTATAATTTTTTCACGTGACTGTTCAGTTCATGCGTTGACGCCAACCGTCGATGTTTACACCCCCTACCGTCCCTGCGCCCGGTTTTAAAACCAGTGGAGATAATTCTGTTTCAGTCTGTAAGTGTCGCATTTAAACATAATCACTACTTTTAGTTATGTCTCATATATAATGGATTTATAGTCAAAAACTTTGTTTTTACATCTATTTATTTAAATTATCTTTATATAGCATCTGTATCCCAGTGGCGTAGCTTTAACTTTTGCCACCCGGGGCGGTCTCCAATTTTGCCGCCCTTTTAGGGGCCGTCTATAAATGACTTCACGCACCTGGGGGGAGTGGAGTCACACATTAGACGCCACATCAAAACGCGCAACTTTAAATAAAAGTTCCACTTAAATAAATGATTACCGACACTTTATTTAATGACGCTTTACATGGCTTCACGCGTGTTACGATATTACAGTGCAGCGTTACACTAAAAACATATGTAAATGACCAAAAAAATTATTTGAAACATGCTAATTTTCAAATAGAAAATACAGCTTTTATGGGGGGAGCTTTGTGACGTCATATTGAAGAAGGGGTCTAAGTTTGTGTGATAACGTGTGACGAGGGGGGGAGGGTGTGAAAAACCAGCCAGAATCGCGTGACGTCATTTATGGACTCCCCTTAAGTCAATCATGTGATGGTGACGTCATTTATGGACTCCCCTTAAGTCAATCATGTGATGGTGACGTCATTTATGGACGGCCCCTTAAGTCAATCATGTGATGGTGACGTCATTTATTGACTCCCCTTAAGTCAATCATGTGATGGTGACGTCATTTATGGACTCCCCTTAAGTCAATCATGTGATGGTGACGTCATTTATGGACTCCCCTTAAGTCAATCATGTGATGGTGACGTCATTTATGGACAGCCCCTTAAGTCAATCATGTGATGGTGACGTCATTTATGGACGGCCCCTTAAGTCAATCATGTGATGGTGACGTCATTTATGGACTCCCCTTAAGTCAATCATGTGATGGTGACGTCATTTATAGACTCCCCTTAAGTCAGTCATGTGATGGTGACGTCATTTATGGACTCCCCTTAAGTCAATCATGTGATGGTGACGTCCTTTATGGACTCCCCTTAAGTCAATCATGTGATGGTTGTTATAAATTAATAAACATGAATAAATGTCGGTAATTGTAATTCAAACGAAGTAAAGGTAGGGAACATTTTTACCATTGCATGCCCTTTTATGTAAGCAGTAATAAAAGATGCCGCATAAAATGATATACCTATAAATACACTTTTATAAATATATAAATATTTTTTAAAGGCCACAAGAAAGTTAATGAGGTTGCAGATCCCCCCCCCACCAAATTACACGAAACATATTCCAAATGTACACCCAAAAATATTACTAATTAATATGCTTCTATTTTTTATTTATGAATATATGTTTTTTTAATAAACAAAGAAATGGTATACGTTAGTATGTAGACCTATTTATACATTTACTTACTTCTTTCATAGTGGAAAAAGTGTGTATTATGCTATCAAAATTTAAATTATTTGCAATATCTTGTTCTATGGACAATATTGCAAGATTTTGTAGTCACTCATTGTGGAACTAAGATAAATTTTTTTTATCAACTTCAGTTTGGAGAAGCTCCTTTCACAACTAGATGCACTGATAGCAATTGTTGAAAACATTCTTAGCAAAATTATAAAGTTGGGTACAGAATTTTCGATTCTATACTGTTGAATATATTTAAATAGATCAAGGGGTCCTTTTCCCGCGTTTTTCGAACATAATACCTCTTGTTGTAGCATAGGTACAGCCAGGGCTGGTCTTAGGCCACTGCAACCTATGCGGCCGCAGTAGGCCCCGCACTTTCATAGGCCCCAACTATCTTAATTTTCACTTAATATCCTTATTAATACCTTATCCCTACCCAAACTAGGCCCTTTTCCCATACTAAGCCGCATAGGGCCCCGCAATTGCTAAGACCGGCTTAGTGTACAGCGATAAAAACATGGAACCTTTTTCTTTCAATATTGAACTTTTCTGTATCAATATAAATAAACAAATTTATTTGATGTTCAAATTCTTTATTTAGTAGGTTACATGCGGTATTATATACGAATATTTTCTTGCAAAGACATGCAACTGATCAGCGCGTTCTTTTATTTTATTTTATAATTCCATCCATGGATAAAAATATTTATCGTTGACTTTTTGCTCTAAAGATAGAACCACGTCTTCTGAATTTTCACCACTCATATTTTTCCTCCTTCTAACTCTGCGTTCAGTTGATATCTCCATCTCTCTAAAACAGCGATCTGCATTAGCACATCTCTTTGTTCCATGTACAGAGGCATACCAATGACGGTAACAAAGACTTAGCATCGGGGCAGTTGCCAAGGGCACCGATGGCCAATCCTTCAATATTTTCAAATTTAGCATTTTCCTACCTATTTTTTAAATTTGTCAAGTGTGCAGAAACCCCAGTTACGCTTCTGTCCATGAAATGGGCTTGCATTAATTTTTTTTTAAAAAGAAAAAGAATGCATTGAACTGAGTAAAATTCCAGCATCTGATATCGTTTTACTAATTACTTCTTCAGGTGACAATTTTTCCAAGACGCTTGAAAGTTTAAAGTATGTCTGTTTCGAAATTATGTATGCTACTGTGATGTTTATTAACGAAGATTTTTGAATATTTTCATGTTCTTGCCAAAAATTTTAATAATTTTCCATAAAAAAGGCGAATTCAAATTATTTTCACATTACTTTAATTGGATAGGCGTAATTTTTTTTAATGATAGCCATATTTTAATGAGAAAAAAAGTATGTGTGCTACTTTAATACAATAAAAACAAAATAAATTTAATTTTTAGTAAGTTACCTTACAATAATTTTCTGAAAACTGAAACAGTAACATATATTACTACTTGCAAGTTAAACACAATATTTGAACCACCATGCCTTTTAGGTCTTGTTAGCGCACCATTCTGCAAATGTTGAATTTTCACGCAAAAACTGTCGTGGGATATTAATAGCACATATTACTCGGCCGAGCGGTGAGGTAGTTTGTGTGTGTGTGTGTGTGTATGTGTGTGTAGTTTTCATATATATAAGCGTCATCTGTGACGCATACCGCTTAATTTTCCAAACAAATCTTTACCTTTTTTTGAGCGATTTTACATTTTTGAACGGTTTTGCTTTAGTTATAGCAAAAACTATGTAATCAAACAAATGTTGCGCGAATCCGTTAAGACTCGAAATTAAGATTATTTTTGTTTGATCTTAGTTTTCCCCCTTCAAAAGAAAAAGGGTAGTTGTTGGAAATGTCTTTACTTTTCAAATGCCCCAAAATGCTGCCCTCAAAATGTGTGCCGCTCGTGGAGGACCGCCCCCTCCATCCCCTAGCTACGCCACTGCTGTATCCCATTGCTAATGTTGACAGCACGTGCCAGTTCACTTCAGCCATCGATGACCTCTCCCCGTGTTTACGTCTGGTGGAGTTCAGTCAGGTTCAATCTGTAAACACGCGATGCGTTTAAAGAAATAAAATTGTCCATATGCTTTATGATTTTACACTTCAACTAAAAAGAATAAAATATATAGAGGTAAAAAAAAAGATTTGTAAAAAGAACGTTTTTATAAGTGGACTAAAAAGAAGAACATAATTTAAATGTTATCAGTTCAAGTAGTTGATTTAATACGACTAAAAACGTTGGGCGGGTGCAGCGGCGTAGCGTGGGTATGTGCCGCCCGGGGCAGAACCCAAATTTGCCGCGAAAAATATGTTAGTTAATGCTATAAAGTCCGTCCATAAATGATGTTACACACCTGGGGGGAGGGGGGTCCCCACATTTGTTACGATGAGCGATGAGGGACGCGGTGGTCGAGTGGCAGCGCGCTCGACTGGCGTACCGATCGATGGTCACGGGTTCGAATCCATGTCAAGGCAAGGATTTGTTCCCGGGGCCTAGGGTGTCCCTGAGTCACCCAGCTCCGAATGGGTACCTAACACTAGTTAGGCGGCTGGGTAATGCGTGGAACCCACAAAGCCGTGGCCTGTGATCGCTGCATCACTTGCCAACAGATCATCTGTCATGGTCTGTGGACGCTATTATCTTCTGCATAGAAGGAGCGTCTGTATTGATCAGATAAGATAAGAGGGGGGTGGAGTTTAAGAATTGTGACGTCACGTGAAAACACGCTACTTTAAATCAAAGTTCCACTTAAATATTCTATTTCTTACTATTTCTATGACGTTTTACATGGATTCACGGGTGTTACGATATTACAGTGCAGTCTTACACTAAATACATACTAAAATGGCAATAAATTGATTTGAAACATGCTCATTTTCAAATAGAAAATACTGCTCTTAGGGGGGGGAGTGTCACAGCGTTGTGACGTCATATTGGAGGGGAGGTCTAAGTTTTTGTGACGAAATGTGACGAGGGGGTGGGGGTAAAAATCGACCAAAATCGCGTGACGTCATTTATGGACGGCCCCTAAAGTAAATATACCAGGTAGTCTTTATAAGAAAATAAAAATAATGACACCATTTTTGTGTTATAAATAAAGAGAAAAGCTTCATTTCTTGAATAAAATTGAAGTTTTATGTTTTTTCTCATTGCACAATCTTTCATGTATCAATGTTTTCAGCCATACCATGTTCAATATCCAAAATAACTATTGATTAGATAATCTTGGTGTATTCATTATTGATCTTAATTAATTTTGTATTAACTTAATTTTAGAGAATCTATTTTAACACATTGCGTTATTTAAGACATTGTTCGAATTAAGGATATTATTTTAGCCAGCTTAACTTCTAGCCTAAATATCTAAAAAACTTGAATAAATCAACTGGTCTTGAATTCATTTTTTTTTACCCGTGGGGTTCAAATAT
Source organism: Ampullaceana balthica (assembly GCA_944989445.1). Taxonomy (NCBI): domain Eukaryota; kingdom Metazoa; phylum Mollusca; class Gastropoda; family Lymnaeidae; genus Ampullaceana; species Ampullaceana balthica. The sequence continues at coordinate 571,970 of CALYLW010000172.1, read as the reverse complement.
TCCTTGTTTGACAATGACACGCACGTGGGATATTTTGTTTGCTCTAATTTGAAGGCAACATTTCAAAGTCCAGTATATTAGCTGGTCTACGAAAATCTGATCTGTTTTCTAAATTCGAACTAACTGCCAAAAACTCACATGAATTTCTACAGCAATCTCATGTTATATTTATGAAGAATAAAACTTTCCACATAAAATTTTATTAAATGTCAAAGCATCCTTTAGCATTCCATTAGTTTCTCTGTGAGAAGCCCCTGTTAAGCATTTTTAACACTATACGTTTGTAAATAATTTCGGGCATCTTTGATATAAATTAGAAAATAAAAAGATTTCATTGTGACTATCAAAGTTCCTGCGTCTGTTAGTGTGTTGAGCTTTTTGTCTGCATCTATCAATTCTTCTATAGCTTTAAAAATAACCTTAAAATATATCTCAAAGGTATATTCACTATTTTGTATCCTGAATTCTGTTTAATGCTTTGCTTGTAGAAGCAATTTGATATTTTGCAGGCAGTTTTGTGCCGATAATAAAAATGCTGTATCAAAATTTCAGATAAATCGAATGTACCGTAATTAAATTAATGAATTTTTAGATTACCGTATATACTCGTTCGCAAGCCGACCTTTTTTGGCCAAAATCTAGTGGAAAAAGTGGGGGGAGGGGGTCAGCTTATGAGCGGGTCATAGGTGATTTCTGCATGGATATTGAATATCGGTGTTGTTATTGTAGATCATCAAGGTCCTTTTCTACATTCTACAAGATTCGACTGTTCTATCAGAAGCTATAATATATCATTAAAAATCAGCACTTTCCTTATTTAATCATTTTATTTATTTTTGTGAACGTTTTAATAAATTGTTTTACAAATTTTGTTTTCAACCACGGATTTTAATGTTCGCGCTTTCGTCACTGTTTACCAAATAATTTTTTTTTAAAATACCGGCAACTCTTGCTTAACAAAGAGCAGAAAGACAAAGATAGGCAGTACAAAGTAAACAATCATAATGACCGATTTAGCTTGTAGTTTAAAAAAATATGTACCATTTTTTAAGCTGTCCTATTATTTTTTTATTTTTTTATATTTTTTTTTGGGGGGGGGTGTCGGCTTGCGATCGGGTTATACACTTTTAATACTTTTCCCTTCCAAAAGTGTGTGTGTGTGGGGGGGTCAGCTTATGAACGAACGGGCTATAGAACGAGTATATACGGTATCTTTATATATCTCTATGTAGCATGTTAACTTTTTTTGCTACAGTGTCGTGGTGCGTATTATATTGAACAACCTTTCCTGTCACGCAATAAGGTGCGTATTTTATTGACAATACTTTTTATAAACATATTCCTGATCGGTGCGCATTATATTAAACATGTTTTACGACACATAACTACAATTTTGTATTTTTGGATTGTCTTGCGCTAGGTATTATAAGGAACATTCTTTTAGGTATGTCTCGTATATAAAGGATTTATAGACAAAAACGTTGTATTTTACGGGGTTTTACGGCTAACCGGTCCAGATTAACCGTTAAAGATTTTTTTCTATGACCATGTCACTGAATTTCACATACAGTTAGTATTGATTGATTTAAATTTTTAATGACAATTATCAATGTCAATAGAGTAATTTATTTGATGTTCAAATGCTTCATTTAGTAGGTTACATGATATTACGAATATTTTCTTGCAAGGACATGCAACTCATCAAAGCGTTCTTTTATTTTCTTTCATAATTCCAGCCATGTATAAAAACATTTCTCGTTGTACTTCTTGTTCTAAAAATAGAACCACGTATTTTGAATTTTCCCTAGTCATATTTTTTTCTCCTTCGAACTCGGCGTTCAGTTGATATTTCCATCTCTTCACAAATTGTTTGGCGGTTATAACAGAATTTTGTATTAGCACATCTCTTTGTTCCATGCAATGAATTTGCATTAATTAAAAAAAATTACGGATTCCCATAAATTGAGATAACATAGAAAATAAAAAGATTACATTGAATTGAGTAAGATTCCAGCATCTGATCTCGTTTTCCTAGAATATCTTCAAACGTCAATTTTTCCAAGACGATTGAAATTTTAAAGTATGTCTTTTTCGAAATTTGTATGCCTATTGTGGTGTTTATTATCAGAGAAATTTGAATATTTACATATTTTTGTCATAAATCTTAATAATTTTCCATAAATAGACGAATTCAAATTATTTACACATTACTTTAATTGGATAGGCGAAACATGTTTAATGAATAACCGAATTTTAAAGAAAAACACAAATTATGTGTGCTACTTCAATGCAAAAAAAACAAAATAAATTTAATTTTTAATAACTTACCTTACAATAATTTTCTGAAAACTAGAACAGTAATATAAATTACTACTTGCAAGTTAAACACAATATTTGAACAACCATGCCTTTAGGTACGTGTTCGCGCAATCATTCTGCGAATGTCAAAATTCCACGCACAAACTGTCGTGGCGATATTAATAGCACATATTATTCGGCCCAGCAGTGGTGTGTTTTTGGGTACTTTTCTTGTAAAAGAGTCATCTGTGACTTATACCGTTTAGTTTTCGAAACAAATGGATACCTCTTTTGAGCGATTAAAAATTTTTGAACGGTTTTGCGTTAGTTATGATATCCACTATGTAATTTAAAAAAAGTGCTGTGCGAATCCGTTAATTAAGATTCGAAATTACAAATATTTTTGTTTCACCTTGTTTTTCCCTCTTCAAATGAAAAGGGTGGTTGTCGGAAATGGTTGTACTTTTCAAATGCCCACAAATGCCGCCCCTTTAATGAGTGCTGCCCGGGGCGGACCACCCCCACCACCACCCTAGCTACGCCACTGCCTGCCGGTCCGTCATACGAAAAAGTTTGAGAAGTACTGCAATAGACGATCTTTTCAATTTAAAATAAATACAGTAGCGCATACATTTTTTCTGTCTTTGGCGATTTACAAAGTTACATTTATTCGAAATTATCAGCTGTTGCAAATATCTGTATTTAAAAATATTTAAACAACCGTGCTTTCTATAGTTCAAAGTTAGGTGCTAAGACAAAACATTTCCAGTATAATTTTTATGCTAATGGAGACAATAAAGTAAATCAGATCTCAATATCGCAGGTTCCAAAAATGAGAAGACTTCAAGACTTATAAAAATATAAATTTTTGAAAATATACAATGAAAGTCTTGCGTTACTTTCTGAAAATGTCAAACTTTTTATGAAATTTCTATTTTCTTATCATAACGCCAAGGAAGTAAAACCAGATCTCTATATATATAGGATTATAGACAAGTAATTATAATACTTATAGGATTATAGACAAGTATTATTATAAATAAAATGACGCCACTCGCACTAAATGACATACAGTTACTTGTTTGATTATTAGAATTATTCGAATCAAACTTGTAACTTCGATTGAAATAAAATGAAAACTTCGGGTCATCGGAATCAAAGCTTTTAACAGGGAATGGAATCTACTTGAATCTTAAGTAGCACTATATTAGTCGCCATCAAGTTCCACCTTGCTTTCATCTGAAGTACCACTGATGTTGAGGATCTCATCCAAGGCACCGCTGTGGGTGTGGAAGTGTGAGTACCACCACGTCTCCTTGCCCACGCTTTTCTCCCCTAGCAACAGAACAGGCGCCCCACTGCTGCCACTACAAGTCGTTGTATCATACATGTATTCTGTCATCTGGTCTCCACTCTCCTGGTTATCAAACTTGACCATCCTGCTCGTCCACTGACCAACGCTGATCTGTTTGCCGCAGCCATGGGGATGGCTAACAATGATGGCCAATGGAGTCTTGCATCTCCAGAATTTCTCGTTTATGTCCGTGCGCTGCTCTTCCCTGTGGCGCTCTGTCTTGTACAAACTCAGGTACAAATCCCTGTCATGTGTGACACATGTCATGCTACACCAGTCCCTCTCGCCATCTGCCCACGTCACCGTGTCACCGTATAATGTTTTAACCCTTTCGCTGCCATCAGGATCACTGCAGTGTAGGGTCACCACCGTGCGTTTAGCCTCGCTGTCGTCATAAACCACGTGTTTGGCTGTATGGACATACACATAACCCCACGATCTCTGGGGGTCACCAGACTCGATGCATTCAGGACAAGGGCAAAGGTCAAGCCGTAGGTCAAACTGTTCAATTATTTGAAAATCATCTTCCTCTTCTTCCTCCACATCTTCCTCTTCTTCCTCCCCATCTTCCTCTTTTTCCTCCTCATCTTCTCTATCAGCCTTGTCGATCTTGGATGGGTCAGCTTCAAAACAGTTTTCCCCTTTGACCTCGCCCATATCATCACCGTAGTCGTAGCAGTACAAAAACCCAGAGCCAGTGTGGGGAATGTTCATGCCTCTGAAGTTAGAGAATATGAAACCATCTGGTCTGTTGATGCTGGTGTAGCCTACGGTCAGTTTGACAGTTCGTTGTGACGTCACTCGCACAAAATCCAGCAACTCGTCGTCCCTGTATTCCTCTGGCAAGTGGTCAAGCGAGAACTTGGACTCTGGGATGAACTTCAAGTGGCCAGGATTTTTTTTACATTTTTCCCACTGAAGAGCTCCTTCTGATCCTTCGCCCAAAACCTCACACTCATAATTACCTGTGAGCATAACAAAAGACATCGTACTATTAGTGCAAACTGGCAAGACATCATACTATTAGTGCAAACTGGCAAGAGTTTAAGACAGCAAACTATTAGTGCCAACTGGCAAGATATCATACTATTAGTGCCAACTGGCAAAACATCATACTATTAGTGCCAACTGGCAAGACATCATACTATTAGTGCCAACTGGCAAGACATCATACTATTAGTGCCAACTGGCAAAACATCATACTATTAGTGCCAACTGGCAAGACATCATACTATTAGTGCCAAATGGCAAGACATCATACTATTAGTGCTAACTGGCAAAACACCATACTATTAGTGCTAACTGGCAAAACATCATACTATTAGTGCAAACTGGCAAGACATCATACTATTAGTGCTAACTGGCAAAACATCATACTATTAGTGCCAACTGGCAAAACATCAACACTATTAGTGCTAACTAGCAAAACATCATACTATTAGTGCCAACTGGCAAGACATTATACTATTAGTGCTAACTGGCAAAACATCATACTATTAGTGCCAACTGGCAAGACAGTATACTATTAGTGCTAACTGGCAAAACATCATACTATTAGTGCCAACTGGCAAGAGTTTAAGTCATCATACTATTAGTGCCAACTGGCAAGAGTTTAAGTCATCATACTATTAGTGCCAACTGGCAAGACATCATACTATTAGTGCCAACTGGCAAGAGTTTAAGACATCATACTATTAGTGCCAACTGGCAAGAGTTTAAGACATCATACTATTAGTGCCAACTGGCAAGAGTTTAAGACATCATACTATTAGTGCCAACTGGCAAGAGTTTAAGACATCATACTATTAGTGCCAACTGGCAAGAGCATGCAGATATGACAATTTTATGGAATCTCTGGTTCCCAATAAAAAATAATAATAAAAAATTGATATCAACATTTCCAACTAAAGATCAATAGTCTACATACTGACCTTGATCTTTTTTTTTCGCCAAAATTAGGTCAGAGATGCAACTAGAATCTAAGTCACAGCTTATGGCGTCAGTGCCTGGAAAATGAAAATAAGTCATGACATTGAGGCCAAAGAATCATGGGACAATGACGTCAGATGTTTTTTTGGAGACTCGGGTTATGAAGCCAGCACTGAGATAACTTACACGAGCCACGCCTCGGGGCCATCTAGCACTGAGATAACTTACACGAGCCACGCCTAGGGGCCATCTAGCACTGAGATAACTTACACGAGCCACGCCTCGGGGCCATCTTCAGAGGATGGTTGTTGCGATGCATTAGCTAAACTGTCTTGATGGCTTTTTCTGATTTAGATAAAATTCTGAAAGTAGGAATTTTTTTTTAGTTTTCCAAAATTGAGTTTTTGTATTTAATGTGCTTCTATAGGAATAGGATACATCTGTTGTTTGTATTAACAATATTTTATTATTATTTATTTTAGTACTAGTGTATTACCCGTCAAAAGTTACGGAAATTTTCAGCTGAAATCTTTTTTTTTAAATGCACTTTTTTCACCTATTTCAAAAGCCCAACTAACTTGTCTTTGTTTGATAAATACGAAATATTAAACTTTCTGAAATGCACACAAAGTATTTTATAATAGGAGTTGTTTTTTTTTAAATTTTATAATTAACCATCATCAAATCCTCTTTTTACATTGTTTCCAAAATTAAAATATGAGCTAAAACAATGACATCATATAATATTTTTTACAGCGCATCTTTAATGTGCACACCTTTTGATGCATTGGTGTAGTAATTTGGTGCGCTGCTTTCTAAAATTAGTAGCGTCACGGACAGACACTACAGACGTGACAGAGATTGCAAATTATGTATATTGATTGAATGTTAGTATTATAATTTTAGTTTGTCCTATTTTTCTTCAAATATCACAGAAAAGTAAATAGACTTGTTCCTGAAACATCTTTGCAAGTTCAGTCTCAGGAGGCACTAGAGTTGTTGTCCTCCCCCCCCCACCCTCTAATGACACCTCTTAGTTCAATCAATAGCCTACATGGCCACACAGAATGGTCGTCTGCTCAGCTCCAAACTATTCCTTGTCTAAATAAATTTTTAGAGTTTTTATCATTATTTCGGCATTTTACTACTGTAAACATCACCTACATAATCAACTACATTTTACTACTGTAAACATCACCTACATAATCAGCTACATTTTACTACTGTAAACATCACCTACATAATCAGCTACATTATACTACTGTAAACATCACCTACATAATCAGCTACATTTTACTACTGTAAACATCACCTACATAAAAGCTACATTTTACTACTGTAAACATCACCTACATAATCAGCTACATTTTACTACTGTAAACATCACCTACATAATCAGCTACATTTTACACGTCACTGTAAGTCTAAAGTAAATAAAAAGTTGTATTTTTTCATATACAAAAATCTAGAAAACAAAAATAAAATCAACGCTATTTGTGGCCTGGTTGCTTTCAAAGATTTCTTTCAAATCTCGGTCATTCGATTCACACATTATGTTGTTCAGATGAATGGTTTCCAATACAATATCACTCCAATAGCGTCATTAGGCGGACATATTTTATTGGACAAATAACTAACAATGAACAATGATTGAGAACCCCTGATCTACAATTTGATTGAAGTTAATTTATATAAAGTAATGTAATGTAATCAGGAAAACCAACACTCTATTAACATGTCATTTAAAAATGTAATAAAAACGCAAAACTATACTATACACAAGCTATGGATAAGCGGAGGACGCAATCAACTTCTGTATGAAAGGAGCGTCTGTAACAGATAAGATAAGATATAAGATCAGATAATTCTATAGTAAAGTCTTGTAACGTTATACGAAAGCATCTTCCATCATGGATGCCTAGTAAAACTCGTACTGTCTGAGCTATGTGGGGTCAGCAAGTTGTGAAGAAAAACTTTCTCCGTCAACAGAACCTCATATCACATAATATGCTACGTCTACGTCCATAATTTACTGTCACGTGAATCTCCTCAAATATTCTCCGTTTAAAGTCTACCCTGTATTTTAACGTGTCAGCTTGTCAGTGACCTCTTTTCATTTGTTTACATACAGTGTGTTTATTAAATCATTGAGTACATGTTTGTAACACATCTGCTATTCTATCTATTATTGGCATTCTCAAAGCACAGTGTCTTTGTGCCATGATCACTATCAGATAATGTAATGAAATAAGTTCATTTGATGGAAACTAAGATTGCACTTGATATCATGGAAGTAAAATATGGACAATTAGTTGTTATAATACCAGCTGTTCAAGATAAGGACCAACTGTGTGGATGACATCTTACCTCTAGAACCCTCCACTGTCAAACAATGGGCCATTTCATCCACCTTACAGGGGCCAGAATGTAAAAACAAACAATCAAATTTCAACACTAAATATACCCACACAATGTGTCATAGCCTGTCCTGTACATACACAACACACATACTGTAACATCTCGTACCTACACAACACAGCTGTGTCACGGAACAAGAACTGACAATAAATTCACAGCATAGCACTGAGAGGGACTTCTCGAGGATGAGCTATTTTTAGACCAGTAATGAAGCTCTCAAGAGTCAAAACCCACAGTTCCCAATATATGGCAGTGACTCAACAAAAACTTTACACTGCGTTCAGATAAGTTTAGTTATTAAATAAATTATTTCGTTTTTCAATTATTTTAATGAAATTTAAATATGGAGCAAAAACGGTGTGAAACAATTTACATGTAAACAGTTTGTTGAACCCTGTCACTCCAATCAAGACAACCCAGTGGTCCAATCAGACTATAGATCAAATCAACCCAGTGGTCCAATCAGATATATCAAATGATATCAATGGTCCAACCAGATAGATAAAATGAAATCAATGGCCCAACCAGATAGATCAAATGATATCAATGGTCCAACCAGATAGATAAAATGAAATCAATGGCCCAACCAGATAGATCAAATGATATCAATTGTCCAACCAGATAGATAAAATGAAATCAATGGCCCAACCAGATAGATCAAATGATATCAATGGTCCAACCAGATAGATCAAATGAAATCAATGGTCCAACCAGATAGATCAAATGAAATCAATGGTCCAACCAGATAGATCAAATGATATCAATGGTCCAACCAGATAGATCAAATGATATCAATGGTCCAACCAGATAGATAAAATGAAATTAATGGCCCAACCAGATAGATCAAATGATATCAATTGTCCAACCAGATAGATAAAATGAAATCAATGGCCCAACCAGATAGATCAAATGATATCAATTGTCCAACCAGATAGATATAGATAAAATGATATCAATGGTCCAACCAGATAGATAAAATGATATCAATGGTCCAACCAGATAGATCAAATGAAATCAATGGTCCAACCAGATAGATCAAATGATATCAATTGTCCAATCAGACTATATCAAATGAAATCAATCGTTCAAATCGTCATTCAATATATATTTATGTGGATTGGATCTTATATTTAAATTAGTGCATCAAAAGAGAGAGAGAGAGAGACAAAGAGAGAGAAAGAGAGAAAGAGAGAGAGAGAGAGAGAGAGAGAGAGAGAGAGAGAGAGAAGAACTGAGATTTCGTTGTGCAATCTTCAATAACTCGGACAGTGGCGTAGCTAGAACTTTTGCCGCCCGGGGCGGTCTCCAATTTGCCGCCCTTTTTAGGGGCCATCCATAAATGACGTCACGCACCTGGGGTTGTGGGGGGAGGGAGTCACACGTTTTTGACGATGGTTGACGAGGGGTGGGTGTTTAAGAAATGTGACGTCACGTCAAAACGCGCAACTTTAAATAAATTTCCACTTAAATATTTGATTACTGACACTTTATTTAATGACGTTTATGTAAAACGCGTGTTACGATATTTTAATGCAGCGTTACACTAAAAAACATACTTAAATGGCAAAAATTTAATTTGAAACATGCTCATTTTCAAACAGAAAATACGGCTTTGTGACGTCTTATTGAAGAAAGAGTCTACGTTTTTGTGACGACATTTGACGAGGGGAGGGAGGTTAGTACGTCAGCCAAAATATCGTGCTTCATTTATGGACGGCCACTTAGTCGATTATATTATGGTTTTTAAAAATGAATAAACATGAACAAATAATTGTAATTGAAACGAAGTAAAGGTGCGGAACATGTTTACCATTGCATGCCATATTTATTTAAGCAGTAATAAAAGAGGCCGCATACAATTATATACCTATAAATACACTTTTATAAAAATACAAGATACTTTTTTAAAGGCCACAAGACTGTAACTGAGTTAGCAGGTCCCCTCCCCTTATGAGACAAAACATATTCCAAATTTACACCCAAAAAAAAACCATTACCAATTACTATTCTTTTATTTTGTATTTATAAATAAATGATTTTTTTTTATAAACAAAGAAATTGTATACATTAGCAGTGGCGTAAAAACGGCTTGGCATTGGGGCAGTTGCCAAGGGCGCCAACCTGTGCCAGTTCAAAAGGGCGCCGCTAAATCTCTAATTTTTAAATTTGTATTTAAATAAAAGGCGCCAAAAATAAATTAGCTAAGGGCGTCAAAAACCCAGTTACGCCTCTGTACATTACTATGTAAACATACTTATACATTTACTTTCCTAACTTTCATAATAGAAAAATCGTGTATTACGCTATCAAAATTAAAATTATTTGTAATATCTTGTTCTATGTACAGTATTGCAAGATTTTGTTGTCTTTAATCACTCATTGTGGAACGAAGATAATTTTTTTTATCAACTTCAGTTTGGAGAAGCTCCTTTCACAACTAGCGACACTGATAGCAATTGTTGAAAAAATTCATAGCAAAATTAAACTGTTGGGTACAGAATTTTTTTTATCTATACTGTGAAATAAATTTTAATAGATCAAAGGTGCCTTTTCCCCCATATTTGTAACATAATGCATCTTCTTGTAGTGTAGGTACAGCCATAAAAACCTGGATCCTTTGTCTTTCCATATTGAACTGTCAATGCCAATAAAGTAATTTATTTGATGTTCAAATGCTTCATTTAGTAGGTTACATGGGGTATTATATACGAATATTTTATTGCAAGGAAATGCAACTTATCAAAGGGTCATTTTATTTTATTTTATAATTCCATCCAATGATAAAAACATTTCTCGTACTTCTTGTTCTAAAGATAGAACCACGTCTTCTGAATTTCCCTACTCATATTTTTCTCCTTCTAACTTCAGTTGATATCTCCATCTCTTCACAAATTGTTTAGCTGATATAACAACATTTTGTATTAGCACATCTCTTTGTTCCATGCAATGGCTTTGCATTAATTTTTTTAAATGACGGGTTCCCATAAATTGAGATAACATAGAAGAGAAAAAGATTGCATAGAATTGAGTAAAATTCCAGCATCTGGGTTACTAGTTACTTCTTCAGATATCAATTTTTCCAAGACGCTTGAAAGTTTAAAGTATGTCTTTTTCGAAATTAGTATGCCTAGTGTGGTGTTTATTAAAAGAGAAATTTAAATATTTCCATATTCTTGTCATAAATCTTAATAATTTTTCATAAAATAGAAGAATTCAAATTATTTACACATTACTTTAATTGGATAGGCGTAACATTTTTAATGAAAAACCGTATTTTAATGAAAAACACAAATTATGTGTGCTGCTTTAATGCAATAAAAGCAAAATAAATTTAATTTTTAATAACTTACCTTACAATAATTTTATTGAAAACTGAAACAGTAATATAGATTACTACTTGCAAGTTAAACACAATATTTGAACCACCATGCCTTGTAGGTACTTGTTCGCGCATCATTCTGCGAAGTCGAAATTCCACGTAAAAACTGTCGTTGCGATATTAATAGCACACATTATTCGGCCCGGCCGTGTTGTGTTTTTTTTGTGTGTAGTTTTTTTAATAAAAGCGTCATCTGTGACTTGTACCGCTTAGTTTTGCAAACAAATGGATACGTTTTTTGAGTGATTAAAAATTTTTGAACGGTTTACGTTAGTTATAATATCCACTATGTAATCAAACAAATGTTTTGCGAATCCGTTAATTAAGGCTCGAAATTACGAATATTTTTGTTTCACCTTGGTTTTCCCCTTCAAAAGAAAAAGGCAGGTTGTCGGAGATGGTTTTATTTTCCAAATGCCCACAAATGCCAACCCTAAATGAGTGCCGCCCCCACCGCCCCCCTAGCTACGCCACTGAACTCGGATATTACAGCAGACAGTCACAAGTGAAGATGAAGTGAAGAAATGACAAATTTAACGGATAAAAAACATTTTATTTAAGAAAATACTGAATCATTTTATTTTTAAAACATTCTATAAAATGTAGATAAAGGGGAATTTTTTAAGAATTGTGTGTTGGAAGATTAGTATCCATAATCAGTTAGTGAGTGAACTGATTCACAAGAAGTTGGCAACTGTTTAAAATTTTAAAGATTAGTATTACACAGAAAAAAAGAGTGAACTGATTCACAAAGAGATTTAATGTGTAAGGAAAATATTCTTGTTCTGCTATGTAGTCATTTGTAATGTTTGTTTTGCACATTTAAATGTGAAGGGAAAAGCAACATATTTTAAATGAAATATGACATATTATTTTTAACGTTATATTAAATCTTGTTTTAATTATATAATAAATCTTATTTTAAATTAAAAATTAAACTTATAATGAAATCTAACATATATCTGTATTTGTTTGTTCTTTTTAAAAAATATTTAATTTCAAATTAGCCCAAAGCTGGGACCCTTGCACGACATGTGATGCATGTTTTATTTTAACTGACATTCTAATGATTCGCCATGCCCACTCTCCCCTTTGCTATATAAATCTCTGATCTCCTCTCTTCGTGTTAACACTCTTTTGGCTCTGGATTTCACAGCAGCTAAGTTTTAATTTCATTTCATTAGTTTTATTTGTTTTTGTCTAATTGTTCGTTGAAGAAGGCTTTTTGCCGAAACGTTCGCTGTTTTGTGACGTCTTTTCAGGCTATTATATACACTGTTTGCATGACATCTATCTTCTTATCTATAAGCCTGATTGCAGTCTCACCCATATTTTGTTTATTTCATAAAAGGGACATAACATTAAATTTAAATATCCCCCTTTGTTTTGAGTTCTCTTGAAAACAATAATGTGAACTCATCACCACCTACTAAATAATACATTTAAAAATTTACATATTTAATCCCATTTTTTTTACTCCATTATTTCGTACTTTTAGAATATAAAATTTATAAAACTGTTTTATAACAATATAAAAATTTATTAAAATAAAGCTGTTTGGACAAAATAACAATGGATTTGAAAGTAATTATTAATGAAAGCAATGAATGAAATAGTTCAAAACGGAATGTCATGTGCATACGTTTGATGGCTATGACAAAATATATTACTGGTGGTTAATATTTGAAAAAAAAATAGAATAAAAGTCATGATATAACATCAAGATCAAACTTTACGTGAAAATCAGCAAGCGTCACTTTTTTTTGTTTTGGTCATAACCCAAGTAATCCTAGAACTAGATTATCATCTGTATAGATTCATTTTAAAAAATCATCAAAATAGCCCTATATTATATATTGTATTATATTATATTAAATTATATTATATTATATTATACTAGTAACAAAGCCCATCCAAGGACGGGAATAAGTGTAGGGTGACCTGTGAAGTTCATGGACGCTATGTTTTGGTAGTTGTTATGCTGAAGCATTTGCAGGACATTGTCGTCGCAGGGCAAGGGATGTGGACAACAACAACAACAAAAACAACAAAAACAGCAAAAACATCAAAAACAACACCAACAACAAAAACAACAACAGCAACAAAAACAAAACAACAACAACAAGAAAACAAAAACAACAACATCAGCCAAACAACAACAGCAACAACAACAATAACAACAACCACAAAACAAAACAACAACAACAAAACAACAACAATAACAGCAACAAAAAACAAACAACACTTAAAACTCTTGTCACTACCCCCCAGGACCATCAAGGAAACAGCATTTAACAGAATTGTCATTGGAATAAGCGGCAGGCATAGTTGGAACAACATAATGAATTATGACCAAAAAAACTGCACCAAAAATAACTCGTTTTGAACCTCCGCATAATATGTAAATTTTTCTCCACTAGAGATTGGCTGTAGGAGTCATATGTGTTTGAGGGACCACTCGCTATAGATGACGGGACAGAAAGGACAGAAACTTGCCTTTTATTATATAGGAGGATTATATTATATTATATTATATTATATTAGAGCCATCAATAAATGACGTCACGCATTGGGGTGGGGTAGGGAAGTTCCACACATCTGTGACAATGTGTGACGAGGGGGAGGGGGTGTTTGAGAAATGTGACGTCACAACAAAACTCGCAACTTTAAATATAATTTCCTCTTAAATATTTGATCTCACACAATTATTTATTTAATGACGTTTTACATGTCTTCACGCGTGTTACGAATTACGAATATTAGAGTACAACCTTACACTAATTTGAAACACGCTCTTTTTCAAATAGAAAGCACAGCTTTTTAGGTGGCGGGGAGGGGGGAGGAGGAGGGGCAAAAGCTTTGTGACGAGGGGGGAAGGGGTAGTGAAAAATCAGCCATAATCAGCCAAAATAATTATATTTGATGAAAGTTTTTAACGATTAATCTAGAAATTAATAGTTAATTTCCGCAGCCCTAATATATATATATATATATATATATACACATTTGGGAATATCTAATTGCTCCTACAAACAAGGCATTAAACAGACTTCAGAATACAAAATAGTGAATAAACCATTGAGCCATTTTGAGGTTACTTTGAAATTTATAGAAAAAAACTGACAAAGGCAGAACACATGAACAGACGCATGAACTTTGTTAGTCGCATTTAAATCTTTTTATTTTCTAATTTATGTTTATCGTTTGGAAACATGTACTTTATGAAATCAATGATGCCTGAAAATATTTACAAAGGTATAGAGCTAAAGAATGCTTTGTAGAGGCCATGGGCGTCGCTTGGAATTTTTCCAGGGGGGGGGGCAAAAAAACCACACGTTTTTAATTTAAATGACAATCCCATTCAGGTTCAATTTTCAATTAAATTTATGTTAAGTATAACATGAGGGCCGAAAAAAGCCTTAGAAATTAATAAGACTTAAAAATTTGCGCTGTAATAGCTAAAATACAACATATATTAATGCATTTAATAAATTAAAAACGTAAGTACGCACCAGAAAATTAAATTTTACTGTGAAATAATATACGTGTAGAAACTGCAGGATTACCAAAAATGGATATCAGAAAATTTTTTTACAGGCTCAAAAAAAAATTTAATAAAAAAATTAAAACAAATTAAAACAAATTTAAAAAAAAATTTTTTAAAACATGAAAAGCATAGCCATCGCGGGATTCCGAAATGCCGTTATTATTATTATTAGAATTTTAAAAAAAAATTTTGTGGGTCTGCAGCATCTGACTTATCATTGGCATTGAGGACAACAGTACAAGTTCAACAGCCACACACAACCGAAGCAACTGTTTCTAATTTGATTGTCGCTGAAACTTATTCATTTCCCAAATTTGGTATTGGAAGGCATGTCTTGACACACGACCTTTCAAATGAGTTGAAATTGCACCTGATTCGTGATTGTTGGACCCTGGATAAAAAGTATGATTTTAGAGCTGAAAGTGAGGGAAACATAGTTTCAGTTTTTAGATATGCATGGTTACCAGACCGTACACAAAATATAAAGATTTCAACGAAGATGCATGTAGCCACATGCAAAGCACATGACACAAAGGCTCTCATGAAGATGCAAGCTATTTTGTTGCATTATTGGAAGCCAAAGCAGTTTCTATAGATGACCAGTTGGACTCATCATTTAGAAGACAAATTCAAGGAAATCGCAACAAACTGGGTCCCATCATTTCTAACATCCCATTTTGCGGCATGCATGATTTAGCACTTCGTAGAAAATAATCAAATTCCGGTAATTTTATGGCCTGTTAGAGTTTCATGTTGAATCTGGAGATGAAGTTCTTGGTAATCATTGTTAATTGGTTCTTGTAGTACTAAGTAGACGGGGCTGGCCCTAGAGTATGCGAGGCCCAAGGCAGCAAACTATGAGCAGGGCCCCAGGCACAAGGCAGCAGACGAGGAGTGAGACCCATGAAAAAAATTGCAATTCTACATATATTAAAAGAATGGTGAAAAATACAGTACTCAAATTTTTAGTCTATAACAGCACGGACACATCAATATAACAGCACGGACACATCAATATAACAGCACGGACACATCAATATAACAGCACGGACACATCAATATAACAGCACGAACACATCAATATAACAGCACGGACACATCAATATAACAGCACGGACACATCAATATAACAGCACGGACACATCAATATAACAGCACGGACACATCAATATAACAGCACGGACACATCAATATAACAGCACGGACACATCAATATAACAGCACGAACACATCAATATAACAGCACGGACACATCAATATAACAGCACGGACACATCAATATAACAGCACGGACACATCAATATAACAGCACGGACACATCAATATAACAGCACGGACACATCAATATAACAGCACGGACACATCAATATAACAGCACGGACACATCAATATAACAGCACGGACACATCAATATAAAAGCACGGACACATCAATATAACAGCACGGACACATCAATATAACAGCACGGACACATCAATATAACAGCACGGACACATCAATATAACAGCACGGACACATCAATATAACAGCACGAACACATCAATATAACAGCACGGACACATCAATATAACAGCATGGACACATCAATATAACAGCACGGACACATCAATATAACAGCATGGACACATCAATATAACAGCACGGACACATCAATATAACAGCACGAACACATCAATATAACAGCATGGACACATCAATATAACAGCACGGACACATCAATATAACAGCACGGACACATCAATATAACAGCACGGACACATCAATATAACAGCACGGACACATCAATATAACAGCACGGACACATCAATATAACACCACGGACACATCAATATAACAGCATGGACACATCAATATAACAGCACGGACACATCAATATAACAGCACGAACACATCAATATAACAGCATGGACACATCAATAATTACAGTTTTGTTCATTAAATGGAAGATCCTAAAACTCAAACAGGATAATAATACTGTAATTAAAATGTTTTGTTTTGGTATGCTAATTGAAAGTTTATATATGCATGTATGTAACTAACATTATACACTATAATTATGTATATTATTTGCAATATCCTTAGCAAAAAACATTCTCAGTTTACAAATACATAGAGGTACAAAAATGATTTTTAAAAACAACGTTTTTATAAGTTGACTAAAAAGAAGAAAATATTTTAAAAGTTTTAAGTTCAATAACTTTTATTTAATATGACTAAAACGTGGGGCGGGCGCTTATGAGGTTTTACATATGCAGTTCACTCATTCTCTCGCTTATAGATCTCTCTTTTGCCTTCTCAATTATAAATCTTTAATTTTTATACCAAACACCCGCCCATTGGTGTAGCTAGGGGGGTGGTAGGGGCGGTCCACCCCGGGCGGCACTCATTTAGGGGCGGCATTTGTGGGCATTTGAAAAATACAAACATTTCCGACAACCGCCCTTTTTCTTTTGAAGGGGAAAACCAAGGTGAAACAAAAATATTCTTAATTTCGAGTCTTAATTAACGGATTCGCACAACATTTGTTTGATTACATAGTGGATATTATAACTAACGCAAAACCGTTCAAACATTTGGAATCGCTCAAAAAACGTATGCATTTGTTTCGAAAATTAAGTGGTATAAGTCACAGATTATGCTTTTATAAGAAAACTACCCAAAAAAACATCACCGCTGGGCCGTATAATGTGTGCTATTAATATTGCCACGACAGTTTTTACGTGGAATTTCGACATTCGCAGAATGATGCGCGAACAAGTACCTACTGCGCATGGTGGTTCAAATATTGTGTTTAACTTGCAAGTAGTAATTTATATTACTGCTTCAGTTTTCTGTAAATTATTGTAAGGTAAGTTATTAAAAATTAAATTTGTTTTGTTTTTATTGCATTAAAGTAGCACACATAATTTGTGTTTTTAATTAAAATATGGTTATTCATTAAGCATGTTACGCCTATCCAATTAAATTAATAGTAATGTGTAAATAATTTGAATTCGTCTTTTTTTTAATGGAAAATTATTAAGATTTTTGACAAGAATATGTAAATATTCAAATTTCTCCGTTAATAAACACCACAACAAGCATAATAATTTCGAAAAAGAAATACTTTAAACTTTCAAGCGTCTTGGAAAAATTGACATCTGAAGAAGTAACTAGGAAAACGAGATCAGATGCTGGAATTTTACTCAATTAAATGCAATCTTTTTCTCTTTTATGTTATCTTATTTATGGGAACTCGTCAATTTTGAATTAATGCAAAGCCATTGCATGGAACAAAAAGAGGTGCTAATACAAAATACTGTTATATCAGCCAAACGATTTGTGAAGAGATGGAGATATCAACTGAACGCATAGTTAGAAGGAGAAAATATTTGAGTAGGGAAAATTCAAAAGACGTGGTTCTATCTTTAGAACAAGAATTACAGCAAGAATTTTTTATATCCATGGATGGAATTAATTATAAAAGAAAAGAAAATAACGCTTTCATGAGTTGCATGTCCTTGCAAGAAAATATTCGTATACAATACCATGTAACCTACTAAATGAAGCATTTGAACATCAAATAAATTACTTTATTGACATTTACAGTTCAATATGGAAAGAAAAAAGATCCAGGTTTTTATGGCTGTACCTATACTACAAGAAGAGGCAATATGTTAGAAAAACGGGGGAAAAGGCACCCTTGATTTATTAAAATTTATTCAACAGTATAGATTGGAAACGTCTGTACCCAACATTGTAATTTTGTTATGAATTTTTAACTATTGCTATCAGTGTCGCTAGTTGTGAAAGGAGCTGCTCCAAACTGAAGTTGATAAAAAGTATCTTCGTTCCACAATGATCGATTAAAGACAACAAAATCTTGCAATACTCTCCATAGAAAACGATATTACAAATAATTTTAATTTTGATAGCATAATACACGATTTTTCTATAATAAAAGCTAAGAAAGTAGATGCATAAATATGTTTACATACTAATGTACAGAGGCGTAACTGGGTTTTTTGCGCCTTTGGCTAATTTATTTTTGCCACCTTTTATTTAAATAAAATGTTAAAATTAGAGATTTTGCGGCGCCCTTCTGAACTGGCGCAGGCCGGCGCCCTTGGCTACTGCCCAAATGCCAAGCCGTTGTTACGCCACTGCTAATGTATACAATTTCTTTGTTTGTAAAAAAATCATTTATTTATAAATAAAAAATAAAACAATAGTAATTAGTAATTTTTGGGGTGTTAATTTGGAAATATGTTTTGTCTCATGGGTGCCTGCGACCTCAGTAACTTTCTTGTGGCCTTTAAAACAAGTATCTTACGTCACATTTCTTAAACAACCCCCCCCCCTCGTCACACATCGTCACAAACGTATGTGACTCCCTCCCCCCCCTAGGTACGTGACGTCATTTACGGACGACCTCTAAAAAGGGCGGCAAATTGGAGACCACCCCGGGCAGCAAAAGTTCTAGCTACGCCACTGCCAACGGATGAGGCGTGGTTTAATTGTTGCATTCTCTTGTGGGTTTTATCAACTAAGGAAAATTACCCCGCTACCGCTATCGTACGGCTTAACCCAAGGGTCGGTGAACAGGGGTAAATTATCCCGTTTAGAGTAAAAGGGAACTGTTGGGGGTAATGCAGACTCTTAGGGGCATATAAAATTCACTAGACTCCGCTCCTTTTGGGGTAACAGTAATATTAACATAAACTTTTATATTTTGAGGTAACAGGCCAAGTTCGCCAACACTGCTTGAACCGGTCCAATTTTTTTATAACGGTTAACTGGCCTTCAAAACACAAACGGTCTTAACATCATTCGATAATATTCTATTTTAATAAATACAAATTAAAAAATTGACTGTTAATCCTCATGGCTAAAATCATTGGAATTTTTTTTTCAATTTTTAACAATCATTTTTATTATTTTTTTAAAATAAATTTTCTCAATTGACTGACAGGCATCCCTGCAAAAGAGTCAAAGGAACACGAGCGGCAGTGACGTCAGATGCACTTTTAAGTCACCATCAAACGACGCGGCGTGATAATTTGATACACAAACTTAAAGAAAACTTAAGGATTATAATTAGATTTATTTTTCATTTCTTGATGACTTCCGCGGACCGGCGCCTGATGGCCCACTGACCGGCACCGATCCGTGGAGCACCACTTTGAGAAGCACTGGTCTATTGAATACTTTTAAAATTATAATTTATACAACGGACTTACGGTATTAATTAAGTGAACATTTCTTTTTCTATGAATATTCTTATTGAATGTTATTTTTTTTTCCAAAGGTTTCATCTCAAGTGAGTATTTCAAAAAACAACATCACATTGTACTGTGCTATTGTAAAAATCGAGCTAAGAATACTTAAATGTTTTAATAGTAAAAGCCAATGTAATAATGCGTTTAATCTCATCAAAAGTGAATTCTGATGTTATTGAGTTTTAAAAAAGGGAGATAAGTATCTTTAGGGCTCTTATTAAAGGAATAACTAGAAAAGGGTAAAATAAAATAATCACACATTTGCACTTTCCACGTTCCTAGTATCTATATATATAATTCTCTTCGTCGCCCAACCATTCGTGGTCGGACCATGCAAGTATGTGCAACAGAGCATGACGAATAATCCTCGCTTGGACTTGGGTCGACCGATGTATCGAGACCAACAATGGTCCTTGCGTTTCACTTGCATTGTTCCTTCACAGAAAACGTGAGATTCGTAGTGTACTGGTTATCACGCACACCTCATATGGGGAAGGTCCTGGGTTCAATCTCCACAGAAAACATTTCTTGTTATTTTTAATTTTTAAAAATGTCTGTTTTGTGACCGTTCTTTTACCCCTTTATTGCCAACACTAGCTGACGGGTGAAGACTTCCTGAAAGACACAGTTGTCAAAATGGGGGGGGTTTGGGCAAACAACTGGGAGTGAAGGAAAAGAAGGAACTCTGCAGAGATCCGCGGCGTAGCATACGCCTCAGACTTGCTCATCATAGACATTGCAAAGAACGGTTGGGGGGGGGTGAGAGTACAGACACAAAAAGCAGTACTAAGTAAATAAAAAATAGCGAGTAAACGTGAAGACATGCACAATGATGTTGTTGTTACCCGCCTCCCATTTAATACTACCATCCCTTAAACATAAACTGTGATTGGCGGACCCTAGCGAGGATTATGCATATTTAGGATTGTTAATTGCGTGTTGTTGTTGTTGTTGTTTTTTTGTTTGTTTTTTTTGTTTGTTTTTTGGAAAACCCATTATCGATTATGTAACACCGATTTTAAACCGATTATCATTTATAGCTGACTTCATAGAAGTTAGGGGTGTACCAAATTTCGCCTGAAAATGTCTCGAAACCAACAATGAGTTGGCAGTCAACGGACGTTCGCTCGCGTTGTTTTGATTTCTTCGTGCTGTAGTTTGCGTCCGTTCTTTCTCCACTTTCTTTGCACTCTCCATTAGCAAGTCTGCGGCGTATGCTACGCCGCAGGGTGTCTAGTATAATATAATTTATACGAGCAACAAAGCCCGTCCAAGGACGTTCCGCCACCGTTCGGTGGCATGTTGTAACTCCCCTCCAACAGCCGTCTCGTCCGGCATACATGTGCATCACGTAAAAAATACTATTCATTATAGTTAAAATAAATAACTCTTAAAAACAGAGCTTTTGACTATAAATCCCAACGCGCATAACTCAAAATAAAGTCTTGTAAGAAATACTTCACCAAAAATAACTCGTTTTGAACGTCCGCGTAAATGACGTAAACGTGTTCAATATGTGTAGGAGTCATATGTGTTTGAGGGACCAATCGCTATCGAGGACCGGACAGAACGGACAGAAAATTGCCTTTTATTATATAGGATATATATAATATAAAGATGCTATGACAACTTATCAGTTTTAAAATGCTGTCTTTCTCCTTCGCTGGGCAGGGCACGTTGTCCGAATGCCAGACGAGAGACTGCCAAAGAGAATCTTCTATGGTGAGCTCCAGTATGGCCAGCGGTCCCACGGTGGGCAAAAGAAACGCTTCAAAGACACACTGAAAGCCTCAATGAAAGCGTTTGCCATAAATCCAGACACGTGGGAACGAGCTGCAATGGACCGATCCACCTGGCGCTCTTCCATCCACGAAGGTGCCAGGTCATGTGAGGCAAACCGGATTACCGCCGCAGAAAAGAAGAGGCAAGCCCGAAAGGCCCATGCTGTCAACCCTCCAGGAGATGTCGCACTCGCCCCCTGTCCCTTCTGTTCCCGAACCTTTCGTGCAAGGATCGGCCTAATCAGCCATCTGCGCACGCACAGAAAACCCTCGGATGACTAGAGTGGTCCTCGTCGTATCGACGGACGGACGAACACATCGATATCTCCTCTCACAAATTTTAAATTTCCAACAACTTTTGCTTTCTTTGGTATAGAATAAAAAAAATTAATCCACATCGGCGTTTCTTCTGTCTCAGCAGTTGAGCCCTGATTCCACCCCCACCCCCCCCCAAAAAAAAATTATTAAGCCTTAAAAATAAAATATAAAATAAATAAATAAAAGAAACCTCAGCTGTTTAAGAACAATTTTTGAAAATGAATGTGTATGTATTTTAAATATGAAAATATTTTTAAAATTAATGATGCGACTTAATGAGCCCTTAGTTAAAATGTTAGGTAGGCTAATTGTTTTTTCTTTTCCGAGAGCCATTCCTTGTATATGATTCAAAACACCAGTAGTTTGCTAGTATCTCATAGAAATAGTTGATTTATTATTAGTGCTCAAACATTAGCAATTAATGTATTTTTTAAAATAGAAATGTGCAAATAATATAATCCGATTTATTACTTTCTGATGGTAGTATATGTAATATATAATGTCATATGTTATGTAATGTAATATTTTATATAATGTCATATTTTTTATGTTATAAACTTTCGCTTATTTGTTGAAATCATTGGTCGAAACATTAACATTTATTGTAAGTTTTTTAAAAAAAATTAAATCTGAAGATCTTATCTGTTTACAGACGCTCCTTCTATACAGAAGATTATTGCGTCCTACGCTTATCTGTGGTTTGTGTTTAGTCCTGCATTTTTATTAGAGATTTAAATGTTGATAAAGTGTTGGTTTTCCTGGATTCTTCAGGCAACCCATTCCACGCCCGAATTCCGGACGGGAAGAAGGAAAACTTGTATGTGTTTGTTCTTGCATACGGAATAAGAAAGGTATTTTTATCCTTATGTCTATCTGAGGGTTGTATTAAGTTATCTTTGTGTTGTATTTCTAAATTAGAATTAGTTGCTTTATGTATGATTACTACTTTGCTCTTGGTTCTTCTATCATCTAGTGTTTCAAGGTTTAATGATTTAACTAATGGTGTTATTCTAGTCAGTTTTGAATATTCTCCAGTAATGAATCTGGCAGCTCTTTTTTGGATTTGTTCTAGTTTATCAGTTTTCTTTGGTGGATGGGTCCCATACAGAAGATGCATTGTTCTATTGTTTTGTTGAGAGAAATTGTATTTTTTAAATTTATTTAATAGAAAAAGCACTATATAATATGCTTATACATATATATATTTTAATATAACATAATATATTGAAGGGCTGTTTTGTTGCTCTGTAAAAAAAAATTTAATGAGACTTTACAGATGGTAATCTAGTTCTTGGTTTACTCGCCGTTATGACAAGACGAAAGTGACACTCGCTGATATTCACGTAAAGTTTGATCTTGACAATTATTGTATTATTTTAAATCTTAACAACCAGTAAATTATGTTGTCATAGCCATCAAAGTTATGTATCTGGTACTATAGGTATTACCATTTACTTTTAATATATAACAAAAGAGATATGTAAAAAATAAATTTTAATATCATTTAGTTGGTGGTGATGAGTTCACCTTATGGTTTTTTTACACGCTTTTATGTAAGTCACACTGTTTGTATGTTGTATGTTTTATCCGTCAAATCTTGCAACGTAAAATTAAACCACTTCTGATGGTCCTAGACATCTCAAAATTTTACCAGAGATAGATCATGGATAACAATGCATTGTATCAAAATTTCAGATCGATCGAATGTACATTAATTGAATAAATGCATTTTTAGTTTATCTCTATTTATAATCTGTATCCGAGCTATTCTTGACTTCCACGTGCGTGTTCACCCCCAGCCATCGGTGACCACATTCCAGGTGTTCAACAGCTCAGTAATACGAAACTAAATCTAAATTGGCATGATAATACAAGAGGAACAACTGGAGTTTTGATTATTCAAACATTCCCTTTATCAAATATGCCCCTTCTCACACCAATATCTTTAAAATAAAATACTTTTTAAAAAATCTTTTTTTAAAAAGGAAACGCTTTTATTTACATATAGAAAGTGCACTAAAAAAGGAAAATAAAAATACATTTAAGAAAAAGATTTTTAAAAACACGCTTTTATTTACATATAGAAAGTGCACTAAAAATAAAATAATAAACATTTTCTATGATAAACGGGTGAAATCTGTGAACATATCCACTGCACATAAAAGCGTGTGGCGCTCAAATTTAGAAATCTCTCAGATTTACACAACTCATTTCTGTTTGCAACTATTCTTTTGCATATCGATGAATATTTCTAACAAATATGACAGTTGCATGTATATGATCAAAGTTGTGAAACTTTTAATGTTTGTTAATATTCATTCAAATTTGAATTTATGTTTCGTAGTCTTGTACATGATAGCGAGTTTTGATGAGGGCCCCACGCTTTTATGTGTAGTGGATAGGTTCACAGATTTCACCTGTTATCATAGAACATTTTTATTTTTTATTTTCAGTGCACTTTCTATATGTAAATAAAAGCGTGTTTTTTAAAATCTTTTTTTCAAATATATTTGTTATTTTTAGAGAACTCAAAAGAAAGGGAGATAATTAAATTTAATATTATGTCCCTTCTCAATCCTAGGTATATCTGATTGCCATTAAATTTTTTATATCCATCATATTTACCTCCTAGCAACAGCTTTGGGCAAACTAAATATTTAAATACTTTTTTTTTACAAAATGAGAAATAAAGACAGAGATATGTTGGTTTTTAATATAATTTTAGTTTTTAATTTAAAATAATATTTAATATTTTATTTAACATGTAAAATAATATTTAATATCTAATATATAAAGATGAAAGTTTGTGTGTTTGTTTGTTTGTGTGTTTGTTTGTTACCAATGGAAATCCACACCGTTGGACCCAGGATGCTGAAATTTTGCATGGGGCTCTCATTCGACCCTAGACAGGTCGTAGGCTATGTTTCAACCCCAGGTGACCACCCCTAGGGTAAGGGGGCCCATAATCAGAAAATGTAGAGCCAAATAAAGACAAAATAAATTCTCATTTCGATATTGAACAGCTTCATGCGGGCATTCAAAACGAGTTCATTTTGGTGCGTTATTTTTTACAATACTTTATTTTTAGCTGTGCGCTTTCAAAAATCTTTTATTGTCAAATTACGGTGCGCACCTTTTCGTGTACGCATCTAAAAGTGAGCAGTGTAATTTTATTATAATAACATTCATATTTGTTTTGGCCTTGCGGTACAAAACAGTGGCCTTTTATACAAATACTTTCTTGATATTATAGATCTGTTAACACTATTTCATTACATTTGTCACACGATGTATGGTATTTATTTTTAAATTAAGAGTTTTATTATGTTGTTTCTAATGACTCAAATTTTAATTTAAACAAATACTAATTATGTGAGGGTATTTTATGTGGAAAGAAATTGCCCAAGTCAAAAAAGCTTAATCGTAATTTAGAGGAACTATACGTTTGTTTTTCTTAAAATTTGTTGCGTGTTCTATATTAATTTTTCTTGCTTATTTTACTTGCTCAATCCCTTAAATTTAATTATTAAAGTTAATCATCAATGAATATTACATGCATATAAAAGCCTACGACCAATGCTGTGTTTTTTTTATTACATAAGCTCTATAAATTTACAATTTAAACCTTTCTACCGGACTTATAAACATAAGCATATTAAACTCAATACAAGTGAACCTATAAGCAATTAATTAAGTTGGGCGGCGAATTGAATATGCCATGGTCATTACGCTGTTGCGGAATAACAAAAGCCATTTTAAAAATAGATGTTTAGTCAAACATAGCATCTTTTTTTCCTATTTCGTAAATAATTTATTTATTTTTCAGAAACTAAATCTGGTGTTTGAAATATAATTTACAAACTATGATGTCCCATTGGGAAACATGGTCCAAAACATACTTGAATTCATTTTTTAAAATTATACCTATTACATAAAAGCCGTAAATTTAAATCGTAAAACATAGAGACAAATATATAAAAGCATTATATATCATTTCCATATTAAAACACTAATAAATAAAGACTATAAACAAGTATAAAATTTATTTTTGGAGCAGTACTGCATTACAAGACTTCATTTTAAGCGACCGCCTTTAAATTAACTTTAATTGACTAAAAATTGACTATAATTTTTTCACTTTTGTCCCTTTCTACAAAACGGTCCCATTTAGCGATGGATTCCAAAATCTTATATGTTGCTGTTTCACCAAGGGATTCAATTCTTTTTTGATTCCCGTTTTCAGATAAGACATTATATTTTGTAAAAAAAAATTCCTGTTTTTGTTTCTGGAAATTAGATAAAGGGCGATTTTTACTCATTACTTTTAGTTCAGAGTTCAGTCGTGCTTAATTGTTTTTAGTATGATTCGTAAATTTTACAGACTTTTAGTCAAATGGGAAGTTGGACCATTAGTGAGAGGGGGCTTAGGCTTTTATTAGTATAGAAAAGGGGAGGGCACTAAATGAAGTTAATCAAGAGAAATACAAAAAAATAAGAAGAAAGTAAATCGTTGCATACACATACATACTTAACAAATAACTATTTGAATATTTTCAACAACATAATAAAACTTGCTCATTACTATAAACTTACTTATTAAAGTTAAGAATCAATGATCTTGACATGCATATAAAGGCCTAGGACCTATGTTGTCATTTCATGTTTACATAATTTTATGTTTACATAAGCTAAACAAATTAACTATTTAAACTTTAGCTAACGAACTTATTAAGAAAGTCATTAAACTTAACACAAGTGAACCTAAAGATCACTAATTCCGTGTAGTTAGAAGCATAAAACTCTGGGTGGTTATTAAGTACACTTCCGTGGTGGTAACGAGCAAAAAAAATATTTAAATATCAATTTTCATATAGCCCATATAATGAAAAAAAACGTCTTTGTGCCCCCGGCCCCCATGACTGAATTGCAACTTTTTTACGCAAATGATCGTCGTGAGAGGCTACTCAACAACTTCCCAAAGTTTCATGCTTCTACCTACACGCGAAGTTGAAGAATTCAATTAGTGATGAGTCAGTTTTTTTATATAAGAAAAAAACTACATAGCCTATGACCTGTCCCGGGTCAAATGACGGTCCCATGCAAAATTTCAGCACCTAGGTCCAACGGTGTGGCATTCTATGAGTAACAAAACAAACAAAAGAAACAAACAAACAAACTTTCATCTTTATATATTAGATGGGGTTTTTCCGCTTTGGGAATGTCAATGTTTGACTGTTGCACAGTGCGCACTATTTTGACACATGCTTGGTGTGACGTAGTTTGGTGTGGGATGACGTCAATAGAGAGATATGCTAGAGGGACGATTTTGTAGCGGAGAGCACGCACAGTGTTGTTATTATTTTGCCTTGAAGGATTTCTTTGTTCAATTAAAATATTGATTCTTCTGATGGTGTTTTTACTTATTGAGTTGAAGCCTTGTGAGTCATAAAAATCATTAGAACTTGACATTCTTAAGAAGAACAAATGAAATTAATCTCTTTAGAATGTGTTTTTTAAGATTTTACAATAACTAACCCTACCTAACCAAACTTGAAGTAGTAAACAAGTTTATATATTAGCTTATCTAATACCTTTCAGCCATTTAGTGGTGCTAATAGAATAAATTAAATTCATCTGTTCATTGATGTTAAGAAGGATGAATTAAATACATATATTTATTGATCTTGTGAAGGTTAAATTAAATAAATCTCTTCTGAATATTTTTTTTTGGATCTTATAATCAATACAAAATATCACTAAACAAATTATATATCCAAAACTTAAATTAACACTTCACCTGTTTTACAAATGTCTAAACACAATTGATGTGTCCGAATTAAACAAATAGTCATGGGGTAGCAAAATTTAAACTAATTTAATAATTTACTTATAAGTTACTTATTTATCTAAGTTACTTATAAGTTTATTGATGCTAAAAGGGGGGGGGGAAACCTTCAGTATGGTATTTAAGAAGAAAGTTTAACAAAGGGAAATACTTAAAAGCAGTTGTACAATAAAACAATATATAAGCTATTATGTTCCAATCTTTCTTCAGAGAAATCATGCCCCCAAAAAGAAAAACTCAATTAGGTCGTGTTTCTAAAACGGCAAAGAAGCAAGCCTTACATAGAGAAAATGAAATGAATGAACAAACACAGGCAAGACTTGATGATAAGAGAGAAAGAGTTTCAATCAGAAGAGCTAATGAAACCAGTGAACAAACACAGGCAAGACTTGATGATGAGAGAGAAAGAGTTTCAATCAGAAGAGCTAATGAAACCAGTGAACAAACACAGGCAAGACTTGATGATGAGAGAGAAAGAGTTTCAATCAGAAGAGCTAATGAAACCAGTGAACAAACACAGGCAAGACTTGATGATGAGAGAGAAAGAGTTTCAATCAGAAGAGCTAATGAAACCAATAAACAAACACAGGCAAGACTTGATGAAAAAAGAGTCAGATCTTCAATGAGAAGAGCAAATGAAACAAATAAACAAACCCAAATAAGACTTGCAGACCAGAGAAATGGAAATTTAAACAGAAGAAGAAATGAAATGCAGCAAGACCTAAAAGGTGCTGCTCATCAATATGACCCAGATATTCCATACCATCAACATGAAAAGGTCAACATTGGTGAGATGAACTTGATCTGCAAGCATTGCAGTGCATTTAAATGGAAAGATGAGCACCCTGGAATGTGCTGTTCAAATGGCAAAGTTAAACTAGAGACTCTGCAACATCCACCTGAGCCACTTGATCATTTGCTTCAAGGTGTATCTCAAACGTCTAAACGCTTCCTAGCCAACATCAGAAAATACAACTCATGCTTTCAAATGACATCTTTTGGTGCCAGCAAAGAAATTCGTGAACAAGGATTCATGCCAACATTTAAAGTTCAAGGCCAAATTTATCACAGGGCTGGATCTCTGCTGCCAGCTGAAGGCGAACCTCAGTTTCTGCAGATCTATTTCATGGGAGACCAAGCTAGAGAAGTCCAACAAAGATGTGCAAACTTTCCAGACTTGCAACAAAATGTTGTTTTGGAGTTGCAAGAACTCCTACATGCAAACAATGCCTACCTTCAAATTTTCAAGACAGCTCTAGAAAGAATGCCAACTGATGAATACAAAGTTGTGATACGAGCTGACAAAGCACCAAGACATGAACACCAAAGGCGGTTCAATGTACCAACATTTGATGAAGTGGCCATTGTCATGGTAGGAAATGAATTTGACAGACGTGACATTGTCCTTCAAAAGCGAAACAACCTTCTCCAAAGAGTTGCAGAAACTCATCGCTCTTATGATGCTCTGCAATACCCCCTAATGTTTTGGCAAGGTGAAGATGGGTACTCCTTTGGCATTCCTCAGACAAACCCAGACACGGGAAACAATGTTTTGGGTAAAAAGGTTACAGCAATGGACTTTAATGCATATCGAATCATGATTCGCAGTGGTGAAGATAACCATCTCTTGAAATTTAGACAGCTGTTCCATCAATTCATCGTAGATATGTACGCGAAAATTGAAAGTGAACGCTTGCTCTACATCCGTCTAAATCAAAAGAAGCTGAGAGTTGAAGACTACATTCACCTCAGAGATGCCATTGCAAATGATGCCAATCCAAATGATCTGGGGAAAATGGTTATCTTGCCAGCAACATTTACAGGAAGTCCAAGACACATGCATGAGTACACTCAAGATGCTATGACTTATGTCAGAAATCATGGAAGGCCAGATTTGTTTATCACCTTTACATGCAATCCACTATGGCAAGAAATTCAGGCTCATCTTTTACCTGGCCAATCAGCAGTGGATCGACATGATTTGGTTGCTAGAGTCTTCAAACGAAAACTATCAAAATTAATGGGAGTCATTACAAAAAGTCATGTCTATGGTGAAACGAGATGCTGGATGTACTCAATTGAATGGCAGAAGAGAGGCTTACCCCATCCACACATCCTAATCTGGCTGATGAAAAAATTACGACCTAATCAACTTGACAATGTAATCTCAGCAGAAATACCAAACTCTACACAAGATAATTTTTTGTTTAAAATTGTTGTGAAAAATATGCTGCATGGACCCTGTGGAAACTTGAACAGAAACTCTGCTTGCATGGTTGATGGGAAATGCTCAAAAAAATATCCAAGGAATTTGATACAAGAAACTAAAACTGGTGAAGATGGCTATCCTGTGTACAGACGCCGTAAACCAGGAGATTGTGGTTTTACTGCAAAAATCAAAATGAAGGTTGGTTCAACATATCAAGAAATAGAAATGGACAACAGATGGTTGGTTCCCTACACTCCAATTTTGACAAAAATGTTTCAAGCTCACATAAATGTCGAATCTTGCCAATCTGTCAAGGCCATCAAATACATCTGCAAGTACGTCAATAAAGGAAGTGACCAGGCCGTTTTTGGTCTTGAAGGAAACCAAGAGAATCCAGATGAGGTGCAAAAATTTCTAATGGGTCGTTACATCAGCAGTAATGAAGCAGTCTGGAGAATTTTGAATTTCCAAATTCATGAACGGTATCCAACAGTTGTTTACTTGAGTGTTCATCTTGAAAATGGGCAAAGAGTATACTTCAACCAAGAAAATATATATCATCAAATTCTGGAGCCACCAAGAACAACTTTGACAGCTTTTTGTCAACTGTGCCAACAAGATGACTTTGCAAAAACCATTCTCTATTGTGTGGTTCCAAGGTACTATACTTGGAATGCTTCTCAAAAATTATTTAAACGCCGAAAACAAGGAGCAGATGTTGAATATCATCCAGGGATAAAATCTTCAGATGCATTGGGACGTGTGTACACCGTTCACCCATCTAATGCAGAATGCTTCTTTTTGAGGATGCTACTTCATGTTGTTAGAGGACCAACATCCTACACTGACTTAAAAACTGTTGATGGTCATGTGTGTGCTACATTTAGGGAAGCTTGCCAAATGCAAGGGCTACTAGAAAACGATCACCATTGGGTCTTGACCATGGAGGAGGCATGTACATCTCAATCACCTACCCGTTTGAGACATCTGTTTTCAATTTTGCTGACAACATGCTCTGTTTCTAATCCACTTGCTCTCTGGGATACATTTAAAACAGATTTGA
Organism: Ampullaceana balthica; assembly: GCA_944989445.1. Taxonomy (NCBI): domain Eukaryota; kingdom Metazoa; phylum Mollusca; class Gastropoda; family Lymnaeidae; genus Ampullaceana; species Ampullaceana balthica. The sequence continues at coordinate 540,571 of CALYLW010000172.1, read as the reverse complement.
GTGAGGACATTATGTTGCAAACTAAGAGAGAGAATCAAACACTGCTAATTGAGTTCTCTAATGAGATTTACAAAAGGTGTCTTATGTTGTTGGAGGATTTGTGTGTATCAATGTCAGGAAGGAACCTTGACCAGTTTGGGTTACCAACGCCTCAAAGAAATGAAAACAATCTTCAGAATAGTGAAATTCTACGAGAACAAAATTATAACACAAATGAATTGATGGCCTATGTCTCAGAAAATCAACCACGTTTAGTTGAGGATCAAAGAGCTGCCTACATTCACATCTTAGAACTGGTTACCTCAAAAAAAGGTGGAATCATATTCCTTGATGCTCCAGGAGGTACAGGTAAAACATTTGTGATCAATTTGCTCTTGGCTACAATCAGACGAGACAAAGGTATTGCTATAGCCGTTGCTTCTTCTGGCATAGCATCAACATTGCTTGCAGGGGGTAGAACAGCTCATTCTGCCTTCAAGTTACATTTGAACATGAACCATTCTGAGAATGTAACCTGCAACATATCAAAAGGATCAGGAAAGGCCAAGGTACTAGAACAGTGTTCTCTCATTGTCTGGGATGAGTGTACAATGTCACACAAGCGAGCTCTTGAAGCCTTGAACAACTCTCTTCAGGATTTAAAAGGAAACACAAAACTAATGGGAGGAACAGTTGTGGTATTAGCTGGAGATTTTCGACAAACTTTGCCTGTCATTCCAAGGTCAACACCAAGCAATGAGTTGAATGCCTTCCTCAAAGCTTCAACTCTGTGGAAACAGGTCAAGAAAATGACTCTGACCACCAACATGAGAGTCCATTTACATGGAGATAATGCAGCAGGCTACTTCTCACATCAATTGCTTCAACTTGGCGATGGAAAGTGGCAGGTAGACCCAGCATCAGGAACAGTTTATTTCCCATCAAATTTTTGCACTGTAGCAAAGTCACTTGAAGAGTTGAAACTTGCCGTTTTTCCAAACATCCAAGACCAGTTTAAAAATCCTGAGTGGTTGTGCGAAAGGGCCATTCTTGCTCCAAAGAATTCAAGTGTCAACAGCATCAATTCTCAAATTCACAATTTTCTACCAGGCATTTCAAAAAACTACAAATCTATTGATACGGTTACAGATCCGGCCCAAGCTGTTTACTATCCAACAGAATTTTTGAATTCATTAGATCCTCCTGGCATGCCATCACATAACTTGGAACTTAAAATCGGAGCTCCTATCATACTTCTGAGAAATTTGGATCCCCCTAAACTATGCAATGGAACACGATTGAGCATCAAGCATCTCTTACCTCATGTAATAGAAGCCACAATTTTGACAGGCTGCGCCAAAGGAGAAGATGTCTTCATCCCAAGAATTCCAATAATACCAACAGATATGCCTTTTGATTTCAAGCGCCTCCAGTTTCCAATCAGGCTTGCATTTGCCATGTCTATCAACAAGGCACAGGGACAGTCTTTAAAAGTGGCAGGCATTGTACTTGAGGAAGCATGCTTTGCCCACGGACAGCTATATGTGGCATGTTCTAGAGTTGGGTCACATACAAATCTTTTCATTTTTGCACCAGACGGAAAAACCAAAAATATAGTCTATCGACAAGCCTTAATATAAGCAATATATAAATTACATGTACTTATTTTTAATTACATTTCAATTTATTTTTTAAATTGTTTTTCAATGAATGAATTGAAATAATTTTTTTTAAAAATCTGTTGACTATTATTTTAATCGTGCGACGCCGGGTAACCCGGCTAGTAACATATAAAATATGTTGCTTTCCCTTCACATTTAAAAGTAAATAACAAAGATTACAAATGACTACACAGCAGAACAAGAAAATATTACTTCCACATTAAATGACAGGCACAATCTCTTAGTGAATCAGTTCACTATTTATTTCTAAATACCAATCCAACTCCCTGTGGATAATCTCACTAACTAATTATGGATACTAATCTTTCCAACACACAATTCTTAAAATATTCACCCTTTATCTACATTTTATAGAATTTTTAAAAAATAAAATTATTCGGCATTTTCTTAAATAAAATATGTGTTATCAATTAAATTTGTCATTTCTTCACTTCATCTTCACTTGTTTCTGTCTGCTGTAATATCCGAGTTATCGAAAATTGCTCAACGAAATCTCAGTTCTATTCTCTCTCTCTCTCACTCACTCACTCTCTCTCTCTCTCTTTCTCTCTTAGTCTCTCTCTTCTCTCTTAGTCTCTCTCTCTTTCTTTCTTTCTCAGTCTCTCTCTCTCTTTTGATGCATTAATATATCTTAATTCATAGCTTCAGCTTAACATATCTATGGATCTTAGTTTCACTTTATCTTTTCTTAGTTCTTAGCGTCACTTTGATTTTACCAAATCTTTAAATAACATTGGGCAAATCTTGTCAGACAGCCAGCCACAGTTAAATACTCAGCATATTTATCCATGGTGGTGTCGGCTGCTGTGACTACTGCTGCTGCTGTGTCTATGGTGGTGGTGGTGACCTTTGCTGCTTCCACTGCTGCTGTGGTGGTGGTGGTGACCTTTACTGCTTCCACTGCTGCTGTGGTGGTGGTGGCGATGACTCTTGCTGCTGCTGTGCTTATGGTGATGGTGGTGGTGGCGGTGATGTTTTCTGCTACCACTACTACCACTACTATGAGAGGCAAAGATCTCAGCTACAAGTAAACCTGTGAGAATAAACAGATGAAAGATGTTAGTGGGATGTACTTATGTATTTCTCTTTAACTTCTATCTTATCGTCCTATGCTTCGGGGCAAACATTTAGAAAGTTTTATCTTGGAAAGTTATAATTACACTATACCCCAATTATTAGCTTGTTATTGCTAATGACGCAGCACTTGGCGAGATTCGTTTAGTTAACTGAACATACATTAATAATTGCAATTGCATCGACTAGGATGCGGAGTTCAGATTGTTTGGTGGACGAATCTACACTTGATCTATGAGAATTCATGGCAAAACTTACAGAGGCACAGAGCAATAACGATAACTGCAACCTTCATGATGATGGTAGCTGGTAGACTAGTCACTTGTGAGAGAGCTGGTAGAACTGTCACTGGTGAGAGAGCTGGTAGAACTGTCACTGGTGAGAGAGCTGGTAGAACTGTCACTGGTGAGAGAGCTGGTAGAACTGTCACTGGTGAGAGAGCTGAGATGCTCCGACTAGCTTGCCCCGTCCTTATATACACAGGACCATCTTACAATACGATGGCATTCTCTCTCTGAACTCATTGACACAGCAAGGCGATGTCTTTAGCAAACGTTGACAAATCAGCTGTGATTACAACACTCTATTGTAGTCCAGACACTCACCAAACCACGCCATTGTAATCTACCTACTAAGCCATTGTGCCAGTATGCCACTCACTAAGCAAGTTGGGGTTAACACTATTGGCCAAGCCGTTACTCACTGAAAGGTGGGGCGGGTAAAGGTACAACAACCGTGTCTTTGTGTGGTTGACGAAGTGCACAGTTTTATCGTAAGGACAATGATGTAACAGGAGATGACAATCTCAGTGAAGTAGGTCATGTACTGCACACAAACCTGTGACGTATTGTGTTCATTTCTTTAGATCAGAAGTGACTTGAAGTGTCTTAGAGAGTAAGAGAAAAGGGAGGTAATTGCGTATATGACTTGGAACAAAGTTTCGATGCAGTAAATGGTACAGTGATTAAAGTTCTAATCTGATGACGAAATGTCTCGCTATCACCCTCAGATTGAGACTATTTAAGATTTTAAATTACTGATCAATTTAGAGTGAAAAGAGCTTATGTTTAAATTGTATATTTGCACTGAAAGAAAATTCTAAAACATGCTTATCATTTAGTCCTCAACAACTTTCACTTGGTTCTGCAAAAAGATCAACAACATGAACCTTATTGTCTTCCCTTGGTTGTGAAACATCGGTAAATTATAGTACCTTAATATAGTAACATAGTCTAGTTACTAGTTCAAAGTTGGATTGTACCAGTGGCGTAATTAAGGGAGGGGGTCCAAATTCGAAAGTCCCCCGGACCCCCATTTGAAGGTGGGGGGGGGGCAAAGGAGTGTCCAAATTTTTTTTTACATGGGCGGTACATTTATTTTTATATAGAGGGGATTTTTTTTAAAAAAAACCTTTGAATGTTATTTTTCACTGGTAGGGGAAGGCATCATTGTAGGTATAAACACTGGTTGGTATAAACTCTAGCTTACAACTGTTGATATGCTTTTCGCTAAACTTAAGCTGAGCATGTAGACATAATTTATGCCTAATCCTTGCGATTCACCTATGCGAGTCATTTGAACAGCCGTTTAAGGCCAGACGAATGTTCTAAGTTAAATTTTAAATAAGATTAAGATTATTTTTAGAGGGAAAATGCAAGATACACAAACGAATTGTGTGATGTAAACAATAAATAAAAACATTATCGCAGTTCTATTCTATATGATGTAGTTTAGAATTAGAATAATGCGCTGGCAAAGCTCATGGTTTTTTAATAACAATAGACGGTACTTGTTTGTTATCCGACCACCAAAAAGTTGTTAATTTTTTTAGGGGTATTAACTGCTGGAAACCACGCGAAACTTCGGCTATTACAATTTAAAAATTACTACTAAATAAATGTTAATATAATTTAATATCTATAATATGATGCGGAGTCCATTTGTGGCGTTTATTTGGCTCCATTACTGATTTCCATGGCCGCTCGATTAGTTGGGAGTTAGCAACGGTAATAGGATCAACGAAATGTAGGCTGTCATTAATGGTTTCGTGAATGTAATCCAGGCCGAATTAAATAAATAAATAGTGATATTATATTACAATTGATAATACATAAGGCAGCCCATTTTTTAATGTCAACTTTCTTTCATTTATCGTTTAGATTGTTTTAAATCAGTGTTGTTCTCATTCTTGTCAAATTTCAATATAGTTAAGTTAACAAAGTGAATATAGTCAATCACTGTATTAGTATGGCTTATAAATAATATGTATATTATTTACAACAGTTAATACAAAAAATAAAAATAATGTTTAAAATCTTGTTGGTCGGATAACAGACAAGTTCCCAATAGACTAAATAGACTAAATAGACTAAAATGTCACATTCATTGAGTCGAGTCATTGTCCATTGTAAAGAGATATTATGAGAATAATGACGTATTCATTAGATCTACCCTCGGAAACATGCTCCATCTTTTGAAAAAGCACAATAACTAACACAATGGCAAGATGTTGTGTATTTTATTAAAGTAATTTTATACAGCGATATTGAGGCGTATGGAAAAAAAATTGGTCCCTCGCAAATACACACACAAATCAGCTCAAGGGACATAAGTATCTGCCAATGATCAAACCGCCCGGCCATCCAGCCAATGTGTCCCTCGTCAATACTTGAAGGAAAGATCACGGGAAGTCATCAATTAATATGACTTATAAAAATTTAAATGAAGGGCTGCGTGCCTTAGCATCATATTGAGATACGGCGTTCATGTGAAAAGAAAATTGGCAGTAGCACATTGAAGTTTTTTATTCTTGCACATTCTTTTTCATTTGTAATGAAAAGTATGGGTTTTTTACTGCAGAGAAACTAAGTAATCGCGCGGGAGAGGGGGGGGGGATTATTAAAGAAACAATCCAACAGGAGACCACCCACCACTCCTCAGGGGACGCCATCATAAGTTTTTCGCACTCATAAAATCCTTAAATATCCTCACAACCTTTAACGCTATCAGTTGGTTTTGTTAATTTCTTCTGTAAAATAAAAATGGTGTGATCTGAATGTGTTACATATGTAAATACTGCACTTTTCTACAGATATTGTTACATATGTAAATACTGCACTTTTCTACAGATATTGTTACATATGTAAATACTGCACTTTTCTACAGATATTGTTACATATGTAAATACTGCACTTTTCTACAGATATTGTTACATATGTAAATACTGCACTTTTCTACAGATATTGTTACATATGTAAATACTGCACTTTTCTACAGATAGTGTTACATATGTAAATACTGCACTTTTCTACAGATATTGTTACATATGTAAATACTGCACTTTTCTACAGATATTGTTACATATGTAAATACTGCACTTTTCTACAGATATTGTTACATGTGTAAATACTGCACTTTTCTACAGATATTGTTACATATGTAAATACTGCACTTTTCTACAGATATTGTTACATATGTAAATACTGCACTTTTCTACAGATATTGTTACATATGTAAATACTGCACTTTTCTACAGATATTGTTACATATGTAAATACTGCACTTTTCTACAGATATTGTTACATATGTAAATACTGCACTTTTCTACAGATATTGTTACATATGTAAATACTGTACTTTTCTACAGATATTGTTACATATGTAAATACTGCACTTTTCTACAGATATTGTTACATATGTAAATACTGCACTTTTCTACAGATATTGTTACATATGTAAATACTGCACTTTTCTACAGATATTGTTACATATGTAAATACTGCACTTTTCTACAGATATTGTTACATATGTAAATACTGCACTTTTCTACAGATATTGTTACATATGTAAATACTGCACTTTTCTACAGATATTGTTACATATGTAAATACTGCACTTTTCTACAGATATTGTTACATATGTAAATACTGCACTTTTCTACAGATATTGTTACATATGTAAATACTGCACTTTTCTACAGATATTGTTACATATGTAAATACTGCACTTTTCTACAGATATTGTTACATATGTAAATACTGCACTTTTCTACAGATATTGTTACATATGTAAATACTGCACTTTTCTACAGATATTGTTACATATGTAAATACTGCACTTTTCTACAGATATTGTTACATATGTAAATACTGCACTTTTCTACAGATATTGTTACATATGTAAATACTGCACTTTTCTACAGATATTGTTACATATGTAAATACTGTACTTTTCTACAGATATTGTTACATATGTAAATACTGCACTTTTCTACAGATATTGTTACATATGTAAATACTGCACTTTTCTACAGATATTGGGCATTTCTTTGGATTGAGTTCAAGTATTTATAGAGCTTTATCTTTAATAATACCTGTATAAAGAAAGACCCTCTAGTTATTTTTAATATCATAGTATGTTTTATACAATTCAAGCTTTTTTTAAAATTTGAGATTAGTATTTGTACCACAATTATATTTAATAACGTCATTAGAGGTCAGAGGTCATGAACCAAGGAATTTCCTGCATTGCCATTTGTTTCTTGTTAGATCAACTATACCCAGTTATTTTTCTTTTCAAATTGATTCCTTGTTACTTAGACTTAGAGTAAGTTAGATTCAGATCCACATTTGTTAAAAAGATATTCATAACTTATTTTAATCTGTAACACATGTTTTCATTACAGTTTACAGACAGCGAGTAAAATAACAGAAACAAACAAACTGACAAAAATTAGTGATTACATTTTATAAAGGAAAACTTTGTGGTTAAATTACAATTTGTTCTTTATTTGTAAAAATGAATGAACCAGAGGAAAAGATGAAAGTTTGATAAACTTTGCATCAAACTAATCTTAAACAATAAAGTTCAGCCTGGAATCATAATTATAAAATTCTTTGACAACAAATCTTACTCTTAATACTCTTTATATGCAAAGACAAAATTGAAAAATATCCCTAAGGCTTTCCCTTTCTGCGCAATAAAAAAATGCAACATACATTTATCCACAATTTTATTATGGACAATAATTTATAATCACAATTGACCAACAACAATCCTTGACCCAATATTTAACGGCTTTCAGTCCAGGTGTCACATGATAATACACAATCCAATCAAACATGACCGTTTTAAGGAGTCTTAAATACCCCTACTAAAGCCGGACGTAGTGTACGACTGTGTAACTTGTATCCTATTTTTTGAACCATGGCAATTGTGTCTGCCACTTGGGTTTCCTTAGACTGGATGGGGACTTGAAACAGAGCTTCGTGAAAGTTAGGATCAAATTTGTCTCCTTCTTTTGGGGCTATGGACTCGAGGCCGTGCTTGTTGAAGACTTTGATGAGTTGTGTTTCTGTCATGTTCAGCCCCTGATACAAGTTGATGAGGTGAGGATTAGAGTCTTTCAATTCTGCTTTGGGCACAGAGTTAATGGCTGTGCTCAACACATCAGAGACATCCAGGAGGTCCTTACAGAAGCTCTGTATTCCAAACAGCTTAGCATCATCCACCTGCTTCATCATTCTTTTCCTCAAATTCTCGGCTTCAGCCAAAGATCGCATGTATTTGTCCTGTAAAAAAAATAGTTACATTTCTTTTACTTAAATTATTTTGAGTTTTTATGAAAATTAATAGAATTCTACATCGATTTTAAAAAATTAAATTAGGATTAAACAATGCAGTCTTCCTTTTTATAATTTAATTAAATTAATAATTTGACTTCATGCAACCAATTAATTTTTTTAAATATAGGTTTGTTTGAATTTCATTAACATCTTTGAGAACACTGTCATTTAAGTTCCAATTATAAACTAATACCATTAACAGTCTATTAACAGAAGTCTTAACTTTCAAATATGGCAGCTAATTTAATCCTAAACTCAATATACTGACATTCTCTAGATCAATAAAACAAACAAAGTGTAAAATTTCTTAAATAGTATGTGGGCTTAACAAAGGAAAGTAAATGTAATGTAAAACTTCTTCATGTTATAACCTTGGATTCTTTTATTTCTTCCTCTAGCTTGAGTAGCTTGGATTCCAGCTTGAGTAGCTCTTCTGATGGATCCTTTTGTTCCACAGGTTCTTTGAAAATGCCTTGGTCTGGCTTTTGTGAATCATTTTTATCTGTGACTGTTGTCGATAATAAACACCTTGAACTGCGTAAAAAAATAACATACAGCTTTGACTATTGAATACATTCATTATTCATGTTACTCAGAATTAGTGTACTTTTAGTATAGAAATTACCAACACATTAAAAAATGTTCACCTTGAGGCTTACAAAGCAAATACCTGTTATATATATTTTTTAAAAAAAATTTTTTAAAAAAGGTTTCTGTTTACCAAGTGAACCGAACCCCTGAAAATTCTATTGATGTAGTCTATATAAGGCTACTATTATGGACTACTCAGTTTGATATGTCAACATGGGCACATGATTAAAGAATTATCTTTTCAAGCTCAAAGCGTTAAGCAATGTCTTACTCTATGAATGAAACTCTCAGAATATCTAACATTGTAAAGACACATAGGTCAATGAATGCCTACCATTACAACATTGAGCAATAAATTATGATAATTTTCTTACAATAACTCAACATAGTTTTTATAATTCAAAGATAAATATTATTTAAATCTATTCTCAGTTCATTATCAAACACAAATGTAACAATCTCATTTAGATGTTAAAATTTAGAAATATTTATAAAATAACTGCATTTAAAAGGGGACACGGTTACATCATCTTAAATATTACCCTTATGTTGCATACAATAAACATTAAATGTAGTATGTAGACTACTAGTATTGTCATTTAGAATTTGACTTTTAGTCTTAAATAAGATAGATTAACCCTACCAAGGCGAGTTACCGAATATTAGGTAATTAATTTAATTACTATATGACGAGTTACCGAATTCTAGGTTTTTGGGATATCACTTGAAGAAGCACTAAAAATAGCAGCCAATCGTTAAATCTTGCATTTGTTGCATGATTAGTGTTTACAAATGGTTTCTTCTTTGAATAAAGCAGTTAGTTAGTGATTAGATCGGCGAATGAACCGAGCACTTCCACAGGAAAAAGAGGAAGGCCTACACATTTTACACTGCAGCAGGTAATGGAAGCTTTAGACTATTCAGAAGGCAATGAAGCAGTTTTGCTTCATCAATATGATTATTCTAGTTCTAGTAACGTTGACATGGATCGTGATGATGATGATGATAGATCCAGAGCTAGACCAACTGTTTTGGAAAGGGGGCGTGTCCATCAAACAGATTTTCGTGGCGACACTGTTCCAGATGATGGCTGGACTGCAACCTTTGCGGCTCCAACAATAGATTTGAACTTCAATGAAGATGGAACGGGCCAATTAACATTCCTGAATCTTTGACTGAAGAAAGTTCATGTGTTGATTTTCTTTTCTTGTTTGTGGAGGACGATTTTTGGCAGAATTTGACAAACAAGACAAATCTTCGCGCTCAACAGGTACCATGCCCCCAACGCCACACACCAGGCAACCACTGGCCTGAAATTCCAGAAGCGACTGCTTCCAATCATGTCTGTACTGTCTGCTTGGAAAAACACCTTCAATACAACAGAGCACACCCTGGTGTAGCATACAAGTACAACCCACATAAGAAGGTCAAGACCAACGACAGGTGCTCTATGTGCAAAAAGTACCTCTGTGTAAATCATGGCTCAACCTGCTGGGAAGACTACCACTCCAAGGTGCAATACTGGCGTTAGATGGAAGCATTGTTCAACTAAATAAACAAATATTATCTTCTAAAAAAAATGAGGTTTTTTTTTGGTTTTTTTTTAACAAACAAAATTTGCTGCGCTGTAACTCTAAACTCCTGCGCGGAGTTGGTCGAAAACCTGCGCGGCTAAGCAGCTTAAAGGGAACATTGGTGCAAAGTTGTACAGCATCTATTTTTTAAATAAATGTTTTAATAAATTTGATGTGCAGTAACTATGAACTGCTGCGCGGCGTTATATATATGCGTTGCCGCGCAGCTAAATTGAACATTTGATGGAAGCTAGACCTATTTCCTGCTATATATAAAAGTTTGAGCTCATTCTGACCACTGGTTTGTATGATACTAGCAATTTCTTAACCCATGTACATTTTCTTTATTTTTGCTGGGGAGGCCAGGTATAGGGGCAAATTAGCTTGAGGGGGCTCGGATTTGGTAGGGTTAAGTAAGAATTATTATTTTTATTAAAAGAAAAAGAAAAAAATACATTCTCCTATTTTAATAGGAACAATTAATGTATAATTTCTCAATGTAAAATTGAAGACTTGGACTGGTATTCTACTATGCAGTAACTTATTCGGCCCAATTCCCAAACAAAGTTTTAGTTGTCTCAACTATGGTTTAAACTGACAACCGAGAACCTTCATAATACAGTGGGACCCGGTTAAGTCGATGGCCTCGGGGTATGAAAAATGGCGCCGAGATAACCGATCATCGAGTTAAAGGAAAACCAATATGGCGGCAAAATATTAACATGCGCTTGAAATTTCTTTATATACATGATGCGCGTTAATTAGTGATGGGACGATTAATCGGAATCGTATCTGAATATCAGGGACCCTATTTCTTCACTCTTTCCTAAGGTTGTAAGACCGTTCGTTTTTAAGGACCGTTTAAGTTTAAATATAACACTTTATTGCGTTAGCACAGTTTTTTTCCCTAGTACACAACTATAACAAATTCATCTACTCCCGCCCGCCACACACCGTGCGTGCGCAGGATCCGCTTGTAACTGGTGACCCAGATTGAGCGATACAGTGCCTTGGAAGGCACTTACGTGACTTTCCTTACAAGCTACACCAATAAATAAACCCGCCCTGTGTAACCTACATATCCCCTCATTGTCTCCGAACCATTCTCTTCCAAACCATCTTCATTGGGTCCGTCCCCTCAGCTTACAATGGACTCAGAATTCCTTCCGTAACTTGATGCTAATCGGACTAACCAACAACAATGGTGTGGGAGATTGAGAGTAGGGATGGGTAAACTGTCTGTAGTTTGTTATCTATATATATAATTCTCTTCGTGGTCGGACCCTGCGAGACAAGCTGCAAGTATGTTCAACAGATACTAATTTTAGAAAGCAGCGCACCAAATTACTGCACCAATGCATCAAAAGGTGTGCAAATTAAATATGCGCTGTAAAAAAAAATAATTATATGACGTCAATGTTTTCGCTGATATTTTAATTTTGGAAAAAGGGAACAATGTAAAAAGTTATAAAATACTTTGTGTACATTTCAGAAAGTTCAATATTTCGTATTGATCAAACAAGGACAAGTTAGTTGGGATTTTGAAAAAGGTGGGCGCCGTAGACGCCCATAAAAAAAGTGAATTTTTTCAAAATAAATAGATTTCAGCTGAACACTTCCGTCATTTTTTTTACGGGTGATACGCCGCGGGTCTCTCCAGAGTTCCTTCTTTTCATTCACTCACAGTCGTTTGCCCAAACCCACCCCATTTTGACAACTGTGTCTTTCAGGAAGTCTTCACCCGTCACTAAATCATTAGTGCGTATGCTACGCCGCGGGTCAGCTAGTATTATATATTTTAAAATCTGGGGAGCCTTGTTTACAGTAAGCACCCTATGATTTTGGTATCGTCCCATCACTAGCATTAATTAATGAGAATGTACATGCACGTGTTTTTTTTTACACAACAGCGTTGCTGTTATTTGTTAACTCTCATGACCTATATATGACTCATGACAAAGCGAACTCTTCTCTATAAAAATCTACAAAAATGAATTAGGAACTCCTTTTGAACCTTCAACTTTGACACATTTTAATTAATTCTAACCAATAGTTAAATGGATTTTGCACACTGCCACTTCTTATGAATAAAACAATGAGAACAAAGCAGTAGTAATAGAGTCAAAATGAGGTTGAAGGATGAATGGTTGCCAATGACAACAAGTCTGCACACGGTACATTTTGTTATTCCATACGAAATGAAATGTTTTAGACTTGCGATTCTGCGTGCATCTTTGCTATTGGGGCAATTACGTAATACTCGGCATCGGCATCACTTACGCAGCCGATTATTTCTGAGTATACGAAAATCGGCAGATGCCAAGTAGCCGAACCGAGCGGTTCAGCCCTATCGATAAGTAACATTTTCAAAAGCTGGCGATTTAAGTTAGTAACACAGCGCTGTGAGCTAAACGCAAGCGGGCTGTGACATCGCCAGCGAGGCAGAAATTTTATGCCTTCACTTGGTTATAAAAAAATCACATCTAACATTTTCAAAAGCTGACGATTGGTCATGGGGATCGAGATAACCAACACTAAGTGGCAAATTTGACCCTATTTTGTGCTCGAGGTATTAGGGTTCGGCGATGTAAAATAATCGAATTAACCGATGAGAAAATGCAAAGACAAAGAGAGAATTTGGCGGTTCCAATTAAAAATAGTCGCCTTAATAGAGCTGACGAGTTAACCGGGCTCGAGTTAAGTGGGTCCCACTGTATATATATTAACATTAAATAAACTAATACTAAAAATAGGCACTTGGGTAAAAATTTCAAATTATTTTTTAAAATTAAAAAATACTACAGCTGTATAGAGCCTATTAAATGAATAACAAAAACATAAAGATTAACTTTCTAGCTCAAGTGGTTCCAAAGTTATGATTTTTTTCATCTAAGATCTCAAAATCACTTTTTTCACTATGACTGTGACTATTGTGTTTTTCTCCACATTTTGTCCTTTATTATAACCTCATAATTATAGCATTTATTTATTGTTTATTATTTTTCACTTATATAGCACAGTACTGTAGCCTATGGCTGGGTTCACTGCGCTTTACAAACATTTCCAACAACTAGTTAAAAGACATTGAACTCTCAATCTTCCTAAACATAGTTTGACTTAGTTACACACTATATACTATATACCAGGGGTCAGGAAATCATGGCTCACGAGCCAGATGTGGCTCTATTGATGGTTGAATATGGCTCGCAGACAAATGTTCGAGTATTAAAAGAAAAAATTTTCAGACTACTTTGATCTACATATTTTAATTGCATATTTTAAAAAAAAGAGTTTAAAAAAGTCTTGACGTCTGCATGAAGCTTAACCTCACCACGTATCAACCAGACTACAAAATAATAAATCCATCTGCAAAGCCATGCAGCACCATAGGTCGAATTAATGGTAAGATTAATCATTAGCAACGGCATAACAATGCTATTACTATTAAAAAGAATTCAGAGATATAAATATTGTACTTTAGTATTGACATTGAAATTAGGGGCCGTCCATAAATGACAATAATAGTACTAGTAATAGTATTACTAACAGACATGATTATAGACTATAGGCATAGACAGGTTATATAAATAAAAGGGGAAAGATTTTGAAAAAGAAATAACTCCACTTCTGTAAAATATGAATATAGACATAGAAAGACAAAACAATTGTTTTTTGAAAAGGTCTTGACAAGCCCTTTATAATGATATGATATAATATTGAAGTCTATTGGACAACATATAAATTTTCTGTCAAAGTACCTAATACTAATTTTATTACTATACTATACTAATGTTATATTATTATGATTATGAATAATATGAATATTAATATTATATATTATATATATACTAGCGTACACCCGTCAAAAATGACGGAAGTTTTCAGCTGAAATCTAATTATTTTATAAAAAATGCACTTTTTATAGGGTGCCTTCGGCGCCGACCTTTTTCAAAGTTTGTCAAAAGCCCAACTAACTTGTCCTTGTTTGATAAATACGAAATATTAAACTTTCTGAAATGTACACAAAGTATTTTATAATAGGGGTTGCAGGGCGCCTACGGCGACCACTTTGTGTTTTAATTTTATAATTAACCATCATCAAGTCCTCTTTTTTACATTGATCCCTTTTCCAAAATTAAGTTATGAGCGAAAACAATGACTTCATATAATATTTTTTCACAGCGCATATTTAATTTGCATACCTTTTGATGCTTTGGTGCAGTAATTTAGTTTTCCCTGCTTTCTAAAATTAGTATCCTCAGGACAGACTGACTGACTTGCGTGTCAATTGCAAATTATATAGTTTTATGATCAATGACAATGAATTCAATGACTTCAAGATTTTTAGAGTTAGAGCCTTAGATTATACAGTCAACAGAGATTTAAAGGATACATTTGAATTTGGGAGAAATCAACGTTTTTTAATTTAAAAAATTTCGATCATTGTGTAAGTCTATGAACTCTATTTCATGTGTTCTCTTGTTTCATCATCTCAATTTCACCTTCTACTTCTTTTTCTAGTCTAGTCTAGGTTGCGTGAGGTCATGGTTTCTAATTTCATTAATTACCAGATAGTGGCGAATAAAACCATCATAAACATTTTTTGGTTTTAAATTACGAAACCTATAAATATATTTTTAACGAATAGCTTACCTATTAAAATGTTTTAGAAACAGTGTTCTTGTAACTTTTGATGAAATGCTGAGGACACGCACAACGCTACTAGACGCTGCCATCTTTGTTTAAGTAACTCTCTTGCAGTTGAAAATACGGAAATGTCATATGTGTGTTTCCATACACAACCGACGCATATAAACTTTAGTTGTTATTATTTATTTATTTTTTTATCAATGTCTTGAATAAAGAAAAGGAAAGAGAAACTTCTTTTAAATATTACATTACTTTAAATTTTGTGTTTAATTTTATTTCATTACTGCCAATACCTGATCCTTGCCTTCCATTTAAATCTCTTCATGGCTCTCCAACTCCAAATACATGCTCTGAATCTTGGATAATGTAGTCTTCTCTTGTCTTCAACTCTTGTCTTCAAAGTCAAACACTTTTGGGCGTGGTCGACAGGTGAGCTTTCTGCCTGTAGATTTCTTCGAGCAGACATTCTCTTAAAATGGCATCTGCTATATAATCTCCAGTGCAATCTATATTTTTGTTATATGGGACTTCAGTGTTGTCAATGCCAGAGGCGCAGCTAGAATATTTTGTGCCCGAGAACAAAACTATAAAATTGGCGCCCTTTATCACTTATTAAATTATAATGTAATGTCGTAAGCTTCATTTTGGCGCAACTATACTTCTGCGCCCAGTCAAAAACCGCCCAGCAGTTTAGAGCTACAGCGCAGCAAATTTTGATAAGGAACAAATGTGTGTGTGATAGTAGGATGTATAAATTTGCAAATAAAAATTGATAATTTGCAACCGATTTTATTTTTTAGCACATGAACCAACGAAACATGGAGGGAACATTGGACATGTGTAACCCATGTCTAGTTCCCTTGCGGCTGTGCACAGAGCCGTCTTTACACCAGTTTGGGCCCCCGGGCAAAGAAATAGTGTTGGGCCCCTCCCCCACATGAATAAAAAATAAATATACATAATATATTTAAATAAACATATTCCCATGGGGCCCCTATGCTCGTGGGCTCCCGGGCAAATGCCCAACGGGCCTATGCGTTAAGACCACCCTGGCTGTGCAGCCGCGATATCTTACAGATTAGTTTACAGCACATCAAATTTTGATAAGGATATTATAATATCTGTCCTTGTGGGGTGTAAAATTTTGTACAAAAATGGATGCTGGGCAATTCGGCTCACGATTTTGTTATTTTGCACACGGACCTGAAGGTCTGATTTTAAGCTACCAATATTTATGGAACTGTTTTGGTGTAACAAAACTGCTTTATATCGTGACTAATTATCAATTTCGACTACTGTGGCCGAGTTACAAAATGTTAGTTTCAAACGAGTTATCACCCTTGGGTTGAATTTATTGTGTGTACCGGTTC
Source organism: Ampullaceana balthica (assembly GCA_944989445.1). Taxonomy (NCBI): domain Eukaryota; kingdom Metazoa; phylum Mollusca; class Gastropoda; family Lymnaeidae; genus Ampullaceana; species Ampullaceana balthica. The sequence goes on along the minus strand of CALYLW010000172.1, from coordinate 524,027 downwards.
CCTTCACAATATCAAATGGGGTGTACTGTGTACCGGATTTCGGATGCGGTAAATCTGGAATCCAGCCATTTTTACAAATCTGGCTCCTGCAGGATTTCACTTCATTAATCTGGCCAAATCTGGCTGGCCGATAGACACATGAAATAAAAATATATATAATGGCTACTGCTAATCCGAAATCCGGTAATTTTTACAAATCTGGCTCCGACCGAATGTTATCTTATCTTATCATATCTATATAGACGCTCCAATTTATGCATAAGATAATTGCGTCCACAGACCATGATGGATGATTTGTTGGCAAGTGATGCAGCGTTCACAGGCCACGGCTATGAGGGTTCCACGCATTACCCAGCCGCCTAACTAGTGTTAGGTACCCATTCGGAGCTAGGTGACTCAAGGACGCCCTAGGCCTCGGGAACAAATCATTGCCTTCACATGGATTCGAACCCGTGACCATCGGTACGCTGCCACTCGACCACGGTGTCCCACAATTTACTTCATGTATTCGGTCAAATCCGGCTCCGGCCGGGTTTCAAAAATGTGAATACGTTACAGCCCTAATATCAACCCATTCAGTGTTATGGACGACATAAGGCGATGTATGTCTTTATATATTAGAAAAGAGTTAAAAGCAGGTCCGGATTTAGGATTCACAAGGCACTTAGCTATTTGTGATGTGGGGCCGTATTTTATAAGTTCATATAATCTATGTAGTTTAAAGTACCAAACATTATTTTCTGATTTCACGAACAGTAGGCTACTTTTTTTTCTTCTTTTTTTGTAAGCTTACTGTCGAGCCACAAAATTTCACTTAAAGTGGGCTGCATTCGGCCCGCGGGCTTCGTGTTTGAGACCAATGTTCCCTTTAAGCTGCGCGGCTGCGCAGATATCTGGCCGACGTCCCGCAGTAGTTTGGAATTACCGCGCAGCAAATTTGGTAAAATATTGCACAAAAAATGGCTGCTGTGCAGCTTTGCACACGCGCTTTTCACTTTGTCCACGGACCCACGCACCTTAGAGGGAACATTGTAATTGAGACCCTTGCTTTAAACATTCCATTATATCTATTATAAAATAGCTGATAGTTTTGCTGAAATTGCCGCATTTTCTGTCGAAATTTATCAGTAATTTCGGTATTCATAATTAGCAGTAATACAAACCCTTGACTCTAACGCTTTGGTCTTTGAAAAGACGCAAGGTGCTGTCCGTAAAGTACGTCACGCTATTTTTGACCATTTTTGACACCCCCTCCCCCCTGTCACAAACTGTCACAAATCTCGGGACCCCCCCCTACTAAAGTACGTCACACTTTCTTTCCAATTTTTTTTTAATTAACACCTAATTAAAATATTTAATTTAATACTTAAAATACACTTCACTATTAAACTGTATTAAAATATATCATTTCCACTTAAAAAGTAGGGATCTACCGGATTCAAAATATATATATTGGGGATCTACCGGCCATCCGGATTTGTAAAAATAGCCGGATTTACCGGAGGTGCAGCCGAAATCCCGTACACCCCCACTTAAAAGAACTATCAGATTATTAAAATGACTTTAATAGCTATAGTAGAATAGTTAATTGTCAACAGTTGTCACAGCTATTAAATGAAAGAATAACTCAATCTAGATCGAATTTGAAAACAAAAATTAGACTTGACAATTATATAATACACATCATTTATCTGCTACCTTTTCATTTACAATGGGTGGTGTCAAGTTTTAGATAATCTTCCGATTATGCATTCTATTGGCACAGGATAATAAGTACATGTAGATTAGTGAAACTTGACCTCAACCAGTGATTAAATAATAAAAAGGGAAAAAAAAACAATTTGACTTTTAAAAAAAGACTAGATTGACAAATTATGTGACCAACTCTAGTGCTATATTGAATCTGTTTATTATGGTCTTATGAATTATGTTTCATTCAAAAATATTCACTGGACATCATCTTACAACGGTGAAGTGAAGTGTTCATCCATAGTTACGACTGATATCAATCTTTCACGATCATCGTTTCCTGGAAGGATATTTGCAGACAGATAAACTCGTCTTCATCTAGCCACTCAACAGCCTCTGAATGTGCATTTTCTCTTCTGGCAATAACTGCCATGGTTTCTCTTTGCCTTCTAGATTCTCAAAGGACGGATGCGTTTTATCTGATTTGATTCTTGAACAGTTTGGGTGGGCACATTCCCCTGAGCCCGAGCTCTGTGTTGTCCTGCATGCTTCTTCAACATTGTTTGTGAGGCAATATATCAGTGACATACTTTGCAAAGTCGATCAAGTAAGGTGGTCTGCAAAGATAGACAATAAAGATCACATGGTTGTACTTTGAAAACTCCCGTTGATCTTGGCATAATGTCATCGAATTTGAGAGCTTTTGCTACAAACACGGAAGAAAATTTATGAGAATCTGCATCTGCTCTTTCTGAAGCTTTGAGTCCATTAATTGTTTGGTTGATTGTGATTGGAGGAGGGAAGAATCTTGAAGGTATAAAGTTGAAATATGAGCTTCGTATTTTGTCGCACCATTTTATGTCCTGATATTTCACAATTTGAGTGAAATATTGGCTGGTGCGAAGATGATTGTCAAACCATTCCTGATCCTTCGAAATCAGTCATGCTGCATCCAATTCAGATTTATGAACACATTCAGGAGATACGCATTTCATGCTATTTTGACATTAAACTAATTCTAATGTTTCACAAAATTTTTGAAAATTATTTTTAAAGCTATTTAAATTATACTTAAAAAATCTAAATAAATAAGTTTTAAAAAATTAAAACATAAATGTGTGACATCACACACAGCGGCGTAGCGTGGGTATGTGCCGCCCGGGGCACAACCCAGGTTTGCCACCCCCACCCTTAAAACATGCTAATGCTATAGAGATACGATTTGTTTTCTATAGTAATGATGAGTGAAGATGCTATTGCTATACAATTTTTAAAAAAAAGACAGAAGAACTTTCATTTCTATTTTGAAATTGAAATTTTATTATTTTTCTCTTTGATGTATAAATATTGTCAGCCACGCGATGGTCAATAACCAAAAATCTATAGATTAGTCAATCTTGGTGTATCCATCATTGATCGTTATCAATTTTTCATTAAATTAATTTTAGAGAAGCTTCTCTCACAGCTCGTATAATTTACAACTGTAATACAGTTGTAACCATTGTTCGAATTAATGATATTATATTAGACAGGGTCACTTTGAGATGAAACATCTTAAAAACTCGAATTAATCGTATCTGCTTGAATTAATTTTAAAAAATTTGCCCGTCTGGAATAGTCCTTGCTTGACAATGTCATTTAAAATACTTTGAATACTATAATTTGAAGGTAAAATTTCAAAATCCAGTAGATTAGCTATTGTACGAAAATCATATCTATTTTCCGAATTCTATAGAAGCCATAATCTCCCATAACCTAATTTTATGAAGAATACAACTTTTTTACATCATATTGCGTCATACTCGCTTTTAACGCCAATAATTTGCTACCTCGTTTGGTTTAAAAAATGATAAGGTATCCAGCATCCACATACAATTTTAGCCAAAGTAAAAACATCCTTTAAATATTCCATTAGTTTCTCTGTGAGAGCCTTTGCCAAGTATTTTTAGCACTAGAATTGCGGGCATCAATGACTTCATACAGTTCATTTACATGTTTCCAGATAATACATAAATGGAAAAGAAATGATCTCATACTGATTGCGACTAGCAAAGTTCCTGTGCGTGTGTTCAGCCTTTCTTTCTGCCTGTGTCAGTTCTTCTATAGCTTTCAAAATAACCTTAAAATGCTATATTAAATATGTTGTATCCAGAAATCTGTTCAATGTCTTGCCTGTAGCAGCAATCATATCTGTCTAATTCTAATGGGGTGTGGACATGGAAAAGAATGCATAAAAATGTGCTAGTGTACCAAAAATAGTTGGAGATATTTTTTCAGTTGAAGCCACATGTAAAAATATCAGATTCAAATGAACTGAACAAAGTACTAAGTTTACATTGTATACTTGCCATCCATAAAGAAGTATGAACACACGTTGGGCATGCGCAGTCATTTATTTTAAAACCCTCATTTACTGAAATTTATTTCAGAAATGTCGTAAGTTGATCCATTTTTTGTTTCATGAAATCTTTGAAGAATTCTACAACGTCTAATTTCTCATTTTCTTAGAAGTTAACAATTAATATGCTGGACACTCTCTCAATCTTTCTGCACTTATAGTAATCGCCAATTTTCCTCTTTACGTACGGGCAATTTATTTATAGTTATGTTGTTGGAGTGTCAATGGTCGTAGATGGAATTTAAGGGATACGGGCATGATACAGCAATTTTCGCTTCTACGTAATGAGTGGCTGACAAACTGAATCAGTTACAAGTACCAGCACATCAGTGTCATTTGTTATGCTATTTTAGCCCCTTTTTTTGCAGTGCAGTAGCATTGGTATCAATATCATAAGACTTTAGTAGATTCATTGTGGAGTTTGAAGATTTGGCATTAGAAACGTTCACATATTTTAGTAGAGTTCTTTCTTTTATTTAATTTCTTCCCCTGGATTTTCTTTTAATTCATAGAAGATAATTAACAACAAATAGGCGCAAAGTGCCACCCCTAGCAAAGTGCCACCCCTAGCAAAGTGCCACCCCTAGCAAAGTGCCACCCCTAGCAAAGTGCCACCCCTAGCAAAGTTCCACCACTAGCAAAGTGCCACCCCTAGCAAAGTGCCACTCCTAGCAAAGTGCCACCCCTAGCAAAGTGCCACCCCTAGCAAAGTGCCGCCCCCGGCAAAGTGCCGCCCATAGCATTAGTTAGGCTTTTGTTTGAAACTGATGGGTATAGTAATTTTCGCTTCTACAACAGGAATTGCTGTCAAATTTGAAGAATCAATTAAGTTACATGTACTAACAGATCAGTTTCACACTACATAAGCCTCTCGTATTTTCAGTTCAGTAGCATAAGTATTAGAATAGTTTATATTCTACATGGATTTTGAAGTTATGGCAGTAGAAACGTTTACATATTTTAGGATATGTTTATTTCCTGTATCAATTTCTATTTTGGTATTTATTTTAGTTTGATAAAAATTATAAATTTTAAAAAAAAACGCCGTTCCTAGAAGCTAATAAAACAACCAAGAATTTGCCGCCCCTAACAAAGTGCCCCCCTCTCGCTACGCCACTGATCACACATGGCCTGACCCCCTCTCCCTGTCACAAAGTGTCACACTTTCTTACACCCCCCCCTCGGAGCGTGACGTACTTTATGGACGGCCGCCCCCAATAAAAAATTTGGAGAAGGGCAACCGGTATGTGACGTCCATGACGTGTCGTATTGAGACAAATAATGCTGCAGTATATTTTATATATAGCTATTGCTCACTCGTAAACATTTTTTGAGGGTCCCAAGAAAGTGGGGGCCCTAAGCTATAGCTTATATATGTTATACGTAACTCCTGCACTGGTTAAAAGGGAATTGACAGATTTTGACTTGCCTCGCAGTGGGTTGCGGGCATAGGCTTAAGTCATAGCTCACTATTTTAAGTCCTCGGTTATCAATATTTATCTTATCTATACAGACGCTCCTTCTATGCAGAAGATAGTTGCGTCCACAGACCATGACAGATGATCTGTTGGCAAGTGATGCAGCGTTCACAGGCCACGGCTTTGTGGGTTCCACGCATTACCCAGCCGCCACTCGACCACCGCGTCCCATTTAAGAACCAAAGGCGTATCAGGGCAAATTACGTCACTATAATATAGCAAGTTGAACTTTCGGTTGACTATAAATCGAGTTATATATGCTATAAAATATTCATCATTGAAACACGGACTATTGTTGCCACCAAGCAGAACTTCTCCCTGTTGTTACAACTAAGAGCAACAGTTTGGCCATGTTCTTGACATGATCAAGTCAGCCCCAGTCAAGCAGCAACAATATAGGGTAAACCTAGTAAAACTTCAAATAATCTGCTCTGAAATAATAAAATAGTTGCTGAAATACTTGAGTCTCTAGCAACTAGCCTGCATGTTATACTGACTAATGTGCTGTATTGATTTTAGGCAAGTGAATTGGGTTACTTGGAGAATTTTTTATAACTCTCTTGCTACAGTTAGAGTAGATGTTATTGTTATAGATTGAATCGGTGATGCCAAATAACATGAACCTATTTATTTAATGACACACAAGTTGCCTTGCGTACATACCTAATGACAGTTAAAATTTTCAAGTAGTGGAACACAAAAATAATTGTTTAAGAAAAATGTGCAGGTTAATTTTGAAGTAGGACTTTCATTTCATCAGTTCCAACTTTTAATTTTTCACTGATGGTTAATCACAGGAATTGGTATCCTTATCTTGCGTTGGACAATGTATTAATGTATAGTTATATTTTATATAGCTGGAACTGCAATCAGTCTTTTAGATAAATATATATGTTGATAAAACAGGGTGTGTATAGGCGTCACAAAGTGAGATCTCGGTATTCACCGCCCTGTCAGGTCTATACAAACCCTGTTCTAATACATTATATATTTAATTATTGGGAGTTGTCAGCACACCAAAACTAGTTAGCAATAGGCAACAATTGACTTATTGCCATGTAACCTAGTTAGCAATAGGCACCAATTGACTTATTGCCATGTAACCTAGTTAGCAATAGGCACCAATTGACTTATTGCCATGTAACCTAGTTAGCAATAGGCACCAATTGACTTATTGCCATGTAACCTAGTTAGCAATAGGCACCAATTGACTTATTGCCATGTAACCTAGTTAGCAATAGGCACCAATTGACTTATTGCCATGTAACCTAGTTAGCAATAGGCACCAATTGACTTATTGCCATGTAACCTAGTTAGCAATAGGCAACAATTGACTTATTGCCATGTAACCTAGTTAGCAATAGGCAACAAATGACTTATTGCCATGTAACCTAGTTAGCAATAGGCACCAATTGACTTATTGCCATGTAACGTAGATCAGCTGATGTTAGGTCACATTAACCCCATGCCCAAGTTGAGCAAAACCTGTGCTAGGGCCTGCATTTCACTTTGCTGAACATATGGCGACATATAATAATTATATGGCAAGATTTGACACTAATCTTTTACAGCTAAATGGACATCTATGCCCCCCACCCAGTCAATTCCATACCTTAGCCCCACTCAGTGCACATCACAATAGGGATAGTAAGATCTCAGTAGCCCCACTCAGTGCACATCACAATAGGGATAGTAAGATCTCAGTAGCCCCACTCAGTGCACATCACAATAGGGATAGTAAGATCTCAGTAGCCCCACTCAGTGCACATCACAATAGGGATAGTAAGATCTCAGTAGCCCCACTCAGTGCACATCACAATAGGGATAGTAAGATCTCAGTAGCCCCACTCAGTGCACATCACAATAGGGATAGTAAGATCTCAGTACCCCCACTCAGTGCACATCACAATAGGGATAGTAAGATCTCAGTAAGCCATATTCACACCAATGGACACATAAAATGAAAGGCAACAAATATAATTTTAAAAAACAAACAATACTTTGTATGTTAATGAAATGATAACTCAAATTGTGTGTAACACAATGATGACATAAATAAATATCATTGTAACAGCATCAACTTTCATGACATGACAGTGAAACATGAGAAAATAATTTATTATTTACATGGCATGAAATGAAAACAATCACTTCAGTTTTTTATACGATCAAGAAAGGTTTTGAATGGACATTTACAGAAGTCTTATATCTGCTAATACATCAATTGTTCACTCAACTTTTAGCATTCATTTTATACCTGCTAACACATCAACTAGTTCACTCAACACAGTAACTAGTTCACTCAACACAGTAACTAGTTCACTCAATACATCAACTAGTTCACTCAACACAGTAACTAGTTCACTCAACACAGTAACTAGTTCACTCAATACATCAACTAGTTCACTCAATACATCAACTAGTTCACTCAACACAGTAACTAGTTCACTCAACACAGTAACTAGTTCACTCAACACAGTAACTAGTTAACTCAATACATCAACTAGTTCACTCAACACAGTAACTAGTTAACTCAATACATCAACTAGTTCACTCAACACAGTAACTAGTTAACTCAATACATCAACTAGTTCACTCAATACATCAACTAGTTCACTCAACACAGTAACTAGTTCACTCAACACAGTAACTAGTTCACTCAACACAGTAACCAGTTCACTCAACACAGTAACCAGTTCACTCAACACAGTAACCAGTTCACTCAACACAGTAACTAGTTCACTCAACACAGTAACTAGTTCACTCAACACAGTAACTAGTTCACTCAATACATCAACTAGTTCACTCAACACAGTAACTAGTTAAATCAATACATCAACTAGTTCACTCAACACAGTAACTAGTTAACTCAATACATCAACTAGTTCACTCAACACAGTCACCAGTTCACTCAACACAGTCACCAGTTCACTCAACACAGTAACCAGTTCACTCAACACAGTAACCAGTTCACTCAACACAGTCACCAGTTCACTCAACACAGTAACTAGTTCACTCAACAAAATAACTAGTTAACTCAATACATCAACTAGTTCACTCAACACAGTAACTAGTTAACTCAATACATCAACTAGTTCACTCAACTTTCAGCATTCATGTGTTATTGTGTTGCCTTGTGCCCACAGTAGAATTAAAGCCCAGGAAATGATCAATACTCATAATGGTAGGTTTTGTTAAAAGGTCAAAGTTTAAATACAATCAATCAAACTTTGCTATACTTTCTGTTATTACTTAAAGCCAAAAAAAAATGTCTTAAAAACACATTTTTTTTTCTTCTTTAATTTTAAAACTCAATCAGCAAATGAAGTTCAAGCCATACTTTGGCCAACATTTTTCTTGTAAAAAAAATTATAGATTTTTAAAAATAGAACTATGACATTCTACTGTTTAGTTCAGGTTTGTACCAACTGAGAATGATTTATTACAATAAATTAAAATCAGCCACAAATTTTGATTAAGTTTTCAAATACTCGACGTGACTGTTCACATCTCTGATGATTTTATTTACATATTTACACAGGTTCACCACCAAACAAATGCGCAACAAGAAATAAAGGAATCAAACAACATTCACATATTATTGCATCATATCTTAATGTACATCATTAAAAGAAATGATAATCGTTCTATTCAGTATTTGAGAACCACTCAATAATCACAGTCGAAGGGTTTAAACATGTTTAGGATCTACAGTTCATTCATTCACATTACTTGCTCAAGTATTCTTGCATTTAAACTTTACTTCCATACACATATCCTTAGTAGCTTTGCCAACCATTATATTCATTTTAAAACTTTGAAACTTACACAAATTTACATTTTGACATTATGTACATCCAATGCCATCATCCACAACCTATCCATCCAATGCCATCATCCACAACCTATCCATCCAATGCCATCATCCACAACCTATCCATCCAATGCCATCATCCACAACCTATCCATCCAATGCCATTATCCACAACCTATCCATCCAATGCCATAACAGAAAGTATAAAGACTTATTTCCACAGCATGTTCCTAGCAGCTAGTCCTCAATTGTTAGGCTATTATTTACATTAGAAATAAGTCACTGTCACTCACTGGATAGCGAAGTCAATACTGCGCTTGCCTCACAAGCTGAGGGGCATGGGATCTAACCCACGTTAAAGCCACAATTAAAAATGTTGATGAATGACTATTGCTATAAAGTCCTCCGCTGACCTGGGGAGGAGATGGACGCAAACAGGTCTACCAAGCCCCGAGAAAGTTCTAATGGAAAGATTAGAACCCCCTATGACCATAAACAACAAAAAAAACACACTGCTCAGTAGTAGTGCCATGAAATGCTATCCTAACCTTTATGTATTCACTATAATTACAATTTTTTTTTAATCTCATGTTTCTTTTAAATTTATCATGCTACATGTAATACAAAACTAAATATAATCAATTTTGAAAAACCATTCCAAGGTTTAGATTCAATGTCACTAACTTTATTCACAAAAGTAAGTGTAATATATTGAGCTTCGGCTAAATCTACTTCAGTAAGTAAAATAAGGCACTTGCGGTGCCTGATACATTTTCATGAATGGACTTAGTTTGCTGTGGCACATGCAATGGGACATTACACTCACCTGTACTCCCACTGTTTACACTCACCTGCACTCCACTGTAACAACATTGAATATTTCAACATTTTTCATGTGTCTTGTATAAAACTTAAAGCTTATCTTGGACATTTAGACTTGATTCATTCATTCAGTCAGATCATTCTCAAACTTATCTTGGACATTTAGACTTGATTCTTTCAGTCACTCAATTCTCAAAACAGACTTTGCCCTGAGCAAGCACATGAGAAAATGTGCTGATAATTTACTTTAAAATGGGGACAGAAATTCAAGAGTTGATTTCAAAAATAATTTGGAACTGAAGTTTCAATCAATATTGCTTACTTGAACTTGAATATTCTGTCATAAATGCAGATTTAACTCAATATTTTAGTCAGCTATTTACATTTAAGTGAATGAATAATTACAGAAGCTAAAAAAATATGCTGTTAAAAAAATCTTTTGATTTTTCTACATTTGGAGCAAAACAAATAATTTCCCAGTGACTAACTTATTTAAGAAATGATAAAGTTATGGCCAATACTGCCCACCACTTAGTTCCTCGTCATTGGTGTCAACTATCATCAAGCCATATTAATATAAAAATGCATTCTGAATGTATACCAGAAATTCCTGTTCTTATTTGTGCACGTAAGTTGTAAGAACATTCACAAAGACTTATTCACAGCTTGGAGGAGGGTTTTCTACAACTCCCTTTCCCCAAGCTATTTTTGTATTGGAATAATCTCATCAAAAAGTGAATACCATCTCTATGTGGATTCAAAACATTTTAAATTTAGTTATTTTTGTGGTTTCAAATTAGGTTTTGTCAATATTGACTGTAAATGAATCATACAAAATGTCATGGTTTTATTAAAGCATTAAGAGTGAAGGCACATTCTGCCATGGAATATGGGATGCAATTGTTTGAAACAAATATTTCATGGATTAAAATATTTTTTCGTCACATCTAGGCCATCTTAAACTTTCTAAGAGCCAAATAATCCTACAAATAAAAGAACTTTTAAATGAACTTAGTTTACAATACCATATTGTAGTCTAACAATAGAAAAATTAAGGAAATTTTTTTCCCCTCTAATTTCTAATAACTCAACCTGAAATTCTTTGAATGTCTCCCAAATTGTAAAAATTGACACTTGATTGCAGAAACTTGTATCTAGATGTCTGTGTGACTTCAACTACAAATGAAAAGTTCCATGAGTTTTTGACTGCACACATGCCTGGGATCTCGTATCCACACAGCAGGAATAGGCTGGAGCTAATCAAGCTCAGAAATATATGTAGTGGACGAATTATGTTTTTTTTTCAGTAGTACAATCCTGTTGGAAACATGTTGAGTTCAAGAAATGAATAGCTCTGAACTTCTCAATGGCCATAGTTGATGTGGTTGGGATGATAATAGTGTGGATTAGGGCGAGTCCTGGACACTCAATAGCCATAGTTCATGTGGTTGGGATGATAATAGTGTGGATTAGGGTGAGTCCTGGACACTGAAGAAAACTCAGAGCCTGTCATATCAACTGAGGGAGTTGGTGTTTTGGGGGGAAGTTTCTCCCTGGATGTCAACAATGGATTGACAGTCTGGGGCTGCTGCTGACAGTTGCTGTAGTAAAATGCATCTCTTTCATGGTGAGGCACGGGAGGACGCACCCCTTTAGTGTTGCTTTCTGAACGCCTGCACCGGTTGTTGCGTTGCATAAAAAAAACTGCCAGAAGTATCAATACAAGGACAACACATGAAGGCAGTCCTATGAGCAGAGGCAAGTTGGTGTCTGAGTCATTGTTTGTATCATTGGAGGAATTGTTGGTTGTATGCTGAGACACAGAGGGGTCCTCAGGGTCCCAGTCTCCATCTTGGGAATGACCCCCTGAACCTGAAGTAAGAACATTGAAAATGTTGTAACACCATCAACTTCAAATACTCTACTATACTTTAAATAGAGGTTAATACTGAAAATTAAATCAATATCTTTGTTTGGTCTGAGCAATGTTCTATTACTTACCAGTTCGGATAGTCAGATGTGCTTTTCTTGTGTTGAAGCCTTTTCTATTAGTGGCAAAGCAGACGAATATGCCTGCATCTTTTGGTTGAACTTTGGGAATGACCAGTTTATTTAGGTAAGATCCATCTGACTTCTGCATAAGGTCTCCAGCATTTTTGAGCACCATAAACTTCTCATTCCCATATTCAATTAGGCCTGAGTTGGACTGAGCTTCATCAGGCCTGTCTATTCGCTTCAGCCACTGGCAGAGATAAATATGGAAAAATTATTTAAAATAAAAATTTATTTTAAAAAAACAAAACAAGTAAGTGAAACACTATAAAATTTGATATTTACTTAAAAGTTTACAGTAGCATAATAATTCAAGTTCATATATTATACAGCAACAGGAAGACAAAACTGGGTTTCAAAGTCTTTAATGACAATATATACAGTATAACAATCAGAAAAATATTGTTTGAAAATAATGAGTGTAGAATTTGATTAAAGTTATAATCTCATAACGTTAACTAAATGTAAAACAGTTTTTAACAAAGTTTTAAAATAACAGTTTTGATTTTTTTTAAACATGAATATTCAATGTTACTTTCGAAAGAGGCATTAGTTGAGAAAGTATATGGGTTAAAGAATATAGTGAGACGGCCTGTTGCAAGAACTTACTTTAACTTCAGGTAAAACTCCACTCTCAATGAAGCATTGGAAGGATACAGTAGCACCAACATCTACCGTCTGATTGAGTGGATGGGGAGCAATGAGCCTTGGCTTCTCACTGATCTCATCTGTAACAAGTACATTACATCTGTTACCAGTCAAATCAAACGTTTCATCAGCTATTTCAATGCTAAACACATAAATAAAGCCTGTGACACTAGTGATGAGTTTGTACAAGTATTTTGGCTTGTAAAGAATACAAAGCCCAAGTATTATCCCCATTAAAATAATTATCTTACCAATGACTTCTACATTGTAGGTAAAGTTGACTTGACCCAGTCTATTTTTGGCAACACATGTGTAAGCTCCACTCTCAGCAATAGTCACATCTGATATCTTCAAGACTGGCTGGTAGTGCTTCTGTGGAAAGGGCCGGGCATTCTTTAACCAAATAATCTCTGGTTTAGGGTTTCCGTCTGCCTTGCATGACAGCTTTATTCTTGACCTGACCGGCTTCTCCAAGTTCATGGACTTCTTCATCTGTTCCAATTCCTCAAAATATGGAATGGCTGAAAGTATGACCAAATAAGAAAGTGGATAAATGTTTGCATTGAAAGACTCTTTACACAAAGTAATAACTGCAGACTGAACACCATTTTAAAAAAAATCATGAATTACAATCATGAATGTAGTAAAACTAAAACACAATTATCTTTTACTTAACCGACTTAACCTCATTAAATCTGCCATAAATGTACTAGTTTTTGAAATATACTTAAATACTTACAACCATCTTTGTTAAGATCTTCATCGGCTGTGACTTTAAATTCTTTGTCACCTTCATAAAACACACCTTTAGCTTCATCTGGGGATTTAAAAAAATATCTTTAAGTACAACTAATTACTTTCTCTACCAAATACATAGTGAACAACAATTAACTTTAATGTTGAGACCAGGACAAATGGGAAAGGGTTAGTAAGAAATAAATGGTGTTTTAAAATAAATTTGCATTAAATAACAAACAAATTGTGTTTAAGAATCAATATATTATTATTTGGTCAGTTCAAGAAACTGTAGGTTTAGCCCAATAAAATATTTCTTGATAAATAGTGCAGCTGGATTTATTTGTTATTCCAATAAACAGAACAACTGACTGGTTTTCAAGATTAGTCTGAAGTTGGGCCAGTCTTCTATCATTTCAATAACAAAGCTTTCCCCCAATGAAAACAAGCCTTGATGGAGTACCACAAAGGCTGGCTTCTGTTATTGTGGGCACCAGTGCTATGCAGCTTAGCTTCTCCCCTGCAACCCCTTTAAACCGGGTCATATCCACTACAGAGTGCATGCAAGCATGACCAAAGTAGAGTTTAAATAGAGAAAAAAACTCTCCAATCTGATTCCTTAAGTCAAAAAATGAAGTACATTATATAAAAATTGTTTTCGAAGAGAATAACTGCACCTTAAAGTACAAATTTAAACTGCACCTTAAAGTACAAATTTAAATCAGAACAAAAATATTTCAGCAATTATATATTAAGGTTATAGTGTACTCAAATGTGTCAAAAATTCAAGTTGAGAAATCTTATGTCAATGTGCAGTCATGGTCACCCTTGCTTCAAGGTATCACATGTGCTAAGCCCTACCAACTTTGATTTACATAATGGATTATCTTAAGCCAATTAGTCTGATAATGCCTGACACAGCTGTTCACCTCACAGAAGGTCAGGTAAAACCAATTGGATGAAATCTACATACATGGTTGGTCACTCCTATAACTAGGGCTTGGTGCTCAGTCATCCACATCTAACATAATCAGGAAAAGAGGTTGGTGTGAGGGGGGGGGGTAAAAAAATTAGAAAGAGGGAGAGATTTAAACAACACAACAAAAATCCTGGGAGGTGGTGGTGAAGTCAAGCAGTAATATCAAGGTTTAAACTATACTAGATACGACCCGCGGCGTATGATACGCCGCAGACCTGCTCATCATAGATAGTGCAAAGAACGGGGGAGGGTGAGAGAACGGACACAAACAGAAGCATGAAGTAATGGGAAAAAAAGCGAGTAATGTGGAGACATGCGCACTGCCCACTACGCTTGCCAACAGTGATCGGTCGACCCAAGCGAGGGTCATTCGTCATGCTCATTTGCACATACTCGCTTTGGTGAAATATATATATATATATATAGATAAGTGAAATCACCTAAGACAATGAAGGTGTAGTTGACACTCAGACTGCCAAAGCCATTTGTAGCTATACAAGTGTAAAGCCCAGCATCGCCCTTTTCAATATCTTTGATACGCAAATCTCCTTCTTGGGATACCTGCAGCAATTTCAAGGTGAGAAACATTTAGACATCAGATATAATTAATGGAGCAACACTCCATTACATTCTAAAATGCTATATCATTCAAAATTTACATTTCTACCACCTCAAGATTTCTAATGACGTTAAAATTCCATTTTGTTTTGAATCTATTTTTAAAGTTCATTATATTATGTCTATTTGTAGAGAAGCGTCTACATACAATACATCAGTTGATAAAAATGTAAGTTTCACACTTAAGTAGTGAATATAAAGAAAAATGAAATACATATTTTGGTGTACTGATGCAAAGACAAGCAAACTGAAATATCTCATCTCAATTTTTTAAATACTCTCGATTCAGAAATAATAACTTTTCACGTGCAGAAATTATACAATTTTACGCACATTTGACCAAAAAAATATAGATTTTGTGAAACATGTGAAATATAACATTTAAAAAGTTATCAACACTTCACAAAGGTATTCATTAAAACATCAGATTATTTTACCAGCTTAATACACAAGAAAATATTAGTCAACAATTAAAAATTTGTTAATTCTCATTCTGTAGTATAAGAGCCAACAATAAGATTTCTTACCTTAAATCTATCCCAGCCAGGGTGTATGGACTGACCATCCTTTTTCCACTGTGTCAGTTCTGGCATGTCTGTCTTAGCCTCACATGATAGCTTGTGGTTGCTTTTACCCAACTTGACAACCACCCTTTGCATTGCTTTGCCAGACAAAGTTGGTGGACCTTGAAGAAATTTTAAAAAATTCTTGAAAATAGCTCTCTCTCTCTCTAAACTTTACAAAATGTTTAAAAAATGTTGTAGGATGATGTAAGATCTGACCTTGCTCAAAATCTGCTCCCTAGAAATATATATATTACTATTATACTTTGATCTTGAGACAAGGGATTTACAGTTTAAATAAATAAAACCAACATTGAAAGTCTATTTTAACAGCACCTGCTGAGCCACACAACACAATCAACAAAACAAGTGATACTTCTCAAAGGAATTCAAAACTGTGTGACTCAGGATAAGTTCATTCATTTTTTTAAGTGGAGAGAAGGGGAAGGGTGGTGGGTGACAACATTTCTAAATAGCAATCCCTCCCCCCTGGCCCCCATTCCCAATACTGAGGCTCCTGTTGTCCCTGGCCTTGTGTGTGTATGTGGACTTGCTTTCTGCCTCACTGGAAACCCATCACTGCCATAATGACAAGCTTTGGGGGTGCTCTATTCAGACCTTTGTACTGGGGTCCCTGGCAGATAATATTTCAGAGCTAGCATAGAATTTTGAGAAACCAAGTAGGAGAAAGCCCTTTTATGCTGGGGAATGAAGGCTCATTGTGTCAATAGCAAGTTTGGAAAAGGGCCTTTAAGAACTAACAAGCATTTTATGAACTAGGGACTTGTGAATCTGATCAAACTCAGCAGGCTTGTAAATTATAGTTTAACAAAGATTATTTTTTTATATTTCTGATGATTGATTATGGCATTGCTATCACAAATATTTTTATACTTTGTGGAAATAAGCTTCATGCATCAACTGATATAAAGGTCTTTTACAATTCATAATAATCATAAATAGGTCAAGTGTGCTTTGGTGGAAGGTGGACAATGAAATGAGAGCACTAACATAGAATCTAAATTAAAAAGCTAAAGGTAGATATGAATCAATACCTTGGGCCCTCGCATAGCAAAAAAAAATCTTTACAATCAATATTTTCATTGAATTTTACCTTTTAAGGATGAGGAAAAGATGAATTCCAATTAAGTGATTTATTTTACACTAATTCAAATAAATATAAAATCAACTCTATTATACAGATCGATTTCAATGAACAGTGAATGAATTAAAATGTTTTCACAATTTTGTTCAATTGTTATTTTAAACAGGTAGATCCAGTACTGTTATGTCAACCCAATATTATTCTTCTGGCCCCTTAAATAGACCACTTTGCTAATCTGCTTATTATTTTATACATATTTTACACTGAAACTAACTGCAATATAGAGTAGATGTTAAAAAAATATAATTTAAAACAAATTACTTTTTAAAACTTAAAACCATAAAGAAATACTTACTATTGGCCAAACAAAAAGCAACTAGTTGGACAAACAGCAGCCCTTGCAATGTTGTCACACTGCCCATAGCGAAACTGACTGTAATAAAAAAAATAATAATAAGACTGTTACCAACCACATCATTAAGACTTGTAAACTGACAACTTCATCTCAAGTGCTAGAAATACCCAGTACTTAAAAATCCACAAGAGGTATAATTCAGATGGTAGTGACTAAATAAGGATGAAACTTCTTGAAGAGTCAATAAAACTAATTAGTCTGAGTATTCAAATAAACTAATTGTTAAAATAATAAGCTTGGAATGTGCTCACTCTTACAAATTATACTAGCAGTAGCAGTTTGTAGCCTCATTTGAAGTTGGATTATTCACCAATTCATTTAAATTATTGATTTCATGAAAAAATATCTTTTCCCATAATGATAATGTAGAATTAGAATTGAGTTCTGATTTGCGTGGCTGGCTTGCATGATTATACAACAAACACATGTTATCTTGATCACATTATTCAGATAGGCTATCAGTAGGCCAATAACAGACTGCTTTAACAGCATGGAGTTGCACTGTGAATTGTAACAGTTAGTTTTGAAAGATAGTGTGGTTAGTCTTTAGAATATTTGCTTAGACTTTCAAAAGAGGGATACACAGTAAACTTAAAGTTTAAGCAACTTCCTAACTGCATAAAATTTAAAGTATATCTTAAATGTTAGTTATGGTTAAGTCTTTTTGTTAACTCAGTTTTAAATGAACAATAACAAAAAGACACTTCCAGAAAAAAGAAAAGAAAAAAAGCTTGCCCTGGTAATAGTTAAGTAATAGACAACATGTTATGAATGAATCAATCCACACTACACTAGCCTTGGTGGCATACTTTGTCATTAGTTCGCACCTAACTATGAAAGCTAAGTCAAGTAGGCAGTAACAGACAATACATGTAATTTGAAAGGAGCAGTGTGAAAATTATGTCAAACAGCATTTGAGTCTAATTTGCAGGGTTTTGTTGGCAAATTTTCATTTTGAAACTTAACCTATGTACAAGCCACAACATAAATGAATAATTCAAATTTGATAGAAAAGATGTTGAGTTACTTTAATATAACAGAATAACTCAGTCATAATTTCATAGCTTCATTCAACTGTTATGGAATAAATATAGCCTAGAGAGAAAGCTCATTCAAATTTTTGGTACACTAAGTAGGCCCTACTTAGACTTAGAAGGAAAAAAAAGTCATTGATCTCAATCTTATGATTAAATTAAATATTATATGCTTTGTCATTGTCTTTTAAAACATTATATGCCTTAATTGAAATTGCTAATTGAACATAATAATAATTAAGTCTAATAAAGTATAAAGCCAAGGGGAAAGGCAAAGGCTATTTTTATGATTTACCCTTATTTATTTTAAGTTTGCTTTAGTTTAGTCTTTAACTTTAGTATAAATATAGGCTTAAACTTAAATAGAGTTATTATTTTTATAGTAAAGTCATGGACCGTGGTACTAATCAGTAATTAGTCCATAATTGAAATGGAAAAAAAAAGAAAATGAATGGCCTAATAATTCTTCCTGATACTAGTAGCCTACTAGTGTTCAATAAAACTATTATTGGTATTTTCATATAAATAATATTTATTAGAAGCTAAATTATTATTATAAATTATAATTATAGCCTACTGCAAACACACAGTGCAGATTTTTGTTTGTCATTATTAGGCCTTTATTAAATAGCTTAAAATATAAATGAAAATGGCTTGGTTAATTTGTGCAGTTTAGAAAAACGGGATATTCAAACAAATGTAAACTTATCCAAACCAAAACTAATGACAAAACTACGAATAAGAACATTCACAAAATAATTCACATGGCAGTAATAAAGCGGTAAAAAAAAATCGCGAGAAACTCTGGAACTGGGCCTAATGCCTAATAACAAGTTGTAGTTGCCTACGTTAATGTTACTGGAAATACTAGGACTAGGGGGTTTCTTGCTACTTCACATGAACTGTTTGAACACTAGAAATCTAACCTGCGGTTGTCCGAGGTTGAAAAGGTTACGATGCATGGCTTCCAGTCAGGTCCAAAACAGAATCAAACAACTAAGTAATCCATTTTAATAGACCCACACATAAAAACACAATCACATAGCAATAAAATAACGCTCATTTCTGCCACACCACTACACTGCTGAATACGCCCGATAGCTAAGCTCTCTTCGCTGAAGTCTGCATCGCACCGCTAGCAAAGTTCCCTCTCTCTCCATCCCGTTGATTTACGTTGTTGTCAACTCCAGCCAATGACGACCGTGTATATTTGTCACGTGACTTGGCCAGCTATTTTAGTTATCGTGCGAATGTTATTTTTGTCGTCCCGCGTGTCTCTAAACAAGTAATTTATCGTTCTTACTTGATAAGGGTGATAATGGTTTTGTCTGTCTACTTCATTTTGTTTTGTTTTGTTGAAGTGAAGACCAAAATTTTTAAAAATCGTAAAATACAACGTTTTTGACTATAAATCCTTTATATACGAGACATAACTAAAAGAATGTTCCTTATAATATGCAGCGCAAGACAATAAAAAATCCAAAATTTTTGTTATGTCTCGTAAAACATGTTAAATATTATGCGCATCGATCGGGAATATATTTTGAAAAAGTATCGTCAATATAATACTAATACGCACCGCACAGCGCGACAGGAAAGATTGTTCAATATAATACGCACCGCGACACTCGGCACAAAAATTAACATGCTACATATAGATAAATAGAGATAATCTAAAAATTCATTAATTTTATTACAATAAATTCGATCGATCTGAAATTTTGATACATCATTTTATCATCGGCACGAGTCTGCCTGCAAAATTTCAGTTCACTAGCTTACGAGGAAATGGGTTAAAAATTGATCCCAAGTTTTGTCGGCATGCAAGCAACCAAGGCATCAAGCAAGCAGACACCACGAGTTAATATAAAGGATTTAAAAATCGAATCGTTTTAAATATAAGTCAATCCTCAATAACAGATCAGACGTAAAAATGAGGGTGTTTGTGTGGTGTTGTTGCTTTTAAAAAAAAAGAAATTATCTGCTAAAGTTTTTTTGTTTTTTTTAAATTGAATTTCACGACTGTGTTAATCTCAAAAGCATGTGACATGTGAACATATGTTACAATTAAATAATCAAAGAACTACAGGGGCCAACAAGTAAATAGTGGAATGGGTTGACCGAGGAAACCAGGAAAAACAACACTATTAAATATCAACATTTAAAACTCTAATAAAAATACAAGACTAGACATAAACCATGGATAAGTGTAGGACGCAATAATCTTCCATAATAGTCTATATAGAAGGCGCGTCTGTAAGAGATAAGAGTTACTACCCGTGATTTCATTCGGACGATAACGCTCTATTTACGTCAATTGGACAATAAAATAATGCTCTATGTACGTAAATATGTGAAATGAAAAAGTTTATTCTGTAGAGTAGCTACGTAAATGCCCTTAACTGTGTCGTTTAGGCTAAACGAAGTTAAGGTAAATGCCCTTAACTGTGTCGTTTAGGCTAAACGAAGTTAAGGTAAATGCCCTTAACTGTGTCGTTTAGGCTAAACGAAGTTAAGGTAAATGCCCTTAACTGTGTCGTTTAGGCTAACGAAGCTAAGGTAAATGCCCTTAACTGTGTCGTTTAGGCTAAACGAAGTTAAGGTAAATGCCCTTAACTGTGTCGTTTAGGCTAAACGAAGTTACGGTAAATGCCCTTAACTGTGTCGTTTAGGCTAAACGAAGTTAAGGTAAATGCCCTTAACTGTGTCGTTTAGGCTAAACGGAGTTAAGGTAAATGCCCTTAACTGTGTTTATGTTATATCCCAGATTTTACTTTTGTGTTTCTGATCTAAAAACTGGAGTCGGCGAGTTGAAGGCTAAGAAAGACCGGAGTTCCCACAAGCTATCAACTAACCTGCAAACAGTCTGATAGCATGGTGGTTTGGGTTAAATTGGGGTCACGTATCAAGAATGTGAAGGATGTATCTCGGCCTAGCCACAAGCCACCAACAGTTCGATCAAACCGCCACTCAGGATAAACAGAGTGCATCCCGCGGTCAATCAAGCCAGCCATGGATTTTAGCCACAGGCCAATCTAAGTTGTTGGGAATCAAGGCCCAATAGTCCTGACATTGTACCATCATGGAAGCACATCTGATGGGCTCTGTGGTCCCGATATTCTACCATCGTTGGAAGCATATCTGATGGGCCCTGTGGTCCCGATATTCTACCATCATGGAAGCACATCTGATGGGCCCAATGATCCCGACATTCTACCATCATGGAAGCACATCTGATGGGCTCTGTGGTCCCTATAGTCTACCATCATGGAAGCATATCTGATGGGCCCTGTGGTCCCTATAGTCTACCATCATGGAAGCATATCTGATGGGCCCTGTGGTCCCTATAGTCTACCATCATGGAAGCATATCTGATGGGTCCTGTGGTCCCGACATTCTACCATCATTCAACAGGAACCTAATAGAACTCTCGCAGTCGTTGAAGGATTATGGGTCATTATAATTAGAGACATTGATATGTGGTTGAACACATTCGGCGGTGAAATAATACATTCTTAAGTAGTTCAGTAACAAATCGAGGTCTTACTTTCATATGTTGTCTTAAAACATAGTAATTAACTGAACAAAGGGAAAGTACATGGTATAACATCAATACTAAACTATATGGGCAACACTAGTTTAATCATGGATTATATTATTATACTACCGTATCACCCGTCAAAAATGACGAAAGTTTTCAGCTGAAATCTATTTATTTTATAAAAAATGCACTTTTTTTAGGGCGCCTACGGCGCTGGCCTTTTTCAAAAGCCCAACTAACTTGTCCTTGTTTGATAAATACGAAATATTGAACTTTCTGAAATGTACACAAAGTATTTTATAATAGGGGTTGTAGGGCGCCGTAAATCCTCTTTTTTTAACATTGATCCCTTTTCCAAAATTAAAATACATGTATGAGCGAAAACAATGACGTCATATAATATTTTTTTACAGCGCATCTTTAATTTGCACACCTTTTGATGCATTGGTGCAGTAATTTGGTTTTCCCTGCTTCCTAAAATTAGTAGCGTCACGGACAGACATTGCAAATTATATTGTTTAATAATAGGACTAATGAGCAGCACACAGTATGTCTTATAGAACTAGATCAACGCACTTGTTTTATATCACGTGTTATAGAACTAGATCAACACACGTGTTTTACAGCAGTGCTTCTCAAACTTTTTAGTTTGACGGACCGGCGGGAACTTTTCCATTGCTCCGGGGACCGGTGCACATTTTTCCTTGTACTGACGTGGTAGCGAAATGTAATTTGTTTCATTTTATGTGTTTATTGCTATTCTATGGAGTTAGTATTAATGGATGAAAATGGAGGATTATAATTAGATTTTTATGTCCTTTCTTGATAACTTCTGCGGACCGGCTACGGATGACCCACGGACCGGCACTGGTCCGCGGACCACCACTATGTATGAGAAGCATGTGTTATAGAACTAGATCAAAACACTTGTTTGACATCATGTGTTATAGAACTAGATCCACTTGTTTGACATCATGTGTTATAGATTTAGATTTTAGATAAACACACTTGTTTTAAAGCCGAGGTTACAGCATGTGTAAAATGGGGGTGTTGTTTCCAATTCAATTACCGAGTCTTCGTGACGTCATGGTTTCCGCTCCAGTCATTGGGTGGGGGAGGGGGTGGGCTAAACCGTCGTGCCAGAGTGTAGGTCAGTGAGTACAGTTAGCTCCCTTACATTATCGATCTACAACAGTCACGACAGCATTAAGTGGATGATCGGGGCTAGGATGCTATTTACATTGGCAATTGATGGTTAGATCACGTGATCAGGTCAGCTATGAGCCTCATCCCATTCATAGAACCGGGGGGGGGGAGATTTTGTCATGGGATATCATGTCAATATCCCATGGTCAGCCGAGTGTTCATTCGAGTGGTCATCGCGTACATTCCCCAGGTTTGGCTTACTGGTCAGACTATTCGGTCAAACATGTGTAGCTACACCATGTACATTCATGGAGATGTGAGACAATATTGATGACGACAACACAGAGATAACTTAATATAACCCTCAGATAGTTAACTTTTCTTATTCCGTTTGCAAGAACAAACACATACAAATTCTCGTTCTTCCCGTCCTGAATTCAGACGTGGAATGGGTTGCCTGAGGAAACCAGGAAAACTAACACTTAATGAACATTTACAACTGTAATAAAAATGCAAGACTTGACATGAACCATGGTTAACCGTAGGACGCAATAATCTTCTGTATAGAATGAGCGTCTGTAACAGATCAGATACGAAGATAAGGTGATTACTATTGATTACGCTGTGATCTTGATATAAATATTTCAACATTAAAAGTATATAATTCTATGTGTCAAGTTTACAATATAACACAGCATTATCATCGATTTTTAATTCAAGGAAATCGTATGACGTCACAATATGCCAGCACCCGATAACTCATAAATAAACGTATAAATCTCTACTTACATCAGCGATCTGTAGCGCGGCTTACATGAATGAATGAGATTGGCAATTAATTATGAACTAGCCTGGTCAGAACTCGACTCGTGCACCGGTCATGTTCTCGTCATGTCTTCTTTTGATATTATAATCAGGTCTTGTATGGATGTGAATATACAATTGAAATGCCAGTGGGTTGGGTTGACCATGATCTTATAGACCACTGCAGGCAGGTGATTGGGTCATTTGGGTAGAACGTGGGGTGGGAATGGGGCGGACTTCGGTGACCAGTGTTGCCAAACAGTCGTTATTTGCTGACAAGTCTAGGATGGGTCTGGCATGGTGCGGAGCTGGACGTATGACGTGGTCAGTGATGGTCAGATGGGCAACAGCATTGTGTGACTAGCGTCACCTGGTGAGGACCAGGGCGGTAAAACAAACTCTCTACGGACACCACTCGGCCCATGGTCACCACCAAGGTCAACTGCACCAGTAACATCATTATGATCTATGTTTCATATCTTTACTTTACAAGATAAACACCATTACCTTCTATATCAATAAACACCATTACCTTCTATATCAATAAACACCATTACCTTCTATATCAATAAACACCATTACCTTCTATATCAATAAACACCATTACCTTCTATATCAATGTCAATAAACACCATTACCTTCTATATCAATGTCAATAAACACCATTACCTTCTATATCAATAAACACCATTACCTTCTATATCAATGTCAATAAACACCATTACCTTCTATATCAATAAACACCATTACCTTCTATATCAATAAACACCATTACCTTCTATATCAATAAACACCATTACCTTCTATATCAATAAACACCATTACCTTCTATATCAATAAACACCATTACCTTCTATATCAATAAACACCATTACCTTCTATATCAATAAACACCATCACCTTCTGTAGAAATGTCAAGAATAACCATTAATTACCTTATATATTATATCAATGTCAAAAAACTAAATATCGATCTGTCCGACATTTCTGCCATATGACAAATATCATGAGTTATTCACTGAGACCATCACTGACTTAGAAATGTAGTATTCTAAATACAAGAACTGACCAACAAAGATCGTTACGTCGTACAAAAATAAATTTTAAAAATAAAAACAACAATCACGGAAGACCAGCAGTAAATATGAATGAGAGAATTGAATGGTAGTTAAATAGCTTGGCCCCTAAACGAGCATTATATGTGAAGACTGAATTGTATCGTAGTTATTTGATAGGCCTCTGAACGTGCATACCGTGCATCATTTACGACACTACATTTGACGTGTATCCGTTCAGCCTACTTGACAGACGATGGCGGAATTTGAAAGAATATTAGGAGATGACAAGGTGTCAGTAGAATGTGAGGGGAAAAAACCCAACGTATATTAAAAATGACATCTAAATGCCCTTTACCCAACAAATTACCCGGCGGGAATATTGCGGTACTTCAGGCGGGTACCCCGACTTCTGGGTAACTGATGACAGCCCTGGTCGTGCCCTGGCGCCATTGTTAAACAAGATCTACACACTGAGTCAGACCAGTGGGCAGTATTTACCGATGTCTGATGATGATGTCAACAACATAACTATTGCATAACATTGTACCACGTGACATGTGATGGCGTCTAACTCTATACAAACGTTGGGGGTGGGGGCTCATATAAAAACAATAAATAATTATAATTTAAAACCAAAATGTTCGTGTAATTGTAATCGTTCGGAAATTCGTTTATATTTATCGGCCGAAATATTTTACTTTTTGACTTCCAGTACATTTATAAGTGGTGGGTCGATTAATCGTTAAAAAAAATTTATCGTTAAAATTTTTTAACGATTAATCGAGAAATTAATCGTTAATTTCCGCAGCCCTAAAGTATAAGTTATTAAAACAGGGCCTGACGACGTCACAGAACAACCAACGTTTCGGCAAAAAGCCTTCCCTAAAGAACAAAAAGACAAAAACAGAGAAAGTTAATAAATTGAAATGAAAACGTATCTGCAGTTTATCCAAAGCCAGAAAGAGCAGCAAGGGGAAGAGAGAAGAACCGAGGTTATATAAAAACAATACAACCAAAACGACCAGACGTAAACAAGACGTTGCGTTGTTTAACAAGGAATCAAATCCTCGTCAGAAGTAGTTCCACTCCAACACATGCTATTATTTTCAAAGTATGCAACTATGGGACGCCCCTCATAGCCACCATGTAGTATGCTCGCTACTGAGCATATGAGGGAGTGACCTTAACAGTCGACACTTGCAAACGTGGACACTCTATACCAAGGGTACACTACTCTATACAAAGTAACAAAGGGTACACTATTCAGACTATTCTATACCAAGATTACACTACTCTATAAAAAGATACACTACTCTATACAAAGTGTACACTACTCTATACCAAGGGTACACTACTCTATACAAAGGTACACTACTCTATACAAAGTGTACACTACTCTATACAAGGGTACACTACTCTATACAAGGGTACACTACTCTATACAAAGGTACACTACTCTATACAAAGGTACACTACTCTATACAAAGGTACACTACTCTATACAAAGGTACACTACTCTATACAAAGGTACACTACTCTATACAAAGGTACACTACTCTATACAAAGGAACACTACTCTATACAAAGGGTACACTACTCTATACCAAGGGTAGACTACTCTTGCACCAAAGCTCCAACATGCCAGCACCAGGTGCAGTGTAGAGCTGAGTGGCACGAGATGAACTGACCTCTATGACCGGTGGGGGAGGGGGCAGTAGAAATAACGAGAGATGGCGTGTTTAATAAGATGATTGTAGGTGATGTGGATGTTAATTTAATCTGATTATTGTAGATGATGTGTGTGCCAATTTAATCTGATGATTGTAGGTGATGTGTGTGTCAATTTAATCAGATGATTGTAGGTGATGTGTGATGATTTTAGGTAATGTGTGATGATTGTAGGTGATGTGTGATGATTTTAGGTAATGTGTGATGATTGTAGGTGATGTGTTTGCCAATTTAATAGGATGATTGTAGGTGATGTGCGTGTCAATTTAATAGGATGATTGTAGGTGATGTGTGTGTCAATTTAATAGGATGATTGTAGGTGATGTGTGTGTCAATTTAATAGGATGATTGTAGGTGATGTGTGTGCCAATTTAATAGGATGATTGTAGGTGATGTGTGCGCCAATTTAATATGATGATTGTAGGTGATATGTGATGATTGTAGGTGAATTGTGTGTCAATCTAATCAGATGATTGTAGGTGATGCGTGATGATTGTAGGTGATGTGTGATGATTGTAGGTGATGCGTGATGATTGTAGGTGATGTGTGATGATTGTAGGTGATGTGTGATGATTGTAGGTGATGTGTGATGATTGTAGGTGATGTGTGTTTCAATTTAGCACGTAGTCTTATCACTGCAGTGAATGTCTGTGTTGAGACATCCGATGTCTTATAATTTAAGTCGTAAACTTGCTCCTAGTTGGTTTGCGACCAAGTGAATTAGTTTGACTTGTATTACTGTATATATACATATTTGTCTAGCTGTCTAGCGGTCTAACTGTCTTGCTGTCTAGCTGTCTTGGTGCCTAGCTGATCATTATCTCTTGGACTTAAGCCTCTTGTCATTTTATTTTAACTTGTCTATTTTCATATGGTCAACACAATCATTCCCCAGGCTGGTCAACACAATCATTCCCCAGGCTAGTCAACACAATCATTCCCCTGGCTGGTCAACACAATCATTCCCCGGGCTGGTACAACACAATTATTCCCCAGGCTGGTAAAACACAATCATTCCCCGGGCTGGTAAAACATAATCATCCCCAGGCTGGTACAACACAATCATCCCCAGGCTGGTGCAACACAATCATTCCCCAGGCTGGTACAACACAATCATCCCCAGGCTGGTACAACACAATCATTCCCCAGGCTGGTACAACACAATCATTCTCCAGGCTGGTGAACACAATCATTCCCCAGGCTGGTACAACACAATCATTCCCCAGGCTGGTACAACACAATCATTCCCCAGGCTGGTACAACACAATCATTCTCTAGGCTGGTAAAACACAATCATTCTCCAGGCTGGTACAACACAATCATTCCACAGGCTGGTACAACACACACAATCATTCTCCAGGCTGGTAAAACACAATCATTCCCTAGGTGATATGTGTGCCAATTTAATTTGATGATCCCTGTCTCAGTGTGTCTATGTGATCATGTATCAGTGTGTCTATGTCATAGGCTATGTGATTCCTGTCTCAGTGTGTCTATGTGATCATGTATCAGTGTGTCTATGTCATAGGCTATGTGATTCCTGTCTCAGTGTGTCTATGTGATCATGTATCAGTGTGTCTATGTCATAGGCTATGTGATTCCTGTCTCAGTGTGTCTATGTGATCATGTCTCAGTGTGTCTATGTCATAGGCTATGTGATTCCTGTCTCAGTGTGGCTATGTGGCAACCAGTGCAGTGTATTCCACGTCCAAAACAAAGTCTCCAACAGGCTGATAAACAGTTCTTAAATACGCAAACATTTGTGTGTGTGTGCCCCATTCCACTTTAGCCGGGCGTCTTAAGTTTCCCCAACTCCCAGTGAACCACGAGGAAGGGAGCGGGGCTACCCCTGGAGCATGATAACAAAGCCTGGACGAGATAGGCGCGAGGGCACGTCAATCCGAGCTGTAACACGGGGCAGCGGTGCTTGAAATAAGGCTCAAAGAACAACACGGGTAGGGTGGTGGAATGGAGCAGAGGTGGTGGATACAAGGCGGTGGAACTGGAGCAGAGGTGGTGGATACAAGGCGGTGGAGCAGAGGTAGTTGATACAAGGAGGTGGAACTGGAGCAGATGTACTGGATACAAGGCGGTGGAACTGGATTTGGATATAAGACGGTGGAAAGGCTATTACGAGTAAATGGATGCGGATTAAATGCGATAGAAAGGTGGTGGATTCGATGGAATGAAAGTTGTGGAGCGATGTGGTGGCAGAAAGGTTTGTGGCAAAAGGTTTTATTTGACAATTGGGTTGTTTTAGACATGGAAGTAGACAGAATAATTGCTAAAAAATAAATATTGTTTTAAAAAATATATAACCGGAAATTGCGCACAAAACACACCCACTGACACCCGCACACACAAAAGGTTTGTTTAGACATTCTTTGATGGCTATGCGCTATATCCGTCCGCTTATAATCTGCAAGCAGCGCTGTAATACTGTATTCCAATTAGAAAGTAGTCCATTTCAATTAAAGTTATCTATGTTTACCTTCGGGCCGATACTGTTGTATTGAGCGACGTCTGCAGACGTGCAGCCAGCAGATCGGCGGCTTAAGGCGCGTAGATCGTAAAGTCAGGGGCACGGCTGGGAGGAGATCTCAAACCGATGTGATTAGGGACAGGGAGCCAACAGTGATGTGTACAGCGGAGACAATAACCAACTCTTCACATGGTGGTATTTATGTTGTATATGGTGGTATTTATGTTGTACATGGTGGTATTTATGTTGTACATGGTGGTATTTATGTTGTACATGGTGGTATTTATGTTGTACATGGTGGTAATTATGTTGTATATGGCGGTATTATGTTGTGCATGGTGGTATTTATGTTGTGTTGTAGACGAAAACTGACATCTTGAGGCTGGTTAAGAGCATTATTATTATTATTATAGCAATGAGTACAAGTACAAGGATTGTGTCCGCAGAATGGCTTGTCTCTATGAATTACAGTGACATTGTTTGTAGTCACTAGAGTGACTTAGCTTACATTAGAGTGACTTAGGCAACATTAAAATGACTTAGTCAACATTAGAGTGACTTAGCCATCATTAATGTGATTTAAATTTTGTTCAAGTGCCTTTTCCGTCATTAAAGTGACTTTTCCGTCATTAAAGTGACTTTTCCGTCATTAAAGTGAGTTTGCAATCATTAGAGTGTATATACCATTATTACAATCATATCAAATGTGTGTATGTTGAGGGGTAGAGAGTTACGAAACCTGGAGCACTCGTGTTCATGGAGTTACAAGGGAGCTCAGCGGGGAACATGGGGTTATCCAAGCCATCCATCAAACCTGTCAAACTTGACCCCATGCCTGGCCCCGGGGTCTGAGATGGATGGGCCCGCTGTTTACCTGTGTGTTTACATTCTACGTCACTGGGGTCATGGTCTGACGGTCATCTTGTAGGATCGTGGCGATACCTGCTGTAAACACTGACCACCCAGAGACTGGACACTACCACCAATGTTCCCGTTAAGCTTCGCGGCTATGCAGAGAGCTGATCGACGCCGCGCAGCACTTTTGGATTACCGCGCAGCAAATAGTGTAAAATATTGCACACAAAATAGATGCTGTGCAACTTTTGCACGCGAGTTGTTTTTTTTTACTTTGCACATGGACCTTAGAGTGAACATTGACTACCACAACCAGAGACTGGACGCTACCACTACCAGAGACTGGCCGCTACCCCTACCAGAGACTGGACGCTACCACTACCAGAGACTGGACGCTACCACTACCAGAGACTGGACGCTACCACTACCAGAGACTGGACGCTACCACTACCAGAGACTGGACGCTACCACTACCAGAGATTGGACGCTACCACTACCAGAGATTGGACGCTACCACAACCAGAGACTGGACGCTACCACAACCAGAGATTGGACGCTACCACTACCAGAGATTGGAGATCATTCGGATACAGCGGCTATAACTATATCATTCGGATACAGCGGCTATAGCTGTATCATTCGGATACAGCGGCTATAGCTGTATCATTCGGATACAGTGGCTATAGCTGTATCATTCGGATACAGTGGCTATAGCTGTATCATTCGGATACAGTGGCTATAGCTGTATAATTCGGGTACAGCGGCTATAGCTGTATCATTCGGGTACAGCGGCTATAGCTGTATCATTCGGGTACAGCGGCTATAGCTGTATCATTCGGGTACAGAGGCTATAGCTGTATCATTCGGGTACAGCGGCTATAGCTGTATCATTCGGGTACAGCGGCTATAGCTGTATCATTCGGGTACAGCGGCTATAACTGTATCATTCGGGTACAGCGGCTATATCTGTATCATTCGGGTACAGCGGCTATAGCTTTATCATTCGGGTACAGCGGCTATGGCTGTATAATTCGGGTACAGCGGCTATGGCTGTATCATTCGGGTACAGCGGCTATGGCTGTATCATTCGGGTACAGCGGCTATGGCTGTATCATTCGGATACAGCGGCTATGGCTGTATCATTCGGGTACATCGGCTATAGCTGTATCATTCGGATACAGTGGCTATAGCTGTATAATTCGGATACAGTGGCTATAGCTGTATCATTCGGGTACAGCGGCTATAGCTGTATCATTCGGGTACAGCGGCTATAGCTGTATCATTCGGGTACAGAGGCTATAGCTGTATCATTCGGGTACAGCGGCTATAGCTTTATCATTCGGGTACAGCGGCTATAGCTGTATAATTCGGGTACAGCGGCTATGGCTGTATCATTCGGGTACAGCGGCTATGGCTGTATCATTCGGGTACAGCGGCTATGGCTGTATCATTCGGATACAGCGGCTATGGCTGTATCATTCGGGTACAGCGGCTATGGCTGTATCATTCGGGTACAGCGGCTATAGCTGTATCATTCGGGTACAGCGGCTATAGCTGTATCATTCGGGTACAGCGGCTATAGCTGTATCATTCGGGTACAGCGGCTATAGCTGTATCATTCGGGTACAGCGGCTATAGCTGTATCATTCGGGTACAGCGGCTATAGCTGTATCATTCGGGTACAGCGGCTATAGCTGTATCATTCGGGTACAGCGGCTATAGTTGTATAGATGAACAGTTTTACTTCTCATGGGACTGTAAGGAAATATTATGTGTTGTCTAGTGGACACAATGGGACACGTGACATGCATGTGGCGACCACATTAGGTCAAATGTTTGTCCAGGGGAATGGAAGAAGATTTTGTCTTAACTATGGGGTCAGTCAGATTTATTCAATTTCTTATGGTGGCGGACATTTTAATATGCTCCGGCTGTGAGGACCGGACAGAAGTCAGTGAAACCAAGTCCTCAGTACAATCATGGACACAATCAAACTAGAAGTCCCCAGTACAATCATGGACACAATCAAACTAGAAGTTTCCAGTACAATCATGGACACAATCAAACTAGACGTCCTCAGTACAATCATGGACACAATCAAACTAGAAGTCCCCAGTGCAATCATGGACACAATCAAACTAGAAGTCCTCAGTGCAATCATGGCCACAATCAAACTAGAAGTCCCCAGTACAATCATGGACACAATCAAACTAGAAGTCCCCAGTACAATCATAGACACAATCAAACTAGACGTCCTCAGTACAATCATGGACACAATCAAACTAGAAGTCCTCAGTACAATCATGGACACAATCAAACTAGAAGTCCCCAGTACAATCATGGACACAATCAAACTAGAAGTCCCCAGTACAATCATGGACACAATCAAACTAGAAGTCCCCAGTACAATCATGGACACAATCAAACTAGAAGTCCCCAGTACAATCATGGACACAATCAAGCAATTGGCTCTCATTGACTTTGGATTTCACCGCAGCTAAGTTTTTATTTCTTTATATGTTTTATTTGTGTAATATTTGTTCGTTGAGGAAGGCTCTTTGCCGCAACGCTCGCTGTTTTGTTACGGTCTATCAGGCTCACTCATACCCGGTTTACAAGTTATTCATCTACTAGAAGTCCCCAGTACAATCATTGACACACACAATAAAACTAGGAGTCCCCAGTACAATCATTGACACACACAATCAAACTAGGAGTCCCCAGTACAATCATTGACACACACAATCAAACTAGGAGTCCCCAGTACAATCATTGACACACACAATCAAACTAGGAGTCCCCAGTACAATCATTGACACACACAATCAAACTAGGAGTCCCCAGTACAATCATTGACACACACAATCAAACTAGGAGTCCCCAGTACAATCATTGACACACACAATCAAACTAGGAGTCCCCAGTACAATCATTGACACACATAATCAAACTAGGAGTCCCCAGTACAATCATTGACACACACAATCAAACTAGGAGTCCCCAGTACAATCATTGACACACACAATCAAACTAGGAGTCCCCAGTACAATCATTGACACCCACAATAAAACTAGGAAGACCGTTATCAAAACACTTCAATTGACCTCAGTTATAATGACGACAGGGGTACAGCCCAGTTTTAGTGGATGGCATGGTGCATGAGAGGTGGGGAGGGAGATAATGCACACGTCACGATTTAATCAGGTCAACTTGTATCACATCTGAGGACGCAGTCGTCGCCCCCCCCCACCACCACCCGAGAACTTCTGGGGAAAAGAAAAGTTTGATGTCGCTTTGGCGCTCAACTTGCCGTGATGTCCCACAAAGGTGACCGGTCACCCCACAAAGGTGTCTGGTCACCCCACAAAGGTGTCAGTTCTCTCTTGGATCGTGCCGACACCGTCTTCAAACAGAATCGTCAACAGACGGCGGTTCTCAATGTAATCATTATTTTATTTTTTTTTAATGTACATAGCGACTCACATGAGTATTAAAAAAATGTTACTACGTGTGATGTGCAGGGGAGGAATCGGGGAGCAAAATGAAAGCTAAATAATCTGGCGGTAAAGTTTCTCTGGGAAATGAAAATGTTTATGACATCTGTTAATTTTATAAAAGTGTCAGTTGAAAATATCGTAAGCATATTTGACATCATTGAGACTATGGCAGTTGGGGTTTATGTGTGCAAGGCGTCCAAGTGTTGTTACGGTATATCATAGATGAAGCCCTTGTCTGTTTCTTGCCTCCCCTTGGCTAGACAGTAGTAACCGCCCCTGATCGTGTTGAATCTTATTGATTCGTCATCGCTACTAATGGTGGAGTTTAGCCGTGACGCCAAACCTCACACACGCTCCATCAACAGTTTTACTGTCATCC
Source organism: Ampullaceana balthica (assembly GCA_944989445.1). NCBI lineage: Eukaryota > Metazoa > Mollusca > Gastropoda > Lymnaeidae > Ampullaceana > Ampullaceana balthica. The sequence goes on along the minus strand of CALYLW010000172.1, from coordinate 490,187 downwards.
AAGCCAATTACCATGTCCAGGGTGCAGGTATCTCTGATAGTCTGTGTGGCCTAACAAAACACAGCTAAGTGATGAGTCTTCTCAACGCTACCCGATGGGTTCAACTAGGCGGAGTAGCCAACACTATATAATGGGTTAAACTTGAGCTACCAATTCTATAAAATGGGTTAAACTAGAGCTGCCAATACTATCAAATGGGTTAAACTAGGGCTGCCAATACTATCAAATGAGTTTAACTCGAGCTACCAATACTATCAAATGGGATAAACTAGAGCTACCAATACTATCAAATGGGTTAAACTAGAGCGACCAATACTATCAAATGGGTTAAACTAGAGCTACCAATACTATCAAATGGGTTAAACTAGAGCGACCAATACTATCAAATGGGTTAAACTAGAGCTACCAATACTATCAAATGGGTTAAACTAGAGCTACCAATACTATCAAATGGGTTAAACTAGGGCTGCCAATACTATCAAATGGGTTAAACTAGGGCTGCCAATACTATCAAATGAGTTTAACTCGAGCTACCAATACTATCAAATGGGATAAACTAGAGCGACCAATACTATCAAATGGGTTAAACTAGAGCTACCAATACTATCAAATGGGTTAAACTAGAGCTACCAATACTATCAAATGGGTTAAACTAGGGCTGCCAATACTATCAAATGGGTTAAACTAGGGCTGCCAATACTATCAAATGAGTTTAACTCGAGCTACCAATACTATCAAATGGGATAAACTAGAGCTACCAATACTATCAAATGGGTTAAACTAGAGCGACCAATACTATCAAATGGGTTAAACTAGAGCTACCAATACTATCAAATGGGTTAAACTAGAGCTACCAATACTATCAAATGGGTTAAACTAGAGCTACCAATACTATCAAATGGGTTAAACTAGGGCTGCCAATACTATCAAATGGGTTAAACTAGGGCTGCCAATACTATCAAATGAGTTTAACTCGAGCTACCAATACTATCAAATGGGATAAACTAGAGCGACCAATACTATCAAATGGGTTAAACTAGAGCTACCAATACTATCAAATGGGTTAAACTAGAGCTACCAATACTATCAAATGGGTTAAACTAGGGCTGCCAATACTATCAAATGGGTTAAACTAGGGCTGCCAATACTATCAAATGAGTTTAACTCGAGCTACAAATACTATCAAATGGGATAAACTAGAGCTACCAATACTATCAAATGGGTTAAACTAGAGCTACCAATACTATCAAATGGGTTAAACTAGGGCTGCCAATACTATCAAATGGGTTAAACTAGGGCTGCCAATACTATCAAATGAGTTTAACTCGAGCTACCAATACTATCAAATGGGATAAACTAGAGCTACCAATACTATCAAATGGGTTAAACTAGAGCGACCAATACTATCAAATGGGTTAAACTAGAGCTACCAATACTATCAAATGGGTTAAACTAGAGCTACCAATACTATCAAATGGGTTAAACTAGAGCTACCAATACTATCAAATGGGTTAAACTAGGGCTGCCAATACTATCAAATGGGTTAAACTAGGGCTGCCAATACTATCAAATGAGTTTAACTCGAGCTACCAATACTATCAAATGGGATAAACTAGAGCGACCAATACTATCAAATGGGTTAAACTAGAGCTACCAATACTATCAAATGGGTTAAACTAGAGCTACCAATACTATCAAATGGGTTAAACTAGGGCTGCCAATACTATCAAATGGGTTAAACTAGGGCTGCCAATACTATCAAATGAGTTTAACTCGAGCTACCAATACTATCAAATGGGTTAAACTAGAGCTACCAATACTATCAAATGGGTTAAACTAGAGCTACCAATACTATCAAATGGGTTAAACTAGAGCTACCAATACTATCAAATGGGTTAAACTAGAGCTACCAATACTATCAAATGGGTTAAACTAGAGCTACCAATACTATCAAATGGGTTAAACTAGAGCTACCAATACTATCAAATGAGTTAAACTAGAGCTACCAATACTATCAAATGGGTTAAACTAGAGCTACCAATACTATCAAATGGGTTAAACTAGAGCTACCAATACTATCAAATGGGTTAAACTAGAGCTACCAATACTATCAAATGGGTTAAACTAGAGCTACCAATACTATCAAATGGGTTAAACTAGAGCTACCAATACTATCAAATGGGTTAAACTAGAGCTACCAATACTATCAAATGGGTTAAACTAGAGCTACCAATACTATCAAATGGGTTAAACTAGAGCTACCAATACTATCAAATGGGTTAAATTAGAGCTACCAATACTATCAAATGGGTTAAACTAGAGCTACCAATACTATCAAATGGGTTAAACTAGAGCTACCAATACTATCAAATGGGTTAAACTAGAGCTACCAATACTATCAAATGGGTTAAACTAGAGCTACCAATACTATCAAATGGGTTAAACTAGAGCTACCAATACTATCAAATGGGTTAAACTAGAGCTACCAATACTATCAAATGGGTTAAACTAGAGCTACCAATACTATCAAATGGGTTAAACTAGAGCTACCAATACTATCAAATGGGTTAAACTAGAGCTACCAATACTATCAAATGGGTTAAACTTGGCAGGTGGGTTCAACTATCCCCGGCTAACTGGGACGACTCGAATGCCAGACATTGATTGTCGTGTCTTTCCTTGTCTCAGCTGTAACAAAACGTGCAGACAGAATCACTTCAGTGTGCGTTTCCCAGCAGTGTGTATGTCCCAGCAGTGTGTCTGTCCCAGCAGTGTGTCTGTCCTAGCAGTGTGTCTGTAAGTTCAGGACGACAGTGTGTCTGTCCCAGCAGTGTGTCTGTCCCAGCAGTTTGTCTGTCCCAGCAGTGTGTCTGTCCCAGCAGTGTGTCTGTCCCAGCAGTGTGTCTGTCCCAGCAGTGTGTCTGTCCCAGCAGTGCGAGCCATCAATGAGCTTGTGGACGCACCCATCAAAAGACGTATTCACCAATGTTTACGTTATTCACGTATTTTATCCTCAAGTTTCCTTTGACAAGACGTCTTAGATTACGATGGCATGATCAGCGGGTCTCATGATGTTTGGTGTGGCTCGCTGCATGATCAGCGGGTCTCATGATGTTTGGTGTGTCTCGCTGCGGTCCTATAAATCTAAGACTAAAGAGACTTGTTTGGCAGACGATGCGTTATGGCAGAGGGCCGTCTGGTGCGTCAACCAGGCAGCAGTGTTGAGAGACCAGCTCGTCTCCAGGAGATCCTGGCACGAATGGGGGTGCATGTCAGGTAACGTCACCAACTGTCAACAGTCACGGCAAGGGGAGTAAGCCTGCCAGTCACCCCTGTAGACGATCCCGACCAAATTAGCACCCGCCACTATCATCTACCAGCCGCGGACAGACAAAGGGAAGTAGCCTGTCAACTATCAACCAAAACAACTCCCCGCAAATTAGCAGCCCAGCCCCCCCACCCCGGCCAGACGCAGGCAAACAAGTGTCACAACTCTGACCTAGTTTCTGTACCCGGCACTGAGTCGCCAGCCCTAAGTCTATCTGAGGTCGGTATCAGGGTAATGGGTGATGAAATAGAGGGTAATGTGATGTGGAATGAAAGGTAATGTGATGTGGAATGGAAGGTAATGTGATGTGGAATGGAGGGTAATGTGATGTGGAATGGAAGGTAATGTGATGTGGAATGGAAGGTAATGTGATGTGGAATGGAAGGTAATGTGATGTGGAATGGAAGGTAATGTGATGTGGAATGGAAGGTAATGTGCTGTGGAATGGAAGGTAATGTAATGTAGAATGGAAGGTAATGTGATGTGGAATGGAAGGTAATGTGATGTGGAATGGAATGTAATGTAATGTAGACTGGAAGGTAATGTGATGTGGAATGGAATGTAATGTAGAATGGAAGGTAATGTAATGTGGAATGGAAGGTAATGTGATGTGGAATGGAAGGTAATGTGATGTGGAATGGAGGGTAATGTGATGTGGAATGGAGGGTAATGTGATGTGGAATGGAAGGTAATGTGATGTGTAATGGAAGGTAATGTGATGTGGAATGGAAGGTAATGTGATGTGGAATGGAAGGTAATGTGATGTGGAATGGAAGGTATTGTAATGTAGAATGGAAGGTAATGTGATGTGGAATGGAAGGTAATGTGATGTGGAATGGAATGTAATGTAATGTAGACTGGAAGGTAATGTGATGTGGAATGGAATGTAATGTAATGTAGAATGGAAGGTAATGTAATGTGGAATGGAAGGTAATGTGATGTGGAATGGAAGGTAATGTGATGTGGAATGGAAGGTAATGTAATGTAGAATGGAAGGTAATGTGATGTGGAATGGAAGGTAATGTAGAATGGAAGGTAATGTGATGTGGAATGGAATGTAATGTAATGTAGAATGGAAGGTAATGTAATGTGGAATGGAAGGTAATGTGATGTGGAATGGAAGGTAATGTGATGTGGAATGGAATGTAATGTAATGTAGAATGGAAGGTAATGTAATGTGGAATGGAAGGTAATGTGATGTGGAATGGAAGGTAATGTAGAATGGAAGGTAATGTGATGTGGAATGGAATGTAATGTAATGTGGAATGGAAGGTAATGTGATGTGGAATGGAAGGTAATGTGATATGGAATGTAATGTAATGTAGAATGGAAGGTAATGTAATGTGGAATGGAAGGTAATGTGATGTGGAATGGAAGGTAATGTAGAATGGAAGGTAATGTGATGTGGAATGGAAGGTAATGTAATGTAGAATGGAAGGTAATGTAATGTGGAATGGAAGGTAATGTGATGTGGAATGGAAGGTAATGTAGAATGGAAGGTAATGTGATATGGAATGTAATGTAATGTGGAATGGAAGGTAATGTGATGTGGAATTGAAGGTAATGTAATGTAGAATGGAAGGTAATGTGATGTGGAATGGAAGGTAATGTAGAATGGAAGGTAATGTGATGTGGAATGGAAGGTAATGTAATGTAGAATGGAAGGTAATGTAATGTAGAATGGAAGGTAATGTGATGTGGAATGGAAGGTAATGTGATGTGGAATGGAAGGTAATGTGATGTGGAATGGAAGGTAATGTAATGTAGAATGGAAGGTAATGTGATGTGGAATGGAAGGTAATGTGATGTGGAATGGAAGGTAATGTGATGTGGAATGGAAGGTAATGTGATGTGGAATGGAAGGTAATGTGATGTGGAATGGAAGGTAATGTGATGTGGAATGGAAGGTAATGTGATGTGGGCAAATTCCGATACAGTAATGTAGATTGGAAATGCAGGTAAGACTGTGGATGGAGGTAGTAAGTATAGTCATTGTGAGTATCGAAGTATGTGTAATAAGTATGCATCGACAGGTAATTATGTGGACCAATCAATTCCAGCTAACCAGGCAATGCCAGTCGTACAGACCATGTCCATCGGCAGGATGTGAGTGCCTACCAAGCAAGTGCCCAGCTGATGATCAATGCATTCCTGACCAATAATTCCATGTGCAATCAGTATTGTAATACAACGCACGGGTCATATGCACCCCTACCAAACTCAGCGCCATGCCGTGATTAGTTGAAAACGCGGATTACTCAGGTGAAAAACCCTAGTAACTAATTGTTAACCCAGGGCAGAACATGTACATGACCAAAATTTACGGATGATACTACCTTACACAAGATGGATGCCCTACTTTTACACAAGATGGATGCCCTACTTTTACACAAGATGGATGCCCTACTTTTACACAAGATGGGGATGCCCTATTCCTGAACCCTGACATTGTAGTGTATAGTCCCCCCCCCCGTCTTCCCTCTAACCTTCAGCAGGGTGCGCCCTTGGTGCTAAAATTCCAAAAATAAGCCACCAGATTGGCGTACCCCATTTTTGACGGTCATTTTATTCATAAAGCAGTGAACAGGCTTGAAGTCTAGGGTTTCCCTGAAGTGGGCCTGGGGGCAGGGGGCGCGGGGCGCTGAATGAAAGCTCCAATCTAAACACAAGGATCGGGTGAACGCTTTCCAAATACCGCCGTTAAATTGGAAACGCTACGATTAATTGGTTGCCGCTGCGGTGGTTGCGTCCCGTCGGCAAGGCCTGGGATAGTGTGACAGTACGGCGTCGGCCCCCCGCCTTAGTGAGGAGGGGCTGCAGTTTCCTGTGGCGGCACCAGAGGAGACAAGGTGTGGAGGGGGTGGGGGTAAGGATGTAAGACGATGGCGGATCTAACATGTCGACACAAATTACATTATTTATAGGTCAAGACTTGTACATCCGCCATCTTAGCAGTAGAACACTGTCTTACTAGTAGTTTAACATCAGCGAACGTCCAAAAAAATTTTGAACATACCGCGAAAACAACCATATATCGATAAGCTCTAATAAAATACATGTATAAAGGAAGTTTGTTGACAGAATTAGACCGGAGCTATAGGAGAATTTGTGGACACACGGAAGATTTCTGAGAACAGACGCAATATTTATATGGAGATAAGGAGATGTAAACGTACAGAAGGGAGATTCTTGTGGACAGAAGAGAGATAGTATGGACATAAGGGAGATTTCTGTGAACAGAAGGGAGATTTCTGTGGACAGAATGGAGATGTCTGTGGCCTAGCACTGTAACATTGACCGGGGTTTCAAATGTGTATTTAGACAATGGGCCAAATGACACTAACGAGGCCCACGGTAATTGTGACACTAATAGACGGCAGCAGTTTCTAATTGCCAGTGGATTAAATGTCGCCTTGTAATTGGCAGGGGCGTTATACGGGTCTTTGGCAGGGGCGTTATAAGAATGTATTGGGCAGAGGAGCGCTTTATTTTAGACGTGCACTGACAACAGGAGCGTGGATGACTGATGGGTGCACCCCATGATACAAAACATTGCAGAACTAAACAAAGATATCTGTATAATATATCAAAATAAATCATCAGGATAAGTTCAAGCATAAACTTAAATTTAGACGTCGGGATGTGTACTAGCTGAAGTCAGGAATGAAGATTCGACATTGTTCAAAAGTCTTCTGAAGTCTTACAATTGTCATTAATTAAAGTGGGACTGGCAGATTAATTTAGTTTTGAATGTTACTGAATGGCTATTTATAAAATATCACGTTCTGTATGGGTAAACTCGTATAAATAAATCTTGGAATTTATTACCCTTGGAATGTATTACCCTTGGAATTTATTACCCTTGGAATGTATTACCCTTGGAATGTATTACCCTTGGAAAGTTAAAATTAGAAAAAAACGATGTTAAGTTAGAGGTTATTAAAAAGCAGGCGTGTACCGGATTTTGGCTCCGGATCATCCGGAAAACGGCAATTTTTACAAATCCGACTCCGGCTGGATTTCACTTCATAAATCCGGCCAAATCCAGTTGGCCGCTAGAGCCCTAATATATATATATTATATTGGCTTCGGGAAATCAGAAATCCGGCAATTTTTACAAATCCGGCCATTTTTACAAATCCGGCTCTGTTCCGATTTCAAGAATTTGAATCCGGTACAGCCCTATCAAAAACATATGCATTTCATCTGACTTTCAGTCAGACACCGCACTGTAGCAGGAATACAAGACTTTCAGTCAGGCACTAGACTGCAGTTTTACTGCAAACTTCTGCTTCGTGCATGACGTCAGCATATTTACATTGTAGTATTTACCACGAGTGAGCGGCCCACAGACATTTCATAACAAGAACTCGTCACCGCCTGAACAAGTGGTGTGTTGTGGTGTCTATGGGGATGGTTTGTACACTAACTGGTGGTGTGTTGTGGTGTCTATGGGGATGGTTTGTACACTAACTGGTGGTGCGTTGTGGTGTCTATGGGGATGGTTTGTACACTATAAGACAAAGACCTTCTATAGTGGAGATTGTATAATGTCATTTGTACATAAATCCCGTCTGGATGACAAACCAAATGTCATGTCATTTTGTACATACATCCCGTCTGGGTGACAAACTAAATGACATGTCATTTGTACATACATCACATCTAGGTGACAACCGCAATGTCAATGCGTGATCACTTTAACTAATGTTGCTTTACACCACTGTCTGCAGGAACTGGACAACTAACCGTTTGATACGAGTTGCTGTGTAAAACAGTCATACTACGGAGTGAATCTACCATGTGGAATCTCGCGTAATGGAAAAACGGGAAACAACCCGTCGGGACAGATGTCCGGATAATTGAGTACTAAGTAATTTGATCGGAATGGTCTCCCTTGCTGAGACCTAAACCAACAGTTCTGATCCCTGAATGACGCGGTGATGGAGAGCTGAATGGCCACGAGTATTGTTGGGTCCTGAGATGATCGTCTGGGCTTTCAACACAACGAGGCTCACCAGAGGGCGACACCAGAGGGACAATGCCTCATTTCTAGGGTAAACATATAGAAAGAGCTCTCCTAAGGGGACTGAACTTCATTGGACCGTGACTTGGCACTTAAGGAGAACACGGTACCTCACTTGGCAGGGGAAGGAAGTGTTGACACGGAGGCTTACCTCCCTTGTTGGCCGCCATGACAGTTCGCCAATACCATTGTGACGTCATGTGCACACGTTCATTATTCCACATAATTGACTCGTTCTTTTAATCAAGTTTTTTTCCTCCTTTTTCAAATCTTTTAGCAAAACATCATGGCCGGATATCATAAAAGCTTTCGAGGAAACATGATATCTTGGGTCAGGGGCGTGTTTGTTGAGGGCGGTGACGCCCATCTGGGTTTAATAACGGCTTAACCATAATAACGATAACTCTTGCTTCCATTAAAATGAATTTTCCGAGCGATAGGAGCACAGCGTTGGAGTAATGTTTGGCTATCATGTCAGCAATCGCCCTCGGATCTGCGAGGGTAGAGCTCGATGTTGATCGGCCGATGACTCAAAGGGATGGATAGCCGTTCTTGCCGGTAATACGGGGCTGGGGGTGGGGGGAAAGGTTGATATAGGCTGGGGGGGGAGGGGGTAAGGTTGGTATAGGTTCGGGGGGATGGGGGTATGAATCACTGAAAACTAAAGACAGCGACACAACACCATTGAATGTAAACACAGCAGACACATACAGTGTGAGCAGACGTTCAGTGGGACCAGTATCTTCGGCATCGCTCTGGAATCCAAAGGAATTTGCTTCTAACCTTTGACCCGGGGCGCGTGGTAACGAGGGAATGACTTTATCTATCATGACTGAGCGGCGTGGTAACGAGAGAATGACTTTGTCTATCATGACTGAGCGGGGTGGTAACGAGAGAATGACTTTGTCTATCATGACTGAGCGGCGTGGTAACGAGAGAATGACTTTGTCTATCATGACTGAGTGGCGTGATAACGAGAGAATGACTTCGTTTATCATGACTGAGTGACGTGGTAACGAGAGAATGACTTCGTCTATCATGACTTTGTTCCGCTAACCAGGTCTGTACTGTAAGTATCTAGATAGGCCGCATCTATCAAGGAATTATGGCTATGATTCTTAGAAAATAGTCAGTATCGTGACTTTAACATTGTATTCGTTATCTAGATTTTGTGTTGAAGGATCGATACCTACATTTTCCTATCAGCACAGAAGAGTGTCACCAAGGGAAACATTTCTGTAAACTTAATTTCTATGCATTCATCGAGCTGAGTTGGTCATCAAAAGATTGACCGGATATCGGTGGGACAACCCCAGTGTGGCGGCACAATGCCTGCGAATCCATAGAGAGAACATTTACATCTGATAGAATAAAGCGATCGTACCAGACTACCCACATTTAATTGGATACAACGATTATACAAGAGAATATCTATACCTGATTGGATACAGCAATCATAAGTCACAACAGCCACAGCTAATTGGACCTTTCAACACAGCTAATTGGACCTTTCAACACAGCTAATTGGACCTTTCAACACAGCTAATTGGACCTTTCAACATGGCGAATTGGACCTTTCAACATGGCTAATTGGACCTTTCAACACAGCTAATTGGACCTTTCAACACGGCTAATTGGACCTTTCAACACAGCTAATTGGACCTTTCAACACAGCTAATTGGACCTTTCAACACAGCTAATTGGACCTTTCAACACAGCTAATTGGACCTTTCAACATGGCTAAGTTAAGCCAACTATAACACACACAGCTGATTGGACCTTTCAACACAGCTAATTGGACCTTTCAAAATGGCTAAGTTAAGCCAACTATAACACACACAGCTAATTGGTCCTTTCAACATGGCTAATTGGACCTTTCAACACGGCTAATTGGACCTTTCAACATGGCTAATTGGACCTTTCAAAACGGCTAATTGGACCTTTCAAAACGGCTAATTGGACCTTTCAACATGGCTAATTGGATCTTTCAACATGGCTAATTGGACCTTTCAACATGGCTAATTGGACCTGTCAACATGGCTAATTGGACCTTTCAACATGGCTAATTGGACCTTTCAACATGGCTAATTGGACCTTTCAACGTGGCTAATTGGACCTTTCAACATGGCTAATTGGACCTTTCAACATGGCTAATTGGACCTTTCAACATGGCTAATTGGACCTTTCAACATGGCTAATTGGACCTTTCAACATGGCTAATTGGACCTTTCAACATGGCTAATTGGACCTTTCAACATGGCTAATTGGACCTTTCAACATGGCTAATTGGACCTTTCAACATGGCTAATTGGACCTTTCAACATGGCTAATTGGACCTGTCAACATGGCTAATTGGACCTTTCAACATGGCTAATTGGACCTTTCAACATGGCTAATTGGACCTTTCAACATGGCTAATTGGACCTTTCAACATGGCTAATTGGACCTTTCAACATGGCTAATTGGACCTTTCAACATGGCTAATTGGACCTTTCAACATGGCTAATTGGACCTTTCAACATGGCTAATTGGACCTTTCAACATGGCTAATTGGACCTTTCAACATGGCTAATTGGACCTTTCAACATGGCTAATTGGACCTTTCAACATGGCTATTTGGACCTTTCAACATGGCTAATTGGACCTTTCAACATGGCTAATTGGACCTTTTAACACATCTAATTGGACCTTTCAACATGGCTAATTGGACCTTTCAACATGGCTAATTGGACCTTTCAACATGGCTAATTGGACCTTTCAACACGGCTAATTGGTCCTTTCAACATGGCTAATTGGTCCTTTCAACACGGCTAATTGGTCCTTTCAACATGGCTAATTGGTCCTTTCAACATGGCTAATTGGACCTTTCAACATGGCTAATTGGACCTTTCAACATGGCTAATTGGACCTTTCAAAACGGCTAATTGGTCCTTTCAACATGGCTAATTGGTCCTTTCAACATGGCTAAGTTAATCCAAGTATTCCCTGGGGAACAATAAGAAGACTCTAATGGTTATTTTAGTTGTTCGTCTCAGTCTATTTTTGGTTAGGAAAACACTTCCGTGCAAATCTATGGAATGATTCGCAAAAGTTAAAATACAAACTTGGACCTTTAGGAAATGATCTTAATAAGATGCACAGAGTATTTATTTGGATGTTATGTATGACCGAATCATTGAATGCAATGTTTGACCTAATTATTTGATGTCACGTTTGACCTTATTATTGGATGCAATGTTTGACCTAATTATTGGATGCAATGTTTGACCTAATTATTGGATGCAATGTTTGACCTAATTATTGGATGTCACGTTTGACCTTATTATTGGATGCAATGTTTGACCTAATTATTGGATGTCATGTTTGACCTAATTATTATGTGTAGTGTTTGACCTAATTATTGGATGTCATGTTTGACCTAATTATTGTGTGTAGTGTTTGACCTCGTTATAGGATGTTTGATTATTGAAGTGTCACTAGATGTTCCAATAAAGGCGGCAACTATTCATGGAACCAGATGTGTGAATCCAAAAATCTTCTGACATCTGGAGATAAGTTTTACCTTACCTGGCTCCGTTAGCAGTAGAGAACCCTCGCCCCCCCCCCTCGCCCGAGATCATCCCAGAACGTAACAGCCCCCCTCCCCCGCTAACTGCTAAAAAATCCCCAGGAAATCGTCATAAATCCTGACGTCAACGACCCGTGACCAGGATGACACCGAAACTGGGAGGTAACAATGGGAAAGGTAGATGGTAGATAATTGATCGGCCGTCACGCGTCAGTGACTTCATTGTGACGGCAGACATAAATCACAAGGCGCTGTGCCAATTCTGTCCTTACAGGCGTGTATGTCTGGCCAGATTAACAGACATATGGTCTTAACAGATTGAAAGACATTTGGGTTTGATAATTTGATAGAGTCACAGAAATATGGTCTTGTGTCTTTTCTATACAGAGGCTCCTTCTATACAAAAGATTAATGCGTCGTCAGATCATGCCGGTCTGTTGGCAAGTGATGCAGCGTTCACAGGCCACGGCTATGATGGTTCCACGCATTACCCAGCCGCCTTTATTTCCTTAACTAGTGTTAGGTACCCATTCGGAACTGGGTGGACTCAGGGACGCCCTAGGCCCCGGGAACAGATCCTTGCCTTCACATGGATTCGAACCCGTGACCATCGGTACAACAGCCGAGCGCGCATGTCACAGATAGACATACTTTTTTTTAAAAAAAATAACCGACATCAGAAAAACAGATTGACAGACATCAGACTTAGATTGACAGACATAGTATGCGCTGATTTAATGACAGTCGGGAATTCGACTCGGATAAGAACACACAAATATGAGAAAATACCCACACATGAGAGTACACATATGAGAGTACACAAATGAGAGTACACATATGAGAGTACACATATGAGAGTACACATATGAGAGTACACATATGAGAGTACACATATGAGAGTACACAAATGAGAGTACACAAATGAGAGTACACATATGAGAGTACACATATGAGAGTACACATATGAGAGTACACATATGAGAGTACACATATGAGAGTACACATATGAGAGTACACATATGAGAGTACACATATGAGAGTACACATATGAGAGTACACATATGAGAGTATAACACATATGCGAGTACACAACCCATGAATAATTACATTGAAGGAGAAATAAATGTTTAACTTCCTACTTTTAGTACATTCATATTTTGTCGTCTGGAGGCTGCACTCAAATTCTACTACTCCTTGTATGACGTTTGCCAACATTCGCTTGATTTGTATCTAAACTTGGAGACTGTCTTCATTGTCTCTAATTAGAAAAAGCTGTCTTGATAGTCTACACTATAAACAGGCTGTCTTGTCAGTCTACACTTTAACACGCTGTCTTGAAAGCCTACATTTTAACAGGCTGTCTTGACAGTCTACAATTTAACAGGCTGTCTTGACGGTCTACATTTTAACAGGCTGTTCTGCACGCCTCCCTTGGTGGAGCAGACGAGATGCTAGACCACGAGCACGTGCAGAGCCGAGACTTGGCGAGTTTGAAAAGTGAGGACAGCGAAGGCCTTTCAACAACAAACAAGCGACGAATGAAAACATCCTTTATCGCACCATTTGGTGCGACAGCTGAGGCGCAAACTGGCGCGCACGACCTTTACCTTTCCACTGGGGTTAACAGGACGGAGAAACAATCATCACGAAATTTGGCCAACAGTTGGCCAAACATTTTAAGGAGTGTCCACCTACTGGCCGTTTTGTTAATAATTGGCCAACTTTCTGCACTGGTTTTTTCTAATCGGCTACATTTCGCCTGTGATTTATGGCGTTTTAAAATTAATTGATATCATTAAATAGGGCTGATTTGTATATTTCAACCTCTTATCAACTAAGTGAACCGGGATTGTGTGTCTATGGGTAAACAAATCAAAACCAATTATTTTATGTATACTATTTTGTTTTAAGCCTTTCTTTTTATCTGACCTCACCAGCTGTGAATTAGTTAAAAAAACAAAGTAGTAAAGTTGAGGATACAATCCATTAATCCTTGGATTGTCGAAGAGAGAGGATGTCATTGAAATCCACATCTAAGACCATCCAAATGTCGTCTGCGAAAATGTTATTTACCCAGCCACCTCACTCAACACTCAAAGTTTTATTTTAACTCTCGAACTCCTCGACGTTTTATTCCCTCCCTGTGTCAATACAGCGTAAGGAAACGAGTGGTGACCTGACAAGAATATGGGGTCGAAACGAGAGTTCATTAAACGAAGGGCCCCCATTCACTGGGATACCCGTGTGGGGGCGCGGGGCGAAGAACAGGTGTAAGGGGTGGAAAGAGGCGTTAAGGCTGTTTTCTAACGTCAAACAGCGCTGTCGCTTTCGATGTATTCTTTACTACACGGACACAAGGTCACCTTGATCAAATTATTGAAGGGCATACAATTAATCTAGTGAAATTGGCTTAAAATAATTTATCTATTACAGACGCTCCTTCACTATCGAAGATTATTGCGGAAATGATTTGTCCGTCCATTCGGTTAGGTTACTCAAAATAATATGTTATGATAATATGTCACTTTTAACGGACTTCAAAGAGAGTTTGCTGGTAGGTCTCAAGGTCTACTCCCCCTTGTAAAGAAATGACGTCTTCATGACGACGTCTGCTCAGATGTAATGCCCATTGGCATTGGCTGTGTTGTTTTTTCGGTAGCGCCCTGACAACATCACCACATCCTCGGCCAGGATCGTAGAGCCCCATACTGACTCGTGTACAAGTTCACCACACCGGTGCATCAAAACGCCGCTATTCCACAAAGGATTCGAGAAAACCATAGACTCAGGGTGAGAGAAAAACTATCCCAAAACACGAGCGTCACAATAGGGTCACGCTGGGGTAGTGTGCGGTGGGGTGTGTGGGGGGGGGGTGCAAGACCTTCATTGAAGGCAATGAATACCGAAGGGAACAAGTTTATTTGCCTGAATGCCGTTTGATGTTGGGTTTTGATTATGCTTACACGGTGACCTTTGGTGGCTGCCTCCACCGGTGGAGTTCTCAGGTGGAAAGTGGGGGGTGGGCAGGTAACCTGGGATTAAATCATACCTGTTAGGCTAGCGTTTAATTGACCATCTATTGTGATCATACGCGTTAGACAAGCCGTTTATCTGTTTCGCTTGTCACTAACATGGATAATTTAAACTCAAATTAATTAGAAAATGTATTGATTATAGTATTTACAGCTAACCTTCAATTTCCGTTTAAATTTAGTGATAGAGATATGTGAAAGTAAACCAACTTGACTTTTGTAAGATAAATGACCTTCGCAACAATAGTGTTATGTGGGCATAAATTCAAATAGATATTTAAAAACGTATGCCCCATGTGTTACTTGTGGGCCGTTCATATTGACCTTCAACTTTTAGACTAGCGATATGAAGGGTTTTACCTTCAACTTTTAGACCAGCGATATGAAGGTAGTGCCAGGTGGTGGGATCTCTTGTCTCCTAGAACTTTCTAAAGCTTCGCGATTTGATGGTGTCATAATGAGTAGACAAATGTCTGTGTGTTAAACAAGGACCTGTTGAATGTGACTTTTATTTAGTCCTAGAATGTCTGTGTGTTAAACAAGGACCTATTGAATGTGACTTGTATTTAGTCCTAGAATGTCTGTGTGTTAAACTAGGACCTATTGAATGTGACTTGTATTTAGTCCTAGAATGACCTACAGAGTTGATTCTGGATTCAGACAGAACGATTAGAGTGGTAGATCCCAAGAGAGATCAGGGGCGGCGCCCTGTTATACACAACACAAACCTGGACAGCACAGGAGCGCCCCGGTGACCTCATCATGTTTTTCCTGCCAGTAGGTGGGTTACAAGAACACTGAGGCTGCGACTACAGAATGTTCGTGGTTTAAATCCCAGGGGCGGCCCCGCGGTCCACGGGTAAATGTTGTTAAAGAGCTTGGAATGGGGCGCAGAGGGGAAGCCTCGTTGTGGTAACAGTGAAGCGAGGAGGGCCGAGCCCCGCTAATGGGAAAGGGATAGGTCTCAGGCGGCAAAGCCGAGCGCAGAACGAGAGCTTTTCGGCAGGTGAATTTCTTTGGAGTAAATCATTTTTGGATTCGCGACACGGGGGGTGAACAAATAGCGGGAGAAGTTCAAGGATCCGCTGGTAAAACATCTCGGGGAAGGGAGGGGGAAGGGGGGGCCCTCATTGTGTAGTCAAGGGGAGAGTAGTCGCGTGGTCAGGCGTCGACGTAGTAGAGTGACGTCGTTAACAGACCAAAGGGGGATAATTAAATGTAACACCTCGCAGGTCAGTCTCCAGGCACCGACTTGTTCGCGGCTAATGCCCAGACAAAACATGACGCAATCCTAAGTGTGACCCCAGGGGTCAAGACGCCGGACCTACACGTCAACGTATCACTTCCGGTGTTTTCATTGGTTGAGATTGGAGTCGTGTTGTGACACGCCCGGTGGAGCATTAATCCACCGTTAACAACTTTCATCAAGTTTCTGTGTAGTCAGCCCCCAGGACATAACGCCAGCTCCAGCCGACCGTGTCGTGGTCACTTGTGAGACTGACCGAATGACGTCTGACCAATAACGGTTATGCTTTATCCCAGCTCAAAGGGATCCTTTTGGAACCGAGAATTGTCGAGTTGTTAAGATCAGTAAACACCAAGTATTGGACTGCCAATATGACTTGACAAACAGAGACAATGGATTGGTCAGCAATGATATGTAATCACAAGCTGACCGCTTGACCAGTGAAGGTCACATTATCAGCCTTTGTCAACTTTTTCACCCTAAAAAAAGTGGTAAAATTGTAAATTTATTTCTTATTATGTTATTATATTATTCCTTGTCAACAAACAACCGTGACTTGGTACCATATCGAGTAGAGGCTATTAAATTCATTCTTGGGATGTCATTAATATTGTTTCTTGTGAACTAAACCTGACACTGATTTGGTTTTTTAAAATACGAATATAATATTTGATTGTATTTTTTACTGTAAGTCCATGGTCGTTATGTCGGAACCCATTCGTCGGGGCCGTTATGTCGGAACCCATTCGTCGGGGCCGTTATGTCGGAGTCCATTCGTCGGGGCCGTTATGTCGGAGCCCATTCGTCGGGGCCGTTATGTCGGAGCCCATTCGTCGGGGCCGTTATGTCGGAGCCCATTCGTCGGGACCGTTATGTCGGAGCCCATTCGTCGGGGCCGTTATGTCGGAGCCCATTCGTCGGGGCCGTTGGTGGGGGCATCGCTGACGTATTGATGGCCTCGAGACATGCGCCCTTCGGTTAGCTACCTGCCCCCCACCCTGCACCAATTTAGCTTGTCAACCAATAACTGTGATTGGGCGACCCTTGCAAGAGACAGCTATGTTCTCCACACAAAAAAAGGGGGGGGGGAGAGAGAGAACTGGCACAAACAAACATTTATAAAAAATTTAAATGTTTCCGCTGAGGCTTGAACCCAGTACATTCCGCGTGCAAGGCAGACGTGATAACCACTACACTACGAAACACGTGTTATTCTGTGAAGGAACAACGCAAGTGAATGCAAGAAGCAGTGTTGGTCTCGAGACATGCCCACCTCCAATTTTAAATCCACTTTTTCTTGATTGGTAGACCCCAGCGAGGGTCATGCGTTATGGTTATTTGCTCGTTAGTGATCTTGTTCTGATGAATTATATAATTATATAGATTATATAGATTATATAGATTATATCTCTATCTCTATATATATAAGCCGCATTTGTTGTCTGTCTGTTCCCTAATAACTCAAGATCCAGACAACCAAATAACGTGAAATTTGGTACACGTACACAAAATTATACCGGAAAGGTTATTAAACAGGTTTCGTTCCTTATATATAAGATACTGGGGCCCGGGGGCCCAAAATGTAGTTTTTCCCTATATGAGCTATATAAAATAAAAAGTATTGAAAATTAAGACGTAAAATAATGACGCAAATTAATAAACATTTTGGTGTCGAGATTAACAAGAAGGCGATTATCGCCATAAAATAATTTTTTTGTTGTTGTTGCTTTGTTGTTGTTTTGTTGTTGATGTTTTTGTTGTTGTTTTGTTTTTGTTGTTGTTGCTGTTGTTTTTTTTGTTGTTGTTGCTGTTGTTTTTTTTGTTGTTGTTGCTGTTGTTGTTTCTGTTGTTGTTGCTTTTGCTGTTGTTGCTTTTGTGTTGTTTTTGCTGTTGTTGTTGTCCACATCCCTTGCCCTGCGACGACAATGCCCTTCATGTTGTTGTTGCTTTGTTGTTGTTGCTGTTGTAGTTGTTGTTTTGTTGTTGTTGCTTTGTTGTTGTTGTTGTAGTTGTTGTTTTGTTGTTGTTGCTTTGTTGTTGTTGCTTTTGTTGTTGTAGTTGTTTTGTTGTTGATTTTGTTGTTGATTTTGTTGTTTTTGTTGTTGTTTTGTTTTTGTTGTTTTGTTGCTGTTGCTGTTTCTGTTGTTGGTTTTGTCGTTGTTGCTGTTGTTGTTGCTGTTGTTGTTTTGTAGTTGTTGTTTTGTTGTTATTGCTTTGTTGTTGTTGTAGTTGTTGTTGTTTTGTTTTTGTTGTTTGTTTTTGTTGTTTTGTTGCTGTTGTTGTTTTTGTTGTTGTTGCTGTTGTTGTTAAACCTGGGGAAGCCGGGTACTTGCCCCTAGTAGATTATATAGATTATCCATTTGTGTGCAACGTTTCCTCCTTAAGGTGCGTTGGTCCGTGTGCAAAGAAAAAAAAACACAACTCGTGTGCAAAGTTGCACAGCATTCATTTTTTTTTGTTGCAATATGCGTCGAAATTTGCTGCGCAGTAATTCCAAACTGCTGCGCGGCGTCGGTCAGATATATGCGCGATCGCGCAGCTCAAAGGGACCATTGGTTGTGTCTTAAGTTTTTTTCTAAATCCATCCATACTAAGTTAACAATTCTATTTATGTAATGGAAAACTATGTAGTAAATTATATTTATGTAATGGTCAACTATGTCCACTATGTATTCAAGTACAGTTGAAGACAACACAAGAACTTGGGCGCGCATGCGCACAACTCACCAACATTACAAGACAATCGAATGATTGGTGTAGGAACACATACGGGACAAACTTCTGAAGGAAAATAACAACAAAGAAACATTTATTTATAATGTAACATGTAACATACAATGACTGAAAAATTAGAACGATAGAAGCAGAGATAAGACGAGAGGCTGGCCTGAGTCTGGTGCTCACAGCCACGGAAGGCTCAGAGATAGCCACGTAAAAAAGGAGGTGGTGGTTGATTGAGTGAGGGAGTGAGAGAGAGAGAGTGAGAGAGAGTGAGTGATTGAGAGTGAGTGAGTGAGAGAGAGTGAGTGAGAGAGAGAGAGTGAGTGAGAGAGAGTGAGTGAGTGAGAGAGACAGAGAGAACTGTTTGAAAACAAAGGTGCACCCATCAGTATTTATTGTCCCCCGACACGCCACTGCGGGAACTCCCCAGGGAACAGAATCAGCTGTACAAATGCCCCACTGTTGTTCCTACGTCTACGCCACTCGTTCAGCCGTCCGACTTCTGTGATTGGACACCTTGACAAAACGTGAGTCGTTGATGTGCGGCCAGAGTTAACCTTTAAGTCACCACCCCACCCCCCACCCCCACACACACACACACACCTCGCACACGAACCCAGTGCAATGTCTTCCTCTCCCCCTCCCCGTTATCTGATTCATTGACTGTGATTGTCACAATACCTTCTCCCCCTCCCCGTTATCTGATTCATTGACTGTGATTGTCACAATATCAATTCAGAGATAGTTAACTTTCAAATTAGTAGAACTCTGAAAATCGCTTAAATCTCGTAACATATTCCATTTTCTCTCTTAGTGACATATTCCATGTTATCTCTTGGTGACAGATTCCATGTTCTCTCTTGGTGACATATACCATGTTCTCTCTTGGTGACATATACCATGTTCTCTCTTGGTGACATATACCATGTTCTCTCTTGGTGACAGATTCCATGTTCTCTCTTGGTGACATATACCATGCTCTCTCTTGGTGACATATTCCATGTTCTCTCTTGGTGACATATACCATGTTCTCTCTTGGTGACATATACCATGTTCTCTCTTGGTGACAGATTCCATGTTCTCTCTTGGTGACATATACCATGCTCTCTCTTGGTGACATATTCCATGTTCTCTCTTGGTGACATATACCATGTTCTCTCTTGGTGACATATACCATGTTCTCTCTTGGTGACATATACCATGTTCTCTCTTGGTGACATATACCATGTTCTCTCTTGGTGACATATTCCATGTTCTCTCTTGGTGACATATACCATGTCCTCTCTTGGTGACATATACCATGTTCTCTCTTGGTGACATATTCCATGTTCTCTCTTGGTGACATATACCATGTTCTCTCTTGGTGACATATTCCATGTTCTCTCTTGGTGACATATACCATGTTCTCTCTTGGTGACATATACCATGTTCTCTCTTGGTGACATATACCATGTTCTCTCTTGGTGACATATACCATGTTCTCTCTTGGTGACATATACCATGTTCTCTCTTGGTGACATATACCATGTTCTCTCTTGGTGACATATACCATGTTCTCTCTTGGTGACATATACCATGTTCTCTCTTGGTGACATATACCATGTTCTCTCTTGGTGACATATACCATGTTCTCTCTTGGTGACATATACCATGTTCTCTCTTGGTGACATATACCATGTTCTCTCTTGGTGACATATACCATGTTCTCTCTTGGTGACATATACCATGTTCTCTCTTGGTGACATATACCATGTTCTCTCTTGGTGACATATACCATGTTCTCTCTTGGTGACATATTCCATGTTCTCTCTTGGTGACATATTCCATGTTCTCTCTTGGTGACATATTCCATGTTCTCTCTTGGTGACATATACCATGTTCTCTCTTGGTGACATATTCCATGTTCTCTCTTGGTGACATATACCATGCTCTCTCTTGGTGACATATTCCATGTTCTCTCTTGGTGACATATACCATGTTCTCTCTTGGTGACATATACCATGTTCTCTCTTGGTGACATATACCATGTTCTCTCTTGGTGACATATACCATGTTCTCTCTTGGTGACATATACCATGTTCTCTCTTGGTGACATATACCATGTTCTCTCTTGGTGACATATTCCATGTTCTCTCTTGGTGACATATACCATGTTCTCTCTTGGTGACATATTCCATGTTCTCTCTTGGTGACATATTCCATGTTCTCTCTTGGTGACATATACCACGTTCTCTCTTGGTGACATATACCATGTTCTCTCTTGGTGACATATACCATGTTCTCTCTTGGTGACATATACCATGTTCTCTCTTGGTGACATATACCATGTTCTCTCTTGGTGACATATACCATGTTCTCTCTTGGTGACATATACCATGTTCTCTCTTGGTGACATATACCATGTTCTCTCTTGGTGACATATACCATGTTCTCTCTTGGTGACATATTCCATGTTCTCTCTTGGTGACATATACCATGTTCTCTCTTGGTGACATATTCCATGTTCTCTCTTGGTGACATATACCATGTTCTCTCTTGGTGACATATACCATGTTCTCTCTTGGTGACATATACCATGTTCTCTCTTGGTGACAGATTCCATGTTCTCTCTTGGATGTCAAGTCATTTTGTTTATTTAGAAGTATGTCAGATGTCTGTATGTCAGATGTCTGTATGTCAGATGTCTGTATGTCAGATGTCTGTATGTCAGATGTCTGTATGTCAGATGTCTGTATGTCAGATGTCTGTATGTCAGATGTCTGTATGTCAGATGTCTGTATGTCAGATGTCTGTATGCCAGATGTCTGTATGTCAGATGTCTGTATGCCAGATGTCTGTATACCAGATGTCTGTATAGCAGATGTCTGTATGCCAGATGTCTGTATGCCAGATGTCTGTATACCAGATGTCTGTATAGCAGATGTCTGTATGCCAGATGTCTGTATGCCAGATGTCTGTATACCAGATGTCTGTATAGCAGATGTCTGTATGCCAGATGTCTGTATGCCAGATGTCTGTATGTCAGATGTCTGTATGCCAGATGTCTGTATGCCAGATGTCTATATGCCAGATGTCTGTATGCCAGATGTCTGTATGCCAGATGTCTGTATGCCAGAAGAGACTGCGATAAAAGACAAGATAAACAAACTGTTGCCATTAAAATAATAAATGTAAATCTTTATTAATCGACAGAGACATGTGTAGACTTTTATCAGATGTCAGTTGACATGACCATATCTGTCAGTTGACATGACCATATCTGTCAGTTGACATGACCATATCTGTCAGTTGACATGACCATATCTGTCAGTTGACATGACCATATCTGTCAGTTGACATGACCATATCTTTTAATAGCTGCAACTCTTTGAATTTTCTTTTCTACAACTACTCCCTACTTGAAATGTTCGATACTTGGAATGTTCGATACTTGGAATGTTCGATACTTGGAATATTCGATACTTGGAATGTTCCGTAATTGGAATGCCCCATTCTACATCTACTTGGAATGTTCCGTTCGGTTGAACACAGCACTGGCTAGTACTCGGTTGACCACAACACTGGCCTGTACTCGGCTGACCACAACACTGGCCAGTACTCGGTTGACCAAGTTCTACGTGTTAGCTTTCAACTACCAAATGTACCACAAACTCAACATGTGTTGAAAAAACAAAATTATCAAAAGTTGTATGCCCGTTGTTTGAACAAAAAAATTCATAAACCGGTGGGTCGGAGACTATTATGACAACGTGTTAATGTCACCACGTTTATGAGCAGGCGCGGGCCGAGCTCGTCTGCTATGTGGGCAGAAGTTAAACAAAGATCGTTGATCACTTGGCGCCTTGGGGAGAAATCTTTTAGCGTCCGTCAAATATTGACATATTCTAACTAGATAAAACACAGGGCTCTGTTTGGAATGGTGAGGGGTGGGTAAAGCTAAATAGACGGCTGGGTGATGTACAGTTATAAGTTCACGAATATTTTCAACCAATATTTGGACTGATAGTTTATCACGACATGACAATTCCTGGCCTTGACCCCCCACAAAAAGATTGTTCCATGAATTGACATTGCTCAGTTAATGAAACCGCGTCTTTAATACATTAAAATTTCATGGTTCATTATTTTAGTTATTTAACTATAATTTTGCGTTGTATGAGATTAAATTGTTCCTACAATACATATTACATATCCTGATTCATTGTGATAAAATTAAATGGTTTTTAACTCTAATAAAAATGAATGTGTATCCTTTCGTTTCTTTGTTCCCCTCCTCCTCTAACATAACCATCCCACCTTCTCTATACCTTCTATCTGCAACAGCACCATCCCACCTTCTCTATACCTTCTATCTGCAACAGCACCATCCGAGCCCAGGTTTGTTCTTTAGTACATCCGAGCACCCAAAACAACACAATAGACCACCATAGCACCATAGACCAGAGGCGTCACTAGGGTTGGTGTCACCCGGGGCGGTAGCTCATGGTGTCACCCCTTCACGACTTACCCCACAGTACTCCTCTGAGTCTTCCAGTGCCACATAACGGAAACGTACAGAATTTTATATTTTGGTGTCACCCCTCGTGATGGTGTCACCCGGGGCGGCCCGCCCCCACCGCACCCCCTAGTGACGCCACTGCCATAGACCACCACAACACCATAGACCACCACAACACCATAGACCACCACAACACCACAGACCAGCACAACACGCCTTGCCTTGATTCAACACTAAGACTTGCCACTAAAGTAATCTAAAGGCGTGTATAGAACACTAGCAGACCAATCGTGCGTTGCAACGATCTCAGTAAAAAGGAATACACCTAGATAAAAAAAGGAATTACATTAAGGGTCACCGGGCCCATCAGTTTAACAAATGAAGTTCGAAAATCTGTTCATTTCAATCAAATCATAACAAATATATAAATATATTTATCTATATTTATCAATATTGTGTAAAATTGAATAAGGAATACAATATTAAAAGTTTAGTACAAAACACATTTAGGGCCCCCAGCCCCTAGGAAATGGACGTTAAGAGTTAAGCGCCCTATAGTAATTTAATATAGGCTCTCAAGTTTTTATATTCCAAGTTTTGTCAAAATCCAGTTATTTTCTCATTTTCTAACGCTTAAATTAATTTTCATATAGCTAAGGAAAAAATACATTAAGGGGCCCCGGGCCCATTCGTTTCAATATGTACATTTCAAAAACCTGTTCAATTAAATTCAGTTTCATCATTGAACCATACAAAGTTTGGTTAAGATCCATCAATTTACCTAATAGATAAAGCTTAAACTAATTTATTATAGCTCATATAAGAAAAAATTATATTATGGGCCCCCGGCGCTCCATGCGTGTTAAATTTTGCAAAAAAAGTTGCCAGTGACCATCCCAGGAGCGTACTCAAAAGTCTCCAAAAGTTTTATGGCGATCGGATGAATTATTTAGTCAGCTATAAAGGACATACATACTTTGATTTTTATATAAATATATATATACGAGCAACAAAGCCCGTCCAAGGACGTTCCGCCACTGTTCGGTGGCATGTTGTAACTCCCCTCCAACAGCCGTCTCGACCGGGATACATGTGCATCACGTCAAAAATACTATTCATTATAGTTAAAATAAATAACTCGTAAAAACATAGCTTTTCACTATAAATCCTAACGCGCATAACTCAAAATAAAGTCTTGGGAGAAGTACTGCACCAAAAATAACTCGTTTTGAACGTCCGCGAAAACGTGTTCAATATGATTGGCTGTAGGAGTCATATGTGTTTGAGGGACCAATCGCTATCGAGGACCGGACAGAACGGACAGAAAATTTCCTTTTATTATTATAGATAAGATGGCATGGCTACACACATATACAGTAGGGCTACTTGGATTGCTACTCAAACATACACAGATATACAGTAGGGCTACTAGGATTGCTACCCGGCGAAACGTTTGAGAACTAGTGCTCTTGGAAATCTCTTTCAATTTCAAAATACATTTTAAAAAACATTAAACTTCTTTAATAATTTCTAAATTAATCTGAATTAAAAACTGCAACAGTTAGATCCCAGCAGACGACAGATTTGTATTTGATGTTTTATGAAGTCTTCAAATGTGTGGACCTTCAATTTCTGCCTGCTAACATAAGAATGCCAGGACCGTGTCATATTCGACCCACCTCCCCTCCCTTCCCACACCCCCCCCCCGCCCAGGGCGATTAGACTTAATGTACAATTATTGGATTTAAAAACCGCCCGTGCAAACATGGATTAGGTCCTGGCCTGAAACAAGATTGGACTTATAGACAAAAACATGGATTAGGTCCTGGCCTGAAACAAGATTGGACTTATAGACAAAAACATGGATTAGGTCCTGGCCTGAAACAAGATTGGACTTCTAGACAAAAACATGGATTAGGTCCTGGCCTGAAACAAGATTGGACTTATAGACAAAAACATGGATTAGGTCCTGGCCTGAAACAAGATTGGACTTATAGACAAAGACATGGATTAGGTCCTGGCCTGAAACAAGATTGGACTTATAGACAAAAACATGGATTAGGTCCTGGCCTGAAACAAGATTGGACTTATAGACAAAAACATGGATTAGGTCCTGGACTTATAGACAAAAACATCTATTAGGTCCTGGACTTATAGACAAAAACATGTATTAGGTCCTGGACTTATAGACAAAAACATGTATTAGGTCCTGGACTTATAGACAAAAACATGTATTAAGTCCTGGACTTCTAGACAAAAACATGTATTAGGTCCTGGACTTCTAGACAAAAACATGTATTAGGTCCTGGACTTATAGACAAAAACATGTATTAGGTCCTGGACTTATAGACAAAAACATGTATTAAGTCCTGGACTTCTAGACAAAAACATTTATTAGGTCCTGGACTTCTAGTCAAAAACATGTATTAGGTCCTGGACTTCTAGACAAAAACATGTATTAGGTCCTGGACTTCTAGACAAAAACATGTATTAGGTTGTGGACTTCTAGACAAAAACATGTATTAGGTCCTGGACCTCTAGACAAAAACACGGCTCAAGATTAGTCGTAAATAATGAAGGCGGTTTATCTCCCTTTCTAGAAATATATCGACTTTACACCAAATAAATGACATGTATTGGCTTTTTTGGCTTAAGACATTTTTCAACAAAATGTTGTTTTTTAATCAGACAAAAAAATATCATTAATGTTTACATTTAAAACTCAACATGGCGCCTGGATTACCCGTCTAGGTCGTCGCATGTTGCAAGCATTACAAGATTTAAACTAACAAGTAGAGAGATGCAGATTAACTAACATATGGATTAATGTGTTCATGTTAAGTAGTAAACACGTTGTGTATGTGTTAGTGGCATGGGTATAAGTGGGATTGGACTGCAATCACGCTGGATATTAAAAACAATGTTATGCACACAGGGTACACGCAGGTCTGACAGGACGCCGCAAAACAACGAACGTGTCGGCAAAAAGCCTTCGTCATCGAACAAACAAAAACGAATAAGGTGAATTAAAATCAAATCAAAACTTTGCTGCGGTGTTATGAACAGGAATCCTTCAACCAGAAAGATGTCCTTTATTTTTATATGGGTCGGGTCATTTCACTATGTGATGGTATATGTGTAAGTTCAGCGGTCATATCACTATGTGATGATATATGTATATTTAGGGTCATATTAGTATGTGTGGGTATATGTATATGTTGAGAGGTCGTATCACTATGTGTGGGTATATGTATATGTTTTGGGGCCATATTAGTATGTGTGGGTATATGTATATGTTTTGGGGCCATATTAGTATGTGTGGGTATATGTATATGTTTTGGGGCCATATTAGTATGTATGGGTATATGTATGTTTTTGGGCCATATCACTATGTGTGGGTATATGTATAGTATATGTTAAGGGTTATAATTCTTCTGTCCTTCCATCAGATTCTAACCAGCCAGTACTTTATCATTCATCTCATCAGGACAATAGTCCCCAAACACGCCCCAGATAATTAAGGAAATACTCGCCCTTGTAACATTTCGCTACTCGCCAGACCACCGCGTTAAGATGATCAGCACCAACGCTCGCCTCCTAGAATTGTTCGTGGCACGAGCTCACGAGTATGTGAGATAGATGTGAAATTGTATCTTTTGTGGCCTTATCAGCTTGGAGAGGGCGGGGAATGAATTAGATTTGCGCCCAAGAAAATAAATAGGGATGTTAATGTTATGCCAGAAAAAAATGGCGGCCAAAGAAAATGGCGCTGAATGCAAGCCTCGCCCATCATTGACTAGGGATCGGTTATATTTAGTTTGTGTCATTGACCAGGGATAGGTTATATTAGATTGTATTAGATTTGAGGAGTACAGATTTAATACTGAATTGAATAGACTATATTAGATTTGAGGAGTACAGATTTAATACTGAGTTGAATAGACTATATTAGATTTGAGGAGTACAGATTTAATACTGAGTTGAATAGACTATATTAGATTTGAGGAGTACAGATATATACTCGCTTTAGATTTCATGGGGACAGTCAATGAGTCAATCTATCTCTGACTTAAAGTGATTTAACTATTTAAAAAAAATTATTATGTCTGACTTATAATCTCTGACTTATAATCTCTGACTTATCATCTCTGACTTATAATCTCTGACTTATAATCTCTGACTGACTTATAATCTCTGACTGACTTATAATCTCTGACTGACTTATAATCTCTGACCGACTTATAATCTCTGACCAACTTATAATCTCTGACTGACTTATAATCTCTGACTTATAATCTCTGACCAACTTATAATCTCTGACTGACTTATAATCTCTGACTGACTTATAATCTCTGACTGACTTATAATCTCCGACTGACTTATAATCTCTGACCAACTTATAATCTCTGACTGACTTATAATCTCTGACTGACTTATAATCTCTGACCGACTTATAATCTCTGACCAACTTATAATCTCTGACTGACTTATAATCTCTGACTTATAATCTCTGACCAACTTATAATCTCTGACTGACTTATAATCTCTGACTGACTTATAATCTCTGACTGACTTATAATCTCCGACTGACTTATAATCTCTGACCAACTTATAATCTCTGACTGACTTATAATCTCTGACTGACTTATAATCTCCGACTGACTTATAATCTCTGACTGACTTATGATAGATGGCTGTGTATTTGGACAGACGTTAAGGTGGATGGCGTATGTGGTCCGGTTTAAAATTTATATGACTACCGGAAACATAAGTAATAGGTAATGTGTAAATAGATGAGATATAACGAACACTTGGACCTTTACGTACAGAAAAATATTTTTAAGACCACAAGACCTTTAGTGAAATTGTGTATGAGGCTACAACACCATTAGTGAAGTTTTTATGAGACCATAAGACCATTTATGAATTTATATGACACAATAATACATTAGTGAATTTATATGACACAATAATACAATTAGTGAATTTGTATGTGACCAAAAGATTTAGACCATTATTTGAGATTTTAAAGAAATTATTAGACCGTCATCAAAGAACTGTAAGAGTATCTAAATTATCTTATCTTATCTGTTTACAGACGCTTCTTCTATACAGAAGATTATTGCGTCCTACGCTTATCTATGGTTTGTGTATAGTCCTGCATTTTTATTAGAGATTTAAATGTTGATAAAGTGTTGGTTTTCCTGGATTCTTCAGGCAACCCATTCCACGCCCGAATTCCGGACGGAAGAACGAAAATTTGTATGTGTTTGTTCTTGCATACGGAATAAGAAAGGTGTTTTTATCCCTTATGTCTATCTGACGGGTTGTATTAAGTTATCTTTGTGTTGTATTTCTAAATTAGAATTAATTGCTTTATGTATCATTACTACTTTACTCTTGGTTCTTCTATCCTCTAGTGTTTCAAGGTTTAATGATTTAACTAATGGTGTTATTCTTGTCAGTTTTTGAATATTCTCCAGTAATGAATCGGGCAGCAGGCAGCTCTTTTTTTTGAATTTGTTCTAGTTTCATCAATGTTTTCTTTAGTTTGATGGGTCCCATACAGAAGATGCATATTCTAATACAGGTCTCACCAAGGTGAGATAGCATTATAGTTTTATATACATTTATTACATTTGTTAAAGTTTCTTTTTATAAAGCCTAAGGTTTTGTTTGATTTTTTAATAACTCCATTGACATGTGGATTCCATGATAATTTCTCATTTATTATGACTCCTAAGTATTTTGCATCTTTAGTTTGGGTCAGTTCTTTTCCATGACTGAAATATTTTGAATTTATGTTTCTCTTTCTTTGTTACTCTTAACAGTTGACACTTTTCTGGGTGGAAAGACATACATAGATTATACAACCATCAGCAAATAACCTAACTTTTGTTCCTGTTGAGATGTTGTTGGGTAAATCATTTATATAAATTAAAAAGAGTAAGGGACGTAGCACAGTTCCTTGTGGAACTCCTGACTCCTGAGTATGACTATATCATGTCAGTAGTTCGGTGAAAGATTGCACGAGTTATTCAGAGAATCTAATAGAATTCAATTCATATGAACTATGAACTTCAGTATCGCGAATTACAGCTACTGGGACAGTTCATGCGGCTTCTATTGACTGTCTCCGACAGAACCCGACCAAAGTGACAGATTTTGTCATTGACAGTTCATACAAAGACCGACAGTTCCTATAAAGACCGACAGTTCCTACAAAGTTACAAAGACCCTTTTTCAATTCCGGTGATTAATGATTTAAGTTACGGCGTTACTATTACGCTGAGACACTAACGATGTAACGGCGCATGTTTTCTTTTTATTGTAACGGCGCATGTTTTCTTTTTATTGTAACGGCGCATGTTTTCTTTCTATTGTTATTGTTAAAATGTTTGATAATTTAACTTAAACCAACACATTCCTATGTTCCATCCTAATAAAAAAAATTAAATCAATGACCTTCGACCCCCGTGCACTGAATGGCTAATCCACTGAGCCACCGTCAATGGATGGCCCTGAATCCACTGTGCCACCGTCAATGGATGGCGCTGAATCGACTTACCTAAGTGTGCAATATCCAACTGTAGCGTCATCCAATCGCCGCCGGCATCCAGAGATGAACACGGAGATACAAGGATACACAATGATACACAATGATACAATCGCTATACTATAAGCTTTGTATCTGATTCTCGCCGCCCGTCTCGGTGAATGGATGAACGATTTAGATCAACACGAGAGATACTGTCAATTTTTAAGACTTAATCACGCACTAAAAAGTCACCTGAATTAAGTTACTTAATGCACTGCACAGCACGGGAACAGACTACAGACTACACTACACCATCTGTCAGATTCACAACGTAAACTACTGAAATTAAGTTCTAAAAATAAATAATTATTTATAAAACACAACCGGATTTTAGTTTGATCTATTAAGTTATTATTATTATTTTATCTATAAAATGATGAAGTGTTCAGCTAAAAGAATTTGAAGAAGTCCCACTGTGTCTCCCGTAGAATGATAACACAAACCAGGCACAATCGTAGTAAGCTCGAAATGATGGTTGTATAGACACGAGTTGTAGCGAGGAGCCCACTGGAATGACAGATCCACCGACAGTCTCTCGAGGGTTAGGCGAGTTCGCTGCTAACAGACGACATTTGCGAATCCGTGAGAAATCAGTGCATCTACACAGCCAGAGACAGCTAGGCTCATTTTCTCCCATAGGTTTGGAAGAAAGGGGGCGAGGGTCGGACCCCTCCCCGAGGCTAATTAGCGCCACGCCAATGGGCTTTTTTCTCCAAATGATTGGTTCGCGAACACGACGTACGCCCCGCCCCGCCAATTACCGAGTGAAGGATGAACCAGGGCGGAAAAGAACGCAGACTTTTTACAAAATAAAAGAGCCCCCCCCCTCACCCCCACCTTTAAGTCGTGCCGTACAAGAATTCAATGATCACCAGGTTACCGTTCTTTACTTAATCATTGAGCTAAACGTTGGAGCTGGATTTATAGGTAGATAGGCTGTGTGATGGGGAGGGCGCTAGTCCACTAGTGTTATATGGAGGGCGTTAGTGTTATGTGGGGGTCGTTAGTGTTATGTGGGGGGGGGCGTTAGTGTTATGTGTGGGGCGTTAGTGTTATATGGATGGTGTTAGTGTTATGTGGAGGGCGTTAGTGTTATATGGATGGTGTTAGTGTTATATGGAGGGCGTTAGTGTTATGTGGAGGGCGTTAGTGTTATGTGGAGGGCGCTAGTGTTATGTGGAGGGCGCTAGTGTTATGTGGAGGGCGCTAGTGTTACGTGGAGGGCGCTAGTGTTATGTGGAGGTCGTTAATGTTATGTGGAGGGCGCTAGTGTTATGTGGAGGGCGCTAGTGTTATGTGGAGGGCGTTAGTGTTATGTGGAGGGCGCTAGTGTTATGTGGAGGGCGCTAGTGTTATGTGGAGGGCGCTAGTGTTATGTGGAGGGCGCTAGTGTTATGTGGAGGGCGCTAGTGTTACGTGGAGGGCGCTAGTGTTATGTGGAGGTCGCTAATGTTATGTGGAGGGCGCTAGTGTTATGTGGAGGGCGCTAGTGTTATGTGGAGGGCGCTAGCGTTATGTGGAGGGCGCTAGTGTTATGTGGAGGGCGCTAGTGTTATGTGGAGGGCGCTAGTGTTATGTGGAGGGCGCTAGTGTTATGTGGAGGGCGCTAGTGTTATGTGGAGGGCGCTAGTGTTATGTGGAGGGCGCTAGTGTTATGTGGAGGGCGCTAGTGTTATGTGGAGGGCGCTAGTGTTATGTGGAGGGCGCTAGTGTTATGTGGAGGGCGCTAGTGTTATGTGGAGGGCGCTAGTGTTATGTGGAGGGCGCTAGTGTTATGTGGAGGGCGCTAGTGTTATGTGGAGGGCGCTAGTGTTATGTGGAGGGCGCTAGTGTTATGTGGAGGGCGCTAGTGTTATGTGGAGGGCGCTAGTGTTATGTGGAGGGCGCTAGTGTTATGTGGAGGGCGCTAGTGTTATGTGGAGGGCGCTAGTGTTATGTGGAGGGCGCTAGTGTTATGTGGAGGGCGCTAGTGTTATGTTATTTTGAGTATGGTTGTAGTATTGTGTCAATTGTCTAGGTGATTGAAATTGGAAGGCGCATGAGTGCACAAAGTGCATTTGTGTTTAGGAGGTTAGGGTGTCTGTTTAGTGATGGTGGGGCGGCTTGTTTAGTGATGGTGGGGCGGCTTGTTTAGTGATGGTGGGGGGTTGTTTAGGATGGCAATATGTCTGTGTGGTGCTGAAAGTCACAAACTACCCGCCTCACAAACTACCAGCCTCACAAACTACCCGCCTCACAAACTACCCGCCTCACAAACTACCCGCTTCACAAACTACCCGCCTCACAAACTACCCGCCTCACAAACTACCCGCCTCACAAACTACCTGCCTCACAAACTACCTGCCTCACAAACTACCCGCTTCACAAAGTACCAGCCTCGAAAACTACCCGCCTCACAAAATACCTGCCTCACAAACTACCTCCCTCACAAACTACCCGCCTCACAAATTACCCGCCTCACAAACTACCCTCCTCACAAACTACCCGCCTCACAAACTAACCCGCCTCACAAACTACCCGCCTCACAAACTACCCGCCTCACAAACTACCCGCCTCACAAACTACCCGCCTCACAAACTACCCGCCTCACAAACTACATTGACGCCTACCTCCTCAACTCTCTCACCTGCGTGGAGGTGTGTGCCTTAAACCAACAGCCTCCCCCCACCCCCACCCCCCCGCAGACCCACCCCTCACATTTTATGACAAGCTTACGTGGGTTGTCCTGGCGGTCTCTCAAAGTTAAACAAAATATTAGTTGCCCGTGTCGTCATCAAGGGGCGGGAGGGGGGCCAATTGAATGCAGGGAACCTGTTTTTGAGGGGTGGTGCCAGGGCCAATTGAATGCAGGGAACCTGTTTTTGAGGGGTGGTGCCAGGGCCAATTGAATGCAGGGAACCTGTTTTTGAGGGGTGGTGCCAGGGCCAATTGAATGCTGGGAACCTGTTTTTGAGGGGTGGTGCCAGGGCCAATTGAATGCTGGGAACCTGTTTTTGAGGGGTGGTGCCAGGGCCAATTGAATGCTGGGAACCTGTTTTTGAGGGGTGGTGCCAGGGCCAATTGAATGCAGGGAACCTGTTTTTGAGGGGTGGTGCCAGGGCCAATTGAATGCTGGGAACCTGTTTTTGAGGGGTGGTGCCAGGGCCAATTGAATGCTGGGAACCTGTTTTTGAGGGGTGGTGCCAGGGCCAATTGAATGCTGGGAACCTGTTTTTGAGGGGTGGTGCCAGGGCCAATTGAATGCAGGGAACCTGTTTTTGAGGGGTGGTGCCAGGGCCAATTGAATGCAGGGAACCTGTTTTTGAGGGGTGGTGCCAGGGCCAATTGAATGCAGGGAACCTGTTTTTGAGGGTGGTGCCAGGGCCAATTGAATGCAGGGAACCTGTTTTTGAGGGGTGGTGCCAGGGCCAATTGAATGCTGGGAACCTGTTTTTGAGGGGTGGTGCCAGGGCCAATTGAATGCATGGGAACCTGTTTTTGAGGGGTGGTGCCAGGGCCAAATTGAATGCTGGGAACCTGTTTTTGAGGGGTGGTGCCAGGGCCAATTGAATGCTGGGAACCTGTTTTTGAGGGGTGGTGCCAGGGCCAATTGAATGCAGGGAACCTGTTTTTGAGGGGTGGTGCCAGGGCCAATTGAATGCAGGGAACCTGTTTTTGAGGGGTGGTGCCAGGGCCAATTGAATGCAGGGAACCTGTTTTTGAGGGGTGGTGCCAGGGCCAATTGAATGCAGGGAACCTGTTTTTGAGGGGTGGTGCCAGGGCCAATTGAATGCAGGGAACCTGTTTTTGAGGGGTGGTGCCAGGGCCAATTGAATGCTGGGAACCTGTTTTTGAGGGGTGGTGCCAGGGCCAATTGAATGCAGGGAACCTGTTTTTGAGGGGTGGTGCCAGGGCCAATTGAATGCAGGGAACCTGTTTTTGAGGGGTGGTGCCAGGGCCAATTGAATGCAGGGAACCTGTTTTTGAGGGGTGGTGCCAGGGCCAATTGAATGCAGGGAACCTGTTTTTGAGGGGTGGTGCCAGGGCCAATTGAATGCAGGGAACCTGTTTTTGAGGGGTGGTGCCAGGGCCAATTGAATGCAGGGAACCTGTTTTTGAGGGGTGGTGCCAGGGCCAATTGAATGCTGGGAACCTGTTTTTGAGGGGTGGTGCCAGGGCCAATTGAATGCTGGGAACCTGTTTTTGAGGGGTGGTGCCAGGGCCAATTGAATGCTGGGAACCTGTTTTTGAGGGGTGGTGCCAGGGCCAATTGAATGCTGGGAACCTGTTTTTGAGGGGTGGTGCCAGGGCCAATTGAATGCTGGGAACCTGTTTTTGAGGGGTGGTGCCAGGGCCAATTGAATGCAGGGAACCTGTTTTTGAGGGGTGGTGCCAGGGCCAATTGAATGCAGGGAACCTGTTTTTGAGGGGTGGTGCCAGGGCCAATTGAATGCAGGGAACCTGTTTTTGAGGGGTGGTGCCAGGGCCAATTGAATGCAGGGAACCTGTTTTTGAGGGGTGGTGCCAGGGCCAATTGAATGCTGGGAACCTGTTTTTGAGGGGTGGTGCCAGGGCCAATTGAATGCAGGGAACCTGTTTTTGAGGGGTGGTGCCAGGGCCAATTGAATGCTGGGAACCTGTTTTTGAGGGGTGGTGCCAGGGCCAATTGAATGCTGGGAACCTGTTTTTGAGGGGTGGTGCCAGGGCCAATTGAATGCTGGGAACCTGTTTTTGAGGGGTGGTGCCAGGGCCAATTGAATGCAGGGAACCTGTTTTTGAGGGGTGGTGCCAGGGCCAATTGAATGCAGGGAACCTGTTTTTGAGGGGTGGTGCCAGGGCCAATTGAATGCAGGGAACCTGTTTTTGAGGGGTGCCAGGGCATTGAATGCGGGAACCGTTTTTGAGGGGGGTGCCAGGGCCAATTGAATGCTGGGAACCTGTTTTTGAGGGGTGGTGCCAGGGCCAATTGAATGCTGGGAACCTGTTTTTGAGGGGTGGTGCCAGGGCCAATTGAATGCTGGGAACCTGTTTTTGAGGGGTGGTGCCAGGGCCAATTGAATGCTGGGAACCTGTTTTTGAGGGGTGGTGCCAGGGCCAATTGAATGCAGGGAACCTGTTTTTGAGGGGTGGTGCCAGGGCCAATTGAATGCTGGGAACCTGTTTTTGAGGGGTGGTGCCAGGGCCAATTGAATGCTGGGAACCTGTTTTTGAGGGGTGGTGCCAGGGCCAATTGAATGCTGGGAACCTGTTTTTGAGGGGTGGTGCCAGGGCCAATTGAATGCAGGGAACCTGTTTTTGAGGGGTGGTGCCAGGGCCAATTGAATGCAGGGAACCTGTTTTTGAGGGGTGGTGCCAGGGCCAATTGAATGCAGGGAACCTGTTTTTGAGGGGTGGTGCCAGGGCCAATTGAATGCAGGGAACCTGTTTTTGAGGGGTGGTGCCAGGGCCAATTGAATGCAGGGAACCTGTTTTTGAGGGGTGGTGCCAGGGCCAATTGAATGCAGGGAACCTGTTTTTGAGGGGTGGTGCCAGGGCCAATTGAATGCTGGGAACCTGTTTTTGAGGGGTGGTGCCAGGGCCAATTGAATGCTGGGAACCTGTTTTTGAGGGGTGGTGCCAGGGCCAATTGAATGCTGGGAACCTGTTTTTGAGGGGTGGTGCCAGGGCCAATTGAATGCTGGGAACCTGTTTTTGAGGGGTGGTGCCAGGGCCAATTGAATGCAGGGAACCTGTTTTTGAGGGGTGGTGCCAGGGCCAATTGAATGCAGGGAACCTGTTTTTGAGGGGTGGTGCCAGGGCCAATTGAATGCAGGGAACCTGTTTTTGAGGGGTGGTGCCAGGGCCAATTGAATGCAGGGAACCTGTTTTTGAGGGGTGGTGCCAGGGCCAATTGAATGCAGGGAACCTGTTTTTGAGGGGTGGTGCCAGGGCCAATTGAATGCTGGGAACCTGTTTTTGAGGGGTGGTGCCAGGGCCAATTGAATGCTGGGAACCTGTTTTTGAGGGGTGGTGCCAGGGCCAATTGAATGCTGGGAACCTGTTTTTGAGGGGTGGTGCCAGGGCCAATTGAATGCTGGGAACCTGTTTTTGAGGGGTGGTGCCAGGGCCAATTGAATGCTGGGAACCTGTTTTTGAGGGGTGGTGCCAGGGCCAATTGAATGCTGGGAACCTGTTTTTGAGGGGTGGTGCCAGGGCCAATTGAATGCTGGGAACCTGTTTTTGAGGGGTGGTGCCAGGGCCAATTGAATGCTGGGAACCTGTTTTTGAGGGGTGGTGCCAGGGCCAATTGAATGCTGGGAACCTGTTTTTGAGGGGTGGTGCCAGGGCCAATTGAATGCAGGGAACCTGTTTTTGAGGGGTGGTGCCAGGGCCAATTGAATGCAGGGAACCTGTTTTTGAGGGGTGGTGCCAGGGCCAATTGAATGCAGGGAACCTGTTTTTGAGGGGTGGTGCCAGGGCCAATTGAATGCTGGGAACCTGTTTTTGAGGGGTGGTGCCAGGGCCAATTGAATGCTGGGAACCTGTTTTTGAGGGGTGCAGGGCAATTGATGGGGAACCGTTTTTGAGGGGTGGGCCAGGGCCAATTGAATGCTGGGAACCTGTTTTTGAGGGGTGGTGCCAGGGCCAATTGAATGCTGGGAACCTGTTTTTGAGGGGTGGTGCCAGGGCCAATTGAATGCTGGGAACCTGTTTTTGAGGGGTGGTGCCAGGGCCAATTGAATGCTGGGAACCTGTTTTTGAGGGGTGGTGCCAGGGCCAATTGAATGCTGGGAACCTGTTTTTGAGGGGTGGTGCCAGGGCCAATTGAATGCTGGGAACCTGTTTTTGAGGGGTGGTGCCAGGGCCAATTGAATGCTGGGAACCTGTTTTTGAGGGGTGGTGCCAGGGCCAATTGAATGCTGGGAACCTGTTTTTGAGGGGTGGTGCCAGGGCCAATTGAATGCAGGGAACCTGTTTTTGAGGGGTGGTGCCAGGGCCAATTGAATGCAGGGAACCTGTTTTTGAGGGGTGGTGCCAGGGCCAATTGAATGCAGGGAACCTGTTTTTGAGGGGTGGTGCCAGGGCCAATTGAATGCAGGGAACCTGTTTTTGAGGGGTGGTGCCAGGGCCAATTGAATGCTGGGAACCTGTTTTTGAGGGGTGGTGCCAGGGCCAATTGAATGCTGGGAACCTGTTTTTGAGGGGTGGTGCCAGGGCCAATTGAATGCTGGGAACCTGTTTTTGAGGGGTGGTGCCAGGGCCAATTGAATGCTGGGAACCTGTTTTTGAGGGGTGGTGCCAGGGCCAATTGAATGCTGGGAACCTGTTTTTGAGGGGTGGTGCCAGGGCCAATTGAATGCTGGGAACCTGTTTTTGAGGGGTGGTGCCAGGGCCAATTGAATGCTGGGAACCTGTTTTT
This sequence comes from Ampullaceana balthica, assembly GCA_944989445.1. Classification (NCBI taxonomy): domain Eukaryota; kingdom Metazoa; phylum Mollusca; class Gastropoda; family Lymnaeidae; genus Ampullaceana; species Ampullaceana balthica. The sequence goes on along the minus strand of CALYLW010000172.1, from coordinate 452,792 downwards.
GAGGGGTGGTGCCAGGGCCAATTGAATGCTGGGAACCTGTTTTTGAGGGGTGGTGCCAGGGCCAATTGAATGCTGGGAACCTGTTTTTGAGGGGTGGTGCCAGGGCCAATTGAATGCTGGGAACCTGTTTTTGAGGGGTGGTGCCAGGGCCAATTGAATGCAGGGAACCTGTTTTTGAGGGGTGGTGCCAGGGCCAATTGAATGCAGGGAACCTGTTTTTGAGGGGTGGTGCCAGGGCCAATTGAATGCAGGGAACCTGTTTTTGAGGGGTGGTGCCAGGGCCAATTGAATGCTGGGAACCTGTTTTTGAGGGGTGGTGCCAGGGCCAATTGAATGCTGGGAACCTGTTTTTGAGGGGTGGTGCCAGGGCCAATTGAATGCTGGGAACCTGTTTTTGAGGGGTGGTGCCAGGGCCAATTGAATGCTGGGAACCTGTTTTTGAGGGGTGGTGCCAGGGCCAATTGAATGCTGGGAACCTGTTTTTGAGGGGTGGTGCCAGGGCCAATTGAATGCTGGGAACCTGTTTTTGAGGGGTGGTGCCAGGGCCAATTGAATGCTGGGAACCTGTTTTTGAGGGGTGGTGCCAGGGCCAATTGAATGCTGGGAACCTGTTTTTGAGGGGTGGTGCCAGGGCCAATTGAATGCTGGGAACCTGTTTTTGAGGGGTGGTGCCAGGGCCAATTGAATGCTGGGAACCTGTTTTTGAGGGGTGGTGCCAGGGCCAATTGAATGCTGGGAACCTGTTTTTGAGGGGTGGTGCCAGGGCCAATTGAATGCTGGGAACCTGTTTTTGAGGGGTGGTGCCAGGGCCAATTGAATGCAGGGAACCTGTTTTTGAGGGGTGGTGCCAGGGCCAATTGAATGCAGGGAACCTGTTTTTGAGGGGTGGTGCCAGGGCCAATTGAATGCAGGGAACCTGTTTTTGAGGGGTGGTGCCAGGGCCAATTGAATGCTGGGAACCTGTTTTTGAGGGGTGGTGCCAGGGCCAATTGAATGCTGGGAACCTGTTTTTGAGGGGTGGTGCCAGGGCCAATTGAATGCTGGGAACCTGTTTTTGAGGGGTGGTGCCAGGGCCAATTGAATGCTGGGAACCTGTTTTTGAGGGGTGGTGCCAGGGCCAATTGAATGCTGGGAACCTGTTTTTGAGGGGTGGTGCCAGGGCCAATTGAATGCTGGGAACCTGTTTTTGAGGGGTGGTGCCAGGGCCAATTGAATGCTGGGAACCTGTTTTTTGAGGGGTGGTGCCAGGGCCAATTGAATGCTGGGAACCTGTTTTTGAGGGGTGGTGCCAGGGCCAATTGAATGCAGGGAACCTGTTTTTGAGGGGTGGTGCCAGGGCCAATTGAATGCAGGGAACCTGTTTTTGAGGGGTGGTGCCAGGGCCAATTGAATGCAGGGAACCTGTTTTTGAGGGGTGGTGCCAGGGCCAATTGAATGCTGGGAACCTGTTTTTGAGGGGTGGTGCCAGGGCCAATTGAATGCTGGGAACCTGTTTTTGAGGGGTGGTGCCAGGGCCAATTGAATGCTGGGAACCTGTTTTTGAGGGGTGGTGCCAGGGCCAATTGAATGCTGGGAACCTGTTTTTGAGGGGTGGTGCCAGGGCCAATTGAATGCAGGGAACCTGTTTTTGAGGGGTGGTGCCAGGGCCAATTGAATGCAGGGAACCTGTTTTTGAGGGGTGGTGCCAGGGCCAATTGAATGCTGGGAACCTGTTTTTGAGGGGTGGGTGCCAGGGCCAATTGAATGCAGGGAACCTGTTTTTGAGGGGTGGTGCCAGGGCCAATTGAATGCAGGGAACCTGTTTTTGAGGGGTGGTGCCAGGGCCAATTGAATGCTGGGAACCTGTTTTTGAGGGGTGGTGCCAGGGCCAATTGAATGCAGGGAACCTGTTTTTGAGGGGTGGTGCCAGGGCCAATTGAATGCTGGGAACCTGTTTTTGAGGGGTGGTGCCAGGGCCAATTGAATGCTGGGAACCTGTTTTTGAGGGGTGGTGCCAGGGCCAATTGAATGCTGGGAACCTGTTTTTGAGGGGGGGGGCCAAGTTAATGAGACAACTCGCTCGTACTCATCATGTCAGGTACCCAGTCCGGGATAGAACGGTTACCTCCAGCATGTACCTCTGTACTACCTCCAGCATGTACCTCTGTGCTACCTCCAGCATGTACCTCTGTGCTACCTCCAGCATGTACCTCTGTGCTACCTCCAGCATGTACCTCTGTGCTACCTCCAGCATGTACCTCTGTGCTACCTCCAGCATGTACCTCTGTGCTACCTCCAGCATGTACCTCTGTGCTACCTCCAGCATGTACCTCTGTGCTACCTCCAGCATGTACCTCTGTGCTACCTCCAGCATGTACCTCTGTGCTACCTCCAGCATGTACCTCTGTGCTACCTCCAGCATGTACCTCTGTGCTACCTCCAGCATGTACCTCTGTGCTACCTCCAGCATGTACCTCTGTGCTACCTCCAGCATGTACCTCTGTGCTACCTCCAGCATGCACCTCTGTGCTACCACCAGCATGTACCTCTGTGCTACCTCCAGCATGTACCTCTGTGCTACCACCAGCATATACCTCTGTGCTACCACCAGCATGTACCTCTGTGCTACCACTAGCATGTACCTCTGTGCTACCTCCAGCATGTACCTCTGTGCTACCTCCAGCATGTACCTCTGTGCTACCTCCAGCATGTACCTCTGTGCTACCTCCAGCATGTACCTCTGTGCTACCTCCAGCATGTACCTCTGTGCTACCTCCAGCATGTACCTCTGTGCTACCTCCAGCATGTACCTCTGTGCTACCTCCAGCATGTACCTCTGTGCTACCTCCAGCATGTACCTCTGTGCTACCTCCAGCATGTACCTCTGTGCTACCTCCAGCATGTACCTCTGTGCTACCACCAGCATGTACCTCTGTGCTACCTCCAGCATGTACCTCTGTGCTACCTCCAGCATGTACCTCTGTGCTACCTCCAGCATGTACCTCTGTGCTACCTCCAGCATGTACCTCTGTGCTACCTCCAGCATGTACCTCTGTGCTACCTCCAGCATGTACCTCTGTGCTACCTCCAGCATGTACCTCTGTGCTACCTCCAGCATGTACCTCTGTGCTACCTCCAGCATGTACCTCTGTGCTACCTCCAGCATGTACCTCTGTGCTACCTCCAGCATGTACCTCTGTGCTACCTCCAGCATGTACCTCTGTGCTACCTCCAGCATGTACCTCTGTGCTACCTCCAGCATGTACCTCTGTGCTACCTCCAGCATGTACCTCTGTGCTACCACCAGCATGTACCTCTGTGCTACCACCAGCATGTACCTCTGTGCTACCACCAGCATGTACCTCTGTGCTACCTCCAGCATGTACCTCTGTGCTACCTCCAGCATGTACCTCTGTGCTACCTCCAGCATGTACCTCTGTGCTACCTCCAGCATGTACCTCTGTGCTACCTCCAGCATGTACCTCTGTGCTACCACCAGCATGTACCTCTGTGCTACCTCCAGCATGTACCTCTGTGCTACCTCCAGCATGTACCTCTGTGCTACCTCCAGCATGTACCTCTGTGCTACCTCCAGCATGTACCTCTGTGCTACCTCCAGCATGTACCTCTGTGCTACCTCCAGCATGTACCTCTGTGCTACCTCCAGCATGTACCTCTGTGCTACCTCCAGCATGCACCTCTGTGCTACCTCCAGCATGTACCTCTGTGCTACCTCCAGCATGTACCTCTGTGCTACCACCAGCATGTACCTCTGTGCTACCACCAGCATGTACCTCTGTGCTACCACCAGCATGTACCTCTGTGCTACCTCCAGCATGTACCTCTGTGCTACCTCCAGCATGTACCTCTGTGCTACCTCCAGCATGTACCTCTGTGCTACCTCCAGCATGTACCTCTGTGCTACCTCCAGCATGTACCTCTGTGCTACCACCAGCATGTACCTCTGTGCTACCTCCAGCATGTACCTCTGTGCTACCTCCAGCATGTACCTCTGTGCTACCTCCAGCATGTACCTCTGTGCTACCTCCAGCATGTACCTCTGTGCTACCTCCAGCATGTACCTCTGTGCTACCTCCAGCATGTACCTCTGTGCTACCTCCAGCATGTACCTCTGTGCTACCTCCAGCATGTACCTCTGTGCTACCTCCAGCATGTACCTCTGTGCTACCTCCAGCATGTACCTCTGTGCTACCTCCAGCATGTACCTCTGTGCTACCTCCAGCATGTACCTCTGTGCTACCTCCAGCATGTACCTCTGTGCTACCTCCAGCATGTACCTCTGTGCTACCTCCAGCATGTACCTCTGTGCTACCTCCAGCATGTACCTCTGTGCTACCTCCAGCATGTACCTCTGTGCTACCACCAGCATGTACCTCTGTGCTACCACCAGCATGTACCTCTGTGCTACCTCCAGCATGTACCTCTGTGCTACCTCCAGCATGTACCTCTGTGCTACCTCCAGCATGTACCTCTGTGCTACCTCCAGCATGTACCTCTGTGCTACCTCCAGCATGTACCTCTGTGCTACCTCCAGCATGTACCTCTGTGCTACCTCCAGCATGTACCTCTGTGCTACCTCCAGCATGTACCTCTGTGCTACCTCCAGCATGTACCTCTGTGCTACCTCCAGCATGTACCTCTGTGCTACCTCCAGCATGTACCTCTGTGCTACCACCAGCGTTCGCACATCAGTGCTACCACCAACGTCCGCACATCTGTGCTACCACCAACGTCTGCACCTGTATGCTACCACCAACGTCTGCACCTCTGTGCTACCACCAACGTCCGCACCTCTGTGTTACCACCAACGTCCGCACCTCTGTGCTACCACCAACGTCTGCACCTGTATGCTACCACCAACGTCTGCACCTCTGTGCTACCACCAACGTCTGCACATCTGTGCTACCACCAATGTCCGCACCTCTGTGCCAGGCATGTGAATACCGGGACTGGACCAGGCATGTGAATACCGGGACTGGACCAGGCATTTGAATACCGGGACTGGACCAGGCATGTGAATACCGGAACTGGGCCAGGCATGTGAATACCGGGACTGGGTCAGGCATGTGAATACCGGGACTGGACCAGGCGTGTGAATACCGGGACTGGACCAGGCGTGTGAATACCGGGACTGGGCCAGGCATGTGAATACCGGGACTGAGCGAGGCGTGTGAATACCGGGACTGGACCAGGCGTGTGAATACCGGGACTGAGCGAGGCGTGTGAATACAGGGACTGGACCAGGCATTTGAATACCGGGACTGGACCAGGCATGTGAATACCGGGACTGGGCCAGGCATGTGAATACCGGGACTGGACCAGGCATGTGAATACCGGGACTGAGCGAGGCATGTGAATACCGGGACTGGGACAAACAAGAGTACAGCAGAGCTAGAACTTAGAAAGTATGTGTGTGTGTTGGGGGCAAATGGAGGAAAGGGTGGAGAGGGAGTGGGGGTTGCAGCTACGAAGACGATTAAGAATTTTAATGGTCCTTCCGGCCGTTTGCACGCGTGTGCATGTGTGTGCATGTGTGTGGGTGTGTGATAATTGAGCGACGCACCATGTTTATTGGTGACCACATCACAAAACCAAAGGAGATGAGCGACGTACAGCCATATGCTGCTCCACTGCACCGAAATCCATGAGTTGATACCAAGGACGGCTACGACTGTCCAGAACCCTGATCCCTAAATGATGATCCTCAAATGGTGATCCCAAAATCTCGATCCTCACAAATGACAACAACTGACTGTGGAGCCCCACCGTAGCTGAATTCTATGTTGACTTTTTTCTCCTCGGAAACAAAAGAAACGGCCGCCGTCTCGTTCACTGACTCGTTAGTGCTAACGATGTGAACTTTGACCTTTTTATTTACATTGTTTCAGCTCTGCTCGTGAAGGAAGTGTGCAAGATAATTCATCATATTAATATGACTCGCGTTGTCTCCCCCTGTCAGCAAATTACGGGCCTTGGCCTGCTAGAGATGCACGTGCACGTGTGATGTGTTTATTATTTGGTGTGTGTGTGTGTGTGTGTCTGTGTGAGTGTTTCTGTGTGTTTGTGAATGTTTTCTGTAGTGGTTATTTTGTTGTGTTTCCCTACGGAGAGTAGCCAAAAGAAAAGATTGGGAGTGTAGTTTGTCTAAGAGAGTGGGAGTGTAGTTTGTCTAAGAGAATGGGAGTGTAGTTTGTCTAAGTATGTGGGAGTGTAGTTTGTCTAAGATAATGGGAGTGTAGTTTGTCTAAGAGAATGGGAATGAAGTTTGTCTAAGAGAGTGGGAGTGTAGTTTGTCTAAGAGAGTGGGAGTGTAGTTTGTCTAAGAGAGTGGGAGTGAAGTTTGTCTAAGAGAGTGGGAGTGTAGTTTGTCTAAGAGAATGGGAGTGTAGTTTGTCTAAGATAATGGGAGTGTAGTTTGTCTAAGAGATTGGGAGTGTAGTTTGTCTAAGATAATGGGAGTGTAGTTTGTCTAAGAGAATGGGAGTTTAGTTTGTCTAAGAGAGTGGGAGTGTAGTTTGTCTAAGAGAGTGGGAGTGTAGTTTGTCTAAGAGAATGGGAGTGTAGTTTGTCTAAGTATGTGGGAGTGTAGTTTGTCTAAGATAATGGGAGTGTAGTTTGTCTAAGAGAATGGGAATGAAGTTTGTCTAAGAGAGTGGGAGTGTAGTTTGTCTAAGAGAGTGGGAGTGTAGTTTGTCTAAGAGAGTGGGAGTGAAGTTTGTCTAAGAGAGTGGGAGTTTAGTTTGTCTAAGAGAATGGGAGTGTAGTTTGTCTAAGATAATGGGAGTGTAGTTTGTCTAAGAGATTGGGAGTGTAGTTTGTCTAAGATAATGGGAGTGTAGTTTGTCTAAGAGAATGGGAGTTTAGTTTGTCTAAGAGAGTGGGAGTGTAGTTTGTCTAAGAGAGTGGGAGTGAAGTTTGTCTAAGAGAGTGGGAGTGTAGTTTGTCTAAGATAATGGGAGTGTAGTTTGTCTAAGATAATGGGAGTGTAGTTTGTCTAAGAGATTGGGAGTGTAGTTTGTCTAAGAGAATGGGAATGAAGTTTGTCTAAGAGAGTGGGAGTGTAGTTTGTCTAAGAGAGTGGGAGTGTAGTTTGTCTAAGAGAGTGGGAGTGAAGTTTGTCTAAGAGAGTGGGAGTTTAGTTTGTCTAAGAGAATGGGAGTGTAGTTTGTCTAAGATAATGGGAGTGTAGTTTGTCTAAGAGATTGGGAGTGTAGTTTGTCTAAGATAATGGGAGTGTAGTTTGTCTAAGAGAATGGGAGTTTAGTTTGTCTAAGAGAGTGGGAGTGTAGTTTGTCTAAGAGAGTGGGAGTGAAGTTTGTCTAAGAGAGTGGGAGTGTAGTTTGTCTAAGAGAGCGGGAGTGAAGTTTGTCTAAGAGATTGGGAGTGTAGTTTGTCTAAGAGAGTGGGAGTGTAGTTTGTCTAAGAGAGCGGGAGTGAAGTTTGTCTAAGAGATTGGGAGTGTAGTTTGTCTAAGAGAATGGGAGTGTAGTTTGTCTAAGAGAGTGGGAGTGTAGTTTGTCTAAGAGAGTGGGAGTGAAGTTTGTCTAAGAGAGTGGGAGTGTAGTTTGTCTAAGAGATTGGGAGTGTAGTTTGTCTAAGAGAGTGGGAGTGTAGTTTGTCTAAGAGAGTGGGAGTGTAGTTTGTCTAAGAGAGTGGGAGTGTATTTTGTCTTAGAGAGTGGGAGTGTAGTTTGTTGGAGAACTTTAACTAAATCTTAACACCATATACCAGATGTTCTACTGTGACTTCTGTTTTCCCCATAAATCCATCTTCTTTGCATACCATACCATCTTCTTTGCATACCATCCCATCTTCTTTGCATAACATCCCATCTTCTTTGCATACCATACCATCTTCTTTGCATACCATACCATCTTCTTTGCATACCATCCCATCTTCTTTGCATACCATCCTATCTCCTTTGATTACCATCCCATCTTCTTTGCATACCATCCTATCTTCTTTGTATACCATCACATTTTCTATCGCTCAACATCCTATATCCCCCCCCCCGGGTCATCTCCTAGTCCAGAACGCCAACTAAGATGGTTAATTGACATATCCCCAACAAATGGAATTCATTATGGGGTTAGGAAGAATTCACATCCAAATACGAGACACGTCTCTGTGTGTTTAGGATAAGGTGATGTGAGCAGCCCTCGACAGGGCCTCGTGCTCCGCACTACATCAGATGATTTACAACTGAATAAACGAAAACAAAAACTCCAATTCGGATTTCTAATAGAAACAGATGGGAAAACAGGTCTACTGTCAGCAGACTAACCAGATGTTCAACATTGTTCAACTGCTTGGCTAGCATGCATCCTGCTTAACATAGATTTGAAAACATTAAACGACATTACGATATATGTTATATAGTGTGTATGTTTGTGTGTGAGTGAGTGCGTCTGTCTCTGTGTGTATGTGTATGTAGTATTTATAAATGATATGTGTATGTTAAATCTGATCTTACACATCTGGAGTATCTCAACCCTTTCCCTTAAAGATCTTTGTGTTTATTTGTAACATCTAGGTGCGTGTGTGTGTTTGGGGGGGGGGACTTTTAGCAAGTCAGCTATTCCCAATGATTGTGTAGCACTCTAGTGACTAACTGACCAGTTATTCCCAGTGATTGTGTAGCACTCTAGTGACTAACTGACCAGTTATTCCCATTGATTGTGTAGCACTCTAGTGACTAACTGACCAGTTATTCCCATTGATTGTGTAGCACTCTAGTGACTAACTGACCAGTTATTCCCATTGATTGTGTAGCACTCTAGTGACTAACTGACCAGTTATTCCCATTGATTGTGTAGCACTCTAGTGACTAACTGACCAGTTATTCCCAATGATTGTGTAGCACTCTAGTGACTAACTGACCAGTTATTCCCAATGATTGTGTAGCACTCTAGTGACTAACTGACCAGTTATTCCCAATGATTGTGTAGCACTCTAGTGACTAACTGACCAGTTATTCCCAATGAGTGTGTAGCACTCTAGTGACTAACTGACCAGTTATTCCCAATGATTGTGTAGCACTCTAGTGACTAACTGACCAGTTATTCCCAATGATTGTGTAGCACTCTAGTGTATAACTGACCAGTTATTCCCAATGATTGTGTAGCACTCTAGTGACTAACTGACCAGTTATTCCCAATGATTGTGTAGCACTCTAGTGACTAACTGACCTATGTCCAGTCACTAATCTTTCCTGTTAGCCGCCAGCCACAATGAATTACACTGGACCTATTATCTGCTGACCGGAAGTCGACCGCTGGCGAGCTGGTCTGGTTGCTATTTGGGACCGGAAACACCACCATAAGGTGTCCATTGAGCGCTCCGGAGTTTCGTTGTTGACATCTGCAATGACGTAAGAAGTGACTGGGTTGGTCTGTAAACATGGCTGTTAGTGTAATAGACGTGAGACAGGGTAAAACATCGGTGAGACTAGGACAAACGATAAATTCTCACTAGTTAACATCAACAGCTGTTGTATAAGACTGTGGTCCTCCCTCCCTTTCCACTAAATGCAATCTGTATTTATCAAAACTTCGGCGGAAAGATTACGAAACAAAAAAGTTCATAGCGTTATAGTTTGTGACATTTTAATTTAAAAAATAAAAATAAAAATAAATTGATTAATTCATTGATAAATTAGTTCCGTTAAAAGGCCACTCTTTTAAAAGCAGAACTTTTCTCAGAAATTTTTTGCAAAACTTCTAACGACTTCATTGTAACACTTGACAATAGATTTGGTTCATTGAACTGTGTCTGCGACTTAAATAGGTTACAAATCCTAATCTAAACTTTAAATCAAAGATCATCACCAAAAAAAAACTCCCAGACCAAATGATGACGTGGTCGCAGTAAACATTAACCTCAAGTGACAATATGTGTTACACTGAGGGATGGTTGACAATAGGTGTCACACTGAGGGATAGTTGACAATAGGTGTTACACTGAGGGATGGTTGACTATAGGCGTTACACTGAGGGATGGTTGACTATAGGTGTTACACTGAGAGATGGTTGACAATAGGTGTCACACTGAGGGATGGTTGACAATAGGTGTCACACTGAGAGATGGTTGACAATAGGTGTCACACTGAGAGATGGTTGACAATAGGTGTCACACTGAGAGATGGTTGACAATAGGTGTCACACTGAGGGATGGTTGACAATAGGTGTCACACTGAGGGATGGTTGACTAGACGTGTAGTTAGGATAACCTGCATCCGGGGACACGCTATACAATTGGCGCACCCATTATACTTTGTACTATTCTTATGTGACGTTGTTGCCTCATTTTGGCGCCCAAGGACATATGTACTCCCCTGCACCCATTGCTACATCCCTGGGGTTGACACCTATAGGTCATTTATAAATCTGACAAATCCCCCCCCCCGTTCTTGTCAAAATAAGATGTCAGTTCATGATATAAGCGTGCTAGCCCCTCCTACTCGGGCTACTAAATAATGAGAATGTCAGCGTATCAAATAGCCACCAGTAGATAGATGCATTCAACCATGTCGGTTAATTCACCCGAATAAAATTTCACACACATTTTATAAATTATATCGCCTTTCCCCACAGCGTTACACTTGCCATTTACTTTGAGTGACAAGAATCTTCCAGTTACAGAGGTCAGAGGCTGCCCGCACAAGATGGCTAGGTCATGTTGGACATACTCAACCAAAGATCCAAACGTGTTTGTCTCCGAGCTGTAGAACCAGTTTAGGCCAGTGGTTGAACGTTTGGTTTGTAGCCATTAAATAGACATTAGTTAATTTTATTCATCCAATCTTAGAAACGCCATTCTTCCAATATTCCCAAGGAATGGCTACTTACAACCGGAGAGCCTTTAGTCTAACATTCTCATTCCTGTTCTAGAAAATGACATGGTATCACAGCCATTGATGTACGAAAACCACTTCGTTTTACAAAAGAAAAATTGTTGGCTTTTCCGGGGCGTCGAATTGGTATATTACAATACCGTTGAGAACCGTTGAAACCCCAAAAACGTCTGCTGAGAACTTGTAAACGACCTCCTCACCAGAACGAGGCGGCGAGCAACAAATAAATAAATCGTCATCATTGACAGGGGGAGATCATGAGACGTAGTTATCTCAAGTGGTCCATACTTTATGATCCCCCCTTCTCAGCCCTCCCCACACCACCCAAATATAATCGTCGCACCCGGGCCATAAAGAGCCATCAATTCCCGCTCAACAAGGCGATTGACGGCATCAGGCCGGGCCGGCACGGAGTGTTTTATTGCTGTTTGATGGGGCGCTCACTCACTTGTTTCCCACTGTAACACGCCAGTTCATAATCTGCCGCCGCTGATGTGTTTCACCGGTGTACGGGTCACGTGGTTTATGGCGGCGCTGGATGCTAGTCGTTTGGGTTTTTTACGTTGATCTCATTTTTGTCTGGTGCGTCGGAAACAGTCGCACCAGGGCGAGGTCTCATGGAAACAGTCGCACCAATGCGAGGTGTCATGGAAACAGTCACACCAGGGCGAGGTGTCATGGAAACAGTCGCACCGGGGCGAGGTGTCATGGAAACAGTCGCACCAGGGCGAGGTGTCATGGAAACAGTCGCACCAGGGCGAGGTGTCATGGAAACAGTCGCACCAGGGCGAGGTGTCATGGAAACAGTCGCACCAGGGCGAGGTGTCATGGAAACAGTCGCACCAGGGCGATGTGTCATGGAAACAGTCGCACCAGGGCGAGGTGTCATGGAAACAGTCGCACCAGGGCGAGGTGTCATGGAAACAGTCGCACCAGGGCGAGGTGTCATGGAAACAGTCGCACCAGGGCTAAAAACACTTGTAGACTTTTAAAAAACCTTCATCATAACACAATTATTTAAATAAAATTTACTTTCTATATTACCACTGTATGACCAACCCTATATATTACCACCGTATGACCAACCCTATATATTACCACTGTATGACCAACCCTATATATTACCACTGTATGACCAACCCTATATATTACCACTGTATGACCAACCCTATATATTACCACTGTCTGACCAACCCTATATATTACCACTGTATGACCAACCCTATATACTACCACTGTATGACCAACCCTATATATTACCACTGTATGACCAACCCTATATATTACCACTGTATGACCAACCCTATATATTACCACTGTATGACCAACCCTATATATTACCACTGTATGACCAACCCTATATATTACCACTGTATGACCAACCCTATATATTACCACTGTATGACCAACCCTATATATTACCACTGTATGACCAACCCTATATATTACCACTGTATGACCAACCCTATATAATACCACCGTATGATAGAAAACTAATTAAGTAGAGAAAAATAAAGGGTGGGCACAGGTACTTAACAAAAACCCAACACAAAAGAACAGAACATTCTGAGAACTCGTTATAGGCATTGAACATATTATATACACAAATACGTCATAGTCCGACACCTTATTACGTCATCTTAACTCTCCCTCACACATCACCTACCACTCCCTTACACATCACCTACCACTCACTCACACATCACCTACCACTCACTCACACATCACCTACCACTCCCTCACACATCACCTACCACCCCCTCACACATCACCTACCACCCCCTCACACATCACCTACCACTCCCTCACACATCACCTACCACCCCCTCACACATCACCTACCACCCCCTCACACATCACCTACCACCCCCTCACACATCACCTACCACCCCCTCACACATCACCTACCACCCCCTCACACATCACCTACCGCTCCCTCACACATCACCTACCGCTCCCTCACACATCACCTACCGCTCCCTCACACATCACCTACCAAAACGATATAAGTGAACTCATGTGTATGTAGTACATCATGTAATTTAAAATACATGAACGTACATAACATGACAAATGAAAAAACAATCTGGGCTAATTTGATGAATTGGAAAGTTTAAAGTTTGAACTAAAATTAAATTGTTATAAGCATTTGTCTTTACCACCCCCACCCCCCAACCCCACCGTCAAAACTGAACACAATTTTTTTAAAAATGATACACCACCACCTCCCACCCACACCAACCACGGTTTTTAATATGTGCGTGGTTGCTTATCTCCCTTGAGGCCGGGCAGTAGTACAAATTGTGTTATCTTTTCATCAGCTTCACCTCCCGAGTCTCTGAGAGCACTACGGCACTAACGGGGCGAAGAAGTCAACAGACCTGGAGATAGGGGCTGAGAATGTACACACATCAGACGGGTATTACTACCTGATGGCCACTCAGAGCTGTCCGAACGGTCAAAGCCAGACAGAGCTGTCCGGTCAAAGCCAGACAGAGCTGTCCGGTCAAAGCCAGACAGAGCTGTCCGGTCAAAGCCAGTCAGAGCTGCCCGGTCAAAGCCAGTCAGAGCTGCCCGGTCAAAGCCAGTCAGAGCTGTCATGTAAAAGTCAGTCAGAGCTGTCTGGACAGTCAAAGCCAGTCAGAGCTGTCTGGACATTCAAATCCAGTCTGAGATGTCCGGTAAAAGCCACTCAGAGCTGTCCGGAAGGTCAAAGCCAGTCAGAGCTATCTGGACTATACACTGGTGTGTTGTTAGTGATTACACACTGGGGTCTGGGGTGTCTGTCAGAGTATGGGGACAATAGAGTGTAGACTGTCAGAGTATGGGGACAATAGATTGTAGACTGTCATAGTATGGGTACAATAGAGTGTAGACTGTCAGAGTATGGGGACAATAGAGACTAGACTGTCAGAGTATGGGGACAATAGAGTGTAGACTGTCAGAGTATGGGGACAATAGATTGTAGACTGTCAGAGTATGGGAACAATAGAGTGTATACTGTCAGAGTATGGGGACAATAGAGTGTAGACTGTCAGAGTATGGGGACAATAGAGTGTAGACTGTCAGAGTATGGGGACAATAGAGTGTAGACTGTCAGAGTATAGGGACAATAGATTATAGACTGTCAGAGTATGGGAACAATAGAGTGTATACTGTCAGAGTATGGGGACAATAGAGTGTAGACTGTCAGAGTATGGGGACAATAGAGTGTAGACTGTCAGAGTATGGGGACAATAGAATGTAGACTGTCAGAGTATGGGGACAATAGAGTGTAGAATGTCAGAGTGTGGGGACAATAGAGTGTAGACTGTCAGAGTATGGGGACAATAGAGTGTAGACTGCAACAATCAATGAAGAGACAAGAGAGTAAAGTTTAGCTTAAAGTGCCCCAATGAAGGCAAAGTAAAGCTTGAACAATCTCATTGCTTATAAACATAGTGCAAACATCCTATATAATGATCCTATATAATAAGCCTATATAATAAAAGGCTATGTTCTGTGCGGTCATCGATAGTGTTTGGTCCCTAAAACACATATGACTCCTACAGCCAATCATATTGAACACGTTTACGCGGACGTTCAAAACGAGGGTTTTTTTTGGAGCAGTATTTCTTCCAAGACTTTATTTTGAGTTATGCGCGTTGGGATTTATAGTCAAAAGCTCTTTTTTTACTACATGTATAATGAATAGTATTTTTGACGTAATGCACATGTACTCGAGACGGCTGTTGGAATGGAGCTACAACATACCACCGAACGGTGGCGGAACGTCCTTGGACGGGTTTTGTTGCTCGTAAGGAAATAATTTATGTTGACGTCATTGGTTACAGAGATGAACATTCTTTGTTTATACTGTGTCGTCATGGGAAAACAAGGGAATAATTTCTGTGTCCTCGTGGGAAAACATCGGAATGATTTTCAAACCCAAGAGTGCTTCATCCGACATATTAGATGTGCTAAAGAAAATTGTAAGACATTTTCATTGTTCGAGTCAAATTTGTTATATCCCTTACTCTGAAAATAATGAACACCGGAAGTAAGGATTCAATATATAGATCTACTATGCATCCAGAATGGCGGCCCCAAAAAATAAAATAACAAAATAAATAAAACCACCACAAATGATCCCACCTGTCACCATGGATATGCAATAACACCTGGATTGGATTATCATTCAATCTGTTATTTCCGGTGGATTGTCTTGCTGAGATAATCTGTGTCCGGATGTCGAGTATGTGTCAAAGTGTTACCTGTCAATCTCAAAGTGATCATGGAATGTGCCAGATACAGCCATTGGTGCACGAGAATCATCAATTACTTTACAAATTTAATAAATTAATAAATAAAAATACAGCTAATAGTTCACAAATATATCAGCAAATAATTCTTTGGAAACAATCAGTGGCGTAGCCATGTTAGGTACAATAGTTCTAGGGCGTAGCAATGTTAGGTACAATAGTTCTAGGGGCGTAGCCATGCTAGGTACAATAGTTCTAGGGCGTAGCCATGTTATGTACAATAGTTCTAGGGGCATGACCTAATATTATCTATGGTATATTTGAACTTGTCCATAGAATTCATCACCATCAGCTATTTGTGTATTCTATATCAGTGCTTCTCAAACTTTTTAGTATGGCGGACCGGCAGGAATTTTTTCCATTGCACCAAGGACCGGTGCACTATTTTCCCCGCACTGACAATTTTTTCTGTCCTGTTTTTGAGAACATCTGCGGACCGGCAGCGGATGGCCCACGGACCGGCACCAGTCCGCGGACCACCACTTTGAGAAGCACTGTTCTATATAAATAAATAAATAAATTAGGGCTGTGGAAATTAATCGATTAATCGTTAATATTGTAATCGATTAAATTTAATTTGATCGATTAAATTTTTTAACAATATTTCTAAAAAAAATTAATTATCAATTTATTAAATTTTTTTAATTTAAATTTTTATTTACATACTTTCCCTCGTATTATTATTATTTATTTAGATATGCATACACAAACAAGTAATAAACACTCGAATGAGTATTTAAACGCAATTTCCAACAAAGAATTTCCGATTTTTTTGTATTCAAGGGAAATCATTCAAGATTATATTAAAAGTAATTTCAAATGAATAATTGTGAAACTAAACTAAACTAAACTAAACAATAGATTAGGACGCGGTGGTCGTGTGCTATCATTTGCTCATTATCGCTTATTTTCTCTATGACGTCATATCGACTCACACTACGTCACACCAAGAATGTCTCAATACAATTTATATAATGCGCACCGCGCAACGGTCTAACATTAGCGTTCACAAATCGGAAAACCCCCATTTACTATCATTCTAGATTACAGTAAAAGTCATTTAAAATCAATATTCATAGAACTAAACGAAACAATTGCTATCTACAAATTGCTGCTAAAATTACGGTAGTCGAAAATAGATTTTAAAAAAAAATCCTTCTCCAACATTGTTCTAAATATTATTAGCTATCGTTTGGCGTTTGTTTCAACCCGATGTATGTTATGGTTGGCAAGAAATTGACAAAATTATATATTTTTTATTTTTTAAAAATGTTCCAGGAAATCCAGGAAACCTTTTTGTATTTTTTTGGCCCGTGCACAACCTTGGACCTCCTTAACATACTTGCAAAAGACCCGAGCCCTCTATCTGGTATGGTTCAGAAGGAGTTGCATGATGAAGCTCTAACAGACAGCACAGACATTTCAAATATATAAACGCAATTGGGGAAAAATTGCGTTAAAAAAAGTGTTTTCATCATTATTTCTTGCATAGGAGAACGAATTTGCTGTGTTACATCACACATTTTGAGAGCCATGGAATTACCGCGACTTAACCGATTTTGCGAAATAATGAATCGCAACTTAAACCGGATCTATATATGCGTTATAAAAATATAATTAATCGAACTTAATCGATTAATCGAATACATAGTTTCCCGTTTAATCAAACAATTTTTTAATCAGTACCAGCCCTAAAATAAATAAATAAATATATATATATATATATATATATATATATATATATATATATATATATATATATATATATATTAGGGCTGTTATCGATTAATTACAATGTATTCGTTAACTTTTGAAAAATATCGATTAATTAATCGATGATTTCGATTAAAACCAAAAGTAGAAAATTATGACATCATTAAACTGAACATTTCTCCTGGACATTGAAAATTAAGAATATTTTGAACTAAATTTTATGACAATGTGTTGATACTTGATCGGATGTTTGTGCTGAAGGTGGTACGTCAGCGATGTATTTGATCCTTTAAAAGAGAAATGTTTATGGCAGTGAACGCAGTAAACTTTTCACCATCTTCGACTTTGCCATCCGCAGTTAGCTTAAAAACAAATTTTTTTCTCAACTTTCTAGTTTTATGTTTAAATTTAACTGCGCTGATGCTGTCAGCCATTTTTTAGTTGACGTCTGCCGGTCCACATAAAGTAATAAAATAAATTATAGTATTACGTGGGAGAAGTTTGTACGTAAAAAATATATAAATTATTATTAATTATTAATAATTAATTATTTATTAATAAAAAATTTAAAAAATATTATAAATATTTTCTTTAATTTTAATCGAATTTTTATCGATTAAAATAATTTTAACGATTAATCGAGAAATTAATCGTTAATTTCCGCAGCCCTAATATATATGTGTATATCTATATATTAAAGACGAATAGCTTAGTTTCAAATACTTGTGGCTACGTTCATCAAACCCAACTTTAATACCAAATAAACAAAGAATCAAGAAAACAATTTAAAAGTCTCATCTTTATTCTTTTGTATCGCATTTTATGGTTAAAATATTTCTGGTAACTTAACTCAGAATTAAACTAATAGGGAATATTTTAAAATTATTGTAAGACTTTGTACTCTCAAACCAAATTGATGTAATCTAAAATCCAAAAATTGACCAACTGACCACCACTTGTTGAACGTTTTCTGTCGCGGCAAGCAGCAACAACCTACAGGTTAAAAAGCAAGAACTGTACTTGAATGGTAGGTCAAGAGAGAACATACGATATTCAACATTGGATTGGTCAAGCCAATGGTCAAGGTATTGATCAAGTCAATGTTAGCCAAAATCAAGCTGTTAGTTAAGACATTGTACTCCATTATTTTACTTCACTGGGGCCATGATCTAAATCAATTTATTATACTGCAGTATCAATTACATGTTTTAAAATTACTTCTTTAAAGACACTCCAAATGAAATGTTTTTGAAAGTTTTAGAAGGGTTCCTTGTAATGACTCACACTTTTGAAAGTTTTAGAACCCCTCCTTGCGATGACTCTTGTTGCACTCTTTACAACTCAGAACCATTACTAATCATCTTAAAAAAACGCCGCCGCCGATACATCTATAAACAAATGCAGTGTCGTTCATGCGCATGCGCGGTGCTGAGCAAATGTGGGTTGAAGAGTACGGTACGACATGTTTAAACCCTCGTTTAATCCCGATGTCTGCTGCTGAATGGCCGCGCACGTTGGCCAGGTCGGGCCAAAAGATGGAGTCTGCCCACAAGGACCGTGACCAAAGTCCAATATTTGGACAATACAAGGTATCGACCAGAAGAGTGTGTCAAACGGTACACTGGATTTGATCCGGGCTTTGTAGGGCGTGGGTCGGAGAATATAGTGTGTGTGTGAGGGGGGTATTTAAGGATAATGGGGGGGGATATTCACGCATATTAGTGGGGAGATAATCAGGGATAATAGCCGGGGGGGGGGATATTCAGGGATAATTATAAGTCATCCTTTCGTCTGCGAAAGACGATGGATTTTTCTTCTTAGTTTTCAGATTGGTTGAAAATATGGGAATGTTCTAGGATTATCCTGTGTGGGTCTACTATTAGCGTGAAAGACAAGCAGATGATATGATGTGTCTCTCGTGATGGCATCCGTTCGTAACTGTTGTCAAGCAAACATAAATGGGCGGTTACTACGATCGGCAAAACGATGGATAACAAAAGCTATCCGATCTTACGTTGTTTACAGCTGCGTTGAGTGAGGGTAGAATCATTTGACCATGAAACATAATTGGGATATGAAACATCATTGAGATATGAAACATCATTGAGATATGAAACATCATTGAGATATGAAACATCATTGAGATATGAAACATCATTGGGATATGAAACATCATTGGGATATGAAACATCATTGGGATATGAAACATCATTGGACCATGAAACATCATTGGGACATGAAACATCATTGAGATATGAAACATCATTGGGATATGAAACATCATTGGACCATGAAACATCATTGGGACATGAAACATCATTGAGATATGAAACATCATTGAGATATGAAACATCATTGGACCATGAAACATCATTGGGACATGAAACATCATTGGGACATGAAACATCATTGAGATATGAAACATCATTGGGATATGAAACATCATTGGACCATGAAACATCATTGGGACATGAAACATCATTGAGATATGAAACATCATTGGGATATGAAACATCATTGGACCATGAAACATCATTGGGACATGAAACATCATTGAGATATGAAACATCATTGGGATATGAAACATCATTGGGATATGAAACATCATTGAGACATGAAACATCATTGGGATATGAAACATCATTGAGATATGAAACATCATTGAGATATGAAACATCATTGAGATATGAAACATCATTGAGATATGAAACATCATTGGGATATGAAACATCATTGAGACATGAAACATCATTGGGATATGAAACATCATTGAGATATGAAACATCATTGAGATATGAAACATCATTGAGATATGAAACATCATTGGACCATGAAACATCATTGAGATACGAAACATCATTGGGACATGAAACATCATTGAGATATGAAACATCATTGGGACATGAAACATCTTTGGGACATGAAACATCATTGGGATATGAAACATCATTGAGATATGAAACATCATTGAGATATGAAACATCATTGGGATATGAAACATCATTGAGATATGAAACATCATTGGGATATGAAACATCATTGGGATATGAAACATCATTGGACCATGAAACATCATTGAGATACGAAACATCATTGGGACATGAAACATCATTGGGATATGAAACATCATTGAGATATGAAACATCATTGGGATATGAAACATCATTGAGATATGAAACATCATTGGGATATGAAACATCATTGAGATATGAAACATCATTGAGATATGAAACATCATTGGACCATGAAACATCATTGAGATACGAAACATCATTGGGACATGAAACATCATTGAGATATGAAACATCATTGGGACATGAAACATCTTTGGGACATGAAACATCATTGGGATATGAAACATCAAAGGGACATACATTTTAAAATCTGGATGTGCACTCACATTCCAAGATAATTCATACTAATTATTTCTCTTATAACACCAACCATTATATCATGACACGAATAATAGAAAGATAAAGAGATAAAAACACGTTTCTTATTCCGTACTAGGGGCAAGTACCCGGCTTTTCCAGGGTTTAACAACAACAGCAACAAAAACAAAAACAACAAAAACAACAACAAAACAACAAAAACAAAAGAACAACAAAAACAACAACAAAAAAAAACAAACAACAACTACAACATCAACAAAGCAAGAACAACAAAACAACAACTACAACAACAACAGCAACAACAACAAAGCAACAACGACATGAAGGACATTGTCGTCGCAGGGCAAGGGATGTGGACAACAACAACAACAGCAAAAACAACAAAAAAACAACACAAAAACACAAAAAACAACAACATCAACAACAACAGCAACAACAACAAAAACACAACAACTGCAACAACAACAAAAACAAAACAACAACAAAAACAACAACAAAAAACAACAAAACAACAACTACAACAACAGCAACAACAACAAAGCAACAACAACAAAACAACAACTACAACAACAAAATCTTATATATATGGAACGAAACCTGTTTAAGAACTTTCCCCATTTAATTTTGTGTATGTGTACCAAATTTCACGTTATTTGGTAGTCTGGATCTTGAGTTATTAGGGAACAGACAAACACACAACAAATGCGTCTTATATGTATAACATTTGGGCCCCCGGCCCCACCCAGTTAGTGATAATTTTTTTTCGACTGCTACCATCGCGGAGGGTACTCAACAACTTTCCAAAGTTCATGTTTCTACCTACAAAGAAAGATGAGGAATTTAGTGTTGATTTATTTTTATATAGCCCATATAAGGAAAAAAAACGGTTTTGGGCCACCCCAGCCACCCATGAGTCAAATTGTTTAAAATTATTTTCAACAATTATCGTCATAAGAGTGTATTCAGCAAGTTCCCAAAGTTTCATGCTTCTACCGTAACGGGAAAGTTGAAGAAATTAGTGTTGAGTCAGTTTTAAATATAAGAACAAAAACTACATTAGGGCCCCCGGCCCCCATTAAGTGATAAGTATATAATTTTTTACCTGTTACCATCGCCAAATGATACTTAACAACCACCGAAAGTTTCATGCTTCTACCTACACGGGAAAATATTTTATATTTTTTATAGAGCTCATATAAGGAAAAAAGTACATATTGGGCCCCTGGCCCCCAGCATCTTATATATATGTAACGAAACCTGTTTAACAACGTTTCTCAAGTCATTGTGTGTATGTGTACCAAATTTCACATTATTTGGTTGTCTGGATCTTGAGTTATTAGAGAACAGACTACACACACAACAATTGCGCTTATATGTATAAGATTTGGGCCCCCGGCCCCCCAGTTAGTGATAATTTTTTTTCGACTGCTACCATCGCGGTAGGGTACTCAACAAATTTCCAAAGTTCATGTTTCTACCTACAAAGAAAGATGAGGAATTAGTGTTGATTCAGTTTTATATAGCCCATATAAGAAAAAAAAACGGGATTGGGCCCCCGCCACCCATGAGTGAAAAATGTTTAAATTTATTTTTCGCCAATTATCGTCATAAGAGTGTATTCAGCAAGTTCCCATAAAGTTTCATGGTTCTACCTTCACGGGAAATTGAAGAATTAGTGTCTATTCAGTTTTAAATATAAGAAAAAAGACTACGATAGGGCCCCTGGCTCCCAGTAAGTGATAATTTATATAATTTTTTACCTGTTACCATCGCCAAATGATACTTAACAATTAACGAAAGTTGTATGCTTCTACCTACACGGGAAATATGATAATTTTTTAATTTTTTTTTATAGAGCTCATATAAGGAAAAACTACATTTTGGGCCCCCAGTATCTTATATATATGGAATCAAACCTGTTTAATAACCTTTCCGGTATAATTTTGTGTACGTGTACGAAATTTCACGTTATTTGGTTGTCTGGATCTTGAGTTAATAGGGAACAGACAGACAACCAGACAGACAACAAATGCGTCTTATATGTATACTAGGGGCAAGTACCCGGCTTTTCCAGGGTTTAACAACAACAGCAACAAAAACAAAAAACAACAACAAAAACAACAACAAAACAACAAAAACAAAACAACAACAAAACAACAACAAAACAACAACTACAACAACAATAACAACAAAGCAACAACAAAACAACAACAGCAACAACAACAGCAATAACAACAAAGCAACAACAACATGAAGGACATTGTCGTCGCAGGGCAAGGGATGTGGACAACAACAACAGCAAAAACAACACAAAAACAACAACAGCAACAACAACAAAAACAACAACAATTGCAACAAAAACAAAACAACAACAAAAACAACAAAACAACAACAGCAACAACAACAAAGCAACAACAACAAAACAACAACTACAACAACAAAAGCAACAACCGCAAAGCAACAACAACAAAACATTTTTTTATGGCTATAGTCGCCTTCTTGTTAATCTCGATACCAAAATTTTTATTATTTTGCGTCATTATTGTACGTCTTAATTTTCAATAATTTTATATTTTATATAGCTCATATAAGGAAAAACTAGATTTTGGGCCCCCGGCCCCCAGTATCTTATATATATGGAACGAAACCTGTTTAATAACCTTTCCGGTATAATTTTGTGTACGTGTACCAAATTTCACGTTATTTGGTTGTCTGGATCTTGAGTTATTAGGGAACAGACAGACAGACAGACAACAAATGCGTCTTATATGTATAGAAGATACTAGGGGCAAGTACCCGGCTTTTCCCGGGTTTAACAACAACAGCAACAAAAACAACAACAAAAACAGCAACAAAACAAGAGAAACAGAACAACAACAAAAACAACAAAATCAACAACAAAACAACAGCAAAAACAACAACAAAACAACAACTACAACAACAACAGTAACAACAACAAAGCAACAACAACATGAAGGACATTGTCGTCGCAGGGCAAGGAATGTGGACAACAACAACAACAGCAAAAACAACACAAAAACAACAACAGCAACAGCAACAAAAACTGCAACAACAACAAAAAACAAAACAACAACAAAAACAACAACAAAAAAAAACTACAACAACAACAGCAACAACAACAAAGTAACAACAACAACAACAAAAGCAACAACAACAAAGCAACAACAACAAAACAATTATTTTAAGGCGATAGTCGCCTTCTTGTTAATCTCGACACCAAAATGTTTATTATTTTGCGTCATTATTTTACGTCTTAATTTTCAATAATTTTTTATTTTATATAGCTCATATAAGGAAAAACTACATATTGGGCCCCCGGCCCCCAGTATCTTATATATATGGAACGAAACCTGTTTAATAACCTTTCCGGTATAATTTTGTGTACGTGTACCAAATTTCACGTTATTTGGTTGTCTGGAACTTGAGTTATTAGGGAACAGACAGACAGACAGACAGACAACAAATGCGTCTTATTCTCGTTCTTCCCGTCTGGAATTTGAACGCCAAATGGGTTGCCTGAAGAAACCAGGAAAGCTAACACTTCATTAACATTTAAAACTCTAATACAAGACTAGATATAAACCATTGAAAAACGTAGGACGCTATAATCTTCCGTATAGAAGGAGCGTCTATAACAGATAATAATTATAGTAAATTGATAATTTATATAGCGCTGTACCCCAGTAAAGGACTGTACTCACAGCGCTTTACATAACAGATAAGATAAGATAATAACAGATAAGATAAGATAACACCATCCATTTAATCAGAACACCATTTCTTATAGAAGCACAAATCTGCCTCCCCCAACCTCATAAAAAGAACAACCATTGCGGCGCAGACGTGACCTCCGAAGACCTCTGAGTGACGTCACTTCTGCCAAAAGCCGAGTAGCCACAGGCGCTAATAACAACCCTGGGTAGAGCGTGTGGTGCTTATAAAAGCCCCCGCGGTTAGGGCGCGTCAATGCTAATAATACGCCACAGGCATGCTCGTTGCCAGGTCTCCAACATTCACATCTGGAACATTAGGGAGATGTCACTTACATCACCAGCAGACGCCAAGAGCCGCCATATTGTAAACACGGCCTCGAATCTACGGACCTGACGTCGTCCGAGTTTGTCGTCTTTGATTACGATCGCGTGTTTCCGGATGGAATTGACTGATGGAGGTGCAAGCGAGGGCCGATAACTCCAAACTGCAGTCTAAACAGTGATTTGATTTATACAACAGAAATAGTCTGTGGACATCGGGAGTCAAATATTGATATCTACATCTTGGCCCCGTCAACTATAGATATCTACATCTTGGCTCCGTCAACTATAGATATCTACATCTTGGCTCCGTCAACTATAGATATCTACATCTTGGCTCCGTCAACTATAGATATCTACATCTTGGCTCCGTCGACTATAGATATCTACATCTTGGCTCCGTCAACTATAGATATCTACATCTTGGCTCCGTCAACTATAGATATCTACATCTTGGCTCCGTCAACTATATATATCTACATCTTGGCTCCGTCGACTATAGATATCTACATCTTGGCTCCGTCAACTATAGATATCTACATCTTGGCTCCGTCAACTATAGTTCGTCCTTTTTTTGTAACGTAGAAACTTTAGAAAACGGCTAGAAATCTGATCAAAAAGAAATAGATCCCCACCCACCCCCTCACACCCCATCACACCCCATCACACCCCACCCACCCCCTCACACCCCTCACACCCCATCACACCCCACCCACCCCCTCACACCAATCACCCCCCTAACACCCACACAATTTCAGTGTTTGTCTTTGAAGCACTGAAAGTTGTACTACACTTTGATTTAGTCAATCTGACTACAACACTAGTTGTGTTACACCTTGTGGCATCCAATCTCTAGTTGTCAATCGTCAAACAATGGTTCAAGTAATTACTGTCCAAAAATTCAGAACTTTACATTAATTCTAGTAGGGACATCAATCATAAGACAAAATAATACCATCCACCATTGGGCCACCATGTCCTCAAAATAATACCATCCACCATAGGGCCACCATGTCCTCAAAATAATACCATCCACCATTGGGCCACCATGTCCTCAAAATAATACCATCCACCATAGGGCCACCATGTCCTCAAAATAATACCATCCACCATAGGGCCACCATGTCCTCAAAATAATACCATCCACCATAGGGCCACCATGTCCTCAAAATAATACCATCCACCATAGGGCCACCATGTCCTCAAAATAATACCATCCACCATTGGGCCACCATGTCCTCAAAATAACACCATCCACCAAAGGGCCACCATGTCCTCAAAATAATACCACCCACCATTGGGCCACCATGTCCTCAAAATAACACCATCCACCATTGGACCACCATGTCCTCAAAATAATACCATCCACCATAGGGCCACCATGTCCTCAAAATAATACCATCCACCATAGGGCCACCATGTCCTCAAAATAACACCATCCACCATTGGGTCACCATGTCCTCAAAATAACACCATCCACCATTGGGCCACCATGTCCTCAAAATAATACCATCCACCATAGGGCCACCATGTCCTCAAAATAACACCATCCACCATTGGGCCACCATGTCCTCAAAATAATACCATCCACCATTGGGCCACCATGTCCTCAAAATAACACCATCCACCATAGGGCCACCATGTCCTCAAAATAATATAATCCACCATAGGGCCACCATGTCCTCAAAATAACACCATCCACCATAGGGCCACCATGTCCTCAAAATAATATAATCCACCATAGGGCCACCATGTCTCCAAGAAACTGTTTGTTGATTGCTTGTTGTTGTTATTGTTATTGTGCGTCCGAGTTACTGGACCTTGTAAACAATCAAGCGCACTTCAACTTTGTAACAATCCGATTAGTGCAACCACAATACTACCGCTTCCATTGTATACGCCACTGCACTCCTTTGCTCACGTTAACAAAATGCCGTGGATTTGTTACATCAATATTTCAATGGCGTTAAATATAAGCAATTATTGCAATATCGTAAAATAAAAGCCAATATTTCAATGTCGTAAAATAAAAGCCAATATTTCAATGTCGTAATATAAAAGAAAATATTTCGCAACAAACGTGGTTGTGTCATTTTAAAGAATATCTTTGGGTTTTGTTATAAATTGGGTTTGACAGACGGACATATTATTACTTGGAACATTTTGTATTTTGATTAACGTGTTTAAATTAACTGCATTTCTCAATTCATGGGCGTCCCTTAACTGAGTCAATATTCCAAGACTTAAGTTGAGCTGCAAGTAATTTATGCATAAATTCCACTACTCCTTATACAGATAATCCACCTGCCACCTCCTCATGATCAAATGACAACCACCATGCCAACCACCATGACACCCACCATGACACCCACCATGACACCCCCACACCACCCCACCAACGACCACACTCCCCCACAACCCTCAATATATTTGAGTAACGGGTCCAGTTAACTCGGTTGGTAACAAACTCTTTGTTCACGAACCATTATCCCACTATTACCCGAGCATTATTCATGGGCGGATCCATCAGGCGGTGGTGAGGGGAGTTGAATCCTCCTTGTTCAGCACATCGAGGGGAGTAGGGCACCTTTCCCACCCCCTTCCCAGGGGGCTCTGAAAATAAAGGCGATCAAATCATTAAAAATTTTAAAAGCGGACGTGTTGTTGCTAGAGCCGTGATCACGTGCCGCGACCATTGTTCTAGGAATTGTGGGAGCTAATTGCACGTGCTGGTTACTGTGTAAGATTGGGTCACGCGCAGATACGGCATCTTATGTCGTTTGTTAAACGTACAAACTACAGCATTTGGGCATTGTTCCTTGTGAGGTTCGTTGGTCCATGTGCAATTTAAAAAATAGAATAAAATAAAATAAAATAATAATATTAATAATAAAAAAAAATAAAAAAAAATAATAATAATAATAATAATTAAAAAAATAAAAATAAATAATAATAATAATAATAATAATAAATAAATAATAATAATAATAATAATAATATAAAAAAAATAATAATAAAATAATAAAATAATAAAATAATAATAATAATAATACTAAAAAATATAATAAAAATAATAATAATAATAATAATAATAATAATAATAATAATAATAATAATAATAATAATAATAATAAAAATAATAATGATGATAATAAAAATAATAATAATAATAAAAACAAATAAAAAAAACAACAACACGTGTGCAAAGTGGCACAGGATTTATATTTAGTAGGGCTGCGGAAATTGACGATTAATTTCTCGATTAATCGTTAAAAAATTTTTACGATTAAATTATTTTTAACGATTAATCGACCCATCACTCAAAAATTATTGGAACTCAAAAAAGTATTTAAAATTACGGCCGATAAATAATAAATTTCCTGACGAATACAAGAACATTTTCGTTTTCAACTATTAACTTACTGGAATGTTCAAAATGTTGATAAAGTTTTGCTACCGTGGTTCTAACACTTTGCCTACTTATCAAACCAAATGAAAAGCGTATTAAGCTAATGGCAGTATGGAGTCTGACTCAGAGACAGAAAATGACGACAGTTCTTCTGATGAATTACTGCGTTATAAAATGGAGATAAAAGCTCATTCCTTGCCAAGACCGTATTGTGCAGACCAGTTACCTCAGTTCCATGTCAATGATTGTTCAGCTCGGCTGGTTATATTGTCAATTACACCCGCTCATCACTTGAACCAAATAATTTCAACACACTTGTCTTTTTGCTTAGCTCGTTAAAAGATGACATATAAAGAAGACATTTCAGTGTTTTTTAGATTTTAAACAAGAACGTTTAATAAGTGTTACTTATGACGTCATAAATTTTAATTTTTTGCTTTAATAGAAATTAACGATTAATTAATCGATAATTTTTCAAAAGTTGACTATTAAATTTAAATTAATCGTTAACAGCCCTAATTTTTAGCAATATTTTTTAAAATAAAATTTGCTGCACGGTAATTCTTAACTGCTGCGCAGTGTCTACCAGATATCTGCGCGGTCACGCAGCTTAAAGGAAACATTGCGCTTGGGTACATTTGTCAATTGATATAAAATGAAAAAAAAATGTAAAGGTTACAAATACAATGAAAGAATAAAATGTTTATTATAGTTCCAGCAGCCATGACACCGTTATACTTTAAATGCTACAGGAATCACAGGAAACGAAGTTCGTTGTTTAAAAAAATGATAAATAAATAGAATCAGATATTCTGTAAAAATTCTTAGAGCAACAGAATTAGTACCCATTGAAACAAAACCCTAACAAGATGCTATTCTACCTGGGAATTTCTCGGCTTTTTCTGGGTTTATTTGCTGTTTGTTGGGTATATCGGCTATTTGTTGGTTATATCGGCTATTTATTGGGTATATCGGCTATTTGTTGGGTACATCGGCTATTTGTTGGATACATCGGCTATTTTTTAGATACATCGGCTATTTGTTGGATACATCGGCTATTTGTTGGATACATCGGCTAATTGTTGGGTATATCGGTTGTTTTATTGGCATATCGACTAGGTATATTCTAGCTATTTTCAAAATTGCTTTACAAATTAATTTTAAAAAAATAATAGTAACTGATTTCTCCCGAATTGAGAACCCTAAATTACTGTGTGGATTGAGGTCCAAAGCGTTGTATTAATCTAAGCTCCACCGTTACACTCGACATCACCCCAACATCTTCTAAGTGCCGACCAAAAACAGCCGTACAGCCGTACAGCGCTGTTCGATCAAGCGCCAGTCCGATAGATTTCATGTCAATGTCACAACTCGGCCCCCGAGCACAAAGTGGACAGAGATCTACAATGAATGGCTTTGTTGCCCTCCAGTCGGCCTCGAAATTGCTCCACGGGTCTACGAGTGCCGTAATTTCATGGATGGATTAACAGACTCTGACCGCAGTGGTGCGGCTAAAGTAAACACAAGGGAAACAAAGAACAACACAAAGTTGCAGATCATAGATCACATGGTACAAGAAATTTCAGTGGCCATATACTCCGGGTTTGTTGGTATTCGAGTTTTGTTGAAGCAGGTGACGACACTTAGCTCTTGTAAGCAATTACAACACCTTTACATCAGACTTTATCTACACCACCAGTACATTATAATTTATTTACAACATATGTACATTTGACTTTATTTACAACACTGGTACATGTGACTTTATTTACAACACTGGTACATTTGACTTTATTTACAACACTGGTAAATTTGACTTTATTTACATTTGGCAATAATTAACCCCCACCCCCACATAATGTTTAAAAAAAACTTGACTTTTAACTGAACGATTACGTAACCCTTTTTATATCCTTTAAATTAACTTCACCGTCTTGTCTCTGTGTCTGTCGTGGTCTCTCGGAAAAACGAAAGTAAATTTTTTAAAAACGTAAAAAACCAACTTTTTGACAATAAATCCTTTATGTACGAGACGTAACTAAACGAATGTTCATTATAATACGCAGCGCAAGACCATCCAAAAATACAATATTGCAGTTGTGTCGTAAAACATGTTTAATATAATGCGCACAAATCAGGAATATGTTTATAAAATGTGTTGTCAATGAAATACGCACCTTATTGCGCGACAGAAAGGTTGTTCAATATAATACGCACCGCGACACTCTATCTCAAAAAATAACATGATACATAGGAATAAATAAAATAATATAAAAAATCAATAATTTAATTACGGTACATGCGATCGATCTGAAATTTTAATACATTGTTTTTATCATGGGTACGCAACTGCCTGCAAATTTTCAGCTCACTAGCTTACGAGGAAGTGGGTTAAAAATGGATCCAAAGTTTTGGCGACAAGCAAGGGTGCAAGGGTGCAAGCAAGCAACTAGACACCACGAGTTAATATAAATGATTTAAAAATGACCCACTTTCCGTTATCCCGTTATCCTATCGAGCTGAAATTTTGCACATAGACTTGTGTCACCTAAAAATACATTGTAGAAAATTTTTAGATCGATCGAATGTACCGTAATTAAATTAATGAATTTTTAGTTTATCTCTATGTATCTCTATGTAGCATGCGTAGCCCTCTGCAATAATTAATCTCAACGGGTCACCGGATGTTCACTCCAGCCCTCGGTGTCACAGGGGTCAGGAGAATGCTAGTCTGTCGCGCGGTGCGTATTATATTGAACTTAATCAATACTTTTAGTTATGTCTCATATATAAGGGATACAATCATGTCTATATACCGATACAAATCTGTACAATAAATTATTGTGCCAATGACTGCACTAAAAATAATCGTACCAATAAGTATTTGGACTAAGAAGTACAATGCATAACTTATTCAAAATAAAAATTGAGCAAATATTTATTTTTAAAAAAACAGTTAATTAAACTTATTAAAATTAAAACTGAACAGAAAAAAAACAAAAAACATTTTTAAAAAAGACAAAAAAACGTAATAATTACAGTACTAGACATAATATCTAAAAAAAAACAACAAAAAAACTCCTATACGATTGCAGAATACATTTTGGATACTAGTTGGATACTAGCTGGATACTTGCTGGATTCCAGCTGAACACTTTTTGAGACTTGCTGGACAATAGCTGGATACCTGCTAATTTCTAGCTAGCTTCTTGATGAATCTATGGCATAGACAGAGAAAAGACGGCTACAGCGCCACACGGCCCTCGAGCTGTCCTCCATAGACCGTCTTGACAACTGTTGACACGAGTAGCCCCACAGTAAACGACACCCGATGACATATTTCAAATATTAATCACATACGAGGCGGGCCGAGGGTGTGCTCGCGGGCAGTCTATGTTCACTGATAGTGCAAAATGGCGAAACATTGGCCCGCAGTTGACGGAGTCACTCGTGATAAAAGTGTTATCAGTTTGGTCCGTGTTTTCTGGACCGCTTTTTTGGGCGCCACTCTACTGACGACTGGAGCATGTGGATAGATCAATAATTTATTGGTACAGGTTTGTTGTATTTGGGGGCGGTGGGGGAGTGGGTGGATAGATCAATAAATTATTGGTACAGGTTTGTTGTATGTTGTGGAGGGGAGAGTTAGTGGAAGTGTGCCTTAGTGTTGGAGATCAGCACAAGAAATAAAACAATTTACCGCCCCGTGTTGTTAAAATGTTTGTAAAAAAAGGGGGGGGGGTAGGTGAAAATAGACAAAGGTAAAGTGCAATTCAGCAAGTCTTAATGGTATAAGATGCCCTAAGCAGAATTCTGGCAAATGTCATCAGTGGAAGTCTGGAAATGTCATCAGTGGAAGTCTGGGAAATGTCATCAGTGGAAGTCTGTCAAATGTCATCAGTGGAAGTCTGGCAAATGTCATCAGTGGAAGTCTGTCAAATGTCATCAGTGGAAGTCTGGAAATGTCATCAGTGGAAGTCTGGGAAATGTCATCAGTGGAAGTCTGTCAAATGTCATCAGTGGAAGTCTGGCAAATGTCATCAGTGGAAGTCTGGCAAATGTCATCAGTTGAAGTCTGGCAAATGTCCTCAGTGGAAGTCTGTGAAATGTCATCAGTTGAATTCTGGGAAATGTCATCAGTGGAAGTCTGTCAAATGTCATCAGTGGAAGTCTGGAAATGTCATCAGTGGAAGTCTGGGAAATGTCATCAGTGGAAGTCTGTCAAATGTCATCAGTGGAAGTCTGGCAAATGTCATCAGTGGAAGTCTGGCAAATGTCATCAGTTGAAGTCTGGCAAATGTCCTCAGTGGAAGTCTGTGAAATGTCCTCAGTGGAAGTCTGGCAAATGTCATCAGTGGACGTCTGGTAAATTAGTGAATTCAAGCCGATATGATTAATTCAAGTTTATTCAGATGTTTAAGCTAAAAGTTTAATTTCACTCAAGAAACAACGGCGTAGCGTGGGTATGTGCGCCAGGGGCAGAACCCAGGTTTGCCGCCCCCATCCAACACTGAAACAAAAATTGGTGATGTTGTTAAGAAAAGATACTTTTTATTAGAAATATTATTATATTTTATACATATTATATAATTTTATTATAATAAGTTAAATAAGAACACTAAACATATTAGAAATAAATAGAAGAGCTTTCATGTCTTGATTGAAATTAAATTGATAGCGAACATTTGTCGTTAGAGAGTTCAGCTCCACATCGTCCCCTACCCACGTGATCATTGATTCAACAAATCCGTTATACACCAAGCCCGCCCCCTTTTATGTTTCAGTCTAAATGTCAGGAGTTTTAAAGTCCGTGACCTTAATTTCGTCATTCATTGCCTGGTCATGCATCGGCTTGGGTCAGGTGGGATTTCATCAAGACCTTCGTCAGCCCCACAAGTCAAAGTGTAGTCGGTAACTCCTGGAGTCTCAGACCTCGTGTCTCTAGGGGCCGCCCCTGGTGGACAAATGGATGACAGGACCGGGTGGAAAACGCACGTACTCGTCTTAAAATGGAGACCGGCGCTTTTAGGCTTAGAGTGATCCGTCCGGCTTTTATCGACAGACCCAACCACACCGGACATCTTGAGGGCAGGCATTAGCCGGAAAAACGCAGAGCTCGCGAAAAGCTCGATGTTGAAAGAAAGTAATACACTACTGTGTGGTTTGTCAAAGGAAGCGGTTTTTCTTAATGGTGGCCTCTTCTAATGGATTTTGTTTTTCTTGAAAAGTTTTGCCATTAATTGGGATTGGTGGGGGGGGGGAGGGAGGGCGTCTTGTAGACTGTGTTTCGGGGGGGGGGCGGTGGCGCTGTTCTTGCCTGGGTTGGTCAGACGTCGATGGGGTGATGGAATGGGTTTTTGGTGAGGTGTTTGGGGGAGGTCTTGAGGAGAAAGCGAGACACAAAATCAATGCCGAGTGTAAAAGGTTTTTAAAAAATGACGTTTCGTTTTTGTAGCTGTTACAAAGTTTTGGGGTTGTTAATTCAAAGCACGAAATTAGGATTTATGATCAAAGATGTTACAATTAGGATGTAAGATCAAACATGTAACAAGAAAGCATGTCTGCCGTCTGAGATCATTCAATCAAACAAGCAGCCAATATCATGAAGCGATCTTTTTATCTTTGAGTTATTCAGGACGTCTGTAAAAGTCAATGTCCGTTTTTTATTGTAAACAAACACGGAAATACAATTAATGACTTTAATTCGGTCCTGAGACAGTAGAATTATTTTATATAATCTTATCTGATCGTATCTTATATAACCTTATCTTATCTTATATAACCTTATCTGATCTTATATAACCTTATCTGATCTTATCTTATATAACCTTATCTGATCTTATCTTATATAACCTTATCTCATCTTATATTATATAACCTTATCTCATCTTATATTATATAACCTTATCTCATCTTATATTATATAACCTTATCTCATCTTATATTATATAACCTTATCTCATCTTATATTATATAACCTTATCTCATCTTATATTATATAACCTTATCTCATCTTATATTATATAACCTTATCTCATCTTATATAACCTTATCTCATCTTATATTATATAACCTTATCTCATCTTATATTATATAACCTTATCTCATCTTATATTATATAACCTTATCTCATCTTATATTATATAACCTTATCTCATCTTATATTATATAACCTTATCTCATCTTATATTATATAACCTTATCTCATCTTATATTATATAACCTTATCTCATCTTATACATTACAGGCGCTTCTTCTATATAGAAGATTTTTGCGTCCTACGCTTATTCATGCTTAATGTAGTTTTGGATTTTTTTATCAGTGTTTTTAATTTTGATAGTGTCTTGGTTGCTATTTTGGCCAGGCAACCTGTCCATGTCCGAATTCTGGAAGGGAAGAACAAAAATTTGTATGTGCTTGTTCTTGCATATGGAATAGGAAAAGTGTTATTATTCCTATGTCTATCTGAGGGTGGTATAAGATAATCTGTGTGTTGTATTAGGTTATCTTTGTGTTGTATAGGTTATCTTTGTGTTGTATTAGGTTATCTTTGTGTTGTATTAGGCTATCTTTGTGTTGTATTAGGTTATCTTTGTGTTGTATTAGGTTATCTTTGTGTTGTATTAGGTTATCTTTGTGTTGTATTAGGCTATCTTTGTGTTGTAATAGGCTATCTTTGTGTTGTATTAGGTATCTTTGTGTTGTATAGGTTATCTTTGTGTTGTATTAGGTTATCTTTGTGTTGTATTAGGTTATCTTTGTGTTGTATTAGGCTATCTTTGTGTTGTAATAGGTTATCTTTGTGTTGTATTAGGTTATCTTTGTGTTGTATTAGGCTATCTTTGTGTTGTAATAGGCTATCTTTGTGTTGTATTAGGTTATCTTTGTGTTGTATTAGGTTATCTTTGTGTTGTATTAGGCTATCTTTGTGTTGTAATAGGTTATCTTTGTGTTGTAATAGGCTATCTTTGTGTTGTAATAGGTTATCTTTGTGTTGTATTAGGTTATCTTTGTGTTGTATTAGGATATCTTTGTGTTGTATTAGGTTATCTTTGTGTTGTATTAGGCCAGGGCTTCCCAACCCTGTGCTCGCGGGCACCATAGCGCCCGCAGAACAATTCATATGTGCCCGCCACTATTCGACAGAGACATAATTTTTTCATAAACATTCTCTCGTGCATTTCCCACATATGAAGAAAATGCTAAGTAACAATGAATAAACGGGTCATTATTTATTAAGGATCTTCAAATGTTAAAAAAACAGTTTGAAGAGAGATTTTTTCAGTTTACACATATCGAGCCAATTGTTTCATTCTGTATCAATCCTTTTACTTGCCAAATAAATGTAATGGAAATGGCCGCATGTATTGCAGATTTTGGTCAAGGTAAGACAGAAGAACTAGAGTTATAAATTTTGGACCTTAAGAATGATATTTTTGATAAAATCCTTAATATCAGATGACTTTGGAATACAGTGGACAGATAAAAGTTCCCATTAAAAAAAAAGTGACATAAAATCATTTTTCGGTTCGAGATATTTATGCGAATCATTAGATTAGACAAACCATAGATAAGCGTAGGACGCAATAATCTTCTGTATAGAAGGAGCGTCTGTAAACAGATAAGAATCATTATTAGCAAACATGAAATTAATAAAATCAAGATGTAGATCTCGACTCACCGATGAGCATCTTTAGATTGTTTGCTAACAGGCAACAGGATAATCGTCATACTCTCCTAATTATGAGGAACTGGCCAATGATATTCAATACCAAGGATCACATTGACATATTGATATTTTTAAAAATAAAATGTTTTCTTTGTATTTGTGTTTTTTTTTATTACTTTGTTTACGTTGTGTAAATACATTTCTATGTGTGTATGTGTGTGTGTATGTGTGTATGTGTGTGTGTATGTGTGTGTGTATGTGTGTATGTGTGTGTGTATGTGTGTGTGTATGTGTGTGTGTATGTGTGTGTGTATGTGTGTATGTGTGTATGTGTGTGTGTATGTGTGTATGTGTGTGTGTATGTGTGTATGCAATTTGAATAATAATTTTATTATATTGAAACATTTTTGTTTATTATTTATGAATAAATTATGAATATAAGAAAATAAATTTTGGGAAAATGAGAAGTTATGGAAGGAGTTTGTCGATTAAAAATACGTGGTGCACGCCAACCTAACGATATTTTAGAATGTGCTCTAGAGTACAAAAAGGTTGGGAATCCCTGTATTAGGCTATCTTTGTGTTGTATTTCCAAGTTAGAATCAAATGGCTATTGTATCATTACTACTTTGCTCTTTGCTATATTTTTAACTATACAATTCTCTTTATATATTATTGTAGCTTCTCCCAAGTAGTATATCGTTATGTGGTAGCGGTACACAAATGTATTTTTAGGGACTTTAATTTCTTTTATAACATTTAATAGTATCATCCTATGAATTATTATTTTTGTAAATCCTATATAATAAAAGACAAAGTTCTGTCCGTTCTGTCCCGTCATCTATAGCGATTGGTCCCTCAAACACATATGACTCCTACAGCCAATCACTAGCGGAGAAAAATTTACATATTACGCGGAGGTTCAAAACGAGTTATTTTGGTGCAGTTTTTTTGTCATAATTCAGTATGTTGTTCCCATCTTGAAGTGATGCCTGCCGCTTATTCCAATGACAATTCTGTTAAATTCGTTTTCCTTGATGGTCCTGGGGGTAGTGGCAAGAATTTTAAGTGTTGTTTGTTTTTTGTTGTTGTTATTTTGCTGTTGTTGTTTTTTTGGTTGTTGTTGTTTTGTTGTTGTTGCTGTCGTTGTTTTTGTTCTTGTTGTGGCTGTTGTTGTTGTTGTTGTTGTCCACATCCCTTGCCCTGCTACAACAATGTCCTGCAAACGCTTCACCACAACAACTACCAAAACATAGCGTCCATGAACTTCACAGGTCACCCTACACTTATCCCCGTCCTTGGGCGGGCTTTGTTACTAGTATTTAATAACACATTATAGCGTTCTTTTAGTTGAATTCCTCTCTTTAAACTTAAACAAACCTATTTATGCAAAATGACTTTGACCATAGAAATATTTGATTACTTAGATAGACAGTCCAAACTTATTAGTTACAGTTTTAAAGTATTATTACATCTTTGATCTTTGTGATCATATGCTACAGTGTTTCTACGTTAGTGACATCACTAACTGAGTGACATTTGTAAGTTGTAAATATTCACCAGTAAAAAATCGTACAACTCTTTTATATAATACAAGTACAAGTGTACAAGAAGTGTAAGTTAGTTTTTAAAAAAACAACAACTCGCTGTTAGAATTCCCATACTTCAAAAACAGTTAATAACAAAGGGACATTAGTATCGAGGCATTATGATAATAAAACAATACCCAAAACAAGGGCTGACTACTAATGACTACAGGAATACCATTCACTAACGGGTCTAGGCAAGACACCACACAAGGGCCGACTACAAGAATACCATTCACTAACGGGTCTGGGCAAGACACCACACAAGGGCCGACTACAAGAATACCATTCACTAACGGGTCTGGCCAAGACACCACACAAGGGCCGACTACAAGAATACCATTCACTAACGGGTCTGGCCAAGACACCACACAAGGGCCGACTACAAGAATACCATTCACTCACGGAGCTGGGCAAGACACCACACAAGGGCCGACTACAAGAATACCATTCAGTCACGGGTCTGGGCAAGACACCACACAAGGGCCGACTACAAGAATACCATTCACTAACGGGTCTAGGCAAGACACCACACAAGGGCCGACTACAAGAATACCATTCACTCACGAGTCTAGGCAAGACACCACACAAGGGCCGACTACAAGAATACCATTCACTCGCGGGTCTAGGCAAGACACCACACAAGGGCCGACTACAAGAATACCATTCACTAACGGGTCTGGGCAAGACACCACACAAGGGCCGACTACAGGAATACCATTCACTCACGGAGCTGGGCAAGACACCACACAAGGGCCGACTACAAGAATACCATTCACTAACGGGTCTAGGCAAGAAACCACACAAGGGCCGACTACAAGAATACCATTCACTCACGGAGCTGGCCAAGACACCACACAAGGGCCGACTACAGGAATACCATTCACTCACGGAGCTGGCCAAGACACCACACAAGGGCCGACTACAGGAATACCATTCACTCACGGAGCTGGCCAAGACACCACACAAGGGCCGACTACAAGAATACCATTCACTAATGGGTCTGGGCAAGACACCACACAAGGGCCGACTACAAGAATACCATTCACTCACGGGTCTAGGCAAGACACCACACAAGGGCCGACTACAAGAATACCATTCACTCACGGAGCTGGCCAACCCACCACACAAGGGCTGACTACTAATGACTACAAGAATACCATTCACTAACGGGTCTAGGCAAGACACCACACAAGGGCCGACTACAAGAATACCATTCACTCACGGGTCTGGGCAAGACACCACACAAGGGCCGACTACAAGAATACCATTCACTAACGGGTCTGGGCAAGACACCACACAAGGGCCGACTACAAGAATACCATTCACTCACGGAGCTGGCCACGACACCACACAAGGGCCGACTACAGGAATACCATTCACTCACGGAGCTGGGCAAGACACCACACAAGGGCCGACTACAAGAATACCATTCACTCACGGAGCTGGCCAAGACACCACACAAGGGCCGACTACAAGAATACCATTCACTAACGGGTCTAGGCAAGACACCACACAAGGGCCGACTACAAGAATACCATTCACTCACGGAGCTGGCCAAGACACCACACAAGGGCCGACTACAGGAATACCATTCACTCACGGAGCTGGCCAAGACACCACACAAGGGCCGACTACAAGAATACCATTCACTAATGGGTCTGGGCA
This sequence comes from Ampullaceana balthica, assembly GCA_944989445.1. Classification (NCBI taxonomy): domain Eukaryota; kingdom Metazoa; phylum Mollusca; class Gastropoda; family Lymnaeidae; genus Ampullaceana; species Ampullaceana balthica. Next base: position 414,147 of record CALYLW010000172.1, on the reverse strand, counting down.
AGACACCACACAAGGGCCGACTACAAGAATACCATTCACTCACGGGTCTAGGCAAGACACCACACAAGGGCCGACTACAAGAATACCATTCACTCGCGGGTCTAGGCAAGACACCACACAAGGGCCGACTACAAGAATACCATTCACTCACGGAGCTGGGCAAGACACCACACAAGGGCCGACTACAAGAATACCATTCACTCACGGGTCTGGGCAAGACACCACACAAGGGCCGACTACAAGAATACCGTTCACTAACGGGTCTGGCCAAGACACCACACAAGGGCCGACTACAAGAATACCATTCACTCACGGAGCTGGGCAAGACACCACACAAGGGCCGACTACAAGAATACCATTCACTAACGGGTCTGGGCAAGACACCACACAAGGGCCGACTACAGGAATACCATTCACTCACGGAGCTGGGCAAGACACCACACAAGGGCCGACTACAAGAATACCATTCACTAACGGGTCTGGGCAAGACACCACACAAGGGCCGACTACAGGAATACCATTCACTCACGGAGCTGGGCAAGACACCACACAAGGGCTGACTATAAGAATACCATTCACTCACGGAGCTGGGCAAGACACCACACAAGGGCCGACTACAAGAATACCATTCACTAACGGGTCTGGGCAAGACACCACACAAGGGCCGACTACAGGAATACCATTCACTCACGGAGCTGGGCAAGACACCACACAAGGGCCGACTACAAGAATACCATTCACTCACGGAGCTGGCCAAGAAACCACACAAGGGCTGACTACTAATGACTACAAGAATACCATTCACTAACGGGGCTAGGCAAGACACCACACAAGGGCCGACTACAAGAATACCATTCACTCACGGGTCTGGGCAAGACACCACACAAGGGCCGACTACAAGAATACCATTCACTAACGGGTCTGGGCAAGACACCACACAAGGGCCGACTACAAGAATACCATTCACTCACGGAGCTGGCCAAGACACCACACAAGGGCCGACTACAGGAATACCATTCACTCACGGAGCTGGGCAAGACACCACACAAGGGCCGACTACAAGAATACCATTCACTCACGGAGCTGGCCAAGACACCACACAAGGGCCGACTACAAGAATACCATTCACTAACGGGTCTAGGCAAGACACCACACAAGGGCCGACTACAAGAATACCATTCACTCACGGAGCTGGCCAAGACACCACACAAGGGCCGACTACAGGAATACCATTCACTCACGGAGCTGGCCAAGACACCACACAAGGGCCGACTACAAGAATACCATTCACTAATGGGTCTGGGCAAGACACCACACAAGGGCCGACTACAAGAATACCATTCACTCACGGGTCTAGGCAAGACACCACACAAGGGCCGACTACAAGAATACCATTCACTCGCGGGTCTAGGCAAGACACCACACAAGGGCCGACTACAAGAATACCATTCACTCACGGAGCTGGGCAAGACACCACACAAGGGCCGACTACAAGAATACCATTCACTCACGGGTCTGGGCAAGACACCACACAAGGGCCGACTACAAGAATACCGTTCACTAACGGGTCTGGCCAAGACACCACACAAGGGCCGACTACAGGAATACCATTCACTCACGGAGCTGGGCAAGACATCACACAAGGGCCGACTACAAGAATACCATTCACTAACGGGTCTGGGCAAGACACCACACAAGGGCCGACTACAGGAATACCATTCACTCACGGAGCTGGGCAAGACACCACACAAGGGCCGACTATAAGAATACCATTCACTCACGGAGCTGGGCAAGACACCACACAAGGGCCGACTACAAGAATACCATTCACTAACGGGTCTGGGCAAGACACCACACAAGGGCCGACTACAGGAATACCATTCACTCACGGAGCTGGGCAAGACACCACACAAGGGCCGACTACAAGAATACCATTCACTCACGGAGCTGGCCAAGACGCCACACAAGGGCTGACTACTAATGACTACAAGAATACCATTCACTAACGGGGCTAGGCAAGACACCACACAAGGGCCGACTACAAGAATACCATTCACTCACGGGTCTGGGCAAGACACCACACAAGGGCCGACTACAAGAATACCATTCACTAACGGGTCTGGGCAAGACACCACACAAGGGCCGACTACAAGAATACCATTCACTCACGGAGCTGGCCAAGACACCACACAAGGGCCGACTACAGGAATACCATTCACTCACGGAGCTGGGCAAGACACCACACAAGGGCCGACTACAAGAATACCATTCACTCACGGAGCTGGCCAAGACACCACACAAGGGCCGACTACAAGAATACCATTCACTAACGGGTCTAGGCAAGACACCACACAAGGACCGACTACAAGAATACCATTCACTCACGGAGCTGGCCAAGACACCACACAAGGGCCGACTAGAGGAATACCATTCACTCACGGAGCTGGCCAAGACACCACACAAGGGCCGACTACAAGAATACCATTCACTAATGGGTCTGGGCAAGACACCACACAAGGGCCGACTACAAGAATACCATTCACTCACGGGTCTAGGCAAGACACCACACAAGGGCCGACTACAAGAATACCATTCACTCGCGGGTCTAGGCAAGACACCACACAAGGGCCGACTACAAGAATACCATTCACTCACGGAGCTGGGCAAGACACCACACAAGGGCCGACTACAAGAATACCATTCACTCACGGGTCTGGGCAAGACACCACACAAGGGCCGACTACAGGAATACCATTCACTCACGGGTCTGGGCAAGACACCACACAAGGGCCGACTACAAGAATACCATTCACTCACGGGTCTGGGCAAGACACCAAAGTCAGATATTTAAAACAGTTGAGACACGTTTATTCACATTAAGATAGAGCTATTACGTCACAGAAAAAAAATGAAACTATTGTGATTACGTCACAGAGAATGAAACTATTGTGATTACGTCACAGAGAATGAAACTCTTGTGATTACGTCACAGTGAATGAAACTATTGTGGTTCTGCTGTACCGTGGTACGTCTGCTGGCCGCATTCAACCGTGTCAGTCATAAAATTAGAAGTTTCTAGAATTGGTTGTTGAGACATTCAATCGTCAGAGTATTTTCTGTCATTCAGAGTATTTTCTGTCTGTCAGAGTATTTTCTGTCTGTCAGAGTATTTTCTGTCTGTTAGTGAAACCTTCACGATATCGACAACAAACTTTCCCGACTGAGGGGGTAGGGGGGGTAGGGGCTGTGGTTGAACTTTGTGACAATAGTCAACAACAACAATAACAGCAAGGGAGATAAGTTATGTAAGCTGCGGCTCACCATTCAAGTTAGGACACAGTAATTATTCTCTCTAAGGCTGCACTAAGACCGCCCGAGATACATTGAAATTAGCCAATCTATTTCTTGCCCTGAGTCTATTTCCAATAGACGCTGACCCTGTCTTGGCCAGACAGCGGCTCAACAATCTCTTGGAGCGGTCAGCTCAATGGCCGGTCTGCCGTGAGTTCAGCAACTCATCTATCTTCGGTGTCATCTTGTTTGTAGAGGTTCTCTCAGAGATCTATCCGAGAGCCCTCGAATACGCTCGCTTCGGCTCGGCTCCTCGGATCACGATTCGCTCGTGCCTTGCCATCAGTGGTGAAGCCATTCAAAGATCAGTAGTTATTGATCCGAGTCTGTGAGGGAAAGATGGAAATTTCCATCCCTAGTAACAATGGTTGGAGTTTAAGTTTTCTTTTCTTTTAGAGATTAAAATGCGTGTATAACTTTCGACTGTAAAGGTCAAGGTTAATGTAGTGTGCCAATCTTGGCCCTCCCTCCCACCCCCCTCTCTCTCATGGGTCGATCTCTTTAAATGTCAAATTGGCAAGTGGGAGAGACTAATAGTAGGGGTCGGGGGTGGTAGGGGTATGAGAAGAAACACAACAAATTTGAAATATTGACTGAGTGCTGCAGACACGAATCAAGGCGTACGGTAAAGAGTCGGTGCTAAATAAAATAGAAGATGCTAAATATGAGACCATACTAAAAGGGAGGCGATGCTAAAAAGAGGCTACGACGTTACTGGGTCGTATATCGCTTAAAGCAACGCTCGTGAAGAACCACTTGATGACGTTGTGGTCGTAAGAGATTTCCTGTTCGGAATTATTAGCAGCAGACTTTCATTTAAAGGGGTTACTCGCAACACAGATAAAGGTGTGTTTCTCTATACGTATTACAGCTCAAATTGTATCTTTACCACTTTTAGAATTAGAGGTTCGTAAAATGTTTCCATTAATTTCCTCATTTGTTGAGACCCAACAAGATATTACATGTAAGCTAATAGATTCTATCTTTAAAGCTAATAAGATATTACATCTAGATAAAGGGACATAACATTATACACCAGATATTACATCTAGATAAAGGGACCTAACATTATACACAAGATATTACATCTAGATAAAGGGAACTAACCTTATACACAAGATATTACATCTAGATAAAGGGACCTAACATTATACACAAGATATTACATCTAGATAAAGGGAACTAACATTATACACAAGATATTACATCTAGATAAAGGGACCTAACATTATACACAAGATATTACATCTAGATAAAGGGACCTAACATTATACACAAGATATTACATCTAGATAAAGGGACCTAACATTATACACAAGATATTACATCTAGATAAAGGGACCTAACATTATACACAAGATATTACATCTAGATAAAGGGACCTAACATTATACACAAGATATTACAACTAGATAAAGGGACCTAACATTATACACAATATATTACATCTAGATAAAGGGACCTAACATTATACACAAGATATTACATCTAGATAAAGGGGCCTAACATTATACACAAGATATTACAACTAGATAAAGGGACATAACATTATACACAAGATATTACATCTAGATAAAGGGACCTAACATTATACACAAGATATTACATCTAGATAAAGGGACCTAACATTATACACAAGATATTACATCTAGATAAAGGGACCTAACATTATACACAAGATATTACATCTAGATAAAGGGGCCTAACATTATACACAAGATATTACATCTAGATAAAGGGGCCTAACATTATACACAAGATATTACAACTAGATAAAGGGACATAACATTATACACAAGATATTACATCTAGATAAAGGGACCTAACATTATACACAAGATATTACATCTAGATAAAGGGACCTAACATTATACACAAGATATTACATCTAGATAAAGGGACCTAACATTATACACAAGATATTACATCTAGATAAAGGGACCTAACATTATACACAAGACATTACATCTAGATAAAGGGACCTAACATTATACACAAGATATTACATCTAGATAAAGGGACCTAACATTATACACAAGACATTACATCTAGATAAAGGGACCTAACATTATACACAAGATATTACATCTAGATAAAGGGACCTAACATTATACACAAGATATTACATCTAGATAAAGGGACCTAACATTATACACAAGATATTACATCTAGATAAAGGGACCTAAAATTATGCACAAGACATTACATCTAGATAAAGGGACCTAACATTATACACAAGATATTACAACTAGATAAAGGGACCTAACATTATACACAAGATATTACATCTAAGCTAAAACTAAACAGCACCAGCTCTGAAGATGGAAATGATTACTTTCTCTTCTTTAATTCAGCCAGATATTGGGGCTTTCGACCGACTTCTTGAATAGAGAGAAAAACTCCCCACAAGTGGCCAGGGCATTGCTTTCTAATGTACGTTAAAACAGTACTGGCCAGGAGATTGGATCGGAGACAAGTAGATACAGGACAAACAAAATCTTCGCCACCGCTTCACAAATGATATTGACTTAGAAGAAATCTGGCCATGACTCGCGCCCCCTCCTGCCCCACACTCCGTCCTACCCTCCCCCACCCCACGTCCACCTCACTCACCATGACACGACATTGCTTTGCTGGACAAAATAGCTTTTATCGACCATTGATGTAGTGATGGGGCTGGCTAGAGTAATTCCTCTATTTGTTGGGTAATCTTTGCTGTGTGGCCCCTGAGTGGAGATTGACGCATCACTGAGTAGGTGTTGAGGGGGAGTGTTTGGTCAATATACACAACTTGACCTGATGCTCCCAACTTTAAAATGTAAACAAATAGCTTTTAAATTCACCTTTTATGTAGATCTCCTTCTAGCTTCACCGTACATTCCAAATGTCTAACATAACTGACAACCCAGTGAGACCTGCCAACCTGCCAACCTGAAGAGCTAAACTAACATGCTAGTCTAGCCTTCACACCAAACCATGTAACTGAACATGCCAACCCATCATGGCAACCCATAATGCCAACCCAACATGCCAACCCATCATACCAACCCATCATGCCAACCCATCATACCAACCCATCATGCCAACCCAACATGCCAACCCATCATGCCAACCCAACATGCCAAGCCAACATGCCAACCCATCATGCCAACCCATCATGCCAACCCAACGTGACAACCCTGTGAGACCAGGCAACCTGCCAACCTGAAGAGCTAAACTAACATGCTAGTCTGGCCTTCACACCAAACCATGTAACTGAACATGCCAACCCATCATGCCAACCCAACATGCCAACCCATCATACCAACCCATCATGCCAACCCATCATACCAACCCATCATGCCAACCCAACATGCCAACCCATCATGCCAACCCAACATGCCAAGCCAACATGCCAACCCATCATGCCAACCCATCATGCCAACCCAACGTGACAACCCTGTGAGACCAGGCAACCTGCCAACCTGAAGAGCTAAACTAACATGCTAGTCTGGCCTTCACACCAAACCATGTAACTGAACATGCCAACCCATCATGGCAACCCATCATGGCAACCCATCATGGCAACCCAAAATGGCAACCTAAAGTAATATATGTTATTTAAACAGGGTACATACAGGCCTGACAAGATGTCAAAGAACAACGAACGTTTGGGCAAAAAGCCTTCCTCGACGAACAAATAGACAAAAACAAATGAGCTAATAACATAAATCGAAAACTTAGCTGCGGTGTAATCCAAAGCCAAAAAGAGCAATTCAACTTAATGTACATCTCAGGCCACTACCTGATGACCATGAGGAGAATGTGTACAATATGATGGTCATTGTTTACTATCGTTCGTTGAAGATGTCTATTGGTCAAATCCATTGTCTTATCTTTTGATCCACACCCAAGTCATGCATTGACTCTGACTGTAACAGATGGCTCCCTCAATAGGCGTAGCTTGAGAGTACAGGTGTAACAGACGGCTCCCTCAATAGGCGTAGGTTGAGAAGTACAGGTGTAACAGACGGCTCCCTCAATAGGCGTAGGTTGAGAAGTACAGGTGTAACAGACGGCTCCCTCAATAGGCGTAGGTTGAGAGTACAGGTGTAACAGACGGCTCCCTCAATAGGCGTAGGTTGAGAGTACAGGTGTAACAGACGGCTCCCTCAATAGGCGTAGGTTGAGAGTACAGGTGTAACAGACGGCTCCCTCAATAGGCGTAGGCTGAGAGTACAGGTGTAACAGACGGCTCCCTCAATAGGCGTAGCTTGAGAGTACAGGTGTAACAGGCGGCTCCCATCAATAGGCGTAGGTTGAGAGTACAGGTGTAACAGACGGCTCCCTCAATAGGCGTAGGTTGAGAGTACAGGTGTAACAGATGGCTCCCTCAATAGGCGTAGGTTGAGAGTACAGGTGTAACAGGCGGCTCCCTCAATAGGCGTAGGTTGAGAGTACAGGTGTAACAGACGGCTCCCTCAATAGGCGTAGGTTGAGAGTACAGGTGTAACAGACGGCTCCCTCAATAGGCGTAGGTTGAGAGTACAGGTGTAACAGACGGCTCCCATCAATAGGCGTAGGCTGAGAGTATAGGTGTTAACAGACGGCTCCCTCAATAGGCGTAGGCTGAGAGTACAGGTGTAACAGACGGCTCCCTCAATAGGCGTAGCTTGAGAGTACATGTGTAACAGGCGGCTCCCTCAATAGGCGTAGGCTGAGAGTACAGGTGTAACAGACGGCTCCCTCAATAGGCGTAGGCTGAGAGTACAGGCGTTAGAGAAAAGTTTGAGAACTACGTGTTGGTGTTTATAGTATCTGTTTGCCCTGACAGACTTCAAGGCTTTGTCTTGTCATACATTTTTAACAGTTTCAAATTGTTGGGCTTTTAGCACCAGGGGACATTACTCTTGACCAAATTTAATTGTGCGCTGGGACGGTAAATTATCCTGACACTCTTGATGGACGCAGCCGTGGTAATATTCATTGATGTAGTCGTGATACTATAGATCAGTGCTTCTCAAAGTGGTGGTCCGCGGACCGGTGCCGGTCCGTGGGCCATGCCCTGCGGATCCGCTGAAGTTATCAAGAAAGGACAGAAAAATATAATTATAATCTCTTATTTGCAACCATTTAATACTAACCCTATGGAATATGTCAATTTTTCGGCAATACGCACATAAAATGAAACCAATAAAATAAAATATTTAACATTTCAATACCACGTCAGTAGAATGAAAATCGTGCACCGGTCCCTGGTGCAATGAAAAAATACCCTGCCGGTCTGCCATGCTAAAAAGTTTGAGAAGCACTGCTGTAGATGGATATAACAATTGATGGTATACATTAATTGATGTATACACTTATGCGTTAATGGATGTAGCAATAATGGATGTAACAATAATGGATGTAGCAATAATGGATGTAGCAATAATGGATGTAGCAATAATGGATGTAGCAATAATGGATGTAGCAATAATGGATGTAGCAATAATGGATGTAGCAATAATGGATGTAGCAATAATGGATGTAGCTATATTGCGTATCTGTGATGGAGTAAGAAGTAGCATTTCACTGAACGTATAATATGATCACATTTATAGCTTGTATCAAGTGACGAACAAATCGGGTTGCGAACAATAAAATAGGAAATAATAACGTCTCCGATAACGAATCAAGGTGAAAGAGAGAAATGTTTAACGTTCAAGTCAAACGAGCATGTACAGTACAAACGAAGGCCACTCAGTACTAACATTGCTTAGCGCTAGCCCGATAGCCCTGTATTGCACGTGTTGGCAGCTTTGTCTTAATTGGCCTTACTAAGATATCTCGGTAAGCAAGAAATGCTGAGTCTTTTGCTTATTTGACATTTAAGTACATGAAAGTACACGTATACATGGCGTTTAGTCAGGTAAACGACCAGATGGGGGGAAAAAACAAGATAATTTCAACTTGTAAGATATTTTCGGGTGCTATTTTTAGACAATGCTGTATTATCTTACGAAACTCCAGTTACTATAAATGGAATTGAAATCCCTGGTGTTAAAAAAAAGATTTGTTTTCGACCTGTGTCCTCTGACCCCTGAACCTGTCAACTGTTATGCTGACCTCCATGTTCCACTAATTGCGACCTCAACACCAAGAAGAGTTCCAATCCTGGTGACCGACAAGATGGCGCCTTGTCGTGTTGCGGTTCACGCATGGTTCTTCTAATGGACGATCAATGGTCGTCTGCTTCGTCGGCTTTTGTCTCCCCTTGCTTTTATCTCCCTTGCTAGCACACATTTCCCCTGGCTGTTTAGTCCATGTCCCACGGGGATAAATTTCCCGCCAATCATTTCATTGATTGCACGAGTACGTCTGCTAAAGTAGCGCGTGCCGTGAGTGTGTCAGATCGTCTTTGTGTCCGGCAAACCAACCACGGGGTTTGGGGTTTGTTTTTATTGTCATGTTTAATGTGGCCCTAACATCAACCAGGGGCGTATCCAGTAATAAGTTGATAGTTGTGATGCTGTAAATCAGAAATATTTATGAAATCTTAAGTCGGTTTTTAAGAATGTTTTTACTAAAACCTTTATTGTAACTTTGTAAATTTTATCCACGCGAACTGTCGACATGACTGTAACCCCGTGCCAGAGAAGCAATGATTATTATGGATGGGGGTGGGATGGGTGGGTGGGATGGGGTGGGATGGGGTTGGGATGGGTGGGATGGGGTGGGATGGGGGTGGGGACACTGGAGAGGAATTACTACATTAGGCTGTGGGAAAACCAAATAAATAAAAAAAATTACGACCACATTTTACCACGGTTTTTTCATGATTCGTCAGGTTTTCCCAAGGTTTCCCAAGTTTTTCCAGGTTTTGCCAAGATTCTTACATGCTTCCTCGGAATTTCCCCAGATAACTTATTTTTGATTATTATTATCAGAAGTAACATTGCAAGATTTCATATCCATCTCCTTCAACTAGACCACGTAGCGCACCGGCCACCCACCCGAAAAAACGTCTCATCTTGTGGCCAGTTGCTAGCTGATATAATTTTATTGTTTCCCCAAAGATTCTACTACTCAATTGCTAACCACTAACAAGACTTGTTCCACAGTTTATGTCGCTTGAATGTTGAGAAATGTCCCCTTTTAAGAAATGTCCCCTGTTAAGAGAAAGGTAGACTACTGTGTCATTAAAGGTGAGGGATTTAGACGAGGACTTTATCTTTGTTCCAACCTACCCCACGTCAGTGGCGTAGCTAGGAATTTGTAGGGATTTGGGGGCCCGGGGGCTTGGTCTCTTTGGGGGGCCCTTCGTACATGACGATGTGGTCCCGGGGGGACTTTCAAATTTGGACCCCCCTCCCCTAGCTACGCCACTGCCCCACGTTATTTTTTTGTTAGCATACCCTGCACGTTTCCTCTTCAGTGTGCCGTTAGGTTGGTTACCAGTGGATTGTCACAAATGAAGAAGTTTTTTGTTGTTGTTGACAGTTTACAAATGAGGACCAATGTTTGTTTGTTTGTTTGTTTTTTCCCCCTGGTGGGGTTTTTTAAAAAAAGGGGGGGGATGGTTGGGGGGGTATAATTCATTAGATATTTTCAACCTAAATTCTACCAATTTTGGTTCATCTAATTAAATTAATCGCGGTGGTCGAGTGGCAGCGCACTGGACTGTCGTACCGATGGTCACGGGTTCGAATCCGTGTGAAGGCAAGGGTTTGTTCCCGGGGCCCAGGGCGTCCCTGAGTCACCCCGCTCCGAATGGGTACCTAACTACATGTATAGGCGGCTGGGTAATGCGTGGAACCCACAAAGCCGTGGCCTGTGAACGCTGCATCACTTGCCAACAGATCATCTGTCATGGTCTGTGGCCGCAACTATCTTCTGCATAGAAGGAGCGTCTGTATAGATAAGATAAGAAGATAAAATGACATAAGACATTTGATCATTTTGAAGTTTTTCTTGACACGCTCTACAGAGATCAACCTTCAAATTGCTTTTTGTTATCTTATTTCCTTGATTTAAATATTATAAATTATGTAACATGAATGTCATTTATTGAAAGCGAGTAATACTAAAAATTGTAATGGTCAGATCGGTCATTTGGACAAGTGTATAGCTATCAACTAATGTATGTTACATTTGTACAGCACTTGAGTTGATGTCATGTGTGGCGATGTGGAACCGAGTCTCTCTCAAACAATCTCTGGACGGTTGATACGACACTCTGTTTTAGTGGTGACACGTCATCAACGTGTGGTCCTTGTTCCCTGGGGGGAGGGGCGGTAGCGCTTTTAGCATGGCACGTCCCAGAGGCTCAGTATCACACATCTCATTGCTGACCTGGTTAAGTGGCTCAACAACTATTTACCTACAATTTACCTACACAACTACCGATTTTAAAAAAAAACTTTAAAAAAAAGATTTAAAAAAAACTTTAAAAAATAAAAATAAAATAAAACAACAAACAAACAAACAATCGTACACACCATCAGTAGGTCACTAATAATGACACACCAAATGTAAAAAAGTCATACTCAATATTGAGCTACACAATCACAATCACACATTATGAGACACACATTACACACAAACAAATGCACACACAATTACACGCAAATCATCACACAACTAGCTACACATACACTAACAAATTGGCATCTACATTGACAATCAAAGACATCATTAAACACAACTACATAACCGATTACAAAAACACATAATCTATCACATACACATAATCAAAAACATACACATTCTACAAACATTTCCACACAGGAGCTGTCGAGACACTACACTCACAAATACACAACTACTTCCTCACACCCACAAATACACAACTACTTCCTGACACTCACAAATACACAACTACTTCCTGACACTCACAAATACACAACTACTTCCTCACACTCACAAATACACAACGACTTCCTGACACTCACAAATACACAACGACTTCCTGACACTCACAAATACACAACTACTTCCTGACACTCACAAATACACAACTACTTCCTGACACTCACAAATACACAACTACTTCCTGACACTCACAAATACACAACTAGTTCCTCACACTCACAAATACACAACTAGTTCCTCACACTCACAAATACACAACTAGTTCCTCACACTCACAAATACACAACTACTTCCTCACACTCACAAATACACAACTCCTTCCTCACACTCACAAATACACAACTAGTTCCTCACACTCACAAATACACAGCTACTTCCTCACACTCACAAATACACAGCTAGGTGTAAAAATCTTACACCTAATCAAAACACACTCAAAGTAACACACCTGTTACACACTTGCCTTCACCAGTACACATGTTATTAAACACACTCAAACTGTGATAACCTTAAATGTGATAAACACACACAATTCAAGTCATGACCTTGACACATTTCTGCATCTGTCAAATATCTGGGGATGACACATTTCTGTATCTGTCAAATATCTGGGGATGACAAATTTCTGTATCTGTCAAATATCTGGGGATGACACATTTCTGTATCTGTCAAATATCTGGGGAATGACACATTTCTGTATCTGTCAAATATCTGGGGATGACACATTTCTGTATCTGTCAAATATCTGGGGATGACACATTTCTGTACTGTCAAATATCTGGGGATGACACATTTCTGTATCTGTCAAATATCTGGGGATGACACATTTCTGTATCTGTCAAATATCTGGGGATGACACATTTCTGTATCTGTCAAATATCTGGGGATGACACATTTCTGTATCTGTCAAATATCTGGGGATGACACATTTCTGTATCTGTCAAATATCTGGGGATGACACATTTCTGTATCTGTCAAATATCTGGGGATGACACATTTCTGTATCTGTCAAAGAAATATTTAGTCAGAACAACAAATTACGATTCAATTTGTCAGCGGCACTCGTGGCTCCGGAAGTTCATGTCGTTTGTTTAGTTCGTATAGTACTCGAGCTCTATGTCGAGTTAATGACATCATCCGTGGACTACCCTATTGCACTGAATGAACCAAAGTAAAACAAAGGGGAATGTAATCTGCTGTCCCAGTCTTAAACCATTCAGTTCTTGAGTGAAAGAAAGTACGAGGCATAATCAAAAGAAATAACTTTAACTGCAACTTTAATATTGACTTTAACATTGACACTAACATTTACAATAACATTGACACGAAACATTGACACTAACGTTAACCGTAACATTGACACTAACACTGGCCCAAAATGGACCATTACATGGGCATAAGAATGATACAAACCATTACAAGAAAATGAACACCAACACATATATTTACTAGTTATTAATTTCAACTAATGACTTACTAACTTTGTTTAGAGAGTATCCTTGCTCTGTTACACCAAAATAGGATTTCATTGTGTTATAATACTGTGGATAATTTATTAGACGTTTCTGCAATTACTTTAACATATTATCTACGATTGATGTCAGCTTCAATCACATATTAATATATTATCAATAAATATAGAAATAGATATTTATAGTTTAGGGCAACTGAACATACACAAATTATGTTTTTTTTTAAGGGCTTCGAATATTCTACAACAATCTTGTCGGCAACAAAAACTTCATCAAATGTGAATGCAGCTTAATTGATACCATAAAAATAATCAGGTACAAAAATACAGAAACAAATTGTGCAAATAAAACAATAAATTTGAGCTTTATTTTAAACTAAAACGACAATAGACGTTTCGGCTAATGCCTTCATCAGTAGATCTACAATAACATAAAATAGGTACTTACATATAGTTAAATTCTTAAAACATATTATATCATAAAATAATTTAAAATATTCATGTAAAATAAAATGAAAGGAAAAACAAAAACAAACAAGGACACAGCATATAGGAAAAAGGAGGAAGTATCTAAAGGTACAGTCAAAACCACAACGGAAAAAAGATTCTGCAGTTAGGTAAAATTGTGAATTTTGTTAATTCCATATGGAGCCAACGTACGAAATCGTTTTATAAGTCTATTTTCCATGTGGATCCTATCATGGGTATTGTTTGCATATAAAATACCCAGTAACTGCAACATCTGAAATGCCGTCATGGTCAACACTGTTAAAATGTTTAGATACAGGACCTTGAGCCTGTTAATTTATATTATACAGGTGTTCTCGAAACCGATCTCCAAGACGACGACCTGTCTCACCCACGTAAAGTTTATTACACCTCTTGCAAAGATTGCATAAATCACGTTGCGACTTGTGCAAGTGAATCCATCTTTTATTATGAAGTTTTCAAGAGGGAAAGAAATTTGGTTAATTTCCATCACGTATGGACTAGTATTGCAACGGTTACGGTTGCAACCTTTTGTTCCAATATGTGCTTTCATTGAGGGAAGGTGACTTCTTACAAGTATATCTCTGATGCTTCTTTCTCTTCGGAAAGCAAAAAGAGGAGGTGTATTTTGTATTTTATTTAAAAGCTTTATCGCAGTCCCATTCTGTATAAAAAATAATCCGGCAAAAATCAACGTGACTTAATTGTTACCAACCGCCTAATGGTAGCCTTACTGCTACCACAGGCCTAATGGTAGCCTTACTGCTACCACAAGCCTAATGGTAGCCTAACTGCTAAAGTCTCGATATAGCCTTACTGCTACCACCCGCCTTATGGTAGCCTTACTGCTACCACAGGCCTAATGGTAGCCTTACTGCTACCACAAGCCTAATGGTAGCCTTACTGCTACCACGAGCCTAATGGTAGCCTTACTGCTACCACGAGCCTAATGGTAGCCTTACTGCTACCACGAGCCTAATGGTAGCCTTACTGCTACCACGAGCCTAATGGTAGCCTAACTGCTAAAGTCTCGATATAGCCTTACTGCTACCACCCGCCTTATGGTAGCCTTACTGCTACCACAGGCCTAATGGTAGCCTTACTGCTACCACAAGCCTAATGGTAGCCTTACTGCTACCACAGGCCTAATGGTAGCCTTACTGCTACCATGAGCCTAATGGTAGCCTTACTGCTACCACAAGCCTAATGGTAGCCTTACAGCTACCACGAGCCTAATGGTAGCCTTACTGCTACCACGAGCCTAATGGTAGCCTAACTGCTAAAGTCTCGATATAGCCTTACTGCTACCACCCGCCTTATGGTAGCCTTACTGCTACCACAAGCCTAACGGTAGCCTTACAGCTACCACAAGCCTAATGATAGCCTTACTGCTACCACAAGCCTAATGGTAGCCTTACTGCTACGACAAGCCTAATGGTAGCCTTACTGATACCACAAGCCTAATGGTAGCCTTACTGCTACCACAGGCCTAATGGTAGCCTTACTGCTACCACAAGCCTAATGGTAGCCTTACTGCTACCACAGGCCTAATGGTAGCCTTACTGCTACCATGAGCCTAATGGTAGCCTTACTGCTACCACAAGCCTAATGGTAGCCTTACAGCTACCACGAGCCTAATGGTAGCCTTACTGCTACCACGAGCCTAATGGTAGCCTAACTGCTAAAGTCTCGATATAGCCTTACTGCTACCACCCGCTTTATGGTAGCCTTACTGCTACCACAAGCCTAACGGTAGCCTTACAGCTACCACAAGCCTAATGATAGCCTTACTGCTACCACAAGCCTAATGGTAGCCTTACTGCTACGACAAGCCTAATGGTAGCCTTACTGATACCACAAGCCTAATGGTAGCCTTACTGCTACCACAGGCCTAATGGTAGCCTTACTGCTACCACAAGCCTAATGGTAGCCTTACTGCTACCACCCGCCTAATGGTAGATCAAAGCAGTAAAGCTTTTGTTGTACCCTCTAACTCTAATGGAACAATCTCTCCCAGATAGCATCCTCCCCCCGCCTCCACACGCACACACTTGTTTGTAAAGATTCTTATCTGCTGGAATCGTGCTACTCCCCCTGCGCCCCGCCCCTGGACCAGTTACTACAAAAGTAATTACAATTTATCGCCTACTTTGAGGCAGTATGTCTGTAATGGTGTTTGGTGGCACACTCCATTTCTAGGACATTTATATGTCTGTAATGGTGTTTGGTGGCACACTCCATTTCTAGGACATTTATATGTTTGTAATGTTGTTTGGTGGCACACGCCATCTCTAGGACATTTATATGTTTGTAATGTTGTTTGGTGGCACACTCCATCTCTAGGACATTTATATGTTTGTAATGGTGTTTGATGGCACACTCCATTTCTAGGACATTTATATGTTTGTAATGTTGTTTGGTGGCACACGCCATCTCTAGGACATTTATATGTTTGTAATGTTGTTTGGTGGCACACTCCATCTCTAGGACATTTATATGTTTGTAATGGTGTTTGGTGGCACACTCCATCTCTAGGACATTTATAGTTTGTAATGTTGTTTGGTGGCACACTCCATCTCTAGGACATTTATATGTCTGTAATGGTGTTTGGTGGCACACTCCATCTCTAGGACATTTATATGTTTGTAATGGTGTTTGGTGGCACACTCCATCTCTAGGACATTTATAGTTTGTAATGGTGTTTGGTGGCACACTCCATCTCTAGGACATTTATATGTTTGTAATGGTGTTTGGTGGCACACTCCATCTCTAGGACATTTATAGTTTGTAATGGTGTTTGGTGGCACACGCCATCTCTAGGACATTTATATGTTTGTAATGGTGTTTGGTGGCACACTCCATCTCTAAGACATTTATAGTTTGTAATGGTGTTTGGTGACACACTCCATCTCTAGGACATTTATATGTTTGTAATGGTGTTTGGTGGCACACGCCATCTCTAGGACATTTATATGTTTGTAATAGTGTTTGGTGGCACACTCCATTTCTAGGACATTTATATGTTTGTAATGGTGTTTGGTGGCACACTCCATCTCTAGGACATTTATATGTCTGTAATGGTGTTTGGTGGCACACTCCATCTCTAGGACATTTATATGTTTGTAATGGTGTTTGGTGGCACACTCCATCTCTAGGACATTTATAGTTTGTAATGGTGTTTGGTGGCACACTCCATCTCTAGGACATTTATATGTTTGTAATGGTGTTTGGTGGCACACTCCATCTCTAGGACATTTATAGTTTGTAATGGTGTTTGGTGGCACACGCCATCTCTAGGACATGTATATGTCTGTAATGGTGTTTGGTGGCACACTCCATCTCTAGGACATTTATATGTTTGTAATGGTGTTTGGTGGCACACTCCATCTCTAGGACATTTATATGTTTGTAATGGTGTTTGGTTGTAGCTGAAATCATCAGACTAAATGACTAAGGCTGGGACATAGCAACCCAATGACTAAGCTAGGACATTCTACCCAAGGACTAAACTAGGACATTCTACCCAAGGACTAACCTTGGACATTCACCCAAGGACTAAACTAGGACATTCTACCCAAGGACTAAGCTAGGACATTCTACCCAAGGACTAAACTAGGACATTCTATCCAAGGACTAAACTAGGACATTCTACCTAAGGATTAAGCTTGGACATCCTACCTAAGGATTAAGCTAGGACATACTACCTAAGGACTTACCTAGGACATTCTACCCAAGGATTAAGCTACATCAATACCGCAGTAATCACACGTGACTCATCTCTCTTTATCCCGTCCACGTTGTATTTGTCCACCGATGACGTCATCACTGGTCACGACATACCACCACACTCATGCACCAAGGGCTGCTACTCTCCACACCCAATTTCAAGAAAAGTTCCCAACTCAAGTAATTAATAATTGATTATTTCTCCTGATCCTCTTTACCTTGAGCGGTTTACTGTCCACGCATCGATCTGGTCCGACAAGTACGCAGCTATAGTGCTCCGTTTTGTCCACAGCCATATTGCTCCATTGTGTCCACAGCCATATGCTCCATTGTGTCCACAGCCATAGTGCTCCATTGTGTCCACAGCTATAGTGCTCCATTGTGTTCACAGCTATAGTGCTCCATTGTGTTCACAGCCATATGCTCCATTGTGTTCACAGCCATAGTAGCTCCATTGTGTTCACAACCATAGTGCTCCATGGTGTTCACAGCTATAGTGCTCAATTGTGTTCACAGCCATAGTCTCCATTGTGTTTCTAGCCATAGTGATCCATTGTGTTTCGCAGCTATAGTGCCACATTGTGTTCACAGCCATAGTGCTGTATTGTGTCACAGCCATATTGCTCCATTGTGTTCGCAGCTATAGTGCCATATTGTGTTCACAGCCACAGTGCTCCATGGTGTTCGCAGCTATAGTGCCACATTGTGTTCACAGCCATAGTATTCTATGTGTTCACAGCTATAGTTCTCCATTGTGTTTCAAGCCATTATGCTCCATAGTGTTCACAGCTATAGTGCCGCATTGTGTTCGCAGCTATACAGAGTAGCAACCATGTTAGAGGGCCACACAAAGATTTCTGCTGTGTCCAATAGAGGATGATGTTTCAAATCAAACTATGATTGTAAAACTAAAGCTCAACAGTTGACAGTTTCTCTTGACAGTCCAGTTGAATTTGAATTCATGATTCACTATTGACAGTTCATCTGGGTTGACAGTTCACCTGGAGTTCTACCACTTTGGGCAGGGGGCCGTCTGAAAAGGGAGAGGGGGTGGGGCTGAGAGGGGTGTGGGTGGAGGCGGCGGTCGGAGCATGATACCTGGCTGTCACACTGATCAAACATAACCCATTAAACACCTGGAAACATGATAGGTCCGAGGATTAAATGGGTCTTTCCAGGGCGAACTTAATACGGACCTGTCGTTTGCCACCCTCCCATGGGTCCCTTTGCCATCGGTGTGACATTACGCAGGGCCCTGTACCCACCAAGAACAATGCTGGAATGTGATGGCTCCGGCGCAGGGCCCTGTACCCACCAAGAACAATGCTGGAATGTGATGGCTCCGGCGCAGGGCCCTGTACCCACCAAGAACAATGCTGGAATGTGATGGCTCTGGCGCAGGGCCCTGTATCCACCAAGAACAATGCTGGAATGTGCTGCCAATTAGCTCTGGCGCAGGGCCCTGTACCCACAAAAGAACTATGCTGGAATGTGCTGCCAATTGGCTCTGGCGCAGGGCCCTGTACCCACCAAGAACAATGCTGGAATGTGCTGCCAATTGGCTCTGGCGCGACATGTAAGGGTGAGCACTCAAGATTCATCTTTTGCATACCCCATACAGAGGTCATCTACTAGACTCCAGGTGTAAGACTCCGACCAAACAACGTGACTAGACTCCAGGTGTAAGACTCCGACCAAACCACGTGACTAGACTCCAGGTGTAAGACTCCGACCAAACCACGTGACTAGACTCCAGGTGTAAGACTCCGACCAAACCACGTGACTAGACTCCAGGTGTAAGACTCCGACCAAACCACGTGACTAGACTCCAGGTGTAAGACTCCGACCAAACCACGTGACTGGAGATGATGTCTCCAAGCAGTAGTTTGAAACTCTTGGTGCGGGGGACCAAAATGGAGTCTGGACTAAATACTAAGACTTTCTTCTCCTGGTATCTTGTTCTAACGCTACATGTCTGCCTCTCTAAGACTTTCTTCTCCTGATATCTTGTTCTAACGCTACATGTCTGCCTCTCTAAGACTTTCTTCTCCTGATATCTTCTTCTAACGCTACATGTCTGCCTCTCTAGGACTTTCTTCTCCTGATATCTTCTTCTAACGCTACATGTCTGCCTCTCTAGCACACCATTCACAAGAGGCAGGGAAGAAATCAAGTTCAATAATCGTCAAAGGCTTTCAAGGGAAAACACCCTGGATGATTCGTTAACAGTTCCTCACTGTTGTCCGAATGCCATTTAGCGAAACCATAGAAGGTTTTGTTCCCTGGACAAGGTTGCTGACACCTTCCGTACTTAAACCCGATTGGTTGTTAGCACGCACTTACACGGGAGGCCAATCCTCAGTCTTCTATCACATCCGTATTAATTATGGGAACTAACTGTGACCGTTACAACAGAGGGTTGTTGCCCTTTAAAGTCAAGAATCACAATTGGAGATGAAGAGTTTGTGTAGCCTCGTGCAATCTCGTATCCAAAGCGTTAACCTGTATACTCCCTCTCTCTCAGACAACTCGTGTACTCTCATAACCAAAGCGTTAACCTGTATACTCCCTCTCTCTCTCTCTCAGACAACTCGTGTACTCTCATAACCAAAGCGTTAACCTGTATACTCCCTCTCTCTCTCTCAGACAACTCGTGTACTCTCATAACCAAAGCGTTAACCTGTATACTCCCTCTCTCTCTCTCTCAGACAACTCGTGTACTCTCATAACCAAAGCGTTAACCTGTATACTCCCTCTCTCTCTCTCAGACAACTCGTGTACTCTCATAACAAAAGCGTTAACCTGTATACTCCCTCTCTCTCTCTCAGACAACTCGTGTACTCTCATAACCAAAGCGTTAACCTGTATACTCCCTCTCTCTCAGACAACTCGTGTACTCTCATAACCAAAGCGTTAACCTGTATACTCCCTCTCTCTCAGACAACTCGTGTACTCTCATAACCAAAGCGTTAACCTGTATACTCCCTCTCTCTCTCTCAGACAACTCGTGTACTCTCATAACCAAAGCGTTAACCTGTATACTCCCTCTCCCTCTCTCTCAGACAACTCGTGTACTCTCATAACCAAAGCGTTAACCTGTATACTCCCTCTCTCTCAGACAACTCGTGTACTCTCATAACCAAAGCGTTAACCTGTATACTCTCACTCTCAGACAACTCGTGTACTCTCATAACCAAAGCGTTAACCTGTATACTCCCTCTCTCTCAGACAACTCGTGTACTCTCATAACCAAAGCGTTAACCTGTATACTCTCACTCTCAGACAACTCGTGTACTCTCATAACCAAACTGTTACTCTATACACCGAGGCCCGCTGATCAACGTGTACTCTCAGACCAAAAATGGTATGTTAATAAGTCTCCCTATCATATACTCCTAGACCCACACTATTACTCTATTTACTCTACATACTCCTAGACCCACACTATTACCCTATTTACTCTACGACTAACCTGCTGGTAATCGCTGGAGCGAAGACTCACTACAGCCACGTTCATCGCAAGAAACCCTACAACATCAATGAGTCTCAACCTTGAGTCATTATAAGGCCCCGTAGAATAAATGATCTTGTCCCCCTACGATTGTGACACGAAGACTTGTTCGTGTAGCTGGCTGAAGGCAATGGTATCACGACTCACAAGAAAGAGTAAGCTGTAGCAGAATGTAACTACAACATGACAAGTTGTATATGGTGTAGATGTGGGAAGTGAGATGGGGGCTAGGGGTCAAAGATTAGTGCTCTCACGTGTTTAAAAAAAGGGATCTAACTGATACCCACCCCTTCACGCCACACACACAGACACATATACACATACACACACACGTATCCCACAAACCCCTTGTTTTATTGCTGTGGTCACTACTAGTTAAAATCTTGTACAATGATGGCCTTGTAAGTTAATTAAATTAAGTTAATGACTCTGTCAGAATTAAGACAAGCGGAGATAGAACAAAGATCTAAATTTCAGCGATGTCCATTAAGAAAGTGACAAGTTATTGGTCCAGATTGAGTTTCCTCCCATTCTGTGTGCCAGCCTCGATCTGACACTCTCACTTTCCCTCCATCTGCCAAAATTTCGTGTAAACAAACCTCGAAAGCAGACGACTGGACCGACACTCGCCCTACCAGACCATTGCCGTTCAATGGCCGACCAGACCCTTGCCGTTCAATGGCCGACCAGCGCACGGAGTACCGACCATAATGGGGTCCAGGTGCCTCCCCCTCCGCCAGCCCGGGAGCCGCCTTACAACAACACTGGCAGATGTAAGCGACCCTGAACCAACACTTCCCCGCACACAAGCGCTAGGATTTCAGCAGTTCATTCAAGAAATTTAATTAGAATTTTTCCAGGCCTAAAGCCGGGGCTGGTATGAGAAACTCGTGTCGCTGGGGGGGGGGTGTACGCGGGAAGGAAAGCTCCCAGGGATAAACTTGTGTGGGAGGGGGGCTGGGGGTAGACTTTAAGGCTAAGTATTTCATACATTCATTTCAAAATACCTACAGTCGGAGAAGTTTAAAAAAAATATATATACCCTAAAAATAACAATCTTTGATCTTTAACTAGCAGGTTTGATTTGAGCTGCACTTTGGATTGTGCACACGGCCACACGGACCAGACTTAATTCTGTCTTGGACATGAACAGCAAGTGTTTGTCGTTCACGTTAGAGAAGCCATAATACAGTCTGACAAAAGTTGATATGAGTAAACATGCGATGGCTCATGTCTCTCTCTTTATTTATGACAACCTTGCCACGTGATTACGTGTGTTCGTTTGTTTGCGAGTCGGTTTCTATTCGTTACACAAAGACAACCATTTGTTGAACAGAGTAGAGTTTCCTGGATTGACCGCTGTCCACTTTAGCAGGCTTCACTTTTACTCGTGGGATCAGAATCTAACCGGAAGTTCAGCCTAGTCGACGCTAGACTTTGTATGGCTGCTCGTCTGCTGGATGAACGTATGGCTGGTGGCTGTGGTACTGTGGCCACTGACTGATACTATGGCTGCTGGATGTGGTACTATGGCTGCTGGCTGTGGTACTTTGGCTGCTGGTTGTGGTACTATGGCTGCTGGCTGTGGCACTATGGCTGCTGGTTGTGGTACTATGGCTGATAGCTGTGGTACTTTGGCTGCTGGTTGTGGCACTATGGCTGATAGCTGTGGTACTAAGTTTGATAGATGTGGTACTATGGCTGCTGGTTGTGGTACTATGGCTGGTAGCTGTGGTACTATGGCTGCTGGTTGTGGTACTATGGCTGATTGCTGTGGTACTTTGGCTGCTGGCTGTGATACTATGGCTGATAACTTTGGTACTATGGCTGCTGGCTGTTGTAATATGGCTGCCCATGCCTGTAGAAACTCTGACCTAATGTTCATGGACACCTTTTTTGTTCTCATTTCATTTTTATTCAGCCTCGACACACGGCTCCAGACTCTCGCTAGTGAAACCCTCCAAACAACAAACATTAAACAAACAACAAACTCGTATGATTTCTTCATGTCCTCGTCTTTTTTGAAATACACTGTAGAATGAATGAACTAAGTGATTTTTAAAAAAATTGGTTTATTTTAGAAAAGGAGGATGTGTGTGGGTGGTTAGGGGTCAACATGTCTGATAAAAGGGTATGTCTCAGTGACCCCCCTCGGGGGTTAAAAGGTGTCAATGAACACCCACCGGACCCCCCTCCCCCTAAAGGAAGTTCTTGATGGAAGGTGCAAGTTGTCTTCATTCGATATCACATTTTGTGCGAGTGGTCTCCCTTTAACGCCTGGTCGCTTTCAACTGCTCGGAGAGCAGTATTTATAATAGGGAGCAATATGTATTATAGAGAGAAATATGTATTATATAAAGCAAATTGTGTTATAGAGAGTATAATGTGTTATAAAGAGCAATATGTGTTATAGAGACAAGCATGTAATGAATGATGCATGTAAACAAAACCCTAAACCCTACACTATCAAAGTTTTATGGGAAAGATGGGAAATTCCATTTGGTTAAAGAATTAAAGAAATTTGTGACCGATAGTTCAATAAACAATTTCAGAAACTTTTGTGACAATCGATAGTTCAATAAACAATTTCAGAAACTTTTGTGACAATCGATAGTTCAATAAACAATTTCAGAAACTTTTGTGACAATCGATAGTTCAATAAACAATTTCAGAAACTTTTGTGACAATCGATAGTTCAATAAACAATTTCAGAAACTTTTGTGACAATCGATAGTTCAATAAACAATTTCAGAAACTTTTGTCACAATCGATAGTTCAATAAACAATTTCAGAAACTTTTGTCACAATCGATAGTTCAATAAACAATTTCAGTAACGTTTGTCACAATCGATAGTTCAATAAACAATTTCAGAAACTTTTGTCACAATCGATAGTTCAATAAACAATTTCAGTAACGTTTGTCACAATCGATAGTTCAATAAACAATTTCAGTAACGTTTGTCACAATCGATAGTTCAATAAACAATTTCAGAAACTTTTGTGACAATCGATAGTTCAATAAACAATTTCAGAAACTTTTGTGACAATCGATAGTTCAATAAACAATTTCAGAAACTTTTGTCACAATCGATAGTTCAATAAACAATTTCAGAAACTTTTGTCACAATCGATAGTTCAATAAACAATTTCAGTAACGTTTGTCACAATCGATAGTTCAATAAACAATTTCAGTAACGTTTGTCACAATCGATAGTTCAATAAACAATTTCAGTAACGTTTGTCACAATCGATAGTTCAATAAACAATTTCAGTAACGTTTGTCACAATCGATAGTTCAATAAACAATTTCAGAAACTTTTGTGACAATCGATAGTTCAATAAACAATTTCAGTAACGTTTGTCACAATCGATAGTTCAATAAACAATTTCAGTAACGTTTGTCACAATCGATAGTTCAATAAACAATTTCAGAAACTTTTGTCACAATCGATAGTTCAATAAACAATTTCAGAAACTTTTGTGACAATCGATAGTTCAATAAACAATTTCAGAAACTTTTGTGACAATCGATAGTTCAATAAACAATTTCAGAAACTTTTGTCACAATCGATAGTTCAATAAACAATTTCAGAAACTTTTGTGACAATCGATAGTTCAATAAACAATTTCAGAAACTTTTGTGACAATCGATAGTTCAATAAACAATTTCAGAAACTTTTGTGACAATCGATAGTTCAATAAACAATTTCAGAAACTTTTGTGACAATCGATAGTTCAATAAACAATTTCAGAAACTTTTGTGACAATCGATAGTTCAATAAACAATTTCAGAAACTTTTGTGACAATCGATAGTTCAATAAACAATTTCAGAAACTTTTGTGACAATCGATAGTTCAATAAACAATTTCAGAAACTTTTGTCACAATCGATAGTTCAATAAACAATTTCAGAAACTTTTGTCACAATCGATAGTTCAATAAACAATTTCAGTAACGTTTGTCACAATCGATAGTTCAATAAACAATTTCAGAAACTTTTGTCACAATCGATAGTTCAATAAACAATTTCAGTAACGTTTGTCACAATCGATAGTTCAATAAACAATTTCAGTAACGTTTGTCACAATCGATAGTTCAATAAACAATTTCAGAAACTTTTGTGACAATCGATAGTTCAATAAACAATTTCAGAAACTTTTGTGACAATCGATAGTTCAATAAACAATTTCAGAAACTTTTGTCACAATCGATAGTTCAATAAACAATTTCAGAAACTTTTGTCACAATCGATAGTTCAATAAACAATTTCAGTAACGTTTGTCACAATCGATAGTTCAATAAACAATTTCAGTAACGTTTGTCACAATCGATAGTTCAATAAACAATTTCAGTAACGTTTGTCACAATCGATAGTTCAATAAACAATTTCAGTAACGTTTGTCACAATCGATAGTTCAATAAACAATTTCAGAAACTTTTGTGACAATCGATAGTTCAATAAACAATTTCAGTAACGTTTGTCACAATCGATAGTTCAATAAACAATTTCAGTAACGTTTGTCACAATCGATAGTTCAATAAACAATTTCAGAAACTTTTGTCACAATCGATAGTTCAATAAACAATTTCAGAAACTTTTGTGACAATCGATAGTTCAATAAACAATTTCAGAAACTTTTGTGACAATCGATAGTTCAATAAACAATTTCAGAAACTTTTGTCACAATCGATAGTTCAATAAACAATTTCAGAAACTTTTGTGACAATCGATAGTTCAATAAACAATTTCAGAAACTTTTGTGACAATCGATAGTTCAATAAACAATTTCAGAAACTTTTGTGACAATCGATAGTTCAATAAACAATTTCAGAAACTTTTGTGACAATCGATAGTTCAATAAACAATTTCAGAAACTTTTGTGACAATCGATAGTTCAATAAACAATTTCAGAAACTTTTGTGACAATCGATAGTTCAATAAACAATTTCAGAAACTTTTGTGACAATCGATAGTTCAATAAACAATTTCAGTAACGTTTGTCACAATCGATAGTTCAATAAACAATTTCAGTAACGTTTGTCACAATCGATAGTTCAATAAACAATTTCAGAAACTTTTGTCACAATCGATAGTTCAATAAACAATTTCAGTAACGTTTGTCACAATCGATAGTTCAATAAACAATTTCAGAAACTTTTGTCACAATCGATAGTTCAATAAACAATTTCAGAAACTTTTGTGACAATCGATAGTTCAATAAACAATTTCAGAAACTTTTGTGACAATCGATAGTTCAATAAACAATTTCAGTAACGTTTGTCACAATCGATAGTTCAATAAACAATTTCAGAAACTTTTGTGACAATCGATAGTTCAATAAACAATTTCAGAAACGTTTGTGACAATCGATAGTTCAATAAACAATTTCAGAAACTTTTGTCACAATCGATAGTTCAATAAACAATTTCAGAAACTTTTGTCACAATCGATAGTTCAATAAACAATTTCAGTAACGTTTGTCACAATCGATAGTTCAATAAACAATTTCAGTAACGTTTTCTTCTTATACCGGGTTTTATAACATTTCGGAAGTTGCATCTTCTATTTACTTGTGATAAACACCGAAACCTTGTCTCATCAGCAGCCTCTTGTTTCATCACCACTTTCAAACATACATTTCTTTCCTGTCTTTTAGTTCGCACTTGTTCGTTTGATACAGAGACTTCCCTTTCAACGGAGCATTTCTTTCTCGGACCAAACTTGTGGTGAAATGTTAATGATTAGCCAGATTGGGCATCAAATCTGGTCTTCTCCTTTCCAGCATCTGAAACAACAAATGTGTACGTTGTCTTAGGTCGTTCTCCGAGTCGTTCCCCGAGTTATTCCCTGAGTCGTGCCCTGACTCGTGTCTTGACTCGTGTCTTGAGTCGTGTCTCGAGTCGTGTCTTGAGTCGTGCCCTGAGTCGTGTCCTGAGTCGTGTTTTCAGTCGTTTCTTGACTCGTGTCTCGAGTCGTGTCTTGACTCGTGTCCTGAGGCATGTTTAGAGTCGTGTCTTGAGTCTTGTCGTGACTCGTGTCTTGAGCAGATATGACATTTTTGTATAGCCTAGTGTTACATCAACCTGACGAAAATAACATCGTTATTTGACGACGTCTGAGTTTAGTTAAGAAAACTCCTTACAGTGTTAGGCTGTGTCTCAGCATCTACTTTTGTAAACATCTCAATTTGGTCAACAATAACAGAGCAGTTGAATAACTCTTTGCTCCGACTAGGAGGTTCCCCTATAGTAACATCACGAGTTCCTGCTATCAGGTTGTACCAGAGATTCCCCTGTAAGAACAGCACGAATTCCTGCTATCAGGTTGTACCAGAAGTTCCCCTGTTAGAACAGCACGGGGTCATATTATCAGGTTGTACCAGAGGCAGAGGTTCCCCTGTTAGAACAGCACGAGTTCCTGCTAACAGGTTGTACCAGAGGTTCACCTGTTAGAACAGCACGAGGTCATATTATCAGGTTGTACCAGAGGTTCCCCTGTTAGAGCAGCACGAGTTCCTGCTATCAGGTTGTACCAGAGGTTCCCCTGTTAGAACAGCACGAGTTCCTACTATCAGGTTGTACCAGAGGTTCCCCTGTTAGAACAGCACGAGTTCCTGCTATCAGGTTGTAGCCTTTAAAAGGAATTTTTTTATATAGCAAAAAACAACATTGGGGTAGGGAAGAAAGAAGGGGGTGGGGGATTTTAGGGGAAGTAACCAGGAGGCCAAAGAAGGCCAAAAGATAATTACAGACGACACTCGCTTAGGCTGAAGCCCTCGTTTTTTTTCTAAGCTCCTCTTTCACGGAAACCGAAGTACGAGAAGTGGTGTGTGGGAACTCAGCTATCGTTGGTGTTGAACATGTGACTTGAACCTGGCAGTTGAACATATGAGTTGAACATGGCAGTTGACATGTGGGTTGAACATGTGGGTTGAACATGTGAGTTGAACATGTGAGTTGAACATGTGAGTTGAACATGTGAGTTGAACATGTGAGTTGAACATGTGAGTTGAACATGTGAGTTGAACATGTGGGTTGAACATGTGGGTTGAACATGTGGGTTGAACATGTGGGTTGAACATGTGGGTTGAACATGTGAGTTGAACATGTGAGTTGAACATGTGAGTTGAACATGTGAGTTGAACATGTGAGTTGAACATGTGAGTTGAACATGTGGGTTGAACATGTGGGTTGAACATGTGGGTTGAACATGTGAGTTGAACATGTGGGTTGAGCATGTGGGTTGAACATGTGGGTTGAACATGTGGGTTGAACATGTGGGTTGAACATGTGAGTTGAACATGTGAGTTGAACATGTGAGTTGAACATGTGAGTTGAACATGTGAGTTGAACATGTGGGTTGAACATGTGAGTTGAACATTTGAGTTGAACATGTGAGTTGAACAAGTAAGTTAAACATGTGAGTTGAACATGTGAGTCGAACATGGAATTTGAACATGGAAGTTGAACATGGAAGTTTATCTGGTCCTTTAAATGTGGCACTCAAGGTTATTGGAGGGCGGATAAGGTAGGGGGGGGATGGGCAGCTGGTGACATTTTGTGTCACTAGTTTAGTGGATGGCTATCAATGGATGAATTTCAATTGATGACTATCAATGGATGACTTTCAATGGATGACTTTCAATGGATAGCTATCAATGGATGGCTATCAATGGATGACTTTCAGTGGATGACTATCAATGTATGACTATCAATGGATGACTATCAATGGATGACTATCAATGGATGGCTATCAATGGATGGCTATCAATGAATGACTTTCAATGGATGACTATCAATGGATGACTATCAATGGATGACTATCAATGGATGGCTATCAATGGATGGCTATCAATGGCTGGCTATCAATGGATGACTATCAATGGATGACTAACAATGGATGGCTATCAATGGATGGCTATCAATGGATGACTATCAATGGATGGCTATCAATGGATGACAATCAATGGATGAATATCAATGGATGACTATCAATGGATGGCTATCAATGGATGACTATCAATGGATGACTATCAATGGATGACTATCAATGGATGGCTATCAATGGATGACTTTCAATGGATGACTATCAATGGATGACTATCAATGGATGACTATCAATGGATGGCTATCAATGGATGACTATCAATGGATGACAATCAATGGATGACTATCAATGGGTGACTATCAATGTATGACTATCTATGGATGACTATCAATGGATGACTATCAATGGATGACTTTCAATGAATGGCTATCAATGGATGACTATCAATGGATGACTATCAAACGGATGGCTATCAATGGATGGCTATCAATGGATGACTATCAATGGATGACTATCAATGGATGACTATGAATGGATGGCTATCAATGGATGGCTATCAATGGATGGCTATCAATGGATGACTATCAATGGATGACTATCAATGGATGACTATCAATGGATGACTATCAATGGATGGCTATCAATGGATGGCTAACAATGGATGACTATCAATGGATGACTTTCAATGGATGACTTTCAATGGATGACTATCAATGGATGGCTATCAATGGATGGCTATCAATGGATGACTATCAATTGATGACTATCAATGGATGACTATCAATGGATGACTATCAATTGATGGCTATCAATGGATGGCTGTCAATGGATGACTATCAATGGATGACTATCAATGGTTGACTATCAATGGATGGCTATCAATGGATGGCTGTCAATGGATGACTATCAATGGATGACTATCAATGGATGACTATCAATGGATGACTATCAATGGATGACTATCAATGGATGACTATCAATGGATGACTATCAATGGATGACTATCAATGGATGACTATCAAAGGATGACTATCAATGGATGACTATCAATGGATGACTATCAATGGATGACTTTCAATGGATGGTTATCAATGGATGACTTTAAATGGATGACTATCAATGGTGAATGTCAATGAATAAACCACAATGGATGAATGTCAATGACTAAATCTCGATGGATGACAGTCAACGGATGATTGTAAATGGCTGGCTGCCAATGGATTACTGTCAATGGTGAATGTCAATAAATAAAACTCAATGGTTTTCTCACATAAGTCTTTCGATGAATGTATGTCAAAAGTTGTATTTTCTCAAAATTCTTCTCATTGATTATTTGAATTCACCACTAATAGCTAATTAATAACCCCGTAAAAACAAAGTTTTTGAGTATAAATCCCTTATATATGAGACATAACTAAAATTATTGATATGTCCTAACGCGACAAACATTTACAGACTGAAACTGAGTGAACTCCCCTTGCTGTAAAAACATGGGACGTGGTCAGTGGTCATCATTGGCTGGCGTGAACTCAAGTGACACGTGGATGTAAACAATAGCAGACGGCTACATATAGTTATATAGATATAAACTAAAAATGCATTAATTTTACTTACGGTATATTTGATGGATCTGAAATTTTGATACCATTCATTGTTAGGTGACACGAGTCTATGTGCAATATTTCAGCTCGATAGAATCACGGGACGTGTGTCATTTTTGACTTTTGTTTTTCCGCCCGACCGACCGACGAAGAGACCGCGGTGAAGTTAATGTAAGGGATTTAAAATAAAACAACCCCGTAAAAACAAAGTTTTTGACTATAAATCCCTTATATATGAGACATAACTAAAAGCATTGATTATGTTCTAACGTGACAAACATTTACAGACTGACACCGAGTTATATCCCCTGGCTTTAAAACCGGGGGAAGGGAAGGGAGTGGATGTGGACATCGACTGGTGGCGTCAACTCAACTGGCACGTGAAAGAAAAACAATAACAAACCGTGAATTTGAATTTCATATGTTGTATAGAGATAAACTTAAAATGCATTAATTTAATTACGGTACGTTCGATCGATCTGAAATTTTGAAACGACGAATTGTTAGGTGACACGAGTCTATGTGCCGAATTTCAGCTCGATGGCATCACGGGAAATGGGTCATTTTTGACTTTTGTTTTTTCCGCCCGACGTACGAAGAGATGACGACAGACAGAGAGAGATAACGACACGATTTCGAAGTTAATATAAGGGATTTAAAAAACAACCTCGTTAAAACAAAGTTTTGGACTATAAATGCCTTATATATGAGACATAACTAAAAGTATTGCTTATGTTTAATAAAATATGCACCGCACGACAAACATTTACAGACTGAACGTGACTGAACTCTCCTTGATGTAAAACACGGGGATGTGGTCATCGAAAAGTAAAACATGACACACTTCCAGTGATGCTATGGAGCTGAAATTTTGCACATAGACTTGTGTCACCTAACAATGCATCGTATCAAAATTTCAGATCGATCGAACGTACCGTAATTAAATTAATGCATTTTTAGTTTATTCCTATACAACGTATGTAATACAATTTCACAGTTTGTTATTGTTTTTCTTCCACGTGCCAGTTGAGCTAACGCGTTGACGCCACCCGTCGATATCCACACCCCTGCCCCCGGTTTTAAAGCCAGGGGAGATAATTCGGTTTCAGTCTGTAAATGTTTGTCGCGTTTGAACATAATCAATACTTTTAGTTGTGTCTCATACATAAGGGATTATAGTCAAAAACTTTGTTTTTACGGGGTTCTTTTTATTAAATCGTTTATATTAACTCGTGGTGTCTGCTTGCTTGCTTGAGGAGGAGGTGCCGAAAAAACTTTGGATTGATTTGTAACCCACTTCCCCGTAAGCAAGCAGGCTGAAATTTTGCAGGCAGACTCGTGCCGATGATAAAAATGATGTATCAAAATTTCAGATAAATCGAATGTACCGTAATTAAATTAATTAATTTTTAGATTATCTTTATTTATCTCTGTGTAACATGTTACCTTTTTTTTTCCTATAGACACTATAGTGTCGTTGTGCGCATTATATTGAACAACCTTTCCTGTAGCGCAATAAGGTGCGTATTTTATTGACAACACTTTTTATAAACATATTCCTGATCGGTGCGCATTATATTAAACCTGTTTTACGACACATAACTACAATTGTGTATTTTTGGATGTTCTTGCGCTGCGTATTATAATGAACATTCTTTTAGTTATGTCTCGTACATAAAGGATTTATAGTAAAAATCTTGGTTTGTACGGGTTTTTAAAATTATTTAAATCCTTTATATTAACTCGTTGTGTCTGCTTGCTTGCTTGCGGCTGTGCAGAACAACTTTGGGTCAATTTTTAACCCCTTTCCTCGAAAGCTAGCGAGCTGAAATTTTGCAGGCAGACTCGCGCTGATGATAAAAATGATGTATCAAAATGTTATATAAATCGAATGTACCGTAATTAAATTAATTAATTTTTAGATTATCTTTATTTATCTCAATGTAACATGTTACATTTTTTGCTATAGACACTATAGTGTCGTTGTTGCGTATTATATTGAACAACCTTTCCTGTCGCATCATTCGGTGCGTTTTATATTGACAATATTTTTTAAATAAAAAAATATATCCCGATCGGTGCGCATTATATTAAACATGTTTTTCGAAACATAACTAAAATATTATATTTTTGGATTGTCTTGCACTGCGTATTATAATGAACATTCTTTTAGTTATGCCTCGGACATAAAGGGTTTATAGTAAAAAAACAGTTTTCTTTTTATTCTTGACATATAGATAAACACCCTATTTACCCCTGAAATCTAACACCCTATTTACCCTGAAATCTAACATCCTATTAACACGTTATTTCAAGCCTGGATACCTGACGTTCCTGTCCTAACCTCATGATGACCAGTGCCATCCACTATCCACACCTACACCGGTACAGTTTGATCCCCTGAACCCACCCCAGTGACCAGACCCTGGTCCCCAGCTCTATTTAAACAGTCCCACCCCGCCTGACCCCCTATCCTCATCTCGTGTCACCACGAATCGTGCCCCTGGCCTGTCAACCTTCCTACCTAGTTACAATAGCGCCTGTATTAATTCCTCCCTATGTCTTTGTCGTCTGCATGTTTGAAAGTAATGCCGGAGTGTTTTCTTTTCAGCGCGGGGCCCAAGGTACCCAAGCCCTTTTCTCCTTGCCCAAGCCGCTATCAATTGCCCCCAAAGCCCCGCTCCGACCACCTCGCTTACTGCATTATGTCAAAAGACCGGTATTAGAGAAAGGTCTCGGCAAATCCTCATAATTAATTTTAGATTCAAGTCTTTGTAAGCGGCATGGCTGGTGTGAACCCTATACTTTTGTTAATGTCTAGCATTGACGAGTAACGCCGTGAAGCAATCCGAAGCTGTTACACCCCGAGCCGAGGGTTGAGTGCTGTTACACGACGAGTCGTGGGTTGAGCGCTGTTACACGCCGCCAGGGGGAGGGTTAAGTGCTGTTACATCCCGAGCTGAGGGTTGAGTGCTGTTACACCCCGAGCCAAAGGTTGAGTGCTGTTACACCCCGAGGCGAGGGTTGAGTTCTGTTACACCCTGAGGCGAGGGTTGAGTGCTGTTACACCCCCGAGGCGAGGGTTGAGTTCTGTTACACCCTGAGGCGAGGGTTGAGTGCTGTTACACCCCCGAGGCGAGGGTTGAGTGCTGTTACACCCTGAGGCCAGGGTTGAGTGCTGCTGCACGCCTTCAGGGGGAGGGTTGAGTGCTGTTACACCTCGAGCTGAGGGTTGAGTGCTGTTACACGGCGCCAGGGGGAGGGTTTAATTATTTATTTCCCTTCCTTTTTAAACGTTGTAAATGTGGACGTAAGGGCAGGTAACCCAGTCGCCAAGGGACATTAGTATGTAGAAAAAGTTGGTAGAAAATGACGGATCACATCAAGCGGGAAATGTATAGTCATGTCAAGGAAATAGACCTCAGATTATATTTTGAAAAGAACTCTATGTATTGGGTGACCAATGGATTATGTTAAATTTGTTCGTTTGCTTGCATCAGTATGAGTACTTCAGGGAGATTTGAACAATGCCACCATTGTAAACACATAATTACATCCTCACATACGAGGTGTTGACTGAATGGTGTCTCCCCCCCCCCAAGCACCATCCTTTTGCTATAATAAAGATGCCGGTATAGACAATTAAAACATCATGAATTTGGTGGGGTGCCAATAATGTGGCTAAATCACACTAGCTGATGGTAATGTCATCATCTTTCATCTTAAATTCAGGGAGTTAGAATATGAGACTAGCGCCACATTCTGTGTCTGACACACACTTGCCACATTCTGTGTCTGACACACACTTGCCACAATCTGTGTCTGACCCACACTTGCCACAATCTGTGTCTGACACACAGTTGTCACAATCTGTGTCTGACACACACACTTGCCACAATCTGTGTCTGACACACACTTGCCACAATCTGTGTCTGACACACACTTGCCACAATCTGTGTCTGACACACACCTGCCACAATCTGTGTCTGACACACACTTGCCACAATCTGTGTCTGACACACCCCACAATCTGTGTCTGACACACCCACAATCTGTGCCTGACACACCCCACAATCTGTGTCTGACACACCCCACAATCTGTGTCTGACACACCCCACAATCTGTGTCTGACACACCCACAATCTGTGTCTGACGCACACTTCCCATAAACAATCACCCAATCTAAAGTCTACACGACATCTACAAATGTCAGATTGCGGAAAGGCGACAATTTGTTTTATTTTGTTAAAAAAATTTTTTGAAACCGAAGCCTGCTCCAGCATTACCTTCTGGGATTAAAGGAAAGATCAATAAATACACGTCCTGTTAGAGTGTCATGGTATAATCCTGGAAGATATAATATAGTAAATACACGTCCTGTTAGAGTGTCATGGTATAATCCTGGAAGATATAATATAGTAAATACACGTCCTGTTACAGTGTCATGGTATAATCCAGGCAGATATAATATAGTAAATACACGTCCTGTTAGAGTGTCATGGTATAATCCTGGCAGATATAATATAGTAAATACACGTCCCGTTACAGTGTCATGGTATAATCCTGGCAGATATAATATAGTAAATACACGTCCCGTTACAGTGTCATGGTAGAATCCTGGCAGATATAATATAGTAAATACACGTCCTGTTAGAGTGTCATGGTATAATCCTGGCAGATATAATATAGTAAATACACGTCCTGTTAGAGTGTCATGGTATAATCCTGGCAGATATAATATAGTAAATACACGTCCCGTTACAGTGTCATGGTATAATCCTGGCAGATATAATATAGTAAATACACGTCCTGTTAGAGTGTCATGGTATAATCCTGGCAGATATAATATAGTAAATACACGTCCTGTTACAGTGTCATGGTAGAATCCTGGAAGATATAATATAGTAAATACACGTCCTGTTAGAGTGTCATGGTATAATCCTGGCAGATATAATATAGTAAATACACGTCCTGTTACAGTGTCATGGTATAATCCTGGCAGATATAATATAGTAAATACACGTCCTGTTACAGTGTCATGGTAGAATCCTGGCAGATATAATATAGTAAATACACGTCCTGTTACAGTGTCATGGTATAATCCTGGCAGATATAATATAGTAAATACACGTCCTGTTACAGTGTCATGGTATAATCCTGGCAGATATAATATAGTAAATACACGTCCTGTTAGAGTGTCATGGTATAATCCTGGCAGATATAATATAGTAAATGTGCTAAAATATAAATAAGCATTTGAACTCCCAATATTTCTAAAGACAGCCGCACTATTTTGTACCACCAGACAGCCGCACTATTTGGTACCACCAGTGTTTCTAGAGACAGCCGCACTATTTGGTACCACCAGTTTTTATAAAGACAGCCGCACTATTTGGTACCACCAGTTTTTATAAAGACAGCCGGACTATTTGGTGCCACCAGTTTTTTATAATGACAGCCGCACTATTTGGTACCACCAGTTTTTATAATGACAGCCGCACTATTTGGTGCCACCAGTTTTTATAATAACAGCCGTACTATTTGGTGCCACCAGTTTTTATAATGACAGCCGCACTATTTGGTACCACCAGTTTTTATAATGACAGCCGCACTATTTGGTGCCACCAGTTTTTATGACAGCCGCATTATTTGGTGCCACCAGTTTTTATAATGACAGCCGCACTATTTGGTACCACCAGTTTTTATAATGACAGCCGCACTATTTGGTGCCACCAGTTTGTATAATGACAGCCGCACTATTTGGTGCCACCAGTTTGTATAATGACAGCCTCACTATTTGGTGCCACCAGTTTTTATAATGACAGCCGCACTATTTGGTGCCACACACAGAGCAATAATATTGGAGTAGGCGCGAGGTCACTAAAAAACCCAGTCCTTTAATCCAAGCAGGACACATGTCCTTGGAGCGTTCTTAGATCCACACACTGCATTAGAAGTTGAACTTTTGAAAACATGTCAGGCGATGTAAAGAACGTGTGCTGACAACTTGCCGCGAGTGGGAGATGCTCTCAAGACCTGTCCATTGTCCTGACGTCACTGGAGCCACTGTCCCCGGTGACAACACCGCACTGCTATTGAAATCCCTCTCAAACGTTGATAGGGTTGGGCTTAGGTGTTTGGTAGGTTCATCCCCCCTCACCCCACCAACACTTGATATGTCCCGGATGAGTTGTCTCATTGAGACCAGTTGTTATCATTGAAAACAAGACACCCCCGGGGGTCAATAGATGCCTGTACAAATAGATCCTGTCACCTGTCGTTGCCTCGATATTTCCTTTTTAACGAGGGGCGGACTTTGAAGTCTGAGGTGGCGCGGGATCGGGAACAAGGAGAAAATGTATAACATAAGAATAGTGAGACACGGATAGTGAGACACGAATAGTGAGACACGGATAGTGAGACACGGATAGTGAGACACGAATAGTGAGACACGGAAAGTGAGACATGGTTAGTGAGACATGGATAGTGAGACACGAATAGTGAGATAGGGATATAGTGAGACAGGAATATTGAGACAGTGATAGTGAGACAGGAATTGTGAGACACGGATAGTGTGACACAGATAGTGAGACACGAAGTTACTGTCCCAGTTTGGAAGATATAACCAAAAATAATCCTGCACTCACACACATCACATCAAATGATAGGCCCTGCTCTAACCTGTAATTCTCACTTTATGTTGATCAAAACTCAAAAACTTAATTTGTTGTCCCAATCATTGTCTGATTCTAAATATGTGGTCATCACTGTCTTCTCCCAATGATGGTATCCAAACATTCGTATCCCAATGATGTAATCCAAACTGTCTTATTCTAATGATGTGATCCAATCTGTCTTATCCCAATGATATGATCCAAACTGTCTCATCCCAATGATGTAATCCAAACTGTCTTATCCCAATGATGTAATCCAAACTGTCTTATCCCAATGATGTGATCCAATCTGTCTTATCCCAATGATGTAATCCAAACTGTCTTATCCCAATGATGTGATCCAAACTGTCTTATCCCAATGATGTAATCCATACTGTCTCATCCCAATGATGTAATCCAAACTGTCATATCCCAATGATGTAATCCAAACTGTCTTATCCCAATGATGTGATCCAAACTGTCTTATCCCAATGATGTAATCCAAACTGTCTTATCCCAATGATGTTGTGCAAACTGTCTTATCCCAATGATGTTGTGCAAACTGTCTTATCCCAATGATGTTGTCCACACTGTCCTATCCCAATGATGCGTCCACACTGTCTTATCCCAATGATGTTGTCCACACTGATGTGGAAATGTTCCGTCAAATGGCGTGTAGTTTCCACAGCGCATTCGTCATGCGGGGGTGGGGGGGGGGTTAATTAGATGCTGTCAGAGCTTATTAATGTCTGTACTGGAATACGAGAGAGGGGACGCCCAATATCGTAGGAGGGGGTGCCCCAATATCGTAGGAGGGGGCGCCATCATTCCTCTATCACAATCCATAACAGGGCTTTCGATATTAAGACTGCTGGCCCGTTTATCTTGTCATCAATTGTTCCAGTTGTGTGTGAGACTTTGTCCCGTAGTGTGGCAACCATGCTTCCCCCAGCCCTCTACACTCAACCGGAGTTAGGGTAAGTGTGAGATGGCTGGGTCTAAGAGTGGGGGGGGAGGGGGGTTAGTGGTGGGTGGGTGCAAGAGTGGGTGGTTTGGTGTGTGGGTGGGCGGGTGGATGGTATGGCGGGTGGGTGCAAGCGTGGGTGGGTGTGTGTGTGTGTGTGGAGGTAAGGTAACAATGTATAAACTTTGTTGTTGGTTGCTTTAAAATACACGAACGACGGAATTATTCATTGATTAAGTTTAAGGTTTTAGGATGTCTGTGGTTGGACGAGATTTTGTCTGTGGCTTGACGAGATTTTGTCTGTGGTTTGACGAGATTTTGTCTGTTATTTCAGAAGGGTCTCTCATCCTTTGGTCAATTATATTAGAACGTTATTTTAGAAGTCTGTCACTTGCTAATAGACACCTCAAGTTTCATCCCTAGAATTGGGTTAGTTTAGGGGTGGGCAAACTTTTTCTACGGAGGGCCGCATTGAAAACTTTATTGTTATAGGCGGGCCGCATAATATATATTTTCTCTACTTTAATTACAATTTACAATGTATAATATATGAATTAATGATTATAACCATTTACTTATAATTTTATTTCACATTCACACTCTATTACACATGTACATTACATGCACACTCTATTACACATGTACATTACATGCACACTCTATTACACATGTACATTACATGCACACTCTATTACACATATACATTACATGCACACTCTATTACACATGTACATTACATTCACACTCTATTACACATGTACATTACATGCACACTCTATTACACATGTACATTACATTCACACTCTATTACACATGTACATTACATTCACACTCTATTACACATGTACATTACATTCACACTCTATTACACATGTACATTACATTCACACTCTATTACACATGTACATTACATTCACACTCTATTACACATGTACATTACATTCGCACTCTATTACACATGTACATTACATTCACACTCTATTACACATGAACATTACATTCACACTCTATTACACATGTACATTACATTCACACTCTATTACACATGTACATTACATTCACACTCTATTACACATGTACATTACATTCACACTCTATTACACATGTACATTACATTCACACTCTATTGCACATGTACATTACATGCACACTCTATTACACATTAACATTACATGCACACTCTATTACACATGTACATTACATGCACACTCTATTACACATGTACATTACATTCACACTCTATTACACATGTACATTACATTCACACTCTATTACACATGTACATTACATTCACACTCTATTACACATGTATA
The DNA here is from genome assembly GCA_944989445.1 of Ampullaceana balthica. NCBI lineage: Eukaryota > Metazoa > Mollusca > Gastropoda > Lymnaeidae > Ampullaceana > Ampullaceana balthica. The sequence continues at coordinate 374,408 of CALYLW010000172.1, read as the reverse complement.
TTACATTCACACTCTATTACACATGAACATTACATTCACACTCTATTACACATGTACATTACATTCACACTCTATTACACATGTACATTACATTCACACTCTATTACACGTGTACATTATATTTTAAATATGAACTGAAACACTTTTTAATTTGATAACAAGATTTTACAATCCATAATTATATCAAAAAAAGTTAATTGTTATTCTGTCATAATGACTATGAAGACGTAGGAAAGAGTACAATTATAATTAATGTGAAGAATGTAACATTTCACAATTTCGGATAATGTTCTTGAACTGTGGAACCAATTTACTGTTTGTGATTAGCATGACTGCATCAAATTGCAGTCAGTCAACATTGATCTTTTCTTACTCTTGTTTATTTTCATACCAGAAAAAGCTTGCTCACAGATGTATGTGGACCCAAATAGTGACAAAAATTTGGCAGCAAACTTTTTTAAAGGTGTGGAAATGCTGCCGCTGGCAAACATCCATAAAACTCCAGCAAAAAGAACTTCTCCTTCAAGTTATAATATGCTTGCAGGTCAAGCAGCTCTAACTGTATATCTTCTTGCACTGCATCAACTTCTGCACTAAATGGTGAACTGAGGATATTGAAGAGCGGTTCCAGGTTCTTGAAGTCTTGAAATCTCCTTTCAAATTCCACAACCAAGGCATCCAACAGAGCCTTGTACTTACCAGCCTTTTCACCAGAAGTGGTTTTCTCTTCCAGCAAAGGAAATTGGCAAAACCTGTTTTCACCTGCTTGCCTGGAGAACAGGGAGAGCTTTGCCTGAAATGATTTAACATGCACATACATTTCATGTGCAAACAAGCTGTCAAATCCAGAAGTTTGACATTCAGTTCATTCAACTTTTCCATAATGTCAATGGCAAACATGACGTCTAACTTCCACTCCTCATTAACAATGTTAGTAAAAAAAGAGTCACAAGCAAAACCCTTCATTTCCAAGAACATAACTATTTCTTCCTTGAGATCCCACACTCGCCTCAATATCTTGCACAGGCTCAGCTAGTGGAAACTGCTGTGGTATATAATCTCATAATATTCAGTTTCCAAATCTTCATGCAGTTTCTTGAACTGCCTGTGGTTAAGTGCCCATGGCTCTAATGAGATTTTTATCACACTGACAACTGAGTCAATAAAATGCTTGATATTCAACGCAGCTTTACACAGAATTTCCTGATGTTTGACACGGTGGGGAACGTAAGAGTGTAGGCTCAGGAAGTTCTTCTTTAATTTTATTTTTTATGAATTTCACAAGACCCACGTTTTTCCCAGTCAAAGCACGCGCTCCATCGAATTTTACACTTGCTATCTTGCTCCACACCAACCCAGTTCTTCCAACACAGTACTTTCAACACAGTACTTTCAACACAGTACTTTCAACACAGTTTTCAACAGCATTAAATAAATCATGGCCTGTAGTTGTGTCTTTGAGTGGCTCAACACTAAGTAATTCTTCGGTAAGCTCAAAACGAGTGTTTATTCCCCGTAAAAATACCAACAATTGTGATGCGTCCTTTACATTGACATCGGTATTTTCCTCCAACGCAAGAGAGTACCACATAAATCTTTGCTTGCATCTCGAAGTTGTTGCATCAAAGTCTCACTAATTTTTTCAACACGCCTGACTACAGTTCTTCTTGATAAAGAAATACTATCAAATTTTGTTTTCTGCTCTGGACACATAATGCCTGCTGCATCTGGCAAGCTTTCCTTAATAAACTCGCTGTCAGAAAAAAGACTTGTTCCATTTTACACTCTTATGAGACAGCCCCAAACTGGCTTCGGTTGCAGCATCTCGAATTAAAGTCTGTTTGGTGAAAACATTTTGCTGCTTCTTTAAATTATTAACCAACTCCTGGCATTTCCTTTTTCTATCTTCGTTCGTTAAATGTGCCCGAAATCCAAATGTTTTGGTTGTGTCTTTTTAAGTTGTACTTCTTAAAGACGCTCATACACTCACGGAACAGCAAAACAGACTGTTTTGCTGCCAACTCTGGTAAAACAATATTTAGCGGTCCATTCGTAATTAAAAACACGACATTCGTCTTAAATCTTTCTCTTTTTTGCAGTACTCATGGTTAAATCAACGTCTAGTCGCTTTTAAATTACAATATTTACAAAACCTTTAAATGTAAATCGTAAACAAAACCCTTTTCCGGTTTAGCTGAAATGTAGTTTCGAATAAAGATGTTAACAATAATGATTAATGATCACTACTTAATCTATTCTGGAGCCATAAACTGATTGAATTTCCCTACATTTGTATAAAAAAATCGGAATAAAATTGTGAAAATATAGCGAAAATTCTAAAACAAACAAGATTAACATCGACATAAGATCGCAATATGTACACGCCTTCGGGCCGCATAATATGCTCTGGCGGGCCGCATGCGGCCCGCGGGCCGTAGTTTGCCCACCCCTGGGTTAGTTGATCATCTGTTTGGACTGCCAATCTGATGTAAGTGACCTTTAGGAATGTGTTTGTATTGTATAGGAAATGCCCAGAACCTGTTCTATTAGCTGCTAAGTATAGTTCACTTGATAGGACAGGTTTGGACTTATAGCTACAATTTGTGACACTATGTCACCTGGTATTGGACAGGTTTTGACTTATAGCTACAATTTGTGACAATATGTCACCTGGTATTTGACAGGTTTGGACTTATAGCTACAATTTGTGACCATATGTAAACTGGTGAAATTTTAGAAATAAATGACAAGAAATTGTACTCTCGGAATTTATATGAATGTAAACTTTCACCGGGGTATCGTGGAACAATAAAAGTAGTTGGGGATCCTTAATTTGTCTCACAGTGTGTCCAAGAATTCCTTGATGGATTGGTCTATGTTTGTCTCACTAGCTGTGCAAGAATTCCTTGTTTCCTTTGTTGACCAGTTGATTTATTGGAGCCAATAGACAGCGTATCTAGGTCAATAGGATAACAAGAGTACAGTGATTTATGGAGCCAATAGACAGCGTATCTAGGTCAGTAGGATAACAAGAGTACAGTGATTTATGGAGCCAATAGACAGCGTATCTAGGTCAATAGGATAACAAGAGTACAGCGATTTATGGAGCCAATAGACAGCGTATCTAGGTCAATAGGATAACAAGAGTACGGTGATTTATGGAGCCAATAGACAGCGTATCTAGGTCAATAGGATAACAAGAGTACAGCGATTTATTGGAGCCAATAGACAGCGTATCTAGGTCAATAGGATAACAAGAGTAAATTGATTTATTAGCTCTGGGAATGTTATAGACCAGTGGTTCCAAAAAATTTTGACCTACTGCCTCCTCTCCAGAAAAACTACTACTCAGCGCACCCCCCCCCCTCCGAATTTTTTTAATTCTAAGAGAAATTAGAAATTAGTTATTTAACCCAGAAAGGTAAAGTACACACACACACACATACACACACACACACACACACACATATATATATATATATATATATATATATATATATATATATATATATATATATACATACACACACAAACACACAAACACACACACATACACACACACAAAGACACACACACAAACACACACACACACACAAACACACACACATACACACACACACATATATATATATATATATATATATATATACAAACACACACACATACACACACATACACACACACACATACACACATACACACACACACACACTCAAATATTGCAAATTATCTTAATTAGGATGAACCTGATGTGCTACTACCAATTTAGGAATCCTTGGATCTAATATTTTCGACAGCAGTAATCTTAAATCACTTCGAGTCTGCGATGGACTATTTGCATTCGGTTGTTTTATTATTATTTCATTTTGTTTATTATTTGGTTACTGCATTGAATCCACTTTCCACCAATATGATGAAGGGAATGTTATTAAAAACTTTAAAATTACAGCCCATATTTCAGGATACGCCGTTGTGATCTCCATTTAAATTCATCATTTGTAGTTACCTCCATCAGCTCTCTATGTAACTGTGGAGATTATTCTTTGTTTGCACTTTAAAAATGATCCAAAACCCAATCAGGTATGTTATTTTCAAATATCATCAAATCGTTGATTAAAATCTAAACATAGTGCACCCAAGTGCTCACAATAAGAAAGTATGTCTTCATTTTTTTCCTGCTCCTGATAAATTTGGGAACTGGCTGAATTCCACTCGTCCGAAATTTCTTTTGTACAGAAGAGGTTTTGTTACAAATGCAGATATGTGACATTTGAGATGGCGTCAATTGCCCCGAGTCTATGGCAAATTTCTCCCCTCCACCAAGGGGAGCTAGCCGACGGGGACACCCCCGAGACGATTCCCTAGAAGAGGGGGCCGTCTGGGCAGATGGCAGCCGCACAAGTCGACCTAGTCTGCCTCGCATGGGGTTACCTCCCAGACGGGAGGTTGTGGATTTTTCCCTACTTCGACCCGCTGTAACTTCGGCGCCACCAGGGTACAGGGCACTGGTCTATATAACACAGGACTGTCGCTATAACTTCGGCGCCACCAGGGTACAGCGTACTGGTCTATATAACCTAGGACTGTCGCTATAACTGGGGCGCCACCAGGGTACAGGGCACTGGTCTATATAACCCAGGACTGTCGCTATAACTTCGGCGCCACCAGGGTACAGAGTACTGGTCTATATAACCAAGGACTGTCGCTATAACTGCGGCGCCACAGGGGTACAGGGCACTGGTCTATATAACCCATGACTGTCGCTATAACTTCGGCGCCACCAGGGTACAGCGTACTGGTCTATATAACCTAGGACTGTCGCTATAACTGGGGCGCCACCAGGGTACAGGGCACGGGTCTATATAACCTAGGACTGTCGCAAGATAGGGGGAATCATAACTGTAGCCCACCCATGGCGCCCACATAGTGTTGGGTAAGGGCATATCCAATAGGAGGGTCTCCTCAGAGCTGACGTCCGACCAAAGTTCTTCACGGAACATTTTCTAGAATTGTACTGGCCCACCTGGCCCTAAACTGTGCCGTTCACTGATATAGCTAGAAAAGGGGATGAAACGGTCGCTTCGGATGACCCGACCCTCAACGTGTACAATAGTTCTCGTAATCGACGGGGGCATTGTCCACCCCTAGCGTCTAAGTTCCGTACAGCGACTGTAATCATCCCCTTGAAAACTGAAAAGAGTTTTGCCAATGTCAGTTGTTCGCTAAATGTTTATTGTAGTGTTCGAGAATGAGATAAATCCTCACCTTTTTATCGCCGTTAATTTGAGTCCAATGTTCTTGTAGTCTGGAAGTGCGCAATTGCACATATCTAAATGCAACTGAGGGAGTATGCGGGAACAAAACCAACGCCCAAAACGTTTTTCAAAGAAAAGTTAAACGTTATGAGCGGAACACATAAATCATTTCTTCTAAATCTCCTCTTCTTTCTTTTATGCTCTCACCACCCCCTTACAGTTATTCACCGCCCCCTTACAGTTATTCACCGCCCCCTTACAGTTATTCACCGCCCCTTTACAGTTATTCACCGCCCCCTTACGGTTATCACAGCCCCCTTACAGTTATTCACCGCCCCCTTACAGTTATTCACCGCCCCCTTACAGTTATTCACCGCCCCCTTACAGTTATTCACCGCCCCCTTACAGTTATTCACCGCCCCTTTACAGTTATTCCCCGCCCCCTTACGGTTATCACAGCCCCCTTACGGTTATTCACCGCCCCCTTACGGTTATTCACCGCCCCCTTACAGTTATTCACCGCCCCCTTACAGTTATTCACCGCCCCCTTACAGTTATTCACCACCCCCTTACAGTTATTCACCGCCCCTTACAGTTATTCACCGCCCCCTTACAGTTATTCACCGCCCCCTTACAGTTATTCACCTCCCCTTACAGTTATTCACCGCCCCCTTACAGTTATTCACCGCCCCCTTACAGTTATTCACCGCCCCTTACAGTTATTCACCGCCCCCTTACAGTTATTCACCGCCCCCTTACAGTTATTCACCGCCCCCTTACAGTTATTCACCGCCCCCTCACAGTTATTCACCGCCCCCTTACAGTTATTCACCTCCCCCTTACAGTTATTCACCGCCCCCTTACAGTTATTCACCGCCCCCTTACAGTTATTCACCGCCCCCTTACAGTTATTCACCGCCCCCTTACAGTTATTCACCGCCCCTTACAGTTATTCACCGCCCCCTTACAGTTATTCACCGCCCCCTTACAGTTATTCACCGCCCCCTTACAGTTATTCACCGCCCCCTTACAGTTATTCACCGCCCCCTTACAGTTATTCACCGCCCCTTTACAGTTATTCACCGCCCCTTTACAGTTATTCACCGCCCCCTTACAGTTATTCACCGCCCCTTACAGTTATTCACCGCCCCCTTACAGTTATTCAGAGTCAAACCCCCAAATAGATCCGTGGCCTCACCGCCCCCCTGGATTGCTTCAGCGCCCCCCAGAGGGCGGTAGCGCCCACTTTGGGAACCACTGTTATAGACTATCAGTTACAGGTTATTAAAAATTAAAAATTATACTGCTCGCCGCTGTTTGTTAATTGAGAGTTATACAAACTGGATGCGAAAGATCGTCCAATATATTTAGTGAAATCATACAAACATGATCCATCGCCCTGGAGCTTATTAGATTAATTGACGGTGCCCCATGTTCGATGTCAATCATTCCTGGTGTATGATAATGATCTAACTCTTAGGGGTGCACTTGTTGTGTGGCCAGGTCGGCATGGGTTATGTGGCCAGGTCGGCATGGGTTATGTGGCCAGGTCGGCATGGGTTATGTGGCCAGGTCGGCATGGGTTATGTGGCCAGGTCGGCATGGGTTATGTGGCCAGGTCGGCATGGGTTATGTGGCCAGGTCCACCATGTTTTGTGGCCAGGTTGGCCATGTTATGTGGCCAGGTCAGTCGTGTTATGTGGCCAGGTGGGCGATACATTATCGGTATTGTTACAGGGAGACTAATTGTAATCGCAGCAATGTGGTCACGTGGGACCAGCATACTGCGTCATTTTGATACGTCACGAAAACTTGTGTATATACATAGACAAGATGATGTCATCAACAGGATTAACTAGGAACAGCAGATGTTAGAAATGACGGGTACTGAATGTAACGTGGAACTGTACAAGTTTGAAATGTCGGGTACTGAATGTAACGTGGAACTGTACAAGTTTGAAATGACGGGTACTGAATGTAACATGGAACTGTACAAGTTTGAAATTTTGGGTACTGAATGTAACATGGAACTGTACAAGTTTGAAATGTCGGGTACTGAATGTAACATGGAACTGTACAAGTTTGAAATGTCGGGTACTGAATGTAACATGGAACTGTACAAGTTTGAAATGTCGGGTACTGAATGTAACGTGGAACTGTACACGTTTGAAATGTCGGGTACTAAATGCAATATTTCCATCAAACCTGAAGCCTCCTTGTGCCTAGCTCAGCCATTACCCAGCAAGGGAAGTAACTCCACTCACTACAAACAATATCTGTGTAAACCGAACGAGTAGATAATTTAAATGAGAGATTAAGGGATCTCAAACGATGAATTTAAGATATTAACTGAGACGCGTCGATTTCCGCATTGAATATTAACGTTCATAAAAACACAAGACAAACAGCAACAACATATGTCAGTATCGTTTTAATCGACTATAGTGCACACATCCCACTCCACACATCCCACTCCACACATCCCACTCCACACATCCCACTCCACACATACCACTCCACACATCCCACTCCACACATCCCACTCCACACATCCCACTCCACACGTCCCACTCCACACGTCCCCCTCCACACGTCCCACTCCACACGTCCCACTCCACACATCCCACTCCACACATCCCACTCCACACATCCCACTCCACACATCCCACTCCACACATCACACTCCACACATCACACTCCACACATCACACTCCACACATCACACCCCACTAGTGACTCCACACACCCCACTAGTGACCCCACACACCCCACTAGTGACTCCACACACCCCACTAGTGACTCCAGCATCCTGCACTGAATGTTTTGTTGCTAGTTGGTTCCTGTCTATGTTTATCTCCCTTTGTCAGGCCCAGCCACCAAGGGAAATGTCAGGCGATGTGGTTTATTTCCGCCCGACTATTGGATGACACCGTAAGGGGGCGCTACTCGTGTTCTCCAGCTTATCTCGTCAGGTCGTACAGAGCAGACGTCATACAACGGTATATCAAATAATCATTGGTGGACGTTTGTTTGTTGGGGATGTAACACCTGTTGGAATTGTTTTTTTTATGTCTGTTCCAAATGTTTGGCCGGACGTCGGCCACAGATGTTCTCAAACTATTCCAACTTCCAACAAACTATTCCAACATCCAACAAACTATTCCACCATCCAAGAAACTATTCCACCATCCAACAAACTATTCCAACATCCAATGTTCACAAACTACCCCAACATCCAATGTTCCCAAAGTATTCCAACATCCGATTTTCCCAACCTTTTCCAACATCCAATGTTCCCAAACTATTCCGACATACAATGTTCCCAAACTATTCCAACATACAATGTTCCCAAACTATTCCAACATACAATGTTCCCAAACTGTTCTAACATCCAATTTTCCCAACTATTCCGACATACAATGTTCCCAAACTATTCCAACATACAATGTTCCCAAACTATTCCAACATACAATGTTCACAAACTGTTCAAACATACAATGTTCCCAAACTGTTCCAACATACAATGTTCCCAAACTGTTCCAACATCCAATGTTCTCAAACGATTCCAACATCCAACAAAGTATTCCAACATCCAATGTTCCCAAACTATTCCAACATAGAATGTTCCCAAACTATTCCAACATCCAATGTTCCCAAACTATTCCAACATACAATGTTCCCAAACTATTCCAACATACAATGTTCCCAAACTGTTCTAACATCCAATTTTCCCATCTATTCCAACATCCAATGTTCCCAAACTATTCCAACATCCGATTATCAAAATCATATCCTAATATCGTCTACCTGACTACAACCTGTGTCATTCAATTATATCAAAGGAGAGACGTATCCATAGTTTTAGATGGTATGCTAGTCACTTTCACATTCAGCACCCGCATCTCAATAACTCAACAAATTCATTCTCATTCTCAAAAGAAAGGTATAAGAATGCTTTTCGTCCCCTTAAAATTCAGTCTACATTTATCGTTCGAACTCCATCTCGACGGTCGGTTGTTTAGTAAGAAATCTTTCCTTCTATGCCTCAACAGCTGACTATTGGTATGACGTTTTACTGAGGACGTCCTACCGGTGGCATTTTTTTAATGACGTAATTGTGATTAGTTTTTTGTGATGACGTCATTTTGATGACGTTTATTTTTAAATCCCTTATATTAACTTCACCGGCGTCTCTGTCTGTCTGTCATCACCTCTCTCTGTCTTGGGCGGGCGGAAAAACAAAAGTAAATAAGGGATTTAAAAACAAAGTTTTTGACTTGAAATCCCTTATATATGAGACATAACTAACAGTATTGATTATTTTCAAACATTTACAGACTGAATCTGTCTTAACTCAACTTTGCATCATAACCCTAGTGGGGGGGGGGAGGGGTAGGTGGGGTGGAGGGAGGGGTGGGTGGGGGGAGAGGGGAAAAGTCTGGTCACCGATTCGCTTGACCGAGCTCAGAGTGACACGTAAAATGTAAACAAAAGCGCACCGTCGTTTCGTTGGGTCGCCTCAATGCTCAAACTTTCACGTGGCAAAAAAACAATAACAAATCGTGAATTTAAATTACATACCTCATATAAGGATAAACTAAAAATGCATTAATTTAATTACGGTACGTTCGATCGATCTGAAATTTTGATACGATGCATTGTTAGGTCAGACGGGTCCGTGTGCCAAATTTCAGTTCGATCGGATCATGGGAAGTGGGTCATTTTTGACTTCTGTTTTTCCGCCCGCCCGCCCGCCGAGCCCAAGACAGAGAGAGAGAGAGAGAGAGACGGCCGCGAAGTTAATATAAGGGATTTAATAAAACAAACCCGTAAAAACAAAGTTTTTGACTATAAATCCCTTATATATGAGACATAACTAACAGTATTGATTATTTTCAAACATTTACAGACTGAATCTGTCTTAACACAAGTTTGCTTCATAACCCTAGGGGGGAGGGGTGGGTGGGAGGGGGAGAGGGGAAAAGTCTGGTCACCGATTCGCTTGACCGAGCTCAGAGTGACACGTAAAATGTAAACAAAAGCGCACCGTCGTTTCGTTGGGTCGCCTCAATGCTCAAACTTTCACGTGGCAAAAAAACAATAACAAATCGTGAATTAAAATTACATACCTCATATAAGGATAAACTAAAAATGCATTAATTTAATTACGGTACGTTCGATCGATCTGAAATTTTGATACGATGCATTGTTAGGTAAGACGGGTCCGTGTGCCAAATTTCAGTTCGATCGGATCATTGGAAGTGGGTCATTTTCGACTTTTGTTTTTCCGCCCGCCGAGCCCATGAGATGATGAGAGAGAGACAGAGAGAGAGACAGAGACGGCCGTGAAGTTAATATAAGGGATTTAAAAATGACCCACTTTCCGTGATCCGATCGAGCTGAAATTTGGCACACGGACCCGTCTCACCTAACAATGCATTGTATCAAAATTTCAGATCGATCCAACGTACCGTAATTAAATTAATGCATTATTAGTTTATCCTTATATAACGTATGTAATTCAAATTCACTGTTTGTAATTGTTTTTTTTTCCACGTGAAAGTTTGAGTTGACGCGTTGAGGCGACCCATCGAAGTACCGGCGTGCTTTTGTTTACACTTTTTACGTGTCATCCTGAACTCGGTCCCCCCCCCTAGGGTTATGAAGCAAAGTTCAGTTAAGACAGATTCAGTCTGTAAATGCTTGCCGCGTTTGAAAATAATCAATACTGTTAGTTATGACTCATATATAAGGGATTTATAGTCAAAAACTTTGTTTTTACGGGTTTGTTTTTTTAAATCCCTTATATTAACTTCGAAATCTTGTCTTCGTACGTCGGTCGGGCGGAAAAAGAAAAGTAAAAAATGACCCATTTGACGTGATGCGATCGAGCTAAAATTTGGCACATGGACCCATCTCACCTAACAATGCATCGTATCAAAATTTCAGATCTATCGATCGTACCGTAATTAAATTAATGCATTTTTAGTTTATCCTTATATAAGATATGTGATTCAAATTCACTGTTTGTTATTGTTTTTTTCCACGTGTGAGTTTGAGTTGACGCTTTGACGCGACCCATCCAAGTACCGGCGTGCTTTTGTTTACATTTTACGTGTCACGCTGAGCTCGCACCAGCGATCGGTGACCAGACGTTTCCCCTCTCCCCCCCCTCCCAACCCAGGGTTATGAAGCAGAGTTGAGTTAAGACATATTCAGTCTGTAAATATTTGTCGCGTTTAAAAATAATCAATACTGTTAGTTATGTCTCATATATAAGGGATTTACAGTCAAAAACTTTGTTTTTACGGGTTTGTTTTTACGGGTTTGTTTTATTCTTGTTATGACATTTTCATGACGTCCTTGTGATGACGGTGTTTTGTTTTGTTGTCTTCATGTGACGTGTAGTCATGAGTGATACAACTGCCATTTAAAATAGAAGAACACGTAGAATTATTCGTCCAACTCCCCCTACCGTCATTGTGGACAGTCATACGGTAGCTACACCCCTGATAAACATGGGGCAGTATGGCTCCACTGACCTCTTTGGCCGATATGACTGCGTTTCACTGATCACTTAGGTTACAATGGCTCCGGTGAGACTGACGGTTCACTGATCACTTAGGTTACAATGGCTCCGGTGAGACTGACGGTTCACTGATCACTTAGGTTACAATGGCTCCGGTGAGACTGACGGTTCACTGATCACTTAGGTTACAATGGCTCCGGTGAGACTGACGGTTCACTGATCACTTAGGTTACAATGGCTCCGGTGAGACTGACGGTTCACTGATCACTTAGGTTACAATGGCTCCGGTGAGACTGACGGTTCACTGATCACTTAGGTTACAATGGCTCCGGTGAGACTGACGGTTCACTGATCACTTAGGTTACAATGGCTCCGGTGAGACTGACGGTTCACTGATCACTTAGGTTACAATGGCTCCGGTGAGACTGACGGTTCACTGATCACTTAGGTTACAATGGCTCCGGTGAGACTGACGGTTCACTGATCACTTAGGTTACAATGGCTCCGGTGAGACTGACGGTTCACTGATCACTTAGGTTACAATGGCTCCGGTGAGACTGACGGTTCACTGATCACTTAGGTTACAATGGCTCCGGTGAGACTGACGGTTCACTGATCACTTAGGTTACAATGGCTCCGGTGAGACTGACGGTTCACTGATCACTTAGGTTACAATGGCTCCGGTGAGACTGACGGTTCACTGATCACTTAGGTTACAATGGCTCCGGTGAGACTGACGGTTCACTGATCACTTAGGTTACAATGGCTCCGGTGAGACTGACGGTTCACTGATCACTTAGGTTACAATGGCTCCGGTGAGACTGACAGATTTTGACCTAAACAAACGTAAGAACAGAGGGAAATGTCTGTCTTTCTCAGACAATTGTCTGTTGGGCATACACCACAAAACTTACTCAATCTGCAAGACAAACTCTGACCTTTCATCACGAGTCATTTGTCTAAGAGCCACACTTGTACATCCTGTGCGGTGGTAACACGAGCCGTAGATCAACGTTTTCGTGCCGTATGTCAATCTTGGAAATAGATGTTTTACTTGGAATGCCATGATTTATAACTGAAATAAAACTCTATACAAAGATGGCCACACTACGGTCAAAATTTATAGATGGCATGTAGATGGCCATACTACAGCCAACAATGACAGATGACATGTAGATGGCCATAATACCGCCAACAGTGACTAATGACATGTAGATGCCAACTATACTAACCGGCAAAACCACAACCAGTAATTTGTCAGGAGCCATCGAGCTACGTAATAATCACGTGACCAATATATCTTGCTTTTTATAATTTTATTTTTCCTCTTTTTTTCGACTGTTCTCAAGACAGGTAACTGAGACCGGAAGTTTCTACTTTCGTTAATAAGGAAACCGCTAATCTAGAGCAAGTGATTTCCCTTTGTCTTATTGAAAACTCAGGTACAAGCCCCGCCCCTCCCAGCCCTTTTAACAGGACTTTACACATGCCGCTCACTAATGTATTTTTGTATCATTCAACTTCTATGTTTTAGATTAATTTTAGAAGGTCTTTCCATTGCTGTGTTTAGTCAGTATCACATTAATGTAACGGGTAAATATTTTAACTGTTGATTTTTTATGAAGACATTATAAAATGCAAGACGTTACAAAAACCACAGATAAGCGTAGGACTCAATACTCTTTTTTAAATCCTTTATATTAACTCGTGGTGTCTGCGGCCGCCCGCCCGACCGACCGCCCGCCCTTGACGCCAAAACTTTTGATCGATTTTTAACCCACTTGCTCGTAAGCTAGCGAGCTGAAATTTTGCAGGCAGTTTTGTACCGATAATAAAAACAATGTATCAAAATTTCAGATCGATCGCATGGACCGTAATTAAATTATTGATTTTTTAGATTATTTTATTTATTCCTATGTATCATGCTATTTTTTGAGATAGAGCGTCGCGGTGCGTATTATATTGAACAACCTTTCTGTCGCGCAATAAGGTGCGTATTTTATTGACAACTCTTTTTATAAACATATTCCTGATCGGTGCGCATTATATTAAACATGTTTTACGACACAACTGCAATTTTGTATTTCTGGATGGTCTGGCGCTGCGTATTATAATGAACATTCTTTTAGTTACTTCTCGTACATAAAGGATTTATAGTCAAAAACTTGTTTTTTTACGGGTTTGTCTTATTTATAACTGACATAAGATGTCAATTGAAATCTTGTCACACATTTTTAAAATGTATTCCTTGAAGTGAAACCTACAATTATATGAACTTGTAGAACAACTTGAAATGACTGAACTCGTGTTCACATGTGACAACTGACAACTACACCAAAGCCCTGCTCACTGAACATTTCAATATCATGGAGGTACCGCTCCCCTCTCCCCCCACACACACACACCTAAGCCGTGACCACTGAACATTTCAATATCATGGAGGTACCGCTCCCCCCCCCCACACACACACCTAAGCCGTGACCACTGAACATTTCAATATCATGGAGGTACCGCTCCCCTCCCCCCCACACACACACCTAAGCCGTGACCACTGAACATTTCAATATCATTGAGGTACCGCTCCCCTCCCCCCCCCCACACACACACCTAAGCCGTGCTCACTGAAAATTTCAATATCATGGAGGTACCGCACCCCCCCCCCTCACACACACCTAAGCCGTGACCACTGGGTGATGTCCATCAAAAGTTCCAAGTATTCTGGTTAAAATCCAACTTGTCTTTGTGGGCCAGAAGAGCAGACGTCACAACGGACCAGACTGCAGCATAACTGTGACGTCAGAGGAATAGAGAATCAGAGATTACTTCCCTTGGTACAGACGTGGTGGGGATTGGGGTGGGGTGGGGCGGGAGTTGTTTGGCCCGTGCCTCAATTACCACCCCGCCCCAACTATTTCAGCGACACCCCCACCCCTAAAGTAATCCTCCTTTTTCCTACGCCCCTGATGGAAGTAGATTGATATTGAGAGTGAAGAGAAACATTTGTACTGTGTCTTTAGAGAAACACGAGATGTGAAGAGAAACATAGACTGGTCCAATAATCCCTGACGCTGGTGTTTTAGCTCAACTTGAACATGGCCCCACTCTACTCTCGACGTCAGCCCCAACTTTGACGTCCGTCAGCGTCAATATGACCAAAAACGTGAGAACTCTCGCGACCTTTCATTGTGAGCTGCCCTCGTCAGGTCCTCCCCCGCTTCGGTTTCTCTGCCTCACACTCGAAGATGGTTTTCTTTTTCACTCGCTCCGAACCAGCCACAAAAATAAGGTCACCCTGTATCGTTGTGAGATTTTGAAGAGCCGTTCTGACAGGCTCAAAGCTATCCTTTCTTATTAGTTAAGTGCTTGGGTTTATTAAGGTGGTTCACCCGTGCCACGAGCTTCCCCATCTTGCCGGGTCTTCCAAACGAGAGGCAGCGTCTCTTGAACAAGTTAACCCTAACGAGTGGCTCTGCCCTCACATTACATATTGATGGGTTACAGACCACAAGTGGGACATTTTAGAAATGACTCGCTTGCTGGGCATGGAGCGGGGCAAGAGTTGCCCTGTCACGTTGTAGACGAGAGGGCATGCCGGGAAAATGAAAACATTACGGTAACGGTCTTGTTACAAGTTTAGGGTTCAATAATTGGGCTGAACAAAAGCAGAGACAAAAATGTTACCCCCCTCGCCTCACTCTCGGCTATGACTCAACAAGAGTTAATCTGGAAGACATTAAAAATATTAAATGGGGCGGTCTATTTTTAGATCACTTAAGCCAGATGTCATGAACGTAAAAAAAAGATGTCTGACAGCGGAAGTGACGTGATTTCTTGGTGTGAGTCAGTAGATAAACTTGTGGAAGACATTGATTCATTGCGGCCATTGTCTTGTAGAGTACATGTACTAGTAATGGAACTAAAGACACGCACGTCTTACAGTACACACATACCCGCTACTTGCACAACTCACTGACACACAGTAAACATTGGCACAGGCCGTACTTCGTTAGAACATAATATATACCAGCAAACTTCCACCACTCACTGACACACAGTAAACATTGGCACAGGCCGTACTTCGTTAGAACATAATATATACCAGCAAACTTGCACAACTCACTGACACACAGTAAACATTGGCACAGGCCGTACTTCGTTAGAACATAATATATACCAGCAAACTTGCACAACTCACTGACACACAGTAAACATTGGCACAGGCCGTACTTCGTTAGAACATAATCTATACCAGCAAACTTGCACAGCTCACTGACACACAGTAAACATTGGCACAGGCCGTACTTCGTTAGAACATAATATATACCAGCAAACTTGCACAACTCACTGACACACAGTAAACATTGGCACAGGCCGTACTTCGTTAGAACATAACATATACCAGCAAACTTGCACAACTCACTGACACACAGTAAACATTGACACAGGCCGTACTTCGTTAGAACATAATATATATCAGCAAACTTGCACAACACTGACACACAGTATACATTGGCACAGGCCGTACTTCGTTAGAACATAATATATACCAGCAAACTTGCACAGCTCACTGACACACAGTAAACATTGGCACAGGCCGTACTTCGTTAGAACATAATATATATCAGCAAACTTGCACAACTCACTGACACACAGTATACATTGGCACAGGCCGTACTTCGTTAGAACATAATATATACCAGCAAACTTGCACAGCTCACTGACACACAGTAAACATTGGCACAGGCCGTACTTCGTAAGAACATAATATATACCAGCAAACTTGCACAGCTCACTGACACACAGTATACATTGGCACAGGCCGTACTTCGTAAGAACATAATATATACCAGCAAACTTGCACAGCTCACTGACACACAGTATACATTGGCACAGGCCGTACTTCGTTAGAACATAATATATTTGAATCATGAAAGTACTAAAGTAAGTAAATTAGATTTTCTTCTGAAACACAAACGTTTATAGGAGGTAGATATAGCTCGGGTTTTGATATATTGTATGTTGATATATATTGTGTGTTGATATATATTGTGTGTTGATATATATTGTGTGTTGATATATATTGTGTGTTAATATAATATATTGTGTGTTGATATATATTGTGTTTTGATATATATTGTGTGTTGATATATATTGTGTGTTGATATATATTGTGTGTTGATATATATTATGTGTTGTTATATACGGTTTGTTGATATATTCTTTGTGTTAATATACTGTGTGTGTTGATATATTCTGTCTGTTGATATACTGTGTGTGTTGATATATTATTGTGTTTTGATATATTCTGTGTGTTGATATATTATGTGTTTTGATATATTCTGTGTGATGATATATTATGTGTTTTGATATATTCTGTGTGTTGATATATTGTGTGCATTGATGCTTCTCTTATGTTGATAAAGGGTGTTCGTTGATGCGTGTTGTGTGTTGATAAATGGCGCTGGTTGATCCCAGTCGTGTGTTGTGAAGATTATTCTTAGCATGTTGATAAAAACAGTTTTAAAAAAAGTATAATCCAAGTCACAAAAAGAAATAAAGAAGAAAATATGCCTTAAAAGAATTTCAAAAATATTTTAAACGCATTTTCCTTAATGGAAAAATTGCGTTTATATATTTGAAATGTCTGTCCTGTCTGTCCGAGCTTTGAACAGCAACTCCTCCTGAACCATACCAGATAGAGGGTTCGGGTCTGATGCAAATATGTTAAGGAGATCCCAAGGATGTGCACGGGCCAAAAGAATACCTAAAAGGTTTACTGGATTTCCTGGAAAATGAAAAATTTAAAAATATAAAAAAAACAGTATTGAAACAAACGCCAAACGATAGCTAATAATATTTACAACAATGTTGGAGAAGGAATTTTAGAAAAATTCTTTTCGTTCGACTCCCGTTATTTTAGCAGCAATTTGTAGCTATATATCAATTGTTTTGTTTACTTTCAGAATTATTGATTTAATATGACGCAATTTTTCCCATGGGAAGTCTAGAATGATTTCCCTTCTATAAAAAATTCGGAAATTCTTTATTGGAAATTGCATTTAAATACTAATTCGAGTTTATATTACTTGTTTCTACCTACTTAATTTGTTTAAAATTCTCAGCACTTCTATGATTTGAAAGTCATGGCATTACCTTCAGAAGGACTTTACAAGGCAGTTTCCCTTTTCCACGATAGCGTCGTGAGAAAAGTCATGGCATTTCGTAATCTTCAGAAGGATTTACAAGACAGTTTCCCTTTTCCATGATAGCGTCTTGAAAAATAAAATAAATTATGCTTGTACGTCTCTTACTAAACCTTTGTGATACATGCATGTGACATGCGCATAGCGTGTTATTCTTGAGTGTCACAGTGAAGACTGAATGTTACCATGGAGACTATGTGGCAATCAGACGGCACGATCAAGTTATTAAGTATTGGAAATACAATACGTCATAGCAGATATGACAACAGACCGAATCTCTATGACCGCCAGTCTATGACAACAGATCGAATCTCTATGACCGCCTGTCTATGACAAAAGACAGAATCTCTATGACCGCCTGTCTATGACAAAAGACAGAATCTCTATGACCGACTGTCTTTGACAAAAGACAGAATCTCTATGACCGCCAGTCTATGACAAAAGACAGAATCTCTATGACCGCCAGTCTATGACAAAAGACAGAATCTCTATGACCGCCTGTCTATGACAAAAGACAGAATCTCTATGACCGCCAGTCTATGACAAAAGACAGAATCTCTATGACCGCCAGTCTATGACAAAAGACAGAATCTCTATGACCGCCAGTCTATGACAAAAGACAGAATCTCTATGACCGCCAGTCTATGACAAAAGACAGAATCTCTATGACCGCCAGTCTATGACAAAAGACAGAATCTCTATGACCGCCAGTCTATGACAAAAGACAGAATCTCTATGACCGCCAGTCTATGACAAAAGACAGAATCTCTATGACCGCCTGTCTATGACAAAAGACAGAATCTCTATGACCGCCAGTCTATGACAAAAGACAGAATCTCTATGACCGCCAGTCTATGACAAAAGACAGAATCTCTATGACCGCCAGTCTATGACAAAAGACAGAATCTCTATGACCGCCAGTCTATGACAAAAGACAGAATCTCTATGACCGCCAGTCTATGACAAAAGACAGAATCTCTATGACCGCCAGTCTGCGACAACTGAGTGGAAATCCTTAAGTCCCCCAGGAGGTAACTTTAAACACTTTATGCTGATATAACTGCACCCACAGCGCCTTGACGCCCATGCAACCACGTGTGACAGCGTCGGCACCAGTGGTCAATGGTTTTATTTTATCACCCTCTGGTGATCTAACATTCACGGCTGACGGACTAGTCAGTGGCTTAAGATGTAATCCCTGTGAAATGATGACCGGAAGCTTTCATTGGGAGTGGACGTCTCATAACGACCGTTGGAACAACCATGAAATATTCATACCGTGGCAGAGGGTCCTGGCGCCCCGGGCGATTAAAGCCATTAGCACCCCAGTCTCTAAGACTAAGACAAATTAGGCAAGCGCTATAACGTGCCTAGCACCATTAGAGGCCAGTGCTAGAAAAAGCTACTTTTGGAGAAGATGATGAAGTGACTCTGGTAGGGGGATTTAATCCAAGCCACTTTTGGAGAACATGATTCTGGAACTCTAGGTAACTAGCCAATG
This sequence comes from Ampullaceana balthica, assembly GCA_944989445.1. Lineage (NCBI taxonomy): Eukaryota > Metazoa > Mollusca > Gastropoda > Lymnaeidae > Ampullaceana > Ampullaceana balthica. Next base: position 354,920 of record CALYLW010000172.1, on the reverse strand, counting down.
GACATAATACAATCCACCTACAATTTCATAGACACACATAATATTGTTAATCTTATCTAATCAGTTGAATTTTGTTTATTTGTTTGTTTGTTTGTTGTTGTTGTTGTTGTGAGTGTTTTAATATTTCAAGACATTCTCTAATATAAAGCTTCTCACAACGATTTTGAAGTCGTGCACCGATGTCTTAATGTACACCGATGTCTTAATGTGCACCGATGTCTTAATGTGCACCGATGTCTTAATGTGCACCGATGTCTTGATGTTTGTCTTTTTGTTCGTTGCCAAAATGACGTGCTTCAGATACGATGTTCCCAGTGGTGTGTTGGGACCTCATCTAAAGACGTGTGTCCTGTAAATGGTGTGTTGGGACCTCATCTAAAGACGTGTGTCCTGTAAATGATGTGTTGGGACCTCAGCTAAAGACGTGTGTCCTGTAAATGGTGTGTTGGGACCTCATCTAAAGACGTGTGTCCTGTAAATGGTGTGTTGGGACCTCATCTAAAGACGTGTGTCCTGTAAATGATGTGTTGGGACCTCATCTAAAGACGTGTGTCCTGTAAATGGTGTGTTGGGACCTCATCTAAAGACGTGTGTCCTATAAATGATGTGTTGGGACCTCAGCTAAAGACGTGTGTCCTGTAAATGGTGTGTTGGGACCTCATCTAAAGACGTGTGTCCTGTAAATGATGTGTTGGGACCTCATCTAAAGACGTGTGTCCTGTAAATGGTGTGTTGGGACCTCATCTAAAGACGTGTGTCCTGTACGTGGTGTGTTGGGACCTCATCTAAAGACGTGTGTCCTGTAAATGGTGTGTTGGGACCTCATCTAAAGACGTGTGTCCTGTAAATGATGTGTTGGGACCTCAGCTAAAGACGTGTGTCCTGTAAATGGTGTGTTGGGACCTCATCTAAAGACGTGTGTCCTGTAAATGATGTGTTGGGACCTCAGCTGAAGACGTATGTCCTGTAAATGGTGTGTTGGGACCTCATCTAAAGACGTGTGTCCTGCAAATGGTGTGTTGGGACCTCAGCTGAAGACGTGTGTCCTGTAAATGGTGTGTTGGGACCTCATCTAAAGACGTGTGTCCTGTAAGTGGTGTGTTGGGACCTCATCTAAAGACGTGTGTCCTGTAAGTGGTGTGTTGGGACCTCATCTAAAGACGTGTGTCCTGTAAATGATGTGTTGGGACCTCATCTAAAGACGTGTGTCCTGTAAATGGTGTGTTGGGACCTCAGCTAAAGACGTGTGTCCTGTAAATGGTGTGTTGGGACCTCAGCTGAAGACGTGTGTCCTGTAAATGGTGTGTTGGGACCTCATCTAAAGACGTGTGTCCTGTAAGAGGTGTGTTGGGACCTCATCTAAAGACGTGTGTCCTGTAAGTGGTGTGTTGGGACCTCATCTAAAGACGTGTGTCCTGTAAATGATGTGTTGGGACCTCATCTAAAGACGTATGTCCTGTAAATGATAAGTTGGGACCTCATCTAAAGACGTGTGTCCTGTAAATGATGTGTTGGGACCTTATCTAAAGACGTGTGTCCTGTAAATGATGTGTTGGAACCTCATCTAAAGACGTGTGTCCTGTAAATGATGTGTTGGGACCTCAGCTAAAGACGTGTGTCCTGTAAGTGGTGTGTTGGGACCTCATCTAAAGACGTGTGTCCTATAAATGGTGTGTTGGGACCTCATCTAAAGACGTGTGTCCTGTAAATGATGTGTTGGGACCTCAGCTAAAGACGTGTGTCCTGTAAATGGTGTGTTGGGACCTCATCTAAAGACGTGTGTCCTGTAAATGATGTGTTGGGACCTCAGCTAAAGACGTATGTCCTGTAAATGGTGTGTTGGGACCTCATCTAAAGACGTGTGTCCTATAAATGATGTGTTGGGACCTCAGCTAAAGACGTGTGTCCTGTAAATGGTGTGTTGGGACCTCATCTAAAGACGTGTGTCCTGTAAATGGTGTGTTGGGACCTCATCTAAAGACGTGTGTCCTGTAAATGGTGTGTTGGGACCTCATCTAAAGACGTGTGTCCTGTAAGTGGTGTGTTGGGACCTCATCTAAAGACGTGTGTCCTGTAAGTGGTGTGTTGTGACCTCATCTAAAGACGTGTGTCCTGTAAATGATGTGTTGGGACCTCATCTAAAGACGTGTGTCCTGTAAATGATGTGTTGGGACCTCATCTAAAGACGTGTGTCCTGTAAATGGTGTTGTTGGACCTCATCTAAAGACGTGTGTCCTGTAAATGATGTGTTGGGACCTCAGCTAAAGACGTGTGTCCTGTAAATGGTGTGTTGGGACCTCATCTAAAGACGTGTGTCCTGTAAATGATGTGTTGGGACCTCAGCTAAAGACGTGTGTCCTGTAAATGGTGTGTTGGGACCTCATCTAAAGACGTGTGTCCTGTAAGTGGTGTGTTGGGACCTCATCTAAAGACGTGTGTCCTGTAAGTGGTGTGTTGGGACCTCATCTAAAGACGTGTGTCCTGTAAGTGGTGTGTTGGGACCTCATCTAAAGACGTGTGTCCTGTAAATGATGTGTTGGGACCTCATCTAAAGACGTGTGTCCTGTAAATGGTGTGTTGGGACCTCATCTAAAGACGTGTGTCCTGTAAGTGGTGTGTTGGGACCTCATCTAAAGACGTGTGTCCTGTAAATGGTGTGTTGGGACCTCATCTAAAGACGTGTGTCCTGTAAATGATGTGTTGGGACCTCAGCTAAAGACGTGTGTCCTGTAAATGGTGAGTTGGGACCTCATCTAAAGACGTGTGTCCTGTAAATGATGTGTTGGGACCTCAGCTAAAGACGTATGTCCTGTAAATGGTGTGTTGGGACCTCATCTAAAGACGTGTGTCCTGTAAATGATGTGTTGGGACCTCAGCTAAAGACGTGTGTCCTGTAAATGGTGTGTTGGGACCTCAGCTAAAGACGTGTGTCCTGTAAATGGTGTGTTGGGACCTCATCTAAAGACGTGTGTCCTGTAAGTGGTGTGTTGGGACCTCATCTAAAGACGTGTGTCCTGTAAGTGGTGTGTTGGGACCTCATCTAAAGACGTGTGTCCTGTAAATGATGTGTTGGGACCTCATCTAAAGACGTGTGTCCTGTAAATGATGTGTTGGGACCTCATCTAAAGACGTGTGTCCTGTAAATGATGTGTTGGGACCTCATCTAAAGACGTGTGTCCTGTAAATGATGTGTTGGGACCTCATCTAAAGACGTGTGTCCTGTAAATGATGTGTTGGGACCTCAGCTAAAGACGTGTGTCCTGTAAATGGTGTGTTGGGACCTCATCTAAAGACGTGTGTCCTGTAAATGGTGTGTTGGGACCTCATCTAAAGACGTGTGTCCTGTAAGTGGTGTGTTGGGACCTCATCTAAAGACGTGTGTCCTGTAAATGGTGTGTTGGGACCTCATCTAAAGACGTGTGTCCTGTAAATGGTGTGTTGGGACCTCATCTAAAGACGTGTGTCCTGTAAGTGGTGTGTTGGGACCTCATCTAAAGACGTGTGTCCTGTAAGTGGTGTGTTGGGACCTCATCTAAAGACGTGTGTCCTGTAAATGGTGTGTTGGGACCTCATCTAAAGACGTGTGTCCTGTAAATGGTGTGTTGGGACCTCATCTAAAGACGTGTGTCCTGTAAATGGTGTGTTGGGACCTCATCTAAAGACGTGTGTCCTGTAAATGATGTGTTGGACATGGACTCCTGTAAATGATGTGTTTGACATGGACTCCTGTAAATGATGTGTTGGACATGGTCTCCTGTAAATGATGTGTTGGACATGGACTCCTGTAAATGATGTGTTGGACATGGTCTCCTGTAAATGATGTGTTGGACATGGTCTCCTGTAAATGATGTGTTGGACATGGTCTCCTGTAAATGATGTGTTGGACATGGTCTCCTGTAAATGATGTATTTGACATGGACTCCTGTAAATGATGTGTTGGACATGGTCTCCTGTAAATGATGTGTTGGACATGGTCTCCTGTAAATGATGTGTTGGACATGGTCTCCTGTAAATGATGTGTTGGACATGGTCTCCTGTAAATGATGTGTTGGACATGGTCTCCTGTAAATGATGTGTTGGACATGGTGGTCTATAAATAATGTGCTCCAAGAAACATACTACAAATGTTATACTACAAATGTTATACTACAAATGTTATAGTACAAATGTTATACTACAAATGTTATACTACAAATGTTTTACTACAAATGTTATGCTACAAATGTTATACTACAAATGACGTACTGTAGACAGTGACTGAGAAGAAGCTGTTCTGTTATTGAAATAGCTTTCATGACGTAACAAGGATATTTCTATCATTAACAAGAAGCTGTTCTGTTATTTAAATAGCTTTCAGGACGTAACAAGGATATTTCTATCATGAAAATTCCTGAAACAAACTTTAAAAGTTGTAAGTGTTTATTGTTCATTTTTATTTATTCTAATGACACTAAATTTTCGGAATAGTCTCAAAAACTTTAAACACACACACTAAAAAAATAAATTTTAAAAACATTTTTAAAATAAAATATTTGCCAAGATCACATTTTGGGTTTAACGGTTGCATAAAACAATTTCAGTCAAAAACTCTCATCTGAATAATGTAATCTCCGTCAAAAGTTCTAAGTCTAAGACTCTTATAGGTCTCTCCGGGAGATTCTCATTGCACACTTGCCCCCCCCCCTCCTAAAAGGAACCAGTAGCTAGGGAACATCCAAAGGAGTTGTCCACTCTGAGTGGACATCCATGAACATGGTTGGTGGAGTTGCCTCCCATTCACTTTGCCTCACAAACTAGTGGTGGTACATTCTGGTACATTCTAGTTCTAGCCGCCACAACCACGGAGCCAGCCCAGCTCAGCACATGGCTCATGGCTCATTTTGCCGTGGATCAAATCTCTCATCGTAGTTCTCAAACTTGTTGTAGAGTCACCAGGAAATGGAGGAGTCAAGGACTCAACAACCATTATTATAATTTCATCATCTCTCACACGTTCAACTGTTGTACAGCTTTATATTTAGGGACCATTCAACAGCTGACGTTCAAATTTCAATCCACCACTTCCAAGGGCAATAATCAGAAAAACTTGATGCAAATCCTAAAGGGTGAGAACTGTGAGATCCCGTACCCCCGATCCCATATATCACCGTGAGTCAATTATCTGTCAAAATATTAGCCGAATGGCGGCCAATTTACGGTATTCCCAAGGCTCAAGGATTCACGCAGCCCAATATTTCCCCCCGTTTGTCTCCCTTGCCAGGCGGGCAGACAGAAACAGAGAAAGGTCAATGAAAATAGGTTGTAGGAAATTGGAAGATTAGGGTCCACCAAGCGGCAGATTAGGGCCCACCGCGCGGCAGATTAGGGTCCACCAAGCGGCGCTGATTCGCCGTGTCTGGCCCATAAGTCTGAGAACGTCCAACAGCTCACGCGCCCTACAGTTAAAACGTTGACAATCAGACGATGTGATGACGTCACACTTTATCCCATGACGTTGTCCGCGCCCGACTAAAGTGGATTGGTTTTTGTTTTAAAGTTTTTATTTCAAAATGTCGCCTCAATGAATCCGGCGAATAATTCGAAGAAGCACGTAAAACTGACTTATGTCCCATCTTTTGACTTCTGTCCCATCTTTTGACTTCTGTCCCATCTTTTGACTTCTGTCCCATATTTTGACTTCTGTCCCATCTTTTGACTTCTGTCCCATCTTTTGACTTCTGTCCCATCTTTTGACTTCTGTCCCATCTTTTGAAAAATTAAAACTGGTTGTTTACCACCCAAACTAGGTCACAGTTCAGTTGTTTGATTGGCGCTTACTTAAATGTTGAATTACGAGCAGGGCCGGATTTAGACTTGATGGGGCCCTAAGCTATTTGAGATATGGGGCCCTTTTGAAGTCCAGATATTCTATGTCAGTGCCAAATATGAAAAAAAAATCCTGGGGGTCCCAAGAAGGCGGGGGCCCTAAGCTATTTGAGATATGGGGCCCTTTTGAAGTCCAGATATTCTATGTCAGTGCCAAATATGAAAAAAAAATCCTGTGGGTCCCAAGAAGGCGGGGGCCCTAAGCTATTTGAGATATGGGGCCCTTTTGAAGTCCAGATATTCTATGTCAGTGCCAAATATGAAAAAATAATCCTGGGGACCCCAAGAAGGCGGGGGCCCTAAGCTATAGCTTTTTTAGCAAATAAGTAAATCCAGCATTGATTGCGAGCAGACGTAAAAACTATTTGTTATAATAGCAATAAATGTGTTTTACGTTTCATTGTTTCAATTATCCTTTTTAAACTTTTCCTTATTGAACAGTTCTTGCTAAACTTTTCCTTGTTTAACCTTTTTTTGTTTAGCTTAAATTGTTTAACTTTTCCTTGCTTAACTTTTTCTTGCTTAACTTTTCCTTGTTTAACTTAAACTAGAAGCACAGCGGCGTAGCATACGCCGCAGACTTGCTCATGGAGAGTGCAAAGAAAGTGGAGAAAGAACGGCCACAAACTACAGCACGAAGAAATCAAAACAACGCGAGTGAACGTCGGTTTGGGGGGGGGGACTGCCAACTCATTGTTGGTTTCGAGACATTTGCAGGCGAAATGCGGTACACCCCTAACTTCTATGAAGGCAGCTATAAAACGATAATCGGTTTAAAATCGGAGTTACATAATCGATAATCGGTTTTCAAAACACACACGCAATTAACAACCCTAAATATGACTAACCCTCGCTAGGATCGACCAAACAAAGTTTATGTTTAAGGGATAGTAGTAATAAATGGGAGGCGGGTAACACCAACCTAAGTGTGCATGTCTTCACCTTTGCTCGCTATTTTTTATTAACTTGATGCTGCTTTTTGTGTCTGTACTCTCACCCCCCAACCGTTCTTTGCACTGTCTATGATGAGCCAGTCTGCCGCGTATGCTATGCAATAAAGACGTAAAAGAATGGGCACAAACAGAGATTATTAAAATTAAAAAAAAATTCGCCGGGGCTTGAACCCAGGACTTTCCTCGCATGAGGAGGACATGTTAACCAGTACACTACGAATCTCACGTTTTCTGTGAAGGAAAAATGCAAGTGAAACGCAATGGCCATTGTTTGTCCCCCCACCACTAGCTTCGCTTGTCAACCGTTAACTGTGTTTAGTTGACCCGAGAGAGGGTCATTCATCATGCTCGGTTGCACATACTTGCATCTTCTTGCCTCGCATGGTCCGACCACGAAGAGAATTATATATGTAGATAGAAGATTGTTTAACTTTTCCTTGCTTAACTTTTCCTTGTTTAACTGAAATTGTTTAACTTTTCCTTGTTTAACTGAAATTGTTTAACTGTTTCCTGTAGAACTTAAATTGTTTAACTTCTCCTTGTTTAACTTACATTGTTTAAATAATTATCCTTGTAATGTTGGAATGCAGTCAGTTTATCAGTCACTAATAGAATTTTCTATACAGACAATTATTTTATTTCTTTCCGATAGATAATTCCTTCCCTTGCTTTCAGACCATGTCCCTTGAGACCATTTCCTCTGAGACCATTTCCTGTCTTGTTTTGTCTTATCAGACTCTTACCTATGCAGACTCTTCTTCGACCACCGTGCCTTCTAATTACATTTGTAATTTCAGAACATTTCTTGTTAATTCTTGACACTCCCTTGCAGTTTTATCAAATAAATCACGTGTCTATTAATCAATACTACGCAGTGGCGTAACAACGGGTTGGCATCGGGGCAGTTGCCAAGGGCGCAAGCTCAAAAGGGCGCCACTAAATCTCTAATTTTAACATTTGTATTTAAATAAATACAGTCGGACTTCTCTAAGTCTTGCAGTGTCTGTCGTACTTTGATAAGTGTACTCTAGCAGTGTCTGTAGTACTTTGATAAGTGTACTCTAGCAGTGTCTGTAGTACTTTGATAAGTGTACTCTAGCAGTGTCTGTTGTACTTTGATAAGTGTTATCTAGCAGTGTCTGTCGTACTTTGATTAGTGTACTCTAGCAGTGTCTGTTGTACTTTGATAAGTGTACTCTAGCAGTGTCTGTCGTACTTTGATAAGTGTACTCTAGCAGTGTCTGTCGTACTTTGTTAAGTGTTCGCTAGCAGTGTCTGTTGTACTTTGATAAGTGTACTCTAGCAGTGTCTGTCGTACTTTGGTAAGTGTACTCTAGCAGTGTCTGTTGTATTTTGATAAGTGCACTCTAGCAGTGTCTGTTATACTTTGATAAGTGTGCTCTAGCAGTGTCTGTCGTACTTTGATAAGTGTACTCTAGCAGTGTCTGTCGTACTTTGATAAGTGTACTCTAGCAGTGTCATGAAATGGTCACACTTGGTGATCTGCTTGTTGAAAAGTTTGTTTTGTTTTACTGGTATCTTGTCAGGGGCATTAACTCTGCACGCAGACCGGTTCAGCTTGTTAGCTCTAGGTCTTGTGTAACATCTTGTTAAATGGGAGTCAGAGCGCTCAGTGACTCCGAGTGACGCTAAGTTGACACATCCTGGCAAGTACAAGATAGAATGCATCCATTACCTGGCTACACGGTATCCAAGCGGATACATCCGTTACCGTGCCGGGACCACCTACTCACGTGCAAACATCCATCAACCGGCAGACACGTAGGGCAGGCTTTTAGGTCCTCGCTTTGTTATTGTTTGCTCGTCAGTGAGTGACACCACGAGTGCTGTGACGTCATGACGTGTTAGCGGCACTTGTCACTACTCAAAACCCAGAGTAATTGTTCTTCTTCCTTGAAATAAACAAAGAATTGTTCTTCTTTTTCTTTCAAATAAACTTAAAGTGGCCAGGTTTTTTCGAGTAGCCAATTGGAGTAGCCAATTTGATCACCCTCTTGTTTGGAGAGGTCAAATAATTATGTTCATAATAAATTCGATTCCTGTACAACTTCTAAAACTGCACTTCCTTAAATATATATGTATAAATATTATATATATATATATATATATATATATATATATATATATATATATATATATATATATATATATATATATATATTATATATATATATATATATATATATATATGTTACAGGCAAAGTGTGAAATTCAGGCATTCTATAGAATGCCTAGGCAATGTATGGAATGTCTGATGGTTTCAGGCAAAATACGAAATGATGGCTATTTCGTACATTGCCTAGGCATTCTATAGAATGACTAGTTGTCGTCCGGCAAAGTATGTAATTGGCCTACCCCCGCCATTTTTCCAGCCACTGATGTTGGCGGTGGCGCTTTGGTCACTGTTTGATGATGGTGATCGAAGCCTGTGAGTGTTGAAAGTTTTTGTAAGACAGTGTTAAGCCAGTACGAGGTTCCACTACCAAATGATAGACAATATTGCCTAAATTCTTCTCACGAGGTCAGTTTATGTTTATATCATCCGGCTGAGATTCCACAGACGTTCTCCCATAAAGTTTCCTCTTGGATTGCTGTGTAACCATGTCGGAAGAGAATGTAGTGCTAGGACAGGTATCACGCCATGTTGACATACAACGACGGTTCTACGATGAGTTATCTAAAGTAAGAGCAAATGCTGCTAAAAACAGCGATTTTTTTATGCCGAAACTGTTACCAACAATTGGTGGATGATGTGAAAATGGCTAAGACCGCCCTTTAGCAAGAACCACGGGACTTTTGGCTGGTGAAACACTATGATGTCATGATGCTGAAAATAAGAGTAAGTTGATCTACCCTGTTAAAGAAGGCGTGAGTGCCATTCTGTTTTACGTCGCGGACTCCGAGATATTTGACCTACTTCATAAAGCACATTTGGCCAATGGCTATGGAGGACGGTAAAGAATGTTGAAAGAATGTTCACCCAAATACAAGATGCTACCCGTCATGATATTGAACTGTGTATTAACCTTAGTGAGCCTTGCCAGAAAAAAACAAATAAAGTATAAAAAAGGCATTGTGGTCAAGCCAGTGGCTTTTTCTGAATGCAACTTTTGTTGTCAGGTAGTTCTTATCGACTTTCAATCACATTCTGATAGGGAATATAAGTTTATAATGGTGTATCAAGAACATCCCACCAAGTTCGTAGTTCTCAGAGCCCTGAAGACAAAGATGGCACAAGAAGTAGCATACCAGCTCGTAGACATATTTACGTTGCTTGGTGCTCCAACGATTCTACAGTCAAATAACGGCAGGGAATTTGCAAACAATGTGGTAAGCAGCCTAAAGGAATACTGGCCCACCTTGAAGATCGTTCATGGCAAGCCGCGCCACATACAAAGCCAGGGGAGCTTCGAAAGAGCGAACCATGACATCGAAAATATGATGTGTGCTTGGATGCAAGATGAAATAACTGGCCACTGGAGTGAGGGGTTACGGTTCGTCGAACTCAAGAAGGACAGAGCTTTTCATTCTGGGATTAAAAGATAGCCATACAAAGCTCTCTTTGGATGCAGAGCTAAAGTAGGCCCCACAACGTCGTCCCTACCTGAAGATGTCTTACAAGATGTGGAATCAGAGGAAGACCTAGAAAAAATAATACAGAGCGTACATCATGTGCTTTATTTTGTATTAAATCCACTTTAAAATACGTAATTATCAAGTAGTCTTTTGTTGTGCTCTTTTAACACTTTGCCTAATCGAAATTGGGCATTCTATAGAATGCCTAGGCAAAGTATGCAAAAGTTTTAAAAATTGTATACTTTGCCTGAAACCATCAGGCATTCTATACATTGCCAAGGCATTCTATAGAATGCCTGATTTCACACATTGCCTGTAACATATATATATTCTGAATGTAACGTTTTAATTGATGGGCCTAAAAATCTGTTCATGCCACGCCCCCCCCCCTCACTTAGACTCTCCCCTGGATTGTGGAAGTTGTAGTTGATGTTGACGCAAGAACAATTTAAATTATTTAAAACATCCAACTGGTTGACGCTCACATAGAACTTTATAACTTAATTAGAAAGGGTTCATGGAATTTTGAATGTATGAGACTCACTGCATCATATACTTATTCCACTGTCGTATACCAATATTATGAGACTCACTGCATCATATCGTTATTCCGCTGTTGTGTACCAATCTTATGTCCCGTTGAACAATGAAATTAAAGAGGTTGTAATTATAGCTCTACTTAAAATTGAGGACATATTTTAACCTTTAAATGTCTCCATGGAAACTATCCACTTATAAATTTATACGATTGCTAGAGCGAACTTCAAGTTTATTGTTGAATTATAGGATGAATTTGAAGAAGCTATAATATTAATTCACTGTCAGCCCACAAACGATGACGTAATTACAGCAATTAAATTGCCAACAATCCTCGCTCCCAGCCCTGTACATGAATGTATTGATCTAGTCTACGCCGTCATCCGTTTAATAATTTCATAACATCTCAGACATGTTTTTAGTGCTGAACATTTGGAACATTCGCCATTTGCTGTGGTACAAGATAAACAGATGATCTTTTTACACAAGGCTGATAGAGCTTGTTTTTAGAACAAGAGTAAATCAGCTATGTAAACATAATCTTTTTACACAAGGCTGATAGAGCTTGTCTTTAGAACAAGAGTAAATCAGCTATGTAAACATAATCTTTTTACACAAGGCTGATAGAGCTTGTCTTTAGAACAAGAGTAAATCAGCTATGTAAACTTAATCTTTTTACACAAGGCTGATAGAGCTTGTTTTTAGAACAAGAGTAAATCAGCTATGTAAACAGCTGATCTTTTTACACACGGCTGATAGAGCTTGTTTTTAGAACAAGAGTAAATCAGCTATGTAAACAGCTGATCTTTTTACACACGGCTGATAGAGCTTGTTTTTAGAACAAGAGTAAATCAGCTATGTAAACAGCTGATCTTTTTACACACGGCTGATAGAGCTTGTTTTTAGAACAAGAGTAAATCAGCTATGTAAACAGCTGATCTTTTTACACACGGCTGATAGAGCTTGTTTTTAGAACAAGAGTAAATCAGCTATGTAAACAGCTGATCTTTTTACACACGGCTGATAGAGCTTGTTTTTAGAACAAGAGTAAATCAGCTATGTAAACAGCTGATCTTTTTACACACGGCTGATAGAGCTTGTTTTTAGAACAAGAGTAAATCAGCTATGTAAACAGCTGATCTTTTTTACACACGGCTGATAGAGCTTGTTTTTAGAACAAGAGTAAATCAGCTATGTAAACAGCTGATCTTTTTACACACGGCTGATAGAGCTTGTTTTTAGAACAAGAGTAAATCAGCTATGTAAACAGCTGATCTTTTTACACACGGCTGATAGAGCTTGTTTTTAGAACAAGAGTAAATCAGCTATGTAAACAGATGATCTTTTTACACACGGCTGATAGAGCTTGTTTTTAGAACAAGAGTAAATCAGCTATGTAAACAGCTGATCTTTTTACACACGGCTGATAGAGCTTGTTTTTAGAACAAGAGTAAATCAGCTATGTAAACAGCTGATCTTTTTACACACGGCTGATAGAGCTTGTTTTTAGAACAAGAGTAAATCAGCTATGTAAACAGCTGATCTTTTTACACACGGCTGATAGAGCTTGTTTTTAGAACAAGAGTAAATCAGCTATGTAAACAGCTGATCTTTTTACACACGGCTGATAGAGCTTGTTTTTAGAACAAGAGTAAATCAGCTATGTAAACAGCTGATCTTTTTACACACGGCTGATAGAGCTTGTTTTTAGAACAAGAGTAAATCAGCTATGTAAACAGCTGATCTTTTTACACACGGCTGATAGAGCTTGTTTTTAGAACAAGAGTAAATCAGCTATGTAAACAGCTGATCTTTTTACACACGGCTGATAGAGCTTGTTTTTAGAACAAGAGTAAATCAGCTATGTAAACAGCTGATCTTTTTACACACGGCTGATAGAGCTTGTTTTTAGAACAAGAGTAAATCAGCTATGTAAACAGCTGATCTTTTTACACACGGCTGATAGAGCTTGTTTTTAGAACAAGAGTAAATCAGCTATGTAAACAGATGATCTTTTATCCCCCCCCCCGCTAATACAGATTGTTTTTAGAAACAGGGTAAAACAATTGTGTATGTAACTTGTCATAATGATTTCTCTTTGGATTTTTTAAAAAATGACGTCATTTTCAGTCCTAATAAATACATTTTTCGATTGAGTTCTTATATTTTGATGAGTTATTCTCTCCCATGTCAATACCTTACAATCTTAAAATAAGATACACATAATTTATTAGGAAGTGTAAGAGAAATATGTCAGTAGTTTCACTTGTAAGCTTGTACTTTGTAAGCTTGTACTTGTGCTTGTACTTGTACTAGGTAAGCTTGTACTATGTAAGCTTGTATTTGTACTTGTGCTATGTAAGCTTGTACTTGTACTATGTAAGCTTGTACTTGTACTTGTACCTGTACTTGTACTATGTAAGCTTGTATTTGTACTTGTACTATGTAAGCTTGTACTTGTACTTGTACTTGTACCTGTACTTGTACTATGTAAGCTTGTACTTGTACTTGTACTTGTACCTGTACTTGTACTATGTAAGCTTGTACTTGTACTTGTACTTGTACCTGTACTTGTACTATGTAAGCTTGTACTTGTACTATGTAATCTTGTACTTGTACTTGTACTATGTAAGCTTGTACTTGTACTTGTACTTGTACTTGTACTATGTAAGCTTGTACTTGTACTTGTACTTGTACCTGTACTTGTACTATGTAAGCTTGTACTTGTACTTGTACTATGTAAGCTTGTACTTGTACTTGTACTTGTACCTGTACTTGTACTATGTAAGCTTGTACTTGTACTTGTACTTGTACCTGTACTTGTACTATGTAAGCTTGTACTTGTACTTGTACTATGTAAGCTTGTACTTGTACTTGTACTATGTAAGCTTGTACTTGTACTTGTACTATGTAAGCTTGTACTTGTACTTGTACTTGTACTTGTACCTGTACTTGTACTATGTAAGCTTGTACTTGTACTTGTACTTGTACCTGTACTTGTACTATGTAAGCTTGTACTTGTACTTGTACTATGTAAGCTTGTACTTGTACTTGTACTATGTAAGCTTGTACTTGTACTTGTACTATGTAAGCTTGTACTTGTACTTGTACCTGTACTTGTACTATGTAAGCTTGTACTTGTACTTGTACTTGTACCTGTACTTGTACTATGTAAGCTTGTACTTGTACTATGTAAGCTTGTACTTGTACTTGTACCTGTACTTGTACTATGTAAGCTTGTACTTGTACTTGTACTTGTACCTGTACTTGTACTATGTAAGCTTGTACTTGTACTTGTACTATGTAAGCTTGTACCTGTACTTGTACTATGTAAGCTTGTACCTGTACTTGTACTATGTAAGCTTGTACTTGTACTTGTACTTGTACCTGTACTTGTACTATGTAAGCTTGTACTTGTACTTGTACTATGTAAGCTTGTACTTGTACTTGTACTTGTACCTGTACTTGTACTATGTAAGCTTGTACTTGTACTTGTACTATGTAAGCTTGTACTTGTACTTGTACTATGTAATCTTGTACTTGTACTTGTACTTGTACCTGTACTTGTACTATGTAAGGCTGTACTTGTACTTGTACTATGTAAGCTTGTACTTGTACTATGTAAGCTTGTACTTGTACTTGTACTATGTAAGCTTGTACTTGTACTTGTACTATGTAAGCTTGAACTTGTACTTGTACTATGTAAGCTTGTACTTGTAATATGTAAGCTTGTACTTGTACTTGTACTATGTAAGCTTGTACTTGTACTTGTACTATGTAAGATTGTACTTGTACTTGTACTATGTAAGCTTGTACTTGTACTTGTACTATGTAAGCTTGTACTTGTACTTGTACTTGTACCTGCACTTGTACTATGTAAGCTTGTACTTGTACTTGTACTTGTACCTGTACTTGTACTATGTAAGCTTGTACTTGTACTTGTACTTGTACCTGTACTTGTACTATGTAAGCTTGTACTTGTACTATGTAAGCTTGTACTTGTACTTGTACTATGTAATCTTGTACTTGTACTTGTACTATGTAATCTTGTACTTGTACTTGTACTTGTACCTGTACTTGTACTATGTAAGCTTGTACTTGTACTATGTAAGCTTGTACTTGTACTTGTACTATGTAATCTTGTACTTGTACTTGTACTATGTAATCTTGTACTTGTACTTGTACTTGTACCTGTACTTGTACTATGTAAGCTTGTACTTGTACTATGTAAGCTTGTACTTGTACTTGTACTATGTAAGCTTGTACTTGTACTTGTACTATGTAAGCTTGTACTTGTACCTGTACTTGTACTATGTAAGATTGTACTTGTACTTGTACTTGTACCTGTACTTGTACTATGTAAGCTTGTACTTGTACTATGTAAGCTTGTACTTGTACTTGTACTATGTAAGCTTGTACTTGTACTTGTACTATGTAAGCTTGTACTTGTACTTGTACTATGTAAGCTTGTACTTGTACTTGTACTTGTACCTGTACTTGTACTATGTAAGCTTGTACTTGTACTTGTACCTGTACTTGTACTATGTAAGCTTGTACTTGTACTTGTACTTGTACCTGTACTTGTAATATGTAAGCTTGTACTTGTACTTGTACTTGTACTTGTACTTGTACTATGTAAGCTTGTACTTGTACTTGTACTTGTACCTGTACTTGTACTATGTAAGCTTGTACTTGTACTTGTACTATGTAACCTTGTACTTGTACTTGTACTTGTACCTGTACTTGTACTATGTAAGATTGTACTTGTACTTGTACTTGTACCTGTACTTGTACTATGTAAGCTTGTACTTGTACTTGTACTTGTACCTGTACTTGTACTATGTAAGCTTGTACTTGTACTATGTAAGCTTGTACTTGTACTATGTAAGCTTGTACTTGTACTTGTACTATGTAAGCTTGTACTTGTACTTGTACTATGTAAGCTTGTACTTGTACTATGTAAGCTTGTACTTGTACTTGTACTATGTAAGCTTGTACTTGTACTTGTACTTGTACCTGTACTTGTACTATGTAAGATTGTACTTGTACTTGTACTTGTACCTGTACTTGTACTATGTAAGCTTGTACTTGTACTATGTAAGCTTGTACTTGTACTTGTACTATGTAAGCTTGTACTTGTACTTGTACTATGTAAGCTTGTACTTGTACTTGTACTATGTAAGCTTGTACTTGTACTTGTACTATGTAATCTTGTACTTGTACTTGTACTATGTAAGCTTGTACTTGTACTATGTAAGCTTGTACTTGTACTTGTACTATGTAAGCTTGTACTTGTACTATGTAAGCTTGTACTTGTACTTGTACTATGTAAGCTTGTACTTGTACTTGTACTATGTAAGCTTGTACTTGTACTTGTACTATGTAAGCTTGTACTTGTACTTGTACTATGTAAGCTTGTACTTGTACTATGTAAGCTTGTACTTGTACTATGTAATCTTGTACTTGTACTTGTACTATGTAATCTTGTACTTGTACTTGTACTATGTAAGCTTGTACTTGTACTATGTAATCTTGTACTTGTACTTGTACTATGTAATCTTGTACTTGTACTTGTACTATGTAAGCTTGTACTTGTACTTGTACTATGTAAGCTTGTACTTGTACTTGTACTATGTAATCTTGTACTTGTACTATGTAATCTTGTACTTGTACTTGTACTATGTAAGCTTGTACTTGTACTTGTACTATGTAATCTTGTACTTGTACTTGTACTATGTAAGCTTGTACTTGTACTTGTACTATGTAATCTTGTACTTGTACTTGTACTATGTAATCTTTTACTTGTACTTGTACTATGTAATTTTGTACTTGTACTATGTAAGCTTGTACTTGTACTATGTAAGCTTGTACTTGTACTTGTACTATGTAAGCTTGTACTTGTACTATGTAATCTTGTACTTGTACTTGTACTATGTAATCTTGTACTTGTACTTGTACTATGTAATCTTGTACTTGTACTTGTACTATGTAAGCTTGTACTTGTACTTGTACTATGTAAGCTTGTACTTGTACTATGTAATCTTGTACTTGTACTTGTACTATGTAATCTTGTACTTGTACTATGTAATCTTGTACTTGTACTTGTACTATGTAAGCTTGTACTTGTACTATGTAATCTTGTACTTGTACTTGTACTATGTAAGCTTGTACTTGTACTTGTACTATGTAAGCTTGTACTTGTACTATGTAATCTTGTACTTGTACTTGTACTATGTAAGCTTGTACTTGTACTTGTACTATGTAAGCTTGTACTTGTACTATGTAAGGTTGTACTTGTACTTGTACTATGTAAGCTTGTACTTGTACTATGTAATCTTGTACTTGTACTTGTACTATGTAAGCTTGTACTTGTACTATGTAAGCTTGTACTTGTACTTGTACTATGTAAGCTTGTACTTGTACTTGTACTATGTAAGCTTGTACTTGTACTATGTAATCTTGTACTTGTACTTGTACTATGTAAGCTTGTACTTGTAATATGTAAGCTTGTACTTTTACTTGTACTATGTAAGATTGTACTTGTACGGTATATTGTGACATGTTTGAACAGTTGTGATGCCAAAAATTGTGATGCCAACAGTTGTGATGCCAACAGTTGTGATGCCAACAGTTGTGATGCCAACAGTTGTGATGTCAACAGTTGTGATGCCAAAAATTGTGATGCCAACAGTTGTGATGCCAACAGTTGTGATGCCAACAGTTGTGATGTCAACAGTTGTGATGTCAACAGTTGTGATGCCAACAGTTGTGATGCCAACAGTTGTAATGTCAACAGTTGTGATGCCAACAGTTGTGATGCCAACAGTTGTGATGCCAACGCCACAGTGTGAGATCCACTGCATAATCTTAAAATTGCAAAAAGAAATCGATTCCGTTGAGCATTTGGCTAATCGAGTAGATGACTGCGGGCAAGACGATACCACTGTCATTATACATTGATTGTAATTATCTTCTTGTGCCTCAGAGGATCGATACTGTAGTTTATCGTTCATCTTAAAATGTCACTCGATACTTTCCGGCTCGCAGCATTCACACATTATATGGGAGAATATTATAGTAACATATCAATGAACATATAAACTAACATGTCGATGAAAATATGAACTAACATAGAAATGAACATATAAACTAGAACGTATCAATGAACATAACAATGAATGTATAAACTAACTTATTAATAAACATGTAACCTAAGATAACAATGAACATATAAATTAACATAGCATAAAATCTAACTACAATGAACATAGCAATAAACTGTACAGTAACAAAACATTTTATAAGAGAATTTAAGAAAGAGTGTATCATGAAAGAAGATAAATAAAGAATAAATAACATAACTTTTAAAAATAAGTTAAAAGTATCACGGATATCTAACCTCTGTGTATCCCTTGTCATTACAAATACGTTTTTCATTCGCCATCAAATGTTATAATACACATCTTGTAACAATGCTGACCACTGACCATTTGTCACACTCCGTTCCATCTAGTTACACGACTTGACGCTGTAAAATCATGAATTCCTTTATTTGAAAGTCATGTTACATGTTTAATTTATGTTGTACTAGATGAATACCCGTGTTTGAATTACATACTCTATCATTATGACCCTGACTAACTCTATCCTTATGACCCTGACTAACTACATCCTTATGACCCTGACTAACTCTATCATTATGACCCTGACTAACTCTATCATTACGACCCTGACTAACTCAAACCTTATGAGTCTCTGACTAACTAAACCTTGTGAGTCTGACTAACTCAAACCTTGGGAGTCTGACTAACTCAAACCTTGTGAGTCTGACTAACTCAAACCTTGTGAGTCTGACTAACTCAAACCTTGTGAGTCTGACTATCTCCAACCTTGTGAGTCTGACTAACTCAAACCTTGTGAGTCTGACTAACTCAAACCTTGTGAGTCTCTGACTAACTCAAACCTTGTGAGTCTGACTAACTCAAACCTTGTGAGTCTGACTAACTCAAACTTTGTGAGTCTGACTAACTCAAACCTTGTGAGTCTCTGACTAACTCAAACCTTGTGAGTCTGACTAACTCAAACCTAGTGAGTCTGACTAACTCAAACCTTGTGAGTCTGACTAACTCAAACCTTGTGAGTCTGACTAACTCAAACCTTGTGAGTCTGACTAACTCAAACCTTGTGAGTCTGACTAACTCAAACCTTGTGAGTCTGACTATCTCCAACCTTGTGAGTCTGACTGACTCAAACCTTGTGAGTCTGACTAACTCAAACCTTGTGAGTCTCTGACTAACTCAAACCTTGTGAGTCTGACTAACTCAAACCTTGTGAGTCTGACTAACTCAAACCTTGTGAGTCTGACTAACTCAAACCTTGTGAGTCTCTGACTAACTCAAACCTTGTGAGTCTGACTAATATTTGTCAACACATAAAGGATTCACAGCTTCAGGACTTAGTTTATTTCTGTCTCGTTTCTTTCACAAAATGCAAGCATACAAACATACAAACATACAAACATACAAACATAAAAACACATAAGATAAAAATATCAATTAAAAAACGCAACAACGTTTGGCATGTCTTGTTAACACAGTTTTTGTCAAGTTCTCTACCGGAAACAGTAAATAAATAAATGAATAAATAAATAAACCAGTTCAAGGTCACCGCCTCCTGGGAACTGTTTACTACCCAAGGTGTTCACAGGACGTAGGACGTAGAACAGAACTTACGCTGATATCAGAGTTGCCTTTTCAAGCTGGCGTATCTCGAAGCTCTTGGCTTAGGTTACGTGTTCAGGTGACGTTTAATGTCTGGCCATAAAAACCCGTGCCGTCTATTCTCGGCCGTCTTTACTGGGTGGACGGGTGAAGGGAAAGATAATCCTTTAATACTAATTCTGAGCGTCGGGTGTGGAGGCCCAAGGTATTATTTCCGCTGATATTTTAGAAGTTTTTTTCATTGTCGAAAATAAATCTTTGACTAAGTCAATTTATGTGGTATGCTTTCTAGACATGGGTCAGCAATTTCTTCTCTTTAGGGAAGGATTCTCGACCTGGCGTTTACAGATCCTCCCATAGATACGTTTTCTACGGAACTTACAGATGTAAAGATACTCGCTTGTCGTATTATTAAATGTATGATAGTATTTTTTTATTATTAAAAGAGTATCATGTGCTCCCAGTGCTTACTAAAGGGACAGCTGATGTAAGACAGATTTAGAACCGCTGTTTTAGCAGATCTATGACAATATCTGGTTCCAAGAAGGTCCTTCAGCTCATCTGTCAATTGTTTGGAGTTCTGTCCCTTTGAAACCTCCTTCGCCGGTGTCGGTGACGTCAGACAAGCCGGAGCAGACGTCTTTAATCTCACTCCATGGAGCAGACGTCAAGAGCCACACCTAGTCGGTTACTAAATACTGGATTCAGATATCATTACTAGGTGATGGCTGGATCTATGGTCTGTCACAACGTTAAGAAATAGGATTCGTCGTTACACGCCTAGTCTACCACCCTCCCACCTCCCACCACCAGTTTCCTGGGCTACCACCCTCCCACCTCCCACCACCAGTTTCCTGGGCTACATCTCGCCCCTCCCAAAATGTAGTCTCTCCCTTATGGGGCCACTTGCTCCCTGTAACGAGTCTAACAACATTCAACGGTGTATCTTTTGTTTAAATTAGTTCAAAACTTCATGTACACGTTTCTCTCTGGAAATCTTGCTCGCCGTCGGTAAAAAACAAACTTTTGTTTAGCATTTGTCAACATTACAATAATTGTTAACTTTGTATTACCGCCTTCATTCCCACGCTGCATACGTGCAAGAAAGAGTTTTGTAAATGTCGTTTTCTACCAACGACATGTTCAGGGCCACATTTTGAACATTTTGATCACAATTTACCACATTCAATATTGGGAGTTTATTGGCGCAACTAAAAAACAACAAAGAATGAAACTATCTGCCACATTAACTCTAAATAAATGAATTTTTATATCTGGTCAATGTAATGTGAGGAAAGCTCAACTCTAGATAGACCGGTATGTTGTGCAGACAATCTCTATGTATTTCATGGTGTACAAACCAATCTCCAGGAGAAGACACGTACACAAGTTTAAATCCCACGCACAAATCCTTCTTTAAATAAATTATATTTATCACAAACCAGTTGAAAATTGTATCGAAAAAAAAAGTTAAAATATCGCAACAAGCTCACTTCCACCCCAAATCCCTCGAAAAAATTTCAACAAAACTGAAAGACATCTTCATCACCGTCATCAATGACATGATGTTTCTGATAGTCTGACGATAGCCCCCCGGGGAGAGCTTACGGCTATCTCTAAAAGCTGTAAATTCTGTCCACCCAAAGCATCGTCTTCAAAACAAAATCTTATCGCCCAGAATTCGTATCATTCTGTGAGCAGCTCCGAGGAGACAGGTAGCCATTTGCAACACGCCATGATGTCGAGGGGAACCGTAAACACGATAGGCCCTCGACCACAGGCTCGAAGGATGGGGGCTGCCTCTCGACATTTGCTGCCTTAAGACTTGATACTACTTAAGAGTTACAGCATTTATAACCTTAGGTCTACCGCCGGAGTCTTCGGAGTCGTAGAGTTGATAAAACTCTTTAAGATCATTACTCTAGCTAGTGAGCCTCTTGCAGGCTATGACTAGCTAGTGAGCCTATTGTAGGCTATGACTAGCTAGTGAGCCTATTGTAGGCTATGACTAGCCAGTGAGCCTCTTGCAGGCTATGACTAGCTAGTGAGCCTATTGTAGGCTATGACTAGCCAGTGAGCCTATTGTAGGCTATGACTAGCTAGTGAGCCTATTGTAGGCTATGACTAGCTAGTGAGCCTGTTGCAGGCCATGACTAGCGAGTGAGCCTATTGTAGGCTATGATTAGTGAGTGAGCCTATTGTAGGCTATGATTAGTGAGTGAGCCTATTGTAGGCTATGACTAGCTAGTGAGCATATTGTAGGCTATGATTAGTGAGTGAGCCTATTGTAGGCTATGACTAGTGAGTGAGCCTATTGTAGGCCATGACTAGCGAGTTAGCCTATTGTAGGCAATGATTAGTGAGTGAGCCTATTGTAGGCTATGACTAGCTAGTGAGCCTATTGTAGGCTATGATTAGTGAGTGAGCCTATTGTAGGCTATGACTAGTGAGTGAGCCTATTGTAGGCCATGACTAGCGAGTGAGCCTATTGTAGGCTATGATTAGTGAGTGAGCATATTGTAGGCTATGACTAGCTAGTGAGCCTATTGTAGGCTATGACTAGCTAGTGAGGCTATTGTAGGCTATGACTAGCTAGTGAGCCTATTGTAGGCTATGACTAGCGAGTGAGCCTATTGAAGGCTATGACTAGCTAGTGAGTCTATTGTAGGCTATGACTAGCGAGTGAGTCTATTGTAGGCTATGACTAGCGAGTGAGTCTATTGTAGGCTATGCCTAGCTAGTGAGCCTATTGTAGGCTATGACTAGCGAGTGAGTCTATTGTAGGGTATGACTAGCTAGTGAGTCTATTGTAGGCTATGACTAGCGAGTGAGCCTATTGTAGGCTATGACTAGCTAGTGAGCCTATTGTAGGCTATGATTAGTGAGTGAGGCTATTGTAGGCTATGACTAGCGAGTGAGTCTATTGTAGGCTATGACTTGCTAGTGAGTCTATTGTAGGCTATGACTAGCTAGTGAGTCTATTGTAGGCTATGACTAGCTAGTGAGCCTATTGTAGGCTATGACTAGCGAGTGAGTCTATTGTAGGCTATGACTAGCTAGTGAGCCTATTGTAGGCTATGACTAGCTGGTGAGTCTATTGTAGGCTATGACTATCTAGTGAGTCTATTGTAGGCTATGACTAGCTAGTGAGTCTATTGTAGGCTATGACTAGCTAGTGAGTCTATTGTAGGCTATGACTAGCTAGTGAGTCTATTGTAGGCTATGATTAGCGAGTGAGCCTATTGTAGGCTATGACTAGCTTGTGAGTCTATTGTAGGCTATGACTAGCTAGTGAGCCTATTGTAGGCTATGACTAACGAGTGAGTCTATTGTAGGCTATGACTAGCTAGTGAGCCTATTGTAGGCTATGACAAGCTAGTGAGTCTATTGTAGGCTATGACTAGCTAGCGAGTCTATTGTAGGCTATGACTAGCTAGTGAGCCTATTGTAGGCTATGACTAGCTAGTGAGTCTGTTGTAGGCTATGACTAGCGAGTGAGCCTATTGTAGGCTATGACTAGTGAGTGAGTATTGTAGGCTATGACTAGCTAGTGAGCCTATTGTAGGCTATGACTAGCGAGTGAGTCTATTGTAGGCTATGACTAGCGAGTGAGTCTATTGTAGGCTATGACTAGCTTGTGAGCCTATTGTAGGCTATGTCTAGCGAGTGAGCCTATTGTAGGCTATGACTAGCGAGGGAGTCTATTGTAGGCTATGACTAGCGAGTGAGCCTATTGTAGGCTATGACTAGCGAGTGAGCCTATTGTATGCTATGACTAGCTAGTGAGCCTATTGTAGGCTATGACTAGCGAGTGAGCCTATTGTAGGCTATGACTAGCGAGTGAGTCTATTGTAGGCTATGACTAGCGAGTGAGCCTATTGTGATGATATACAACAGACTCCAGTAGCTTCACTAGTGATGATATACAACAGACTCCAGTAGCTTCAGTAGTGATGATATACAACAGACTCAAGACGCTTCACTTGTGATGATATACAACAGACTCCAGTAGCTTCACAAGTGATGATATACAACAGACTCCAGTAGCTTCACAAGTGATGATATACAACAGACTCCAGTAGCTTCACTAGTGATGATATACAACAGACTCCAGTAGCTTCACTAGTGATGATATACAAAAGACTCCAGTAGCTTCACTAGTGATGATATACAACAGACTCCAGTAGCTTCACTAGTGATGATATACAAAAGACTCCAGTAGCTTCACTAGTGATGATATACAAAAGACTCCAGTAGCTTCACTAGTGATGATATACAACAGACTCCAGTAGCTTCACTAGTGATGATATACAAAAGACTCCAGTAGCTTCACTAGTGATGATATACAAAAGACTCCAGTAGCTTCACTAGTCATGTTATTCAGCAGAGTGGAGTTGTCGCAATGAAATGAATTTTGTTTACACATTTAACAAGTTCCAACTAATCTATCTACCGCCGTGTAACACTAGCAAGTGACCAATTCAACCGCCGTGTAACACTAGCAAATGACCAATTCAACCGCCTTGTAACACTAGCAAATGACCAATTCAACCACCGTGTAACACTAGCAAGTGACCAATTCAACCGCCGTGTAACACTAGCAAATGACCAATTCAACCGCCGTGTAACACTAGCAAGTGACCAATTCAACAATCGTGTAACACTAGCAAATGACCAATTCAACAACCGTGTAACACTAGCAAATGACCAATTCAACCGCCGTGTAACACTAGCAAATGACCAATTCAACCGCCGTGTAACACTAGCAAATGACCAATTCAACCACCGTGTAACACTAACAAATGACCAATTCAACCGCCGTGTAACACTAGCAAGTGACCAATTCAACCACCATGTAACACTAGCAAATGACCAATTCAACCGCCGTGTAACACTAGCAAATGACCAATTCAACCACCGTGTAACACTAGCCAGTGACCAATTCAACCGCCGTGTAACACTAGCAAATGACCAATTCAACCACCGTGTAACACTAGCAAGTGACCAATTCAACAACCGTGTAACACTAGCAAGTGACCAATTCAACCGCCGTGTAACACTAGCAAGTGACCAATTCAACCGCCGTGTAACACTAGCAAGTGACCAATTCAACCGCCGTGTGACACTAGCAAGTGACGAATTCAACCGCCGTGTAACACTAGCAAATGACCAATTCAACCGCCGTGTAACACTAGCAAATGACCAATTCAACCACCGTGTAACACTAGCAAATGACCAATTCAACCACCGTGTAACACTAGCAAGTGACCAATTCAACAACCGTGTAACACTAGCAAGTGACCAATTCAACCGCCGTGTAACACTAGCAAGTGATCAATTCAACCACCGTGTAACACTAGCAAGTGACCAATTCAACCGCCGTGTGACACTAGCAAGTGACCAATTCAACCGCCGTGTAACACTAGCAAATGACCAATTCAACCGCCGTGTAACACTAGCAAATGACCAATTCAACCACCGTGTAACACTAGCAAGTGACCAATTCAACAACCGTGTAACACTAGCAAGTGACCAATTCAACCGCCGTGTAACACTAGCAAGTGACCAATTCAACCGCCGTGTAACACTAGCAAGTGACCAATTCAACCACCGTGTAACACTAGCAAGTGACCAATTCAACCGACGTGTAACACTAGCGAGTGACCAATTCAACCGCCGTATAACACTAGCAAGTGACAAGGTGGATAATACAAGGAGATCAACTTGGACGATACAAGACCTTTTTCCCAAATGTCTACTTACAACACAGACCTATTGCCCAAATGTCTACTTACAACACACAGACCTATTGCCCAAATGTTCTATTACATATTCCCTAAAGTTTCCTTTTCATAAATTTGGGTTGTCTACCTTTTCATAAACTTAGGTTGTCTACCTTTACATAAACTTGGGTTGTCTACCTTTTCATAAATTTGGGTTGTCTACCTTTTCATAAACTTAGGTTGTCTACCTTTACATAAACTTGGGTTGTCTACCTTTTCATAAATTTGGGTTGTCTACCTTTCCGTTAACTTTTATTGCCTACCTTACTTAGGGCGTGGCTGTGTCGTTTCAATTCCTGCTAGAGTCCCCCCCTTCTCCCCCCACCCCCAAGTCAAACCCTCGGGAAACATTAAACCCTCTCGTGGCTATCAGGTATCAATACATTCTGCTAACGCGAAACTTTTGGTGGTATCAAGGTGATATCACAGTGGTATCATGGTGGTATCATGGGCCGGGTTAGAGCACATTCTCTGTCACACATTTCCCGCACTTAAAGCATGATTTATTGCCTATATTTAACGATTGTGTTCGTGTGTTCTGTAAGCTATGCACAACATATCTCTTACTTTTGGTCTTATCTACAGAATGAACGCACAGCTCAACAGAAATACAGGACTTTTTTAAAAAACTCAACTTCACGTGAAAATATTTTGTGAGTCATGTTTCAATAGGTGCAAGATTTCGTCCAGCTAAAACTCAGATAACAATAACGGTAACTCTCATCTACAGCCCTAGATTTGTGCCCATAACGTTTGGCTGCCAATTGTCTGACCACGTTCAACAGTAAAGAGATTCGTGTGTCCTAACTACCAACTGGAACAAGGCCGTTATTCACTGACATTGATAGTAAGAATATGCTTAAGATACACGAAACATACATAGTTTATTGAACATTTTTCAGTTTCATTATTTTTTTAAAAACCAGATAGGATTAGGATTAGACCTGAACAAAGACGGCAAAACAAAACATAACAGCAAGAAACCATCGTCAGGGAACTAAGAGTAAAACATATTATTAAAAACATTAAAACTTAAAGAACTTTCGGTTACAGCAAACAGTGATGTGTTCTTAACACTGGCGGAGAAAAGAAAAGCATCATCGAGCTAAAGAGCACTTCGAACATTGGCAGAGCTGCTTCAGTGCACGCAGTGACCATATCATACCATAAACAGCCCAACTATATACATTGTGACCATATCTGACCTGATACTGCATCAATACATGCAGTGACCACCAATGACAATAGGCTACCCAAGTAGAAAACTTGTGACTATATAACACAATTGGCCAGTGCAGTGGTCCCCAACCTTTTTATCGCCACGGACCGGTCAATGCTTGATAATCTTACCGCGGCCCGCTGAGGGGTGTGGTGGACTTTGATTATTTATAGTTTAGATTTTAAAAAAAAATAATTAAATATAACAATGTCATTTCATTTAAACATGCTTTAAAAATAAAATACAGTTACATAAAAAAATGAATATAAATGGATATAGCTTTTGAACTCTTTCGAAAGGCAAATCAATTAGAACCTTGAACGTGTCCCTCTGCAACGAGACGGTTCCATCTGAGGGTAATTGAGGACAACAACAGCCGAAGTGTGTTGTTTATGTCCAGTGTATGCCATTGTTTTGTTGCTGCCACTGCAGAAAACCCCGCATGACAAGGATAGGATGTTGGAAATGGCAATAGAGATTTAAGGGCAATGGTGGCAATCTCAGGATACTCCCCCGTGAATACAATCCAGAATAACGCCAGATCCATTCCTTACCAGTACGTGGGTCTATGTGGTTTGGAAGTAGCGCTAGAACACTTTTAAAAGTAATGACAGGTGATCGTGCACCAACTGAGAAAATAAATACGCAAACTCAATTTCACCCCAAAACCCCGTCTAATCGTTTTAACACGCCCCAAAACCCCGCCTAATCGTTTTAACACGCCCCAAAACCCCGTCTAATCGTTTTAACACGCCCCAAAACCCCGTCTAATCGTTTTAACACGCCCCAAAACCCCGCCTAATCGTTTTAACACGCCCCAAAACCCCGTCTAATCGTTGTAACACGCCCCAAAACCCCGTCTAATCGTTGTAACACGCCCCAAAACCTCGTCTAATCGTTGTAACACGCCCCAAAACCCCGTCTAATCGTTGTAACACGCCCAAAATGCGGCTGTGCATGCCGTCCCGAAAATGCCAGTTCAGATTTAAATGTAGTTAATTTTGTCTACCAACTTGAAAACTGTTGTCATTTTACCCTGAAGGAGTTCATTTGGTAATATGAAAATATCACGCAGTTAACTCAGTTTTGCGACCCGTACCTGTAACTGAATTGTGCTGCAGCGGTGGCTACGTTTTTTTAAAAAAGAAAAATCTTTGCTCTCGTAATTCAAATACTCTGTTAGCGATTTTCCTCTGGATAACCATTTTATTTATGTATGCAAAAAAAGGCAGCACCCTAGTAAATAACATGGAAATATTTATTGTTTCTTTTGCGCCCCAGAACAATTTGATCCACTGACCCGTACCGGGCCGCGGGCCGTAGGTTGGGGACCACTGCCCTAGTGGATACAATGATACCATAGGCTACCCAAGTGTTTACATTGTTACCTATAATCTGACCACATGTTTTCAGCAGGCCGTCAGCCAAGTGGTCATAAAATAGTTGATGCCCAGCAGTGTAACCTAAATATGGTGAATTGCTTCACGTGATCAGTATCTAGTTAGATATTTAATGACCTGACGTTTTCTCCTGGAAGATGTTTCACGAGGGCCATAAAACCAGGACCTGTCTGGAAAGCCACGTCAGATAACAGCACGTAACGGCTGTCTAATGCCGTTCAAGAGCTGTTTCGTGTCTTTGGTGTTAAAGTAACAGCCGAGACTTGGATTGTGGGTAGTAAAAGTTCCTTTTCGTTTATCATGTACTGAGTGCTGGTACCCAAGTCTGACGCATGAAATCAAGAGACGGGAGATTACATTGTTCGATTAATTCCAATCAGTTTCAGCTAATCTCCCTTAGATTACTAACCTAATCTCCCTTAGATTACTAACCTAATCTCCCTTAGATTACTAAACTAATCTCCCTTAGATTACTAACCTAATCTCCCTTAGATTACTCAACTAATCTCCCTTAGATTACTAACCTAATCTCCCTTAGATTACTAACCTAATCTCCCTTAGATTACTAACATAATCTCCCTTAGATTACTAAACTAATCTCCTTTAGATTACTAAACTAATCTCCCTTAGATTACTAAACTAATCTCCCTTAGATTACTTACCTAATCCATTAGTTTGTAGCGATCTCCCTTAGATTAATAACCTAATCCATTAGTTTGTAGCGATCTCCCTTAGATTACTAACCTAATCCATTAGTTTGTAGCGATCTCCCTTAGATTACTAACCTAATCCATTAGTTTGTAGCGATCTCCCTTAGATTACTAGCCTAATCCATTAGTTTGTAGCGATCTCCCTTAGATTACTAACCTAATCCATTAGTTTGTAGCGATCTCCCTTAGATTACTAACCTAATCCATTAGTTTGTAGCGATCTCCCTTAGATTACTAACCTAATCCATTAGTTTGTAGCGATCTCCCTTAGATTACTAACCTAATCCATTAGTTTGTAGCGATCTCCCTTAGATTACTAACCTAATCCATTAGTTTGTAGCGATCTCCCTTAGATTACTAACCTAATCCATTAGTTTGTAGCGATCTCCCTTAGATTACTAACCTAATCCATTAGTTTGTAGCGATCTCCCTTAGATTACTAACCTAATCCATTAGTTTGTAGCGATCTCCCTTAGATTACTAACCTAATCCATTAGTTTGTAGCGATCTCCCTTAGATTACTAACCTAATCCATTAGTTTGTAGCGATCTCCCTTAGATTACTAACCTAATCCATTAGTTTGTAGCGATCTCCCTTAGATTACTAACCTAATCCATTAGTTTGTAGCGATCTCCCTTAGATTACTAACCTAATCCATTAGTTTGTAGCGATCTCCCTTAGATTACTAACCTAATCCATTAGTTTGTAGCGATCTCCCTTAGATTACTAACCTAATCCATTAGTTTGTAGCGATCTCCCTTAGATTACTAACCTAATCCATTAGTTTGTAGCGATCTCCCTTAGATTACTAACCTAATCCATTAGTTTGTAGCGATCTCCCTTAGATTACTAACCTAATCCATTAGTTTGTAGCGATCTCCCTTAGATTACTAACCTAATCCATTAGTTTGTAGCGATCTCCCTTAGATTACTAACCTAATCCATTAGTTTGTAGCGATCTCCCTTAGATTACTAACCTAATCCATTAGTTTGTAGCGATCTCCCTTAGATTACTAACCTAATCCATTAGTTTGTAGCGATCTCCCTTAGATTACTAACCTAATCCATTAGTTTGTAGCGATCTCCCTTAGATTACTAACCTAATCCATTAGTTTGTAGCGATCTCCCTTAGATTACTAACCTAATCCATTAGTTTGTAGCGATCTCCCTTAGATTACTAACCTAATCCATTAGTTTGTAGCGATCTCCCTTAGATTACTAACCTAATCCATTAGTTTGTAGCGATCTCCCTTAGATTACTAACCTAATCCATTAGTTTGTAGCGATCTCCCTTAGATTACTAACCTAATCCATTAGTTTGTAGCGATCTCCCTTAGATTACTAACCTAATCCATTAGTTTGTAGCGATCTCCCTTAGATTACTAACCTAATCCATTAGTTTGTAGCGATCTCCCTTAGATTACTAACCTAATCCATTAGTTTGTAGCGATCTCCCTTAGATTACTAACCTAATCCATTAGTTTGTAGCGATCTCCCTTAGATTACTAACCTAATCCATTAGTTTGTAGCGATCTCCCTTAGATTACTAACCTAATCCATTAGTTTGTAGCGATCTCCCTTAGATTACTAACCTAATCCATTAGTTTGTAGCGATCTCCCTTAGATTACTAACCTAATCCATTAGTTTGTAGCGATCTCCCTTAGATTACTAACCTAATCCATTAGTTTGTAGCGATCTCCCTTAGATTACTAACCTAATCCATTAGTTTGTAGCGATCTCCCTTAGATTACTAACCTAATCCATTAGTTTGTAGCGATCTCCCTTAGATTACTAACCTAATCCATTAGTTTGTAGCGATCTCCCTTAGATTACTAACCTAATCCATTAGTTTGTAGCGATCTCCCTTAGATTACTAACCTAATCCATTAGTTTGTAGCGATCTCCCTTAGATTACTAACCTAATCCATTAGTTTGTAGCGATCTCCCTTAGATTACTAACCTAATCCATTAGTTTGTAGCGATCTCCCTTAGATTACTAACCTAATCCATTAGTTTGTAGCGATCTCCCTTAGATTACTAACCTAATCCATTAGTTTGTAGCGATCTCCCTTAGATTACTAACCTAATCCATTAGTTTGTAGCGATCTCCCTTAGATTACTAACCTAATCCATTAGTTTGTAGCGATCTCCCTTAGATTACTAACCTAATCCATTAGTTTGTAGCGATCTCCCTTAGATTACTAACCTAATCCATTAGTTTGTAGCGATCTCCCTTAGATTACTAACCTAATCCATTAGTTTGTAGCGATCTCCCTTAGATTACTAACCTAATCCATTAGTTTGTAGCGATCTCCCTTAGATTACTAACCTAATCCATTAGTTTGTAGCGATCTCCCTTAGATTACTAACCTAATCCATTAGTTTGTAGCGATCTCCCTTAGATTACTAACCTAATCCATTAGTTTGTAGCGATCTCCCTTAGATTACTAACCTAATCCATTAGTTTGTAGCGATCTCCCTTAGATTACTAACCTAATCCATTAGTTTGTAGCGATCTCCCTTAGATTACTAACCTAATCCATTAGTTTGTAGCGATCTCCCTTAGATTACTAACCTAATCCATTAGTTTGTAGCGATCTCCCTTAGATTACTAACCTAATCCATTAGTTTGTAGCGATCTCCCTTAGATTACTAACCTAATCCATTAGTTTGTAGCGATCTCCCTTAGATTACTAACCTAATCCATTAGTTTGTAGCGATCTCCCTTAGATTACTAACCTAATCCATTAGTTTGTAGCGATCTCCCTTAGATTACTAACCTAATCCATTAGTTTGTAGCGATCTCCCTTAGATTACTAACCTAATCCATTAGTTTGTAGCGATCTCCCTTAGATTACTAACCTAATCCATTAGTTTGTAGCGATCTCCCTTAGATTACTAACCTAATCCATTAGTTTGTAGCGATCTCCCTTAGATTACTAACCTAATCCATTAGTTTGTAGCGATCTCCCTTAGATTACTAACCTAATCCATTAGTTTGTAGCGATCTCCCTTAGATTACTAACCTAATCCATTAGTTTGTAGCGATCTCCCTTAGATTACTAACCTAATCCATTAGTTTGTAGCGATCTCCCTTAGATTACTAACCTAATCCATTAGTTTGTAGCGATCTCCCTTAGATTACTAACCTAATCCATTAGTTTGTAGCGATCTCCCTTAGATTACTAACCTAATCCATTAGTTTGTAGCGATCTCCCTTAGATTACTAACCTAATCCATTAGTTTGTAGCGATCTCCCTTAGATTACTAACCTAATCCATTAGTTTGTAGCGATCTCCCTTAGATTACTAACCTAATCCATTAGTTTGTAGCGATCTCCCTTAGATTACTAACCTAATCCATTAGTTTGTAGCGATCTCCCTTAGATTACTAACCTAATCCATTAGTTTGTAGCGATCTCCCTTAGATTACTAACCTAATCCATTAGTTTGTAGCGATCTCCCTTAGATTACTAACCTAATCCATTAGTTTGTAGCGATCTCCCTTAGATTACTAACCTAATCCATTAGTTTGTAGCGATCTCCCTTAGATTACTAACCTAATCCATTAGTTTGTAGCGATCTCCCTTAGATTACTAACCTAATCCATTAGTTTGTAGCGATCTCCCTTAGATTACTAACCTAATCCATTAGTTTGTAGCGATCTCCCTTAGATTACTAACCTAATCCATTAGTTTGTAGCGATCTCCCTTAGATTACTAACCTAATCCATTAGTTTGTAGCGATCTCCCTTAGATTACTAACCTAATCCATTAGTTTGTAGCGATCTCCCTTAGATTACTAACCTAATCCATTAGTTTGTAGCGATCTCCCTTAGATTACTAACCTAATCCATTAGTTTGTAGCGATCTCCCTTAGATTACTAACCTAATCCATTAGTTTGTAGCGATCTCCCTTAGATTACTAACCTAATCCATTAGTTTGTAGCGATCTCCCTTAGATTACTAACCTAATCCATTAGTTTGTAGCGATCTCCCTTAGATTACTAACCTAATCCATTAGTTTGTAGCGATCTCCCTTAGATTACTAACCTAATCCATTAGTTTGTAGCGATCTCCCTTAGATTACTAACCTAATCCATTAGTTTGTAGCGATCTCCCTTAGATTACTAACCTAATCCATTAGTTTGTAGCGATCTCCCTTAGATTACTAACCTAATCCATTAGTTTGTAGCGATCTCCCTTAGATTACTAACCTAATCCATTAGTTTGTAGCGATCTCCCTTAGATTACTAACCTAATCCATTAGTTTGTAGCGATCTCCCTTAGATTACTAACCTAATCCATTAGTTTGTAGCGATCTCCCTTAGATTACTAACCTAATCCATTAGTTTGTAGCGATCTCCCTTAGATTACTAACCTAATCCATTAGTTTGTAGCGATCTCCCTTAGATTACTAACCTAATCCATTAGTTTGTAGCGATCTCCCTTAGATTACTAACCTAATCCATTAGTTTGTAGCGATCTCCCTTAGATTACTAACCTAATCCATTAGTTTGTAGCGATCTCCCTTAGATTACTAACCTAATCCATTAGTTTGTAGCGATCTCCCTTAGATTACTAACCTAATCCATTAGTTTGTAGCGATCTCCCTTAGATTACTAACCTAATCCATTAGTTTGTAGCGATCTCCCTTAGATTACTAACCTAATCCATTAGTTTGTAGCGATCTCCCTTAGATTACTAACCTAATCCATTAGTTTGTAGCGATCTCCCTTAGATTACTAACCTAATCCATTAGTTTGTAGCGATCTCCCTTAGATTACTAACCTAATCCATTAGTTTGTAGCGATCTCCCTTAGATTACTAACCTAATCCATTAGTTTGTAGCGATCTCCCTTAGATTACTAACCTAATCCATTAGTTTGTAGCGATCTCCCTTAGATTACTAACCTAATCCATTAGTTTGTAGCGATCTCCCTTAGATTACTAACCTAATCCATTAGTTTGTAGCGATCTCCCTTAGATTACTAACCTAATCCATTAGTTTGTAGCGATCTCCCTTAGATTACTAACCTAATCCATTAGTTTGTAGCGATCTCCCTTAGATTACTAACCTAATCCATTAGTTTGTAGCGATCTCCCTTAGATTACTAACCTAATCCATTAGTTTGTAGCGATCTCCCTTAGATTACTAACCTAATCCATTAGTTTGTAGCGATCTCCCTTAGATTACTAACCTAATCCATTAGTTTGTAGCGATCTCCCTTAGATTACTAACCTAATCCATTAGTTTGTAGCGATCTCCCTTAGATTACTAACCTAATCCATTAGTTTGTAGCGATCTCCCTTAGATTACTAACCTAATCCATTAGTTTGTAGCGATCTCCCTTAGATTACTAACCTAATCCATTAGTTTGTAGCGATCTCCCTTAGATTACTAACCTAATCCATTAGTTTGTAGCGATCTCCCTTAGATTACTAACCTAATCCATTAGTTTGTAGCGATCTCCCTTAGATTACTAACCTAATCCATTAGTTTGTAGCGATCTCCCTTAGATTACTAACCTAATCCATTAGTTTGTAGCGATCTCCCTTAGATTACTAACCTAATCCATTAGTTTGTAGCGATCTCCCTTAGATTACTAACCTAATCCATTAGTTTGTAGCGATCTCCCTTAGATTACTAACCTAATCCATTAGTTTGTAGCGATCTCCCTTAGATTACTAACCTAATCCATTAGTTTGTAGCGATCTCCCTTAGATTACTAACCTAATCCATTAGTTTGTAGCGATCTCCCTTAGATTACTAACCTAATCCATTAGTTTGTAGCGATCTCCCTTAGATTACTAACCTAATCCATTAGTTTGTAGCGATCTCCCTTAGATTACTAACCTAATCCATTAGTTTGTAGCGATCTCCCTTAGATTACTAACCTAATCCATTAGTTTGTAGCGATCTCCCTTAGATTACTAACCTAATCCATTAGTTTGTAGCGATCTCCCTTAGATTACTAACCTAATCCATTAGTTTGTAGCGATCTCCCTTAGATTACTAACCTAATCCATTAGTTTGTAGCGATCTCCCTTAGATTACTAACCTAATCCATTAGTTTGTAGCGATCTCCCTTAGATTACTAACCTAATCCATTAGTTTGTAGCGATCTCCCTTAGATTACTAACCTAATCCATTAGTTTGTAGCGATCTCCCTTAGATTACTAACCTAATCCATTAGTTTGTAGCGATCTCCCTTAGATTACTAACCTAATCCATTAGTTTGTAGCGATCTCCCTTAGATTACTAACCTAATCCATTAGTTTGTAGCGATCTCCCTTAGATTACTAACCTAATCCATTAGTTTGTAGCGATCTCCCTTAGATTACTAACCTAATCCATTAGTTTGTAGCGATCTCCCTTAGATTACTAACCTAATCCATTAGTTTGTAGCGATCTCCCTTAGATTACTAACCTAATCCATTAGTTTGTAGCGATCTCCCTTAGATTACTAACCTAATCCATTAGTTTGTAGCGATCTCCCTTAGATTACTAACCTAATCCATTAGTTTGTAGCGATCTCCCTTAGATTACTAACCTAATCCATTAGTTTGTAGCGATCTCCCTTAGATTACTAACCTAATCCATTAGTTTGTAGCGATCTCCCTTAGATTACTAACCTAATCCATTAGTTTGTAGCGATCTCCCTTAGATTACTAACCTAATCCATTAGTTTGTAGCGATCTCCCTTAGATTACTAACCTAATCCATTAGTTTGTAGCGATCTCCCTTAGATTACTAACCTAATCCATTAGTTTGTAGCGATCTCCCTTAGATTACTAACCTAATCCATTAGTTTGTAGCGATCTCCCTTAGATTACTAACCTAATCCATTAGTTTGTAGCGATCTCCCTTAGATTACTAACCTAATCCATTAGTTTGTAGCGATCTCCCTTAGATTACTAACCTAATCCATTAGTTTGTAGCGATCTCCCTTAGATTACTAACCTAATCCATTAGTTTGTAGCGATCTCCCTTAGATTACTAACCTAATCCATTAGTTTGTAGCGATCTCCCTTAGATTACTAACCTAATCCATTAGTTTGTAGCGATCTCCCTTAGATTACTAACCTAATCCATTAGTTTGTAGCGATCTCCCTTAGATTACTAACCTAATCCATTAGTTTGTAGCGATCTCCCTTAGATTACTAACCTAATCCATTAGTTTGTAGCGATCTCCCTTAGATTACTAACCTAATCCATTAGTTTGTAGCGATCTCCCTTAGATTACTAACCTAATCCATTAGTTTGTAGCGATCTCCCTTAGATTACTAACCTAATCCATTAGTTTGTAGCGATCTCCCTTAGATTACTAACCTAATCCATTAGTTTGTAGCGATCTCCCTTAGATTACTAACCTAATCCATTAGTTTGTAGCGATCTCCCTTAGATTACTAACCTAATCCATTAGTTTGTAGCGATCTCCCTTAGATTACTAACCTAATCCATTAGTTTGTAGCGATCTCCCTTAGATTACTAACCTAATCCATTAGTTTGTAGCGATCTCCCTTAGATTACTAACCTAATCCATTAGTTTGTAGCGATCTCCCTTAGATTACTAACCTAATCCATTAGTTTGTAGCGATCTCCCTTAGATTACTAACCTAATCCATTAGTTTGTAGCGATCTCCCTTAGATTACTAACCTAATCCATTAGTTTGTAGCGATCTCCCTTAGATTACTAACCTAATCCATTAGTTTGTAGCGATCTCCCTTAGATTACTAACCTAATCCATTAGTTTGTAGCGATCTCCCTTAGATTACTAACCTAATCCATTAGTTTGTAGCGATCTCCCTTAGATTACTAACCTAATCCATTAGTTTGTAGCGATCTCCCTTAGATTACTAACCTAATCCATTAGTTTGTAGCGATCTCCCTTAGATTACTAACCTAATCCATTAGTTTGTAGCGATCTCCCTTAGATTACTAACCTAATCCATTAGTTTGTAGCGATCTCCCTTAGATTACTAACCTAATCCATTAGTTTGTAGCGATCTCCCTTAGATTACTAACCTAATCCATTAGTTTGTAGCGATCTCCCTTAGATTACTAACCTAATCCATTAGTTTGTAGCGATCTCCCTTAGATTACTAACCTAATCCATTAGTTTGTAGCGATCTCCCTTAGATTACTAACCTAATCCATTAGTTTGTAGCGATCTCCCTTAGATTACTAACCTAATCCATTAGTTTGTAGCGATCTCCCTTAGATTACTAACCTAATCCATTAGTTTGTAGCGATCTCCCTTAGATTACTAACCTAATCCATTAGTTTGTAGCGATCTCCCTTAGATTACTAACCTAATCCATTAGTTTGTAGCGATCTCCCTTAGATTACTAACCTAATCCATTAGTTTGTAGCGATCTCCCTTAGATTACTAACCTAATCCATTAGTTTGTAGCGATCTCCCTTAGATTACTAACCTAATCCATTAGTTTGTAGCGATCTCCCTTAGATTACTAACCTAATCCATTAGTTTGTAGCGATCTCCCTTAGATTACTAACCTAATCCATTAGTTTGTAGCGATCTCCCTTAGATTACTAACCTAATCCATTAGTTTGTAGCGATCTCCCTTAGATTACTAACCTAATCCATTAGTTTGTAGCGATCTCCCTTAGATTACTAACCTAATCCATTAGTTTGTAGCGATCTCCCTTAGATTACTAACCTAATCCATTAGTTTGTAGCGATCTCCCTTAGATTACTAACCTAATCCATTAGTTTGTAGCGATCTCCCTTAGATTACTAACCTAATCCATTAGTTTGTAGCGATCTCCCTTAGATTACTAACCTAATCCATTAGTTTGTAGCGATCTCCCTTAGATTACTAACCTAATCCATTAGTTTGTAGCGATCTCCCTTAGATTACTAACCTAATCCATTAGTTTGTAGCGATCTCCCTTAGATTACTAACCTAATCCATTAGTTTGTAGCGATCTCCCTTAGATTACTAACCTAATCCATTAGTTTGTAGCGATCTCCCTTAGATTACTAACCTAATCCATTAGTTTGTAGCGATCTCCCTTAGATTACTAACCTAATCCATTAGTTTGTAGCGATCTCCCTTAGATTACTAACCTAATCCATTAGTTTGTAGCGATCTCCCTTAGATTACTAACCTAATCCATTAGTTTGTAGCGATCTCCCTTAGATTACTAACCTAATCCATTAGTTTGTAGCGATCTCCCTTAGATTACTAACCTAATCCATTAGTTTGTAGCGATCTCCCTTAGATTACTAACCTAATCCATTAGTTTGTAGCGATCTCCCTTAGATTACTAACCTAATCCATTAGTTTGTAGCGATCTCCCTTAGATTACTAACCTAATCCATTAGTTTGTAGCGATCTCCCTTAGATTACTAACCTAATCCATTAGTTTGTAGCGATCTCCCTTAGATTACTAACCTAATCCATTAGTTTGTAGCGATCTCCCTTAGATTACTAACCTAATCCATTAGTTTGTAGCGATCTCCCTTAGATTACTAACCTAATCCATTAGTTTGTAGCGATCTCCCTTAGATTACTAACCTAATCCATTAGTTTGTAGCGATCTCCCTTAGATTACTAACCTAATCCATTAGTTTGTAGCGATCTCCCTTAGATTACTAACCTAATCCATTAGTTTGTAGCGATCTCCCTTAGATTACTAACCTAATCCATTAGTTTGTAGCGATCTCCCTTAGATTACTAACCTAATCCATTAGTTTGTAGCGATCTCCCTTAGATTACTAACCTAATCCATTAGTTTGTAGCGATCTCCCTTAGATTACTAACCTAATCCATTAGTTTGTAGCGATCTCCCTTAGATTACTAACCTAATCCATTAGTTTGTAGCGATCTCCCTTAGATTACTAACCTAATCCATTAGTTTGTAGCGATCTCCCTTAGATTACTAACCTAATCCATTAGTTTGTAGCGATCTCCCTTAGATTACTAACCTAATCCATTAGTTTGTAGCGATCTCCCTTAGATTACTAACCTAATCCATTAGTTTGTAGCGATCTCCCTTAGATTACTAACCTAATCCATTAGTTTGTAGCGATCTCCCTTAGATTACTAACCTAATCCATTAGTTTGTAGCGATCTCCCTTAGATTACTAACCTAATCCATTAGTTTGTAGCGATCTCCCTTAGATTACTAACCTAATCCATTAGTTTGTAGCGATCTCCCTTAGATTACTAACCTAATCCATTAGTTTGTAGCGATCTCCCTTAGATTACTAACCTAATCCATTAGTTTGTAGCGATCTCCCTTAGATTACTAACCTAATCCATTAGTTTGTAGCGATCTCCCTTAGATTACTAACCTAATCCATTAGTTTGTAGCGATCTCCCTTAGATTACTAACCTAATCCATTAGTTTGTAGCGATCTCCCTTAGATTACTAACCTAATCCATTAGTTTGTAGCGATCTCCCTTAGATTACTAACCTAATCCATTAGTTTGTAGCGATCTCCCTTAGATTACTAACCTAATCCATTAGTTTGTAGCGATCTCCCTTAGATTACTAACCTAATCCATTAGTTTGTAGCGATCTCCCTTAGATTACTAACCTAATCCATTAGTTTGTAGCGATCTCCCTTAGATTACTAACCTAATCCATTAGTTTGTAGCGATCTCCCTTAGATTACTAACCTAATCCATTAGTTTGTAGCGATCTCCCTTAGATTACTAACCTAATCCATTAGTTTGTAGCGATCTCCCTTAGATTACTAACCTAATCCATTAGTTTGTAGCGATCTCCCTTAGATTACTAACCTAATCCATTAGTTTGTAGCGATCTCCCTTAGATTACTAACCTAATCCATTAGTTTGTAGCGATCTCCCTTAGATTACTAACCTAATCCATTAGTTTGTAGCGATCTCCCTTAGATTACTAACCTAATCCATTAGTTTGTAGCGATCTCCCTTAGATTACTAACCTAATCCATTAGTTTGTAGCGATCTCCCTTAGATTACTAACCTAATCCATTAGTTTGTAGCGATCTCCCTTAGATTACTAACCTAATCCATTAGTTTGTAGCGATCTCCCTTAGATTACTAACCTAATCCATTAGTTTGTAGCGATCTCCCTTAGATTACTAACCTAATCCATTAGTTTGTAGCGATCTCCCTTAGATTACTAACCTAATCCATTAGTTTGTAGCGATCTCCCTTAGATTACTAACCTAATCCATTAGTTTGTAGCGATCTCCCTTAGATTACTAACCTAATCCATTAGTTTGTAGCGATCTCCCTTAGATTACTAACCTAATCCATTAGTTTGTAGCGATCTCCCTTAGATTACTAACCTAATCCATTAGTTTGTAGCGATCTCCCTTAGATTACTAACCTAATCCATTAGTTTGTAGCGATCTCCCTTAGATTACTAACCTAATCCATTAGTTTGTAGCGATCTCCCTTAGATTACTAACCTAATCCATTAGTTTGTAGCGATCTCCCTTAGATTACTAACCTAATCCATTAGTTTGTAGCGATCTCCCTTAGATTACTAACCTAATCCATTAGTTTGTATCGCAAGAAATCGGAAATAATAATTACAGGGATAAACACTTTCTGCCATATGAGGATCACAATATTATGAGAGTCAAGTACAATTAAAGACCAAAAACATATGTGAGGTAAAAAAAAATAAAAAAATAAAACAATAATAAGACATTTCCACAGCGGCATCAACTTTGAGTAACCATGACATTAATTTTGACTTACAGTTAATAACCGAAAGACATAAATATCTTCTACAGTTGGTATGTCCGTAGAAATCCGAAAGACGGAAAAATCTTCTAGACTTCGTATATCCGTCTAAAACCGAAAG
Source organism: Ampullaceana balthica (assembly GCA_944989445.1). Classification (NCBI taxonomy): domain Eukaryota; kingdom Metazoa; phylum Mollusca; class Gastropoda; family Lymnaeidae; genus Ampullaceana; species Ampullaceana balthica. Next base: position 314,303 of record CALYLW010000172.1, on the reverse strand, counting down.
ACTGAAAAATATATAAATTTAATATGTCCGTTTTAATGTACAGCAGCTGAAATTTATTTAATTTCCAGATACACTGTAATTAATATTAGTTTGGTTCGTTAACACGGCACGTAACATGATAAAACAATAACTCACTGTTAATGTACATGTAAAAAAAAGGTCACTTTTAACTTACAGTTAATTTTCTCACAAAAGTCACATCGGTATAAGGAAATCTATCACTTGCAAATAAAATATCTTTCGATCTTCAACAACCTTCTCTCTCTTCCACTCATATCGCCAACTGCACACACACACACTCACACACACACATACACACACACACTCACAGATACACGCACACACACTCACAGACACACATACACAAACACACACACGCGTAAACACACACACATACAGACTAACACCTCACAGACTAACACCTTACAGACTAACACCTTACAGACTAACACCTTACAGACTAACACCTTACAGACTAACACCTCACAGACTAACACCTTACAGACTAACACCTCACAGACTAACACCTTACAGACTAACACCTCACAGACTAACACCTTACAGACTAACACATCACAGACTAACACCTCACAGACTAACACCTTACAGACTAACACCTTACAGACATACACCTCACAGACTAACACCTACAGACTAACACCTTACAGACTAACACCTTACAGACTAACACCTTTCAGACTAACACCTTATTTATTAGCATTTTGTTATTCGATTGCACCAAATAAATACAGAACTACAAAAACTAGATAAACGATTGTAAGAAATGGTTCATCACCAAACGGAAGTGATTCAAAGGGGAACTATCCACACTTTTTATTTGTCCTTAAAGGTTTATTGGAGCTGCAAGAATAATTCTACGATAAACGATTTTTAATCTCCAGGAAAACGCTCCAGGAAACAGGAAGTATCAATGCGTCATCAAGATAACCCCATAAATTATACTTGCTTGTTAAACGATCTCTCTTTGAAATTGTGCTCAAGTTATCATTTTTATTGGACCCTATTAATCGATTATAAATAAGTGATCAGAATGATAGGGTTAATAAAATACAAATTTGAATCACTCAAAAGAAATCTAACAGATTCCTTCTGAGGAACAACTTCATGCAAACTTTAAAATAAAATAAAATAAAGAAAAAAGAACTCTGCTTTTATTCCTAAGCCGTTTGTCCACTCATTGGCAAGAAATGTGCGCAGACTCGCTGTCGGCTTAAATGGGTATTTCTACATAAGTGGATTGGCCCCTGCTTGTCGTCTGCTGTTACAATGGCACGGGAACGAGGCTACGTAATCCAAGGATTGAGCTCTCATTACACTGTCAACTCAAGGGTCGCCTCCCTTCCCACTTCTTCAAGATGGCGCATTCAATTGTTCAAAATAATAGTGTATGAGTTTTAAAAAGCACGAAACAGCTTTGGCTGTGAACATGGCCCCTGGCCTGTTTGGTATTATCTGAACTAAATTCACATTACACTCTCAATAATCACAGCTTTTATTATGGAAATTTTATTTGGTCAGTAACCATCAACGACAAATATGTATTTTAAGTTCAGTCCAAGCTAACATCATTTCTAGTTTAAAATGTATGGTAACTTTTGAAGGGCCGAAGTAATTATAAACAGTATTATAGCACAATTAAATAATGTGTTGGTGTAACAGAGCAGAGTTACTCTCGAAATCATTGTTTAAAAAATTTTATTACGAATTATAATAAACTAGTTTGTGCTGCGGCGCCGTGGCGCCTGCGGGGCCCACCTTTTTCAAAAGCCCAACTAACGTGTTCTTGTATGATAAATACGTAATATTAAACTTTCTTAAATGTACACAAAGTATTTTATGATAGTTTTTTTGTTGTTGTCAAAAGCCCAAGTAACTTATCCTTGTATGATAAATACGAAATATTCCTGAAATGTATACAAAGTGTGTATATAATATTTTTAAATCCCTCATATTAACTTCGCGGCCGTCTCATCATCTCATCATCATCTCATGGGCTGGGCGGGCGGAAAAAGAAAAGTCGCAAATGACCCACTTCCAGTGATCCGATCGAGCTGAAATTTGGCACACGGATCCGACTCACCTAACAATGCATCGTATCAAAATTTCAGATCGATCGATCGTACCGTAATTAAATTAATGCATTTTTAGTTTATCCCTATATAGGGTATGTAATTCAAATTCACTGTTTGTTATTGTTTTTTTTCCCACGTGAAAGTTTGAGTAGACGCGTTGAGGCGGTCCCATCGAAGCACCGCGGCACTTTTGTTTACATTTTACGTGTCACGCTGAGCTCGGTCAAGCGAATCGGTGATCAGACTTTTCCCCTCTCACCCTCCCAGGGTAGGGTTATGAAGCAAAGTTGAGTTACGACTGATTCAGTCTGTAAATATTTGAAAATAATCATACTGTTAGTTATGTCTCATATATAAGGGATTTATAGTCAAAAACTTTGTTTTTACGGGTTTGTTTTATTTACTAGTCTTATATTAGCTTGCTTAGTAAGTTTAATCGGAACCGTCCGTCCACCTATTTGTTTATAATTTTTTCACATGCCAGTTCACGCGTTGACGCCGACCGTCCCTGCGCCCAGGGGGAGATAAAAACCAGGGGAGATAATTCTGTTTCAGTCTGTAAATGTCGCGTTTGAACATAATCACTACTTTTAGTTATGTCTCATATATAAGGGATTTATAGTCAAAAGGTAAGCTGGCTTATTAATTGCCCATCTCTCAAAATACCGGCTCCTGTAACACTAGCTGGAACAGCCCTGGATAATGTATAAGAATATTTCATAATCAGCCCAAAATCATCTGCAAATGTCAATTTACGGAGAAATCCGGCTAATCCGGATATCAGCCGAAAAATTATGTCACCCAGCCGAAATTTTAAAATCCGGCTAATCCGGATATCAGCCGAAAAATTATGTCAGCCAGCCGAAATTTAAAAAAAAATTCGGCTGGCAGGTCTACGCGAGCCGCATGTGTCTCTAGTCTCTTCTGTGTTCAAATTGCAGCTCGCATAATATTTATGAACTAGATTGTTCCGGGGCGCCGTGGCGCCTTCGGCGCCCACTTCTTTTAGGGCGCCTATGGCGCCCACCTTATTCATAAGCAAAAATTAAACTTGCTGAAATGTTCACAAAGTATTTTTATAGGGGCCGTCCATAAAGTACGCCACTTTTTTTGTCAAAACCCCAAGTAACTTATCCTTGTTTGATAAATACGAAATATTAAACTTCCTGAAATGTACACAAAGTATTTTATAATTATAAATCATCAAATCCTATTTTTACATCGTTCCCTTTTTCCAAAATTAAGATATAAGCTAAAGCAATGACGTCATATAATATATTTTTTACAGCGCGTCTTTAATTTGTAATTAATTTGCACACCTTTTGATGCACACCTTGTGTTAAATATAAGATCAACCAATGACGTCATATTAAATATTTTTACAGCGCTAATCACCACACGATTTTTTAAAACTGCTATAGACTGTTGTACATCATCAGCGTTCCACATCCAATGAGTGACTTGGGCTTTTATATTATATATGATATGTTACAAGGATTACATGAGAATTTGTGATTTTCAGTTTTTATATAGCTCATATAAGGAAAAAACTTAATTTGGGCCCCCGGCCCCCAGGAAGTGATAATTTAAATATTTTTTCTCCCGTTAACATCGCGGGATTGTACTCAACAACTTCCCAAAGTTTCATGCTTCTGCCTACACGGGAAATAGGAGAATTAGTGATATTCAAATTTTATTCAGGCCATATAAGGAAAAAAACGTTTTTGGGCCCCCGGCCCCCATGAGTGTTAATTTTAAAATTCTTTTACTCCAATTTTCGTCGTGAGAGGCAACGTCTGTTCCTTTGGGGCCGGGACCCAAAATATTTTTTTGGTAAATATTTAAATCTTTTTTACCTTAAAAATAATTTAAATAAATATAGTCACATTAGTCTATCATGACCTAGATTGAAATCCTCAGACCTTATGAGATATGCACATCCTGCATCCATTTTGCACGGGGGCCAGTAATGTCATTTTAGTACCCATTTTATTTTACACGACATTGACAAATATTGACAAACAAGTATATCAATCATGATTCAGACTGAAATCTATTGGTGTTTAGAATTGGTGTGAAACGGGTTTTCAACGCTTACTAAAATTCTTACGTCCGCAGCGGAGCGCGGGGATTTTGCTAGTCAATACTAATAAAGGGCAAAGCCCTCACTCACTCACTGACTCATTCATCACTAATTCTCCAACTTCCCGTGTAGGTAGAAGCATGAAACTTTGCAAAGTTGTTGAGTAGCCTCTCGCGACGAAAATTGGAGTAAAAGAATTTTAAAATTCACACTAATGGGGGCCCGGGGCCCCAAAACCATTTTTGTTTCTTATATGGGCTATATTAAATTGAAAAATAACTAATTCTCCTATTTTGCGAGTAGGCAGAAGCATGAAACTTTGGGCAGCTGTTGAGTACACTTCCGCGATGGTAACGGGAGAAAAAATATTTAAATTATCACTTCCTGAGGGCCAGGGGCCCCAATGAAGTTTTTTCCTGATATGAGCTATATAAAAACTGAAAATCACAAATTCTCATGTTTCCCGTGTAGGTAGAAGTGTGAAACACTGGGTAGTTGATAAGTACACTTCCGAAATAGTAACAAGCGAAACAAATATTTAAATTATCACTTAATGGGGGCCGGGGGCCCAAATGTAGTTTTTTTCTTATATAAAAACTGAATCGTCACTAATTCTCCAACTTTCCGTGTAGGTAGAAGCATGAAACTTTGGGAAAATGTTGAGTTGCCTCTCGCGACCAAAATTGGAGTAAAAGAATTTTAAAATAACACTCATGGGGGCCGGGGGCCCTAAATCGTTTTTTTTCCCGATATGGCCTATATAAAATTTGAAAATCACCAATTCTCCTATTTCCCGAGTAGGCAGAAGCATGAAACTTTGGGAAGTTGTTGAGTACAATCCCGCAATGGTAGCGGACGAAAAAAAATTAAATTATCACTTCCTGGGGGCCGGGAGCCCAAATGAAGTTTTTTCCTTATATGAGCTATATAAAAACTGAAAATCAGAAATTCTCATATTTCCCGTGTAGGTAGAAGCATGAAACTCTGAGTACTTGACAACAACACTTCCGCGATGGTACCAGGTGAAAAAAATATTTAAATTAACACTTACTGGGGGACGGGGGCCCAAAAGAAGTTTTTTCTAATATTAAAAACTGACTCATCACGAATTCTCCAACTTCCCGTGTAGGTAAAAGCATGAAACTTTGGGAAGTTGTTGAGTACCCTCTCGCAATGTAAATTGGCGTAAAAGAATTTTAAAATTTACTCCAATGGGGGCCGGGGGTCCAAGGGCGTTTTTCCATTATACTGAAAATCGCCTTATTCTCCACTTTCCCGTATAGGTAGAAACATGAAACTTTGGGAATTTGTTGAGTCCACTCTCTCGATGGCAGCATGCAAAATTTTTTTTTAAATTATCACTGACTGGGGGCCGGGGGCCCAAATGTACTTTTTCTTATATACCTTATTCTCCACTTTCCCGTATAGGTAGAAACATGAAACTTTGAGAATTTGTTGAGTCTACTCTTTCGATGGTAGCGTGCAAAGAAAATATTTAAATTATCACTCCCTGGGGGCCGGGGACCCAAATGTACTTTTTGTTATATAAAATCTGCCTCAAATCTAATTCTCTGATTTCCCGTGTAGGTAAAAGCATGAAACTTTTGGAAATTATTGAGTACACACCCGCGATGGTAACATGCCAACAAATATTTAAATTTTCACTTACTGGGGGCCGGGGGACCAATTTGTTTTCTTATATAAAAAGTTAATCATCACAGATTCTCCATTTTCCCGTGTAGTTAGAAGCATCAAATTTTGGGAAGTTGTTGAAAACACTCCCAGAATGGTAACATGCAATTTTTTTTTGTTTAATTATCACTCACTGGGGGCCCGGGACACAAAAGTAATATTTTTAACTTATATGAGCTGAATTAAAAATAAAAAAAAACAACAAAAAAAACTTTGGATACTGTGTAAATGTATTTTTACAAAACTTGGAAGATAAAACTTGATGGCCTATATTAAAATTCTTTAGGGCATTAAAATTATATTTTTTCAATATTTTGTAGCCGAGGGCCCCTAATCTTTTTTTTGTAAACGTTTAAGACATTTTAACCATTCGATTTCACTCAATTTTTTTAAAAAATGTTTACTAACAAATATATTCATCATAATCCAAATTGAAATAAGCTGTTGTTTTGAACTATAAATATTACCCTGATAGGGCCCCCGGCCCTTATTTTAATTTTTTTAAGACGTATTAATTGTAAATGTATTTTATTCATCCCACGGCCATTAAACTTTAGGAAGTTCTTGGGTACGCTCCATCGAAGGTTTCTGGCATTAAAAGTAAAAGTTTTAAAAACACCACTTATTCCGGGCTGTGGGCCCGTATGCCATATTTTAACATTAGTTATATAAAAGGTAATTTAAAATGTGGCTACTAGGTAAATGGATGAACTATGGCCAAATTTGATAAAAAAAATAAAATTAAATTATATAGGGTAATAAATTTCTAACGTCTGTTCTTTTGGGGCCGGGACCCAAAATATTTTTTTTCGTAAACATTTAAAGCTTTGTTACCTAAAAAATAAATTAAATAAATATAGTCACATTTCTCTATCATGACCTAGATTGAAATCCTCAGACCTTATGAGATATGCACATCCTGCATCCATTTTGCATGGGGGCCCGTAATGTCATTCTAGTACCCATTTTATTTTACGCGACCTTGACAAATATTGACAAAGAAGAATATCAATCATGATTCAGACTGAAATCTATTGGTGTTTAGAATTGGTGTGAAACGGGTTTTCAACGCTTACTAAAATTCTAACTTCAGCAGCGTAGCGCGGGGATTTTGCTAGTTGTCTATATATAATTATATCATTCACCAGATATTAGGACAAGCACAAGACGTGAGCAAATATTTCTTTAAATACTTTTATTCTTATTATTGTCTATATATATCATTCACCAGAGATTAGGACAAGCACAAGACGTGAGCAAATAAGCATGACGAATGACCCTAAGCTCGCTAGGGTCGACCAATCACAGTTTATGGTTGGCAAGCTAGGGTGGTGAAGGGTGGGGGGGACAGTTAACAACAACCGCAGTGGGCATGTCTTGAGACTAACAATGCGTCGGCCCCCCCCCGACGTTCACTCTTGTTGTTTTCATTTCTTCGTGCTGCTTTTTGTGTCCGTTCTTTCCCGCCATTCTTTGCACCATCTATGATCAAGTCTGCGGCCTAAGCTACGCCGCGGGTCGTATCTAGCTATTATTTATTTCGACAGAAATGAAACATGAAAATAAACTTCATAGAGAGTTCAACCAATTTAAGCTTTTATTCACAGTGGTAGAGCGGCATGCACACTCGGCTGTGTTCGATTCTCTACGTAGGCAGGAATTTGTTCCCTTGGCTAAGGGTGTCCCTGAGTCCACCCAGCTCTCATAGGTTCCTGCCATTAGTTAGTGACACAAAGGCGGCGAGGCAATGTGACATACAACACCGTCATAGCCATGGCCTGTGAACGCTGCTTATAACAACGTAGGACACAATAATCTTCTGCATTTTTAAAAGAAAAAATAAGCGAGCTCTATTCAATGGTTTGTCTTTTCTACAGTGATTGTCTACGATTCAATGGCAGCACCAACCATTAGGACAGGGGTACGTAACTCTTAAGTCACCGCCCTATATTTTATTAAACAGGGTTTTATTTTTTAAAGTTTTTTATATATTTTTAGAAATAGATGATCCCCGAGAATCCACCGGGTTTTAGAGCTCTCTCGTTGTTGTGGAGGGATCAAATTTAGAGGCATAGCGCGTTCATCTGCTGACTTGTCTCGTCTTTCCCAGGCACAATATTTGGTGAGAGCTAAGAAGCTGTCCCCACATAGCTCAGGGGCGTCCCAAGGCACTCATGATGACCCGGAAATCTCCCCAGGAAATGAGCACGATGTATGCGCACTCAAAGCCTCAACAAATTTGGCCCTGGGTGCACGTGCTTAGACGCCCTGTCACGTACGGTGGGGGGGGGTGAACCCTCATGCCCCACCCAATCCCATCACGCGCCCCATTTTATGGGTAGGGGGTGTGGGTTAACACCCGGACACGGGGGAGTATATTTTATACATAAAGGCGGAAACTTTGGCATTGAAGAAGAAATGTAAACATTCAAAGAAATGTGAGTGCACATAGAATTGACGGGGAAGTGTATGCTCATAGATTTGACGGGAAGTGACGTTTCCATGCAAATATCAGTCCCACTAACGCACGGGTCACGGCGCCATTGTTTTTGGTTCTCTCCACTGACCCACGATAAACCGGAAGGTCAAACCTAAACTCAGTATATCCTCATATACATACACCGATACACTTTCACCGAACACAACATTGACACACACACACGCACACAAACATCGACATACACAATACACAACGGCACATATACACACCGACAGACATACACGGACACACACACTTCCATACACATATACGCACACCAAACCACACATTCAAACCATTAAATATACACACAAAGGGGCGCGATGGTCTAAGTGGTAGCGCACTGGGCTATCTATCCGAGGCAGATCCCGAGTCGCGGGTTCGACCCCAGGTACTTACAAGGCCCCTGGGGCATTGTGCTGGCCACACATTCCCCTGCTCGTTAGTGGTGGCTAAAAAACTTGTGAACGCTACATCACTTGCCCCATAGTCCGTCATGGACTGGAAAGGGGGTCATTAAAAAAAATATATACACACACCTACATACACACTGACACACACAGACAAGGTACACACAAATTTACACAAACCAAATACACACACTGGCGCCCATACATACACATCGACACTCATGCACAAATGAAATACACACGATACACACACTAACTGACACTCACCGACACACCGAGACACACCAACACAAATAGACACACAGACACATGCACCTTCAAATACATACCGACACTCACACACATACTGACACACATGCAATGACACGCACACAACGAAATACACACACCGACACACACATTCAAAAAATTCCCAGGTACCCGTTGCCGTGCAATTACCCGGGTAGTAAAATTGCGCCCGGGTACCCCTGAAAACGTGGCTATACGCACTTTTCGTTTGAAATAAATGCTGTGAAGTATGTTTAACATGAATGCTGTGAAGTATGTTTAACATGAATGCTGTGAAGTATGTTTAACATGAATGCTGTGAAGTATGTTTAACATGAATGCTGTGAAGTATGTTTAACATGAAAATTCTTAAGAAGAAATGTATGTTAACGGGAAATAAAATGCAGTCCAAACAAACTTCAAGGTACTTTGTACTTTGATGACATCTTATTTCTCTGAACATGAAAAAAAAATCAGCGGAACACAAAAGTTTTTGATTATTTGAAATACATCGACAACCTGAAGTTATCTGTTGAGATGAACCAATGTTGTTTATCTACCCCCACCCCACTCCCCCTCCACCCCGATCCCCACCATACACCTAATTTATTTTGGGGTTTAAAAAAATAATAATTCAGTTGTTGAACGATTTTCACGGCATTAACAAAAATAAATTAAAGTATTTTTATTTTTATTTTTAAATCTGGACAGAAACAGAAGGTTGAAAATAATTTGGCCTGATTTAAATTTTAAGACTTGAAGGAAGTGATTGTTTTGAAGATCGTTGCTGATATAAACCGTCACCAATAATGTTCCCATATAAGCTACGCGGCTGCGAGGATATCTGTTTTGGCCGCGCAGCAGTTTAGAATTACCTCGCAGCAAATTTGGTAAAATATTTCACAAAAATGGATGCTTTGCAACTTTGCACACTAGTTTTTGTGCTTGGCACACGGACCAACGAACCTTAGAAGGAACACTGGTCACCACCCGCCCATAGGTGGCGTCATGCTGTATGCCACCGGCCGCTGAAACCAATGACCAACCCGCGCCCTATCCGTTCGCTTGTGTTTCTAGTGTTCGTTTAGCGTTAGACATTTAGACCTAGCCAAAAAAAAAGATTTTAATAAGACTTACAAATTTGTCAGTTTTTAAAGTTATTTAATTAAATAGTTACTACCGCGCCTAGCGGACAATAACATTCAAGCTGCTGGGCCCGTATGACCTGACTGAACGTTACGTCATTGTTGTTGACATTTTGTTTGAATGCTCAGTTTACTGTAGTTTATGTTAAGTAAGATGAATGATTTACAGTTACAGCAGGAATCAAAGTTTGTAGTGTATGACAGTTCACAACAGTATGTTACTGGAAGCATGCCGTTGGCTACTGTGTGAAATGAGGTGCATGGATGGTGGCTAGGTTGATGAGGTGCATGTATGGTGGCTAGGTTGATGAGGTGCATGGATGGTGGCTAGGTTGATGAGGTGCATGGATGGTGGCTAGGTTGATGAGGTGCATGGATGGTGGCTAGGTTGATGAGGTGCATGGATGGTGGCTAGGTTGATGAGGTGCATGGATGGTGGCTAGGTTGATGAGGTGCATGGATGATGGCTAGGTTGATGAGGTGCATGGATGGTGGCTAGGTTGATGAGGTGCATGGATGGTGGCCAGGCTGATGAGGTGCATGGATGGTGGCTAGGTTGATGAGGTGCATGGATGGTGGCTAGGTTGATGAGGTGCATGGATGGTGGCCAGGTTGATGAGGTGCATGGATGGTGGCTAGGTTGATGAGGTGCATGGATGGTGGCTAGGTTGTTGAGGTGCATGGATGGTGGCTAGGTTGATGAGGTGCATGGATGGTGGCTAGGTTGATGAGGTGAATGGATGGTGGCTAGATTGATGAGGTGAATGGATGGTGGCTAGGTTGATGAGGTTTCATGGGTGGTGGCTAGGTTGATGAGGTGCATGGATGGTGGCTAGGTTGATGAGGTGAATGGATGGTGGCTTGGTTGATGAGGTGCATGGATGGTGGCTAGGTTGATGAGGTGCATGGATGTTGGCTAGGTTGATGAGGTCCATGTATAGTGGCTAGGTTGATGAGGTCCATGTATAGTGGCTAGGTTAATGAGGTCCATGTATAGTGGCTAGGTTGATGAGGTCCATGTATAGTGGCTAGGTTGATGAGGTCCATGTATAGTGGCCAGGTTACATTGTATAGCGGTCATGACGGCAAAAATTGTGCGGGTTTCGAACGGGTACCCGTTCAAAGTTTGGACGTGTAGCCGGGCAGCTTTTCTCAATAATATTGACAGCCCTACGACACACACTGACATACTCACCGACACACACACTGACATACTCACCGACACACACACGGCCCATATACCCCCACATCCACCCTCCCCACAGCCCTCACACAAATCAAACGACAACAAGGTCTGTAATAAGCGTGCCCCTCCCCCACCATCCTTGCTGCTCTACTCCCTCATTACAAGCACCAGCCAATGATCAGACCCCCCCACCCACAGGGGTGTACTGGCCATTCATCTTATTAGTGAGCGCCCTCAGGCACAGGACATCCTCCAAGTCCACGGGGCACGGCACACCCACAAAGAAGAAGATATCAAAGACGCCTCACAGCACACCCACAAAGAAGAAGATATCAAAGACGCCCATGTCTTTAATTAACGACTCATCCCATTGCCACCCGCCCCTCTCCCCTTTAATATTCTTTACCCACCCCCACCCCCACTCATTTTATAACATGACCACTATTGACCACTACATGTCACAGTTGAGGACCGTCTCATTGAGACCTTAGCTAAATCTCTTATCATGAAATCACAGACACTGTTAGAGACACTGTTAAAGACACATTTAAGACATTTCTAAATGTATAGCTGTACTTTTATGAGTTTTTTTTTAAAATGTCATTTCGGAAAAATGATCAACAGTAAGGAGATCGAAGTGGAGAGGGGAAAAGAGGATTTGGAGGAGAGAGTAGGTGAGAGAGGAAAAGAGAATGTGGAGGAGTGAGTAGGGAAGAGTTGATGAAAGAGAATTGTGAGAGATTGGCGAAAATGTTGAGAGTGCTGTGTGAAGACTAAATTTGTCCACCTGTAGTAGTTTAACAGGCTACCAAAAGACACGTGTTCCAATTCCAAATAAATCTTACGAAAACACTGTACATTAGCAATAATTGTTCTAGTTCTAATGTCATCTAAACTATATTATTGAGTATAACACTGTACATCAGCAATTGATCTAATGTCTTCTAAACTGTGAACTGTATTATTGCAGTAGTGTTTTATTGTTGCTGAGCCACAAGAAGCAGAAGTCGATCATCGTCGACGTCTGCAATCCTTCCAAGCGCATGTCCTCCAGTCATCTCTATCCTGGGCCAGTCTCTTCAGACATCACTATCCTGGGCCAGTCTCTTCAGACATCCCTATCCTGGGTCAGTCTCTCCAGTCATGTCTATCCTGGGCCAGTCTCTCCAGACATCCCTATCCTGGGCCAGTCTCTCCAGACATCCCTATCCTGGGCCAGTGTCTCCAGACATCCCTATCCTGGGCCAGTCTCTCCAGGCATCTCTATCCTGGGCCAGTCTCTCCAGACATCTCTATCTTGGGCCAGTCTCTTCAGTCATCTCTATCCTAGGCCAGTCTCTCCAGTCATCTCTATCATGGGCCAGTCTCTCCATTATCCTGCATGTATGGCCATGTCTCTTGATGTCTGCCCCTAAATCTCGGTGCCATGTTTTTCTTGGACGAACTCTTTTCCACTTTGCCTGAGGGTTCCAGTTACGGACTCACTAGTTGCATTGGAGACAGGTTTTCGTAGCGTATGACCACACAAACATAGAACCGTGTGTTATACAGAACTACCTGTTGAAGGCCAGGAATGTACCCAAGTTAACTTTGTTATGATGTTTTAAGGCCATTGAATCTTAGAAAGCCATAATGGTAATGATAATTTGTGTCAATGATTGTATTACCGGTACGATTGTCTGTTCTATGTCAATGATTGTATTACCGGTACGATTGTGTGTTCTATGTCAATGATTGTATTACCGGTACGATTGTGTGTTCTATGTCAATGATTGTATTACCGGTACGATTGTGTGTTCTATGTCAATGATTGTATTACCGGTACGATTGTGTGCTCTATGTCAATGATTGTATTACTGATAATGATTGTTATCACAGGTGGGGCTTGGGTTAACCAAGGCTTTTGCTCGGGTATTTCTCACGTTGTTTTGTCATTCGATTAGTTTTAACAAAACCTGAGACGTCTGAAGATAGCTTCTTTGATCAGTGTACTAATAGTAACAGTAACAGTAACAGCCTGTCACTAAGAGTTACGTGGTTAAGCAGCACACAAGGTTTCAGTATGTAATGTGACTTCTCATTGATTAAGATGTAAAGGTCTCATTTGTAGCCTTGTAACTTGATACCAAAAAAGTTCATCTTGAAAATTTGAAATCGTTAAAAGTTTTGCCCTTTGAACAGTCGAAAAAAAGATTCCATGTAGTCCAATTTGTAAGTTTAGACCAATCAAATTGGTGGGTGTAATTTTGTCTATTAACAACTACGTTGTCTTGGGCCAGGACCATTTTGTCTATTGCCACGACTCTTGTCTTTTATAGTGATATGTTGCGGTTACTAAATGATGTTTTTAATACGACTAGTGCAATCCTGGACTTCACTACGCTGGTCGTAGTTAGATCATCTCCAGTAAATGACCTTGACCTTGGTTGGATTTTTTTGCAACGAATGATAAAAGTCCACTTGACTTGAAGATCAGGTGCACTTGACTTGTGGAGTGTCTCTAAAGTCACGCTATTTGTGGTCTTACTTTCATGACTTGAAACATTGTGGAGCCAGGCCTCACTTCAAACCTTTTAACCTTGACCTTAGTACCTTTGTCAAAAGCTCCCTACCATTACTGCCCTTGTGGGACGGTTTTTTAAAGGGGTGGGAATGAGGGGGGGGGGTATAACTTATCAGAACAACAAACCACTTGGAGACAAATCGTTTATCATTAGTGCAAATATTCGTGGTGCTCATCTCTGTAGGCGAGGCCTGGCGAGGTATGTGTGGGAAATATAAGTCCGTACTCTCAAAACCAAATCATTGATTGGACACAGAGGACAAATGAATGTCATCAATTATTCACAGAGACTGATATAATAACATAGGCTGACCTAGGCTGATATATTGTGTACAAGTCAAGTATGTACAAGTCAAGTATGTACAAGTCAAGTATGTACAAGTCAAGTGTGTACAAGTCAAGTGTGTACTCGCCAAGTGTGTACAAGTCAAGTATGTACAAGTCAAGTGTGTACTCACCAAGTGTGTACAAGTCAAGTATGTACAAGTCCAGTGTGTACAAGTCAATTATGTACAAGTCAAGTGTGTACAAGTCAAGTATGTACAAGTCAAGTATGTACAAGTCAAGTATATACAAGTCAAGTATGTACAAGTCAAGTGTGTACAAGTCAAGTGTGTACTCGCCAAGTGTGTACAAGTTAAGTGTGTACTAGCCAAGTGTGTACAAGTCAAGTATGTACAAGTCAAGTATGTACAAGTCAAGTATGTACAAGTCAAGTATGTACAAGTCAAGTATGTACAAGTCAAGTATGTACAAGTCAAGTATGTACAAGTCAAGTATGTACAAGTCAAGTATGTACAAGTCAAGTGTGTACTCGCCAAGTGTGTACAAGTTAAGTGTGTACTAGCCAAGTGTGTACAAGTCAAGTGTGTACAAGTGAATTGAATCATACAAGGGAGGTGATCTGACTTGTGAGGTTGATTTGCCAAGTAGGACATAGATTTGTGACACGTTTTTTATAAAGTTTTTTTTAAAATGATAGTAAAAATGTGACACAACTCTGCTACCATCTCGTTGGAGTTGCCAAATATTAGTATTTAATATTTACCGATATTGACATCCAACCATGGATGCCGTCATGCATGTTACGGAAAGAGTTGCACATCCTGAATGTGCTCCTAAGAATGAATAATCCATTCCCCACCCCTGCCCCACTTCTCTTCCTAAACCACGCCCCCCCCCACAACACCAACAAAACAACAACTTCTCCAGGCAGCTCCAAATTGACGTGTTGTTTTGTTCCGTAGCGTAACGCCACGACTGAGTTTTAATTAATGACAAACGCCACAAAGAACAAGAGCAGACGATGTTCAGTAAGAAGCATTTCAAGTGGCCTGGTGCTTGCACGGTCCCGGCATGGCCTTGATAGATCGCTACCTACCAAAACTTGCTACAATTTCAAGTGCATCAGAAGACTGCCGTCGAACTGGTGTCTAGGGAAGCGCTTGTACACCCTAGCTGTTTGAAGGAACCTGTTTGAAGGAAGCTGTTAGAAAGCTGTTAGGTGGGGTGGTAGATTTACGGCACCCCGTGTAGTTTGAGGTGATTGAATGCTGTTAAACCTGTTTAAAATTTGGAGCTAGGGTTATTGAAACACGGCGTTGTTGTTGTGGTAGGGTTATTGAAACACGGCGTTTTTGTTGTGGTAGGGTTATTGAAAAACTAATGGTGTTGTGGTAGGGTTATTGAAACACATTTTTGGTGTTCTCGGCGCATGTAATGTTATCGGGTGGTAGGGCGCCCAATGCAGGGCGACTTTTGATAATATGCAGAAGTGTGGCGCCCTGTGTAGGCCAGGGTGGGAGGCGGTTTTGGCCCCCTTTGTAGGATAGAAGGGTACGAGGATTTGGCATTCTGTGTTGCCATGGGTGGTAGAAGGTTTTGGCACCCTGTGTTGGCCAGGGTGGGAGGAAATTTTGGCACCCTGTGTAGCCAATGGTGCTAGGAGGTTTTGGCACCCTGCGTAGGCAATGGTGGTAGAAGGTTTTGGCACCCTGTGTAGGCAATGGTGGTAGAAGGTTTTGGCACCCTGTGTAGGCAATGGTGGTAGAAGGTTTTGGCACCCTGTGTAGGCAATGGTGGTAGAAGGTTTTGGCACCCTGTGTAGGCAATGGTGGTAGAAGGTTTTGGCACCCTGTGTAGGCAATGGTGGTAGAAGTTTTGGCACCCTTTGTTGGCTATGGTGGTAGGAGGTTTTGGCACCCGATGCAATGAAAAGACTACAACAGACCAACATTCCAACCTAAGATAAGAATGGAACATTCCAAAGGGAGACCACTCGGCTTGGCTGTTGTTAACGAGCCTGCTGAAAGACGATGACGTTTACTCCCCTCGCCAGAAATCTTGGTGTCCAATTACTGCACGCCCCGAGTGCCAGGGGACAGGGGGGGCGGGGTTGGTGCAGTAGCCGTGTTGCTGCGGAGACCTGGTCTAACCCGACTCACCTCGTTAATGGAACCTCCTCAACATAATGGCCATAAGCCGTCACCACTGTCAACAAACTCATGGAGTAAGCTCCCCTGGTCTGGAAGGTTGAAATAATTTATTCAGACTTTGGCCAAATGAAATGTGACTTGAGCCGAGCCCAGATTTTCTCATCACAGTTGCTAATGCGGTTTTTGATAATTTTTCTAAAGCTTCCAGACATGTGTCTCTGATATTAGCCGTACATCTGAGGGTCGTTACATGATTGGTTTAGGCGTACATCTGAGGGTCGTTACATGATTGGTTTAGGCACGATAATAACTAGCGACTTCAGGCGGTTAATGGCATTGCTGTGGAAAATTGAAACTGTCAAGTTGTGAATGAAATGTCATGTTTTGATTGAAATGTCAATCTGTCAATGAAATGTCATGTTGTGAATGTAATGTCATGTTGTCTTATCTTGTCTTATCTATATAGACGCTCCTTCTATGCAGAAGATAGTTGCGTCCACAGACCATGACAGATGATCTGTTTGGCAAGTGATGCAGCGCTCACAGGCCACAGCTTTGTGGGTTCCACGCATTACCCAGCAGCCTAACTACATGTAGTATTAGGTACCCATTCGGAGCGGGGTGACTCAGGGACGCCCTAGGACCCGGGAACAAACCCTTGCCTTCACACGGATTCGAACCCGTGACCATCGGTACGACAGTCCAGTGCGCTGCCACTCGACCACCGCGTTGTTATTGAAATGTCAAGTTGTGAATGAAATGTCATGCTGTGATTGAAATATCAATCTGTCAATGAAATTCATGTATGTTGTATTCACACAACTGGTGACGCAGAGTTTCTAGTTTTTGTCATTTATAGTTATTTATAGATGTCACATTTCAATGACTTATTTAATAAATAAATTAATAGATAAATACGTATGTATTGACACACTGTTTTCCCCTTTGATATCAAAACCCGTATAATGATGTGATCTAGGTCAATAGTGTATAATAATGTGATCTAGGTCAATAGTGTATAATGATGTGATCTAGGTTAATAGTGTATAATGATGTGAACTAGGTTAATAGTGTATAATGATGTGATCTAGGTTAATAGTATATAATGATGTGATCTAGGTTAATAGTGTATAATGATGTGAACTAGGTTAATAGTGTATAATGATGTGATCTAGGTTAATAGTGTATAAAGATGTGATCTAGGTTAATAGTGTATAATGATGTGATCTAGGTTAACAGTGTATAATGATGTGATCTAGGTTAATAGTGTATAAAGATGTGATCTAGGTTAATAGTGTATAATGATGTGATCTAGGTTAATAGTGTATAATGATGTGATCTAGGTTAATAGTGTATAATGATGTGATCTAGGTTAATAGTGTATAATGATGTGATCTAGGTTAATAGTGTATAATGATGTGATCTAGGTTAATAGTGTATAATGATGTGATCTAGGTTAATAGTGTATAATGATGTGATCTAGGTTAATAGTGTATAATGATGTGATCTAGGTTAATAGTGTATAATGATGTGATCTAGGTTAATAGTGTATAATGATGTGATCTAGGTTAATAGTGTATAATGATGTGATCTAGGTTAATAGTGTATAATGATGTGATCTAGGTTAATAGTGTATAATGATGTGATCTAGGTTAATAGTGTATAATGATGTGATCTAGGTTAATAGTGTATAATGATGTGAACTAGGTTAATAGTGTATAATGATGTGATCTAGGTTAATAGTGTATAATGATGTGATCTAGGTTAATAGTGTATAATGATGTGATCTAGGTTAATAGTGTATAATGATGTGATCTAGGTTAATAGTGTATAATGATGTGATCTAGGTTAATAGTGTATAATGATGTGATCTAGGTTAATAGTGTATAATGATGTGATCTAGGTTAATAGTGTATAATGATGTGATCTAGGTTAATAGTGTATAATGATGTGATCTAGGTTAATAGTGTATAATGATGTGATCTAGGTTAATAGTGTATAATGATGTGATCTAGGTTAATAGTGTATAATGATGTGATCTAGGTTAATAGTGTATAATGATGTGATCTAGGTTAATAGTGTATAATGATGTGATCTAGGTTAATAGTGTATAATGATGTGATCTAGGTTAATAGTGTATAATGATGTGATCTAGGTTAATAGTGTATAATGATGTGATCTAGGTTAATAGTGTATAATGATGTGATCTAGGTTAATAGTGTATAATGATGTGATCTAGGTTAATAGTGTATAATGATGTGATCTAGGTTAATAGTGTATAATGATGTGATCTAGGTTAATAGTGTATAATGATGTGATCTAGGTTAATAGTGTATAATGATGTGATCTAGGTTAATAGTGTATAATGATGTGATCTAGGTTAATAGTGTATAATGATGTGATCTAGGTTAATAGTGTATAATGATGTGATCTAGGTTAATAGTGTATAATGATGTGATCTAGGTTAATAGTGTATAATGATGTGATCTAGGTTAATAGTGTATAATGATGTGATCTAGGTTAATAGTGTATAATGATGTGATCTAGGTTAATAGTGTATAATGATGTGATCTAGGTTAATAGTGTATAATGATGTGATCTAGGTTAATAGTGTATAATGATGTGATCTAGGTTAATAGTGTATAATGATGTGATCTAGGTTAATAGTGTATAATGATGTGATCTAGGTTAATAGTGTATAATGATGTGATCTAGGTTAATAGTGTATAATGATGTGATCTAGGTTAATAGTGTATAATGATGTGATCTAGGTTAATAGTGTATAATGATGTGATCTAGGTTAATAGTGTATAATGATGTGATCTAGGTTAATAGTGTATAATGATGTGATCTAGGTTAATAGTGTATAATGATGTGATCTAGGTTAATAGTGTATAATGATGTGATCTAGGTTAATAGTGTATAATGATGTGATCTAGGTTAATAGTGTATAATGATGTGATCTAGGTTAATAGTGTATAATGATGTGATCTAGGTTAATAGTGTATAATGATGTGATCTAGGTTAATAGTGTATAATGATGTGATCTAGGTTAATAGTGTATAATGATGTGATCTAGGTTAATAGTGTATAATGATGTGATCTAGGTTAATAGTGTATAATGATGTGATCTAGGTTAATAGTGTATAATGATGTGATCTAGGTTAATAGTGTATAATGATGTGATCTAGGTTAATAGTGTATAATGATGTGATCTAGGTTAATAGTGTATAATGATGTGATCTAGGTTAATAGTGTATAATGATGTGATCTAGGTTAATAGTGTATAATGATGTGATCTAGGTTAATAGTGTATAATGATGTGATCTAGGTTAATAGTGTATAATGATGTGATCTAGGTTAATAGTGTATAATGATGTGATCTAGGTTAATAGTGTATAATGATGTGATCTAGGTTAATAGTGTATAATGATGTGATCTAGGTTAATAGTGTATAATGATGTGATCTAGGTTAATAGTGTATAATGATGTGATCTAGGTTAATAGTGTATAATGATGTGATCTAGGTTAATAGTGTATAATGATGTGATCTAGGTTAATAGTGTATAATGATGTGATCTAGGTTAATAGTGTATAATGATGTGATCTAGGTTAATAGTGTATAATGATGTGATCTAGGTAATAGTGTATAATGATGTGATCTAGGTTAATAGTGTATAATGATGTGATCTAGGTTAATAGTGTATAATGATGTGATCTAGGTTAATAGTGTATAATGATGTGATCTAGGTTAATAGTGTATAATGATGTGATCTAGGTTAATAGTGTATAATGATGTGATCTAGGTTAATAGTGTATAATGATGTGATCTAGGTTAATAGTGTATAATGATGTGATCTAGGTTAATAGTGTATAATGATGTGATCTAGGTTAATAGTGTATAATGATGTGATCTAGGTTAATAGTGTATAATGATGTGATCTAGGTTAATAGTGTATAATGATGTGATCTAGGTTAATAGTGTATAATGATGTGATCTAGGTTAATAGTGTATAATGATGTGATCTAGGTTAATAGTGTATAATGATGTGATCTAGGTTAATAGTGTATAATGATGTGATCTAGGTTAATAGTGTATAATGATGTGATCTAGGTTAATAGTGTATAATGATGTGATCTAGGTTAATAGTGTATAATGATGTGATCTAGGTTAATAGTGTATAATGATGTGATCTAGGTTAATAGTGTATAATGATGTGATCTAGGTTAATAGTGTATAATGATGTGATCTAGGTTAATAGTGTATAATGATGTGATCTAGGTTAATAGTGTATAATGATGTGATCTAGGTTAATAGTGTATAATGATGTGATCTAGGTTAATAGTGTATAATGATGTGATCTAGGTTAATAGTGTATAATGATGTGATCTAGGTTAATAGTGTATAATGATGTGATCTAGGTTAATAGTGTATAATGATGTGATCTAGGTTAATAGTGTATAATGATGTGATCTAGGTTAATAGTGTATAATGATGTGATCTAGGTTAATAGTGTATAATGATGTGATCTAGGTTAATAGTGTATAATGATGTGATCTAGGTTAATAGTGTATAATGATGTGATCTAGGTTAATAGTGTATAATGATGTGATCTAGGTTAATAGTGTATAATGATGTGATCTAGGTTAATAGTGTATAATGATGTGATCTAGGTTAATAGTGTATAATGATGTGATCTAGGTTAATAGTGTATAATGATGTGATCTAGGTTAATAGTGTATAATGATGTGATCTAGGTTAATAGTGTATAATGATGTGATCTAGGTTAATAGTGTATAATGATGTGATCTAGGTTAATAGTGTATAATGATGTGATCTAGGTTAATAGTGTATAATGATGTGATCTAGGTTAATAGTGTATAATGATGTGATCTAGGTTAATAGTGTATAATGATGTGATCTAGGTTAATAGTGTATAATGATGTGATCTAGGTTAATAGTGTATAATGATGTGATCTAGGTTAATAGTGTATAATGATGTGATCTAGGTTAATAGTGTATAATGATGTGATCTAGGTTAATAGTGTATAATGATGTGATCTAGGTTAATAGTGTATAATGATGTGATCTAGGTTAATAGTGTATAATGATGTGATCTAGGTTAATAGTGTATAATGATGTGATCTAGGTTAATAGTGTATAATGATGTGATCTAGGTTAATAGTGTATAATGATGTGATCTAGGTTAATAGTGTATAATGATGTGATCTAGGTTAATAGTGTATAATGATGTGATCTAGGTTAATAGTGTATAATGATGTGATCTAGGTTAATAGTGTATAATGATGTGATCTAGGTTAATAGTGTATAATGATGTGATCTAGGTTAATAGTGTATAATGATGTGATCTAGGTTAATAGTGTATAATGATGTGATCTAGGTTAATAGTGTATAATGATGTGATCTAGGTTAATAGTGTATAATGATGTGATCTAGGTTAATAGTGTATAATGATGTGATCTAGGTTAATAGTGTATAATGATGTGATCTAGGTTAATAGTGTATAATGATGTGATCTAGGTTAATAGTGTATAATGATGTGATCTAGGTTAATAGTGTATAATGATGTGATCTAGGTTAATAGTGTATAATGATGTGATCTAGGTTAATAGTGTATAATGATGTGATCTAGGTTAATAGTGTATAATGATGTGATCTAGGTTAATAGTGTATAATGATGTGATCTAGGTTAATAGTGTATAATGATGTGATCTAGGTTAATAGTGTATAATGATGTGATCTAGGTTAATAGTGTATAATGATGTGATCTAGGTTAATAGTGTATAATGATGTGATCTAGGTTAATAGTGTATAATGATGTGATCTAGGTTAATAGTGTATAATGATGTGATCTAGGTTAATAGTGTATAATGATGTGATCTAGGTTAATAGTGTATAATGATGTGATCTAGGTTAATAGTGTATAATGATGTGATCTAGGTTAATAGTGTATAATGATGTGATCTAGGTTAATAGTGTATAATGATGTGATCTAGGTTAATAGTGTATAATGATGTGATCTAGGTTAATAGTGTATAATGATGTGATCTAGGTTAATAGTGTATAATGATGTGATCTAGGTTAATAGTGTATAATGATGTGATCTAGGTTAATAGTGTATAATGATGTGATCTAGGTTAATAGTGTATAATGATGTGATCTAGGTTAATAGTGTATAATGATGTGATCTAGGTTAATAGTGTATAATGATGTGATCTAGGTTAATAGTGTATAATGATGTGATCTAGGTTAATAGTGTATAATGATGTGATCTAGGTTAATAGTGTATAATGATGTGATCTAGGTTAATAGTGTATAATGATGTGATCTAGGTTAATAGTGTATAATGATGTGATCTAGGTTAATAGTGTATAATGATGTGATCTAGGTTAATAGTGTATAATGATGTGATCTAGGTTAATAGTGTATAATGATGTGATCTAGGTTAATAGTGTATAATGATGTGATCTAGGTTAATAGTGTATAATGATGTGATCTAGGTTAATAGTGTATAATGATGTGATCTAGGTTAATAGTGTATAATGATGTGATCTAGGTTAATAGTGTATAATGATGTGATCTAGGTCAATAGTGTATAATGATGTGATCTAGGTTAATAGTATATAATGATGTGATCTAGGTTAATAGTGTATAATGATGTGATCTAGGTTAATAGTGTATAATGATGTGATCTAGGTTAATAGTGTATAATGATGTGATCTAGGTTAATAGTGTATAATGATGTGATCTAGGTTAATAGTGTATAATGATGTGATCTAGGTTAATAGTGTATAATGATGTGATCTAGGTTAATAGTGAATAATGATGTGATCTAGGCCAATAGTGTATAATGATGTGATCTAGGTTAATAATGTATAATGATGTGATCTAGGTTAATAGTGTATAATGATGTGATCTAGGTTAATAGTGTATAATGATGTGATCTAGGTTAATAGTGTATAATGATGTGATCTAGGTTAATAGTGTATAATGATGTGATCTAGGTTAATAGTGTATAATGATGTGATCTAGGTTAATAGTGTATAATGATGTGATCTAGGTTAATAGTGTACAATTATGTGATCTAGGTTAATAATGTATAATGATGTGATCTAGGTTAATAGTGTATAATGATGTGATCTAGGTTAACAGTGTATAATGATGTGATCTAGGTTAATAATGTATAATGATGTGATCTAGGTTAATAGTGTATAATGATGTGATCTAGGTTAATAGTGTATAATGATGTGATCTAGGTTAATAGTGTATAATGATGTGATCTAGGTTAATAGTGTATAATGATGTGATCTAGGTTAATAGTGTATAATGATGTGATATAGGTTAATAGTGTATAATGATGTGATCTAGGTTAATAGTGTATA
This sequence comes from Ampullaceana balthica, assembly GCA_944989445.1. Taxonomy (NCBI): domain Eukaryota; kingdom Metazoa; phylum Mollusca; class Gastropoda; family Lymnaeidae; genus Ampullaceana; species Ampullaceana balthica. The sequence continues at coordinate 290,546 of CALYLW010000172.1, read as the reverse complement.
ATGATGTGATCTAGGTTAATAGTGTATAATGATGTGATCTAGGTTAACAGTGTATAATGATGTGATCTAGGTTAATAGTGTATAATGATGTGATCTAGGTTAATAGTGTATAATGATGTGATCTAGGTTAATAGTGTATAATGATGTGATCTAGGTTAATAGTGTATAATGATGTGATCTAGGTTAATAGTGTATAATGATGTGATCTAGGCCAATAGTGTATAATGATGTGATATAGGTTAATAGTGTATAATGATGTGATCTAGGTTAATAGTGTATAATGATGTGATCTAGGTCAATAGTGTATAATGATGTTATCTAGGTCAATAGTGTATAACGATGTGATCTAGGTTAATAATGTATACTGATGTGATCTAGGTTAATAATGTATAATGATGTGATCTAGGTTAATAGTGTATAATGATGTGATCGAGGTTAATAGTGTATAATGATGTGATCGAGGTTAATAGTGTATAATGATGTGATCTAGGTTAATAGTGTATAATGATGTGATCTAGGTCAATAGTGTATAATGATGTGATCTAGGTCAATAGTGTATAATGATGTGATCTAGGTTAATAGTGTATAATGATGTGATCTAGGTTAATAGTGTATAATGATGTGATCTAGGTTAATAGTGTATAATGATGTTATCTAGGTTAATAGTGTATAATGATGTGATCTAGGTTAATAGTGTATAATGATGTGATCTAGGTTAATAGTATATAATGATGTGATCTAGGTTAATAGTGTATAATGATGTGATCTAGGTTAATAGTGTATAATGATGTGATCTAGGTTAATAGTGTATAATGATGTGATCTAGGTTAATAATGTATAATGATGTGATCTAGGTTAATAGTGTATAATGATGTGATCTAGGTTAATAATGTATACTGATGTGATCTAGGTTAATAATGTATAATGATGTGATCTAGGTTAATAGTGTATAATGATGTGATCGAGGTTAATAGTGTATAATGATGTGATCTAGGTTAATAGTGTATAATGATGTGATCTAGGTCAATAGTGTATAATGATGTGATCTAGGTCAATAGTGTATAATGATGTGATCTAGGTTAATAGTGTATAATGATGTGATCTAGGTTAATAGTGTATAATGATGTGATCTAGGTTAATAGTGTATAATGATGTGATCTAGGTTAATAGTGTATAATGATGTGATCTAGGTCAATAGTGTATAATGATGTGATCTAGGTTAATACTTTATAATGATGTGATCTAGGTTAATAGTGTATAATGATGTGATCTAGGTTAATAGTGTATAATGATGTGATCTAGGTTAATAGTGTATAATGATGTGATCTAGGTTAATAGTATATAATGATGTGATCTAGGTTAATAATGTATAATGATGTGATCTAGGTTAATAGTGTATAATGATGTGATCTAGGTTAATAGTGTATAATGATGTGATCTAGGTTAATAGTGTATAATGATGTGATCTAGGTTAATAGTGTATAATGATGTGATCTAGGTTAATAGTGTATAATGATGTGATCTAGGTTAATAGTGTATAATGATGTGATCTAGGTTAATAGTGTATAATGATGTGATCTAGGTTAATAGTGTATAATGATGTGATCTAGGTTAATAGTGTATAATGATGTGATCTAGGTTAATAGTGTATAATGATGTGATCTAGGTTAATAGTGTATAATGATGTGATCTAGGTTAATAGTGTATAATGATGTGATCTAGGTTAATAGTGTATAATGATGTGATCTAGGTTAATAGTGTATAATGATGTGATCTAGGTTAATAGTGTATAATGATGTGATCTAGGTTAATAATGTATAATGATGTGATCTAGGTTAATAGTGTATAATGATGTGATCTAGGTTAATAGTGTATAATGATGTGATCTAGGTTAATAATGTATAATGATATGATTTTGGTTAATAGTGTATAAAGATGTGATTTAGGTTAATAGTGTATAATGATGTGATCTAGGTTAATAGTTTATAATGATTTGATCTAGGTTACAGGTGTATACTGTACATGTAATAAATCTATGATAACAATAATTTATTCAGTGTTGATTCTACTCTACAAACTTCACTCAACATCTATAATATAAGCTATGTACTTAGTTTAACTTTGTCTATAAATCTTACTTAAGTCTATTTAATATAGACTAGAGACTATGAAGAGATTTAAAGTGAAAAATCAAGTCTGTATTTCCAATAGTCCGATGTTGAGTTACGTTGTAAACATTTCTTGTATTTAAGATCGCCCCCCACCCACTTCCCCTGTCTATAACATGTATACTCAAGTTGTTTGTTGTATTTTAACTTCTGTAAAATCTTTAGTATGAAATCACGTGACTGTTTGAGATCTGGACCAAAGGGGTGATCTAGGGGTTCAAGGGTCTGGTTTATCTAGACACAACTTGTCCCACCTTCCCATAATGCCCTCTTGTCCCACCTTCCAATCAGACCCTCTTGTCCCACCTTCCCACCAGACCCCTTGTCCCACCTTCCCATCAGACCCTCTTGTCCCACCTTCCCACCGGACCCCTTGTCCCACCTTCTCATCAGACCCTCTTGTCCAAACCTCCCCACCAGACCCCCTTGTCCCTCCTTCCCATCAGACCCTCTTGTCCCACCTTCCCACCAGACCCCCTTGTCCCACCTTCCCATCAGACCCTCTTGTCCCACCTTCACACTAGACCCCCTTGTCCCACCTTCTCATCAGACCCTCTTGTCCCACCTCCCCATCAGACCCTCTTGTCCCACCTCCCCACCAGACCCTCTTGTCCCACCTTCCCATCAGACCCACTTGTCCCACCTTCCTATCACCCCCCCCTCCCAGACTCCCACGTACACGTGTTTCTCCAAATTACTTTCAGATCCAACTGTTTATTACTTCAAATAACGACAATTTCAGGTGAGCTTACAGCAGGTGAAAATTGAATGTTTGGACTCAATCTAAAATACTGGGATTGTAAAATAAACCACGAGTCGGGGTCATCAAGTTAACATGCGGGAGGTGGGGTCATCAAGTTAACATGGGGGAGCCGGGGTCATCAAGTTAACATGGGGGAGAGGCGGGGTCATCAAGTTAACATGGGGGAGGCGGGGTCATCAAGTTAACATGGGGGGGAGGCGGGGTCATCAAGTTAACATGGGGGAGGCGGGGTCATTAAGTTAACATGGGGGGAGGCGGGGTCATCAAGTTAACGTGGGGGGGGAGGCGGGGTCATCAAGTTAACATGGGGGGGAGGATGGGTCATCAAGTCAACATGGGGGGAGGCGGGGTCATCAAGTTAACATGGGGGAGGCGGGGTCATCAAGTTAACATGGGGAGAGGCGGGGTCATCAAGTTAACATGGGGGGAGGCGGGGTCATCAAGTTAACATGGGGAGAGGCGGGGTCATCAAGTTAACATGGGGGGAGGCGGGGGCATCAAGTTAACATGGGGAGAGGCGGGGTCATCAAGTTAACATGGGGAGAGGCGGGGTCATCAAGTTAACATGGGGAGAGGCGGGGTCATCAAGTTAACATGGGGAGAGGCGGGGTCATCAAGTTAACATGGGGAGAGGCGGCGTCATCAAGTTAACATGGGGGGAGGCGGGGTCATCAAGTTAACATGGGGAGAGGCGGGGTCATCAAGTTAACATGGGGGGAGGCGGGGTCATCAAGTTAACATGAGGAGAGGCGGGGTCATCAAGTTAACATGGGAGGCGGGGTCATCAAGTTAACAGGGGGGTGGCAGGATGTTGAGGCTATTTGTGTAATGATAAAATGTTAACAGAGCCAGGCGCCAACGGATTATCAGAAAAGGTACAAATGTGAGGATGGCTGTCAGCAGTTGTTACTGTGATTTAAGATAATGTTATACTGTAAAAACACGAGACTATTGTAGTTAAACTGAAATAATGAGACTATGTGGCTTTGAGACAATTTGGCTTTGAGCCAATTTGGCCTTGAGACTATTTGGCTTTGAAGCTATGTGGCTTTGAGACTATGTGGCTTTGAGACTATGTGGCGTTGAGACTATGTGGCTTTGGGACAATGTGGCTATGAGAATATATGGCTTTGAGACTTATATAGTTAAGAGGCTATGTGGCTTTGAGACTATTTAGCTTTCAGACTATTGGGTTTTAAGACCAATAGGGTTTGAGACTTTGTGGCTTTGAGACTATTGGGGTTTGAGACTATCTGTGTTTGAGACTCTTTGGCTTTGAGACTATGTGTCTGTGAGGATATGTGGCTTTGAGACTTATATGGCTTTGAGACTATTGGGGTTTGAGACTATTGGGTTTGAGACTATTGGGGTTTGAGACTATTGGGGTTTGAGACTATTTGGGTTTGAAGACTATTTGGGTTTGAAACTATTGGGTTTTAAGCCCAATAGGGTTTGAGACTATGTGGCTTTGAGACTATTTGGGGTTTGAGAATATTGGGGTTTGAGAATATTGGGGTATGAGACTATTTGGGTTTGAGAATATTGGGGTATGAGACTATTTTGCTTTGAGACTATTGGGTTTTAAGACCAATAGGGTTTGAGACTATTTGGCTTTGAGACTATTGGGGTTTGAGACTATGTTGCTTTGGGACTATCTGGCTTAGGGGCTATGTGGCTATGAGGATAAATGGCTTTGAGACTTATATGGTTTAGATGCTATGTGGCTTTGGGACTATGTGGCTGTGAGACTATGTGGCTTTGAGACTATGTGGCGTTGAGACTATGTGGCTTTGGGACAATGTGGCTATGAGAATATATGGATTGAGACTTATATAGTTAAGAGGCTATGTGGCTTTGAGACTATTTAGCTTTCAGACTATTGGGTTTTAAGACCAATAGGGTTTGAGACTATGTGGCTTTGAGACTATTGGTGTTTGAGACTATCTGTGTTTGAGACTCTTTGGCTTTGAGACTATGTGTCTGTGAGGATATGTGGCTTTGAGACTTATATGGCTTTGAGACTATTGGGGTTTGAGACTATTGGGGTTTGAGACCATTGGGGTTTGAGACAATTGGGGTTTGAGACAATTGGGGTTTGAGACTATTTGGGTTTGAGGCTATGTGGCTTCGAGGTTATTGGGGTTTGAGACTATTGGGGTTTGAGGCTATGTGGCTTTGAGACTTTTGGGGTTTCAGACTATTTGGCTTTGAGACTATTGGGGTTTGAGACTATGTTGCTTTGGGACTATGTGGCTTTGGGGCTATGTAGCCATGAGGATATATGGCTTTGAGACTTATATGGTTTAGAGGCTATGTGGCTTTGGGACTATGTGGCTGTGAGACTATGTGGCTTTGAGATTATGTGGCTTTGAGACTATTGGGGTCTGAAACTATTTGGGTTTGAGACTATTTGGCTTTGATACTATGTGGCTTTGAGACTATGTGGCGTTGAGACTATGTCTCTTTGGGACTATGTGGCTGTGAGACTATTGGGGTTTGAGACTTATTTGCTTTGAGACTATTTTGATTTGAGGCTAATGGGGTTTGAGACTATTCGGGTTTGCACTATTGGGGTTTAGGCTATGTGGCTTTGAGACTATTGGGGTTTGAGGCTATTTGGCTTTTGGACTATGGGGGTTTGAGACAATTAGGGTTTGAGGTGAGGCTATGTGGCTTTTGGACTATTGGGGTTTGAGACTATTGGGGTTTGAGACTATGTGGCTTTGAGACTATGTGGCTATGAGGGTATGTGGCTTTGAGACTATTGGGGTTTGAGACTATTTGGCTTCGAGACTATGTGGCTGTGATAAAATGAAAGGAACAAAGAATATGTGGTGGTTTGCTTTTTCAGCATCGCCTTATTTGTCTTTCTTAGCTAATCTAAGTAGTATATGGGAGTATGACATAGGATAGCAAACTTTTATCTAAGTAGAAAATTTAAGTTTAATTTAGCATGGCAAAAGATTATAATCAAGATAGTATTTGAGGGTATGATATAAAGGTACGGACAAAAAGTAATCTAGGTAATATATGGGAATATGATATAGCATCGCAAAAGGTAATCTAGGTAATATATGGGAATATGATATAGCATCGCAAAAAGTAATCTAGGTAATATATGGGAATATAATATAGCATCGCAAAAGGTAATCTAGGTAATATATGGGAATATGATATAGCATCGCAAAAAGTAATCTAGGTAATATATGGGAATATGATATAGCATCGCAAAAGGTAATCTAGGTAATATATGGGAATATGATATAGCATCGCAAAAAGTAATCTAGGTAATATATGGGAATATGATATAGCATCGCAAAAGGTAATCTAGGTAATATATGGGAATATGATATAGCATCGCAAAAAGTATTCTAGGTAACATATGGGAATATGATATAGCATCGCAAAAACTAATCTAGGTAATATATGGGAATATGATATAGCATCGCAAAAGGTAATCTAGGTAATATATGGGAATATGATATAGCATCGCAAAAGGTAATCTAGGTAATATATGGGAATATGATATAGCATCGCAAAAGGTAATTTAGTTATAAAATTGGAGTAAAATGTATCATGGCGAAAGGTGGTTATCTAGGTAGTATAAGAGAGTATGACATAACAAGGTGAAAGGTTATCTAGGTAGTATAAGACATTATGATATATCAAGGTGAAGGTTATCTAGGTCGTATAAGACAGTATGATATATCAAGGTGAAGGTTATCTAGGTCGTATAAGACAGTATACTGTAACACGTAGAGAGATCCACGCATTCCTCCACCCGCAAACATTTTCTTCTCTGTCAACATTTGCACTTTTCATTAAGGCGTTATCTCATCCCCCCACTCACCCGCCCTACCGTCTTATCATAGGACTAAATGTCTGCTTCTATGTCTTGTATTGTTTCAGTCTGCCTATCAAGTGACACATCTCTGCCCTGACATCACGTGCTGTAAGTGTAATTGACTGCCTTGTGGAAACACGTGATGTAAGTGTAAGTGTAATTGACTGCCTTGTGGAAACACGACCAGGGATTGAAGAGATTGTGTCACGGGTAAAATATGTTCACTCGTCTGCACACAACATTTAATTGCGAGTTTAATGTACAACTAGAGGAAAGTCAGATACCAGGGATACACCGGATCTACGTCACACCATCGTTTCGTCAGGTGTTCTCAAGTGAGCAAATGTCAGGGGTGCACCAGATCCAAGTAGCAACAAATTCTGATCAGTTTTCTCAAAGACATCCTATGGTATCTCCTCCACGTGCTGCCTAATGCAATTACTATAATAACAACTACCACTACAATCTTAACTACCACTACAATCATAACTACCACTACAATCATAACTACCACTACAATCATAACTGCCACTACAATCATAACTACCACTACAATCATAACTACCACTACAATCATAACTACCATTACAATCATAACTACCATTACAATCATAACTACCACTACAATCATAACTACCACTACAATCATAACTACCACTACAATCATAACTACCATTACAATCATAACTACCACTACAATCATAACTACCACTACAATCATAACTACCACTACAATCATAACTACCATTACAATCATAACTACCATTACAATCATAACTACCACTACAATCATAACTACCACTACAATCATAACTACCACTACAATCATAACTACCACTACAATCATAACTACCACTACAATCAAATCTACCACTACAATAATAAATACCACTACAATCACATCTACCACTACAATCACAGCTACCACTACAATCACATCTACCACTACAATCACATCTACCACTACAATCACATCTACCACTACAATCACAGCTACCACTACAATCATTATGGTTCCTGAATCACAGCTACCACTACAATCATAATGGTACTCAATCACAGCTACCACTACAATCATTATGGTACTCAATCAGAGGTACCACTACAATCACAGCTACCACTACAATCACATCTACCAATACAATCACAGCTACCACTACAATCACATCTACCACTACAATCACAGCTACCACTACAATCACATCTACCACTACAATCACATCTACCACTTCAATCACATCTACCAATACAATCACAGCTACCACTACAATCATAACTACCACTACAATCACATCTACCAATACAATCACAGCTACCACTACAATCACAGCTACCACTACAATCACATCTACCACTACAATCACAGCTACCACTACAATCATTATGGTTCCTGAATCACAGCTACCACTACAATCATTATGGTACTCAATCACAGCTACCACTACAATCATTATGGTACTCAATCAGAGGTACCACTACAATCACAGCTACCACTACAATCACATCTATCACTACAATCACATCTACCACTACAATCACATCTACCAATACAATCACAGCTACCACTACAATCATAACTACCACTACAATCACATCTACCACTACAATCATAACTACCACTAAAATCACATCTACCAATACAATCACAGCTACCACTACAATCACAGCTACCACTACAATCACATCTACCATTACAATCACAGCTACCACTACAATCATTATGGTACTCAATCACAGCTACCATTACAATCACATCTACCATTACAATCACAGCTACCACTACAATCATTATCGTACTCAATCACAGCTACCATTACAATCACATCTACCACTACATCACATCTACCACTACAATCACAGCTACCACTAAAATCACATCTACCACTACAATCATTACGGTACTCAATCACAGCTACCACTACAATCACATCTACCACTACAATAACATCTACCACTACAATCACATCTATCACTACAATCAGAGCTACCACTACAATCACATCTACCACTACAATCACAGCTATCACTACAATCACAGCTACCACTACATCACGTCTACCACTACAATCACAGCTACCATTAGAATCACATCTACCCCTACAATCACATCTACCACTTCAATCACATCTACCACTACATCACATCTATCACTACAATCACAGCTACCACTACAATCACATCTACCACTACAATCACAGCTACCACTACAATCACAGCTACCATTACAATCACAGCTACCATACCAATCACATCTACCACTACATCACAGCTACCACTACAATCACAGCTACATCTACAATCACAGCTACATCTACAATCACATCTACCACTACAATCACATCTACCACCACAATCACAGCTACCACTACAATCACAGCTACCATTACAATCACATCTACCACTACAATCACAGCTACCACTACAATCACATCTACCACTACAATCACAGCTATCATTACAATCACATCTACCACTACAATCACATCTACCACTACAATAACAGCTACCACTACAATCATAATTACCAATACAATCACATCTACCACTACATCACGTCTACCACTACAATCACAGCTACCATTAGAATCACATCTACCCTTACAATCACATCTACCACTTCAATCACATCTACCACTACATCACATCTATCACTACAATCACAGCTACCACTACAATCACATCTACCACTACAATCACAGCTACCACTACAATCACAGCTACCATTACAATCACAGCTACTATTGCAATCACATCTACCACTACATCACAGCTACCACTACAATCACAGCTACCACTACAATCACAGCTACATCTACAATCACATCTACCACTACAATCACATCTACCACCACAATCACAGCTACCACTACAATCACAGCTACCATTACAATCACATCTACCACTACAATCACAGCTACCACTACAATCACATCTACCACTACAATCACAGCTATCATTACAATCACATCTACCACTACAATCACATCTACCACTACAATCACATCTACCACTACAATCACAGCTACCACTACAATCACATCTAACACTAGAATCATTACGGTACTCAATCACAGCTACCATTACAATCACATCTACCATTACAATTACAGCTACCACTACAATCATTATGGTACTCAATCACAGCTACCATTACAATCAGATCTACCACTACTATCACAGCTACCACTACAATCATTACGGTACTCAATCACAGCTCACTACAATCATTACGGTACTCAATCACATCTACCACTACAATGACATCTACCACTACAATCATATCTACCACTACAATCACAGCTACCACTACAATCACAGCCACCACTACAATCACATCTACCACTACAATCACAGCTATCATTACTATCACATCTACCACTACAATCACATCTACCACTACAATCACATCTACCACTACAATCACAGCTACCACTACAATCACATCTAACACTACAATCACATCTACCACTACAATCACATCTACCACTACAATCACATCTACCACTACAATCACATCTACCACTACAATCACATCTACCACTACAATCACAGCTACCACTACAATCACATCTACCACTACAATCATTACGGTACTCAATCACAGCTATCACTACAATCACATCTACCACTACAATCACATCTATCACTGCAATCCTTATACACCCATCCCAACCTAATACACCCATCCCAACCTAATACACCTTTCCCATCCTAATACAAACATCCCATCCTTATACACCCATCCCAACCTAATACACCCATCCCATCCTAATACACTTATCCCATTCTAATACACCCATCCAAACCTAATACACCTATCCCATCCTAATACACCCATCCCATCCTAATACACACATACCAACCTAATACACATATCCCATCCTAATACAACCATCCCATCCTAATACACCCATCCCATCCTAATACACCCATCCCATCCTAATACACCCATCCATACCTAATACACCTATCCCATCCTAATACACCCATACCATCCTAATACACCCATCCCAACCTAATACTCCTATCCCATCCTAATACAACCATCCCATCCTAATACACCCATCCCATCCTTATACACACATCCCAACATAATACACCTATCCCATCCTAATACACATATCCCATCCTAATACACCCATCCCATCATTATACACCAATCCAAATCTAATACACCTATCCTATCCTTATACACCCATCCCAACCTAATACACCCATCCCATCCTAATACACTTATCCCATCCTAATACACCCATCCCATCCTAATACACCCATCCCATCCTAATACACCCATCCAAACCTAATACATCCATCCCATCCTAATACACCCATCCCAACCTAATACACCCATCCCATCCTAATACACCCATCCCAACCTAATACACCCATCCCATCCTAATACACCCATCCCATCCTAATACACCCATACCATTCTAATACACCCATCCAAACCTAATACACCTATCCCATCCTAATACACCCATCCCATCCTAATACACACATACCAACCTAATGCACATATCCCATCCTAATACAACCATCCCATCCTAATACACCCATCCCATCCTAATACACCCATCCCATCCTAATACACCCATCCATACCTAATACACCTATCCCATCCTAATACACCCATCCCATCCTAATACACCCATCCCAACCTAATACACCTATCCCATCCTAATACAACCATCCCATCCTAATACACCCATCCCATCCTTATACACACATCCCAACATAATACACCTATCCCATCCTAATACACACATCCCATCCTAATACACCCATCCCATCATTATACACCAATCCAAATCTAATACACCTATCCCATCCTAATACACCCATCCAATCCTAATACACACATCCCATCCTAATACACCCATCCCATCCTAATACACCCATCCCATCCTAATACACCCATCCCATCCTTATACACCCATCCCATCCTAATACACTGATCCCCTCATAATACACCCATCCCATCGAAATACACCCATCCCATCCTAATATACCCATCCCATCCTTATACACCCATCACATCCTATTACACCAATCCCAACCTAATACACCCATCCCATCCTAATACACCCATCCCATCCTAATACACCTATCCCAACCTAATACACCCATCACATCCTTATACACCCATCCCATCCTTATACACCCATCCCATCCTAATACACACATCCCATCCTAATACACCCATTCCATCCTAATACACCCATCCCATCCTAATACACCTATCCCAACATAATACACCCATCCCAACCTAATACACCCATCCCATCCTAATACACCCATCCCATCCTTATACACCCATCCCAACCTAATACACCTATCCCATCATAATACACACATCCCATCCTAATGCACCCATCCCATCCTTATACACCCATCTAAACCTAATACACCTATACCATCCTAATACACCCATCCCATCCTAATACACCCATCCCATCCTTATACACCCATCTCATCCTAATACACCCATCCCATCCTAATACATCCATCCCATCCTAATACACACATCCCATCCTTATGCATCCATCCCATCCTAATACACCTATCCCAACCTAATACACCCATCCCAACCTAATACACCCATCCCATCCTAATACACCCATCCCATCCTCATACACCCATCCCAACCTAATACACCTATCCCATCATAATACACACATCCCATCCTAATGCACCCATCCCATCCTTATACACCCATCTAAACCTAATACACCTATACCATCCTAATACACCCATCCCATCCTAATACACCCATCCCATCCTAATACACCCATCCCATCCTAATACACCCATCCATACCTAATACACCTATCCCATCCTAATACACCCATCCCATCCTAATACACCCATCCCAACCTAATACACCTATCCCATCCTAATACAACCATCCCATCCTAATACACCCATCCCATCCTTATACACACATCCCAACATAATACACCTATCCCATCCTAATACACACATCCCATCCTAATACACCCATCCCATCATTATACACCAATCCAAATCTAATACACCTATCCAATCCTTATACACCCATCCCAACCTAATACACCCATCCCATCCTAATACACTTATCCCATCCTAATACACCCATCCCATCCTAATACACCCATCCCATCCTAATACACCCATCCAAACCTAATACATCCATCCCATCCTAATACACCCATCCCAACCTAATACACCCATCCCAACCTAATACACCCATCCCATCCTAATACACCCATCCCATCCTAATACACCCATACCATTCTAATACACCCATCCAAACCTAATACACCTATCCCATCCTAATACACCCATCCCATCCTAATACACACATACCAACCTAATACACATATCCCATCCTAATACAACCATCCCATCCTAATACACCCATCCCATCCTAATACACCCATCCCATCCTAATACACCCATCCATACCTAATACACCTATCCCATCCTAATACACCCATCCCATCCTAATACACCCATCCCAACCTAATACACCTATCCCATCCTAATACAACCATCCCATCCTAATACACCCATCCCATCCTTATACACACATCCCAACATAATACACCTATCCCATCCTAATACACACATCCCATCCTAATACACCCATCCCATCATTATACACCAATCCAAATCTAATACACCTATCCCATCCTAATACACCCATCCAATCCTAATACACACATCCCATCCTAATACACCCATCCCATCCTAATACACCCATCCCATCCTAATACACCCATCCCATCCTTATACACCCATCCCATCCTAATACACTGATCCCCTCATAATACACCCATCCCATCGAAATACACCCATCCCATCCTAATATACCCATCCCATCCTTATACACCCATCCCATCCTATTACACCAATCCCAACCTAATACACCCATCCCATCCTAATACACCCATCCCATCCTAATACACCTATCCCAACCTAATACACCCATCACATCCTTATACACCCATCCCATCCTTATACACCCATCCCATCCTAATACACACATCCCATCCTAATACACCCATCCCATCCTAATACACCCATCCCATCCTAATTCACCTATCCCAACCTAAAACACCCATCCCAACCTAATACACCCATCCCATCCTAATACACCCATCCCATCCTTATACACCCATCCCAACCTAATACACCTATCCCATCATAATACACACATCCCATCCTAATGCACCCATCCCATCCTTATACACCCATCTAAACCTAATACACCTATACCATCCTAATACACCCATCCCATCCTAATACACCCATCCCATCCTTATACACCCATCTCATCCTAATACACCCATCCCATCCTAATACATCCATCCCATCCTAATACACACATCCCATCCTTATGCATCCATCCCATCCTAATACACCCATCCCATCCTAATACACCCATCCCACCCTAATACACCTATCCCATCCTTATACACCCATCCCATCCTAATACACCAATCCCAACCTAATACACCCATCCCATCCTAATACACCAATCCCATCCTAATACACCTATCCAAACCTAATACACCCATCCCATCCTAATACACCCATCCCATCCTAATACACCCATCCCATCCTAATACACCAATCACAACCTAATACACCCATCCCATCCTTATTCACCCATCCCATCCTTATACACCCATCCCATCCTAATACACACATCCCATCCTAATACACCCATCCAATCCTAATACACCCATCCCATCCTAATACACCTATCCCAACCTAATACACCCATCCCAACCTAATACACCTATCCAAACCTAATACACCTATCCCAACCTAATACACCCATCCCAACCTAATACACCTATCCCAACCTAATACACCCATCCCATCCTTATACACCCATCCCATCCTAATACACCCATCCCATCCTAATACACCCATCCTAACCTAATACACCCATCCCAACCTTATACACCCATCCCAACCTAATACACCCTTCCCAACCTAATACACCTATCTTAACCTAATACACCCATCCCATCCTAATACAACAATCCCAATCTAATACACCCATCCCATCCTAATACACCCATCCCATCCTAATACACCTATCCCAACCTAATACACCCATCCCATCCTAATACACCCATCCCAACCTAATACAACCATCCCAACCTAATACACCTATCCCAACCTATTACACCCATCCCATCCTTATACAACCATCCCATCCTAATACACACATCCCATCCTAATACACCCATCCCATCCTAATACACCCATCCCATCCTTATACACCCATCCCATCCTAATACACCAATCCCAACCTAATACACCCATACCATCCTAATACACACATCCCATCCTAATACACCCATCCCATCCTAATACACCCATTTCATCCTAATACACCTATCCCAACCTAATACACCCATCCCAACCTAATACACTTATCCCAACCTAATACACCCATCCCATCCTTATACACCCATCCCATCCTTATACACCCATCCCATCCTAATACACACATCCCATCCTAATACACACATCCCATCCTAATACGTCCATCCCATCCTAATAGATCCATCCCAGACTAAGCTCTCTGTTAAGTCCCACACCATCCTATTATTCAATCTCTGCCACTCTATTATTCCACCTACTCCTTATACTAGCACCACACCACTCATTCTATTAGAACCACCCCACTCCTTCTACTAGCACCACACCACTCCTTCAATTAAAACCACCTTACTCCTTCTACTAGAACCACCCCACTCCTTCTATTTGCACCACCCACTCCTTCAATTAGAACCACACCAGTCCTTCAATTTAAACCACCCCACTCCTTCTATTAGCACCACCCCACTCCTTCAATTAGAACCACTCCACTACTTCAATTAGAACCACCCCACTCCTTCAATTAGAACCACCCCACTCCTTCAATTGGAACCACCCCACTCCTTCAATTAGAACCACCCCACTCCTTCTATTAGCACCCCCACTCATTCAGTTAGAACCAGCCCACTCCTTCTATTAGCAGCACCCCACTCCTTCTATTAGCACCACCCACTCTTTCTATTAGCACCACCCACTCTTTCTATTAGCACCCCAACTCCTTCTATTCGAATCACCCCACTCCTTCTATTAGCACCCCAACTCTTTCTATTAGAACCACCCCACTCCTTCTATTAGAACCACCCCACTCCTTCTATTAGCCCCACCCCACTCCTTCTATTATCCCGATACATCCAATTTTCGTACCTTCCCATCCCAAAGAGTGAAATGAGCGGTGTAAAAACATGACAGGTAAACTCTGGACACCTTTGATCACGGTGAGGTGCTGGAATCGATACGGCCTCTCAGGGGAGGACGATTATTTCTAGGACAAGACAACTTGAACTAATGAAGAACAAACTCGGAGTTTGGTGTACTCGACTATTTACTCTTACACTTTACTCAGTGTTAGGGTAGGGAGCGAGGCAGGAGGGGCGGGGCACCAGGTTGGTACGTGGGAAGGGGAGGCAGGGTCAGAGTGGGTCTATGGGGGAGGGGAGTTGGGGAACACATGTCCTTTTGAGGATTGGGAAGGGATTAGGGATCTATCGGTTTTGGGGGTTAATATCTTGTACCAGGACATCTGAAACCTATATGTACATCTGAAATCTATATGTACATCTGAAACCTGTATGTACATCTGAAACCTGTATGTACATCTGAAACCTATATGTACATCTGAAACCTGTATGTACATCCCAAACCTACATGGACATCTGAAACCTATATGGACATCTGAAACCTATATGTACTATGTACATTCCAAACCTATATGTACAATACAAACCTATATGTACAATACAAACCTATATGTACAATACAAACCTATATGTACAATACAAACCTATATGTACAATACAAACCTATATGTACAATACAAACCTATATGTACAATACAAACCTATATGTACAATACAAACCTATATGTACAATACAAACCTATAAGTACAATACAAACCTATATGTACAATACAAACCTATATGTACAATACAAACCTATATGTACAATACAAACCTATATGTACAATACAAACCTATATGTACAATACAAACCTATATGTACAATACAAACCTATATGTACATCTATATTAAAGGTGACCAACGTGATCACCGATATTTCATATTAAGTCATATTTTGACACACACAAATTATCATTTAGATACCTGTGTGTAACATGACATGACGTAGACCACACTCTTGTGTGTAACATAACATGACGTAGACCACACTCTTGTGTGTAACATAACATGACGTAGACCACACTCTTGTGTGTAACATAACATGACGTAGACCACACTCCTGTGTGTAACATGACATGACGTAGACCACACTCTTGTGTGTAACATAACATGACGTAGACCACACTCTTGTGTGTAACATAACATGACGTAGACCACACTCTTGTGTGTAACATAACATGACGTAGACCACACTCTTGTGTGTAACATAACATGACGTAGACCACACTCTTGTGTGTAACATAACATGACGTAGACCACACACTTGTGTGTAACATGAAATGACGTAGACCACACACTTGTGTGTAACATAACATGACGTAGACCACACACTTGTGTGTATCATGACATGACGTAGACCACAAACTTGTGTGTAACATTACATGACGTAAACAACACACTTGTAACATTACATGACGTAGACCACACACCTGTGTGTAACATTACATGACGTAGACTACACACTTGTGTGTAACATAACATGGAGTAGACCACACACTTGTGTGTAATATTACATGACGTAGACCACAAACTAATAACATTACATGAAGTATACCACACACTTTTATGTAACATTAAATGAGATAAACTTGAGGTAATGAACATGTGGGCGAGACAAAGGCCCGCAGAAGTCACGGCATGTCGTCTGAGACCGAAGCACTTCATCAACTTTTGGCGACAGAGCGCGCGAGTAAAGATTAAACCGCCTCCATTGGCCCAGTTCATGGAAGCCACTTCAAAGATTATGGCAGGAAACGTCTGTGTTTTGTAGTCCATGGTCAGGAGTCGTCATCAACTGTGGCGTAACATTTGCAACATATTCACTTTAGCGTCATGACTCTAGCATGTGATGACTCCAACATGTGATCACTCCACCATGTGATGACTCCTACATGTGATGACACCATGTGATGACTCTAACATGTGATGACTCCAAAAAGTGAAGAAACCATGTGATAAACTCCAACATGTGATGACTCCAAAAAGTGAAGAAACCATGTGATAAACTCCCACATGTGATGACTCCAACATGTGATGACTCCAAAAAGTAATGAAACCATGTGATAACTCCAACATGTGATGATTCCAACATGTGATGACTCTAACATGCGATGACTCCAACATGTGATGACTCCAACATGTGATGACTCCAACATGTGATGACTCTAACATGTGATGACTCCAACATGTAATGACTCCAACATGTGATAACTACAACATGTGATTACTCCAACATGTGATGACTCCAACATGTGATGACCCCATGTGGGGGAACCCCCGACGCATTGTTGGTCTCAAGACATTCGCACTGCGGTTATCTACGTGCCCACCATCATTCACCACCTTAGATTGCCAACCATAAACTGTGATTGGCCGACCCTAGCCAGGGTCAGCCATATTCGCAAAAAAGGGGGAAAAGAACGGACAAAACCAGAGTTTTAAAAATTTAAAAAATGATGTTTTCCCTGGGGCTAGCACCCAGGACCTTTCGCGTATAAGGCGGGCGTGATAACCACTACACTACGAATGTCATGTAAATCTGTCAAGGAACAACGAGGGTCATTCGTCATGCTCATTTGCACATACTGGCTTTGGTGTTTTATATATATTGTAAAGCTCATTTGTACTACTTGACTCTTCAACTTGCATATTTAAAACAAAGGCGTCTTTAATGCTAACAATTGTTCTCTTTTATTAGTCATCACTTCTGGTTACTACTCTCTCTCTCTCTCTCTCTCTCTCTCTCTCTCTCTCTCTCTCTCTCTCTCTCTCCCTCTCTCTCTCTCTCTCTCTCTCTCTCTCTCTCTCTCTCTCTCTCTCTCTCTCTCTCTCTACGACTCTCTCCCACTGCCTGTCGATTCCCCTGTGGCAGGTCTCTAGTTGTCCGTCCTGTTAACCCTGGGGTAGGTGACTCTGTACTGTCGCCTACCATACTCTCCTTATATTGCTGGCAAAAGGTATGTGGCTGACATTCGCGAATGCCCCCTTGGTGTGAGCAATAAAAGTTTCAGTCTTTCATTCCCTTACCCATGTCCAATAGATAGCTACTTATGTTTCCCCCATAGTTATTAATGATCCCCCATCGTATAGTCCCGTCCAATGGCACTACAAATTTCGCTTCCTGTTTTAACAATGCTGTCATCGCTCTACACCCCTACCTTACTACCCGTGTCTTGGGGTGGAAGGGAGGGGGAAGGAGAATACTGGTATCTTTTCGTTTACGGTCATAGTTCCGAGAGCACGGCCTACCGTCAGCTCCCCTCTCAAATATTTCAACCAAGGTTCTCAATTATTTCAACCCAGGTTCTCCACAATATATATAAATCGATAGATTTGCTTTTTATTTTAGATATTTTCCTATTTGCATATAGGTAAAATCCAACTGATTTGTTCAGCTGGCGTTGTCAATCCAAATAAAGGTACAACAGCAGGTTGCTCCAGTCACGTGTCTCATACCTGGTGGGTACTCAAAGCCCCCCGCCCCCGTACAGCAATAGTGAGGTGTCATTTACCTGGTAGGTACTCACCCTGCCCCCACCCCCAGTCCAGCCAAACAATTTGTGGAAGCCAGCATATGACACTGTAAAATGTAAAAAAAAGGCAGCCAACACGTGAGTATGTCACGTGACAAGTGGAGTCCGTGATAACGTGAGGCAGTTGGTCAAAGGTCTAGCGGCATTTGGTGCATTAGTGGGAGGCAGTTGGCTCAGGGGCGGGATGCAGTTTGCCCAGGGGTGGGAGACAGTTTTCCCAGGGGTGGGAGGCAGTTGGCTCAGGGGTGGGAGGCAGTTGGCTCAGGGGTGGGAGGCAGTTGGCTCAGGGGTGGGAGGCAGTTTGCTCAGGGGTGGGAGGTAGTTGGCTCAAGGGTGGGAGGCAGTTAGCTCAGGGGCGGGAGGCAGTTGGCTCAGGGGCGGGAGGAATTTGGTTAAGGGACGGGAGGCAGTTGGCTAAGGGGCGGGAGGCAGTTGGCTAAGGGACGGGAGGCAGTTGGCTAAGGGACGGGAGGCAGTTGGCTAAGGGACGGGAGGCAGTTGGCTAAGGGGCGGGAGGCAGTTGGCTAAGGGACGGGAGGCAGTTGGCTAAGGGACGGGATGCAGTTGGCTAAGGGACGGGAGGCAGTTGGCTAAGGGACGGGAGGCAGTTGGCTAAGGCACGGGAGGCAGTTGGGTAAGGGACGGGAGGCAGTTGGCTAAGGGACGGGAGGCAGTTGGCTAAGGGACGGGAGGCAGTTGGCTAAGGGACGGGAGGCAGTTGGCTAAGGGACGGGAGGCAGTTGGCTAAGGGACGGGAGGCAGTTGGCTAAGGGACGGGAGGCAGTTGGGTAAGGGACGGGAGGCAGTTGGCTAAGGGACGGGAGGCAGTTGGCTAAGGGATGGGAGGCAGTTGGCTAAGGGACGGGAGGCAGTTGGCTAAGGGACGGGAGGCAGTTGGCTAAGGGTCTGTCAGGTTGAAAAGTCCAATGAAATATGTTAAGAGCAAGTATTTGTCTGTGGTTGGCTTTACTCAGTGCGGTACATTGGCAGAAAGTCGCTAAGAGATATGGTTGGTTATACTCAGTGCGGTATATTGGCAGAAAGTCGCTAAGAGATATAAACATTGAGACAATTAAACCTGGGAGTAGTTGGGATGTCAGTGGGGAGTGAAAACACTTTTTAGAAACGGAAGAAAAGAAATTTAAACTATAATTAGCCCGAATGTGTGAGGCAAAATCATTGAAATGATTGAACCCCTTAAAGTTGGACTTGATTATTCTGATAATGGTGAGAAAAAAAAATAATAATAAATAAATAAAAAACTGTGTTGACAGCCATGTCTGATTTATTAATACCGCAAGCGCCCTTGGTGTGTATCACTTACGGACATAGCCACAATTCCATTGGGACCAAATTAATCTGCTGTGCATAAGAGCTTAGCACATTTAAAGCATAAATATATTATTTAAAACCATCAAAGTCAACAGAGCAGCGACGTGCCATTGGGAGAAAGTTAACTCTAATCTGGAGAATAATTGTTTTTTTATTTTATTTAAAATTGTGTAAATATTGAAAGATACGTTACACGTAGGCCTTTGCTGACTGTGAACAAACTTAATTCAAAAATCTCATTTGAAAACCACATCAGGCAACCACATCAGGCAACCACATCAGGCAACCACATCAGGCAACACCATCAGGCAAACACATCAGGCAACCACATCAGGCAACCACATCAGGCAACCACATCAGGCAACCACATCCGGCAACCACATCAGGCAACCACATCAAGCAACCACATCAGGCAACCACATCAGGCAACCACATCAGGCAACCACATCCGGCAACCACATCAGGCAACCACATCAGGCAACCAAATAAGGCAATCACATCAGGCAACCACATCAGGCAACCACATCAGGCAACCACATCAGGCAACCACATCAGGCCTTCAGGCATATAGAACTTGAGAACCACCCGCCACACCCACCACCACACCACACATACCTGGAGTCGTCAAAATGTACCGGCAGACATCTCGGTTGGAGAATTCCGGACAAGCTTCCGTGAGTCTGATCCGCATGAGAACATTATCCCCACCCTGAGCCCTGGGTGACGCCTCTACACGGCCTCGCATGGCTCAGGGCCGCTGAGATAAGACGATGTCTTCATGACGCACTAATCTGAGGAGACATTGATTGAGTCGCAAAGTGCTAGCGAGGTGCGCAACCTTCTCACCGCTATTTGTTCTTTGTTTGATGGCTTCCTTCAACTCACCTACACGTGGAGCGGGAATGGCTCGGTCACTTTCTGCTTTGCTGATAATTAATCACGGCTGTAACGCACTGCAGCATTCGCGGCAATAATTAATCTTGGCTGCGGGGACATTACTGACTTTCGGCAATAGTTAGCCATTGAGGTATAAGAACAGTAGAGAGGTCTAGGGCAAGAGTCCACACACAACGGGCAAGTATATATGGACGACATACCATGAGATCACCATGTACCAGAACACGCAAACATGTTAGCAGACGACAATACGTCACATAGATTCCATGTCCTTTGACGGGCCGCTCAGTGCTGTCATTAGGATTAGACAAGCCATTGGTGTCCACTGTAATGGATGATGTGGATATATCGTGGGAAGACAGCATAAAAGTTCCAAAGCTCAACTTTCGCATAAAGTTTAAAAGGAAATGGAAGAAACATTCATGGCATTCTGCATACGGTGTCATCCCATGACAATTTGGGCACTTGTGGACGGTGTCATCCCATGACAATTTGGGCACTTCTGGGTGGTGTCCTGACATCACCCATAAGGCCCTACAGTAAAAGGCACAGCCGAGTATATACCACTCATATAAACGCTCCCTTCCCCCACCCACCCCCTGTCACGTCATTGAATGTTTAAACACTGACACCATTTACCTGAGAAAATCTGCCCTGAGTTTACATTAGTATCAGCTGCCGGCATTGACTTACAATCGCATGCCAACAAATGGAATTGTTCGTTTTTTACCTAGAAAATAAATTGACGAATTTTTTTTTAGCCCACTGAATTAAGGCTAAATAATTACTGGCGTCAAAACAGAGACAAAAATTTTACAAGAACTGATTCTACTCCATACAAAAGCAATTTCTAGTGTATTATTCCTCAGTCCTGACTCAACCATTGACTTATTCTTAAATTTGTAGAATGGATTGTTGAATCTTTAACGATATTTTACGCCATATTTACCATATATATATCCTTTGAACAACATAATTGTTTAATTTTCGACTCCTGACCAGGTACAAAACTCTACTTCGATGACGCGTCTTGTAAACATGCCCTAACATGCCCTAGAATGTTGTCCCCCCTCCGCCCCCTTAAATTCTAGACTGCTGCACGAAGAACTGTGTTCCAACCAGTGAACGGCTCGTTTGAGACTGAGCCACAGATGACGTGCTAGTTAGCGCCAAGGAGCACAACATTGCTGTGATGTAATAAGAGCCGTAGAGTGCCAGTCGTGGGCTGATGGGCATTTTATCTGGAGGCAATTTGTGTTGCTCCCACCCCACCACCCTGTCAACGGACGCCGTGAAAATGTTGGTTCTAAAGTGACTGTTAACATAGAGATATGTGTGGTACACGGAGAAGAAATGTTGTACATGGAGAAGAAATGCTGTACATGGAGAATAAATGTTGTTGATGCACACAGACAAGAAATTTTGTACACAAAGAAGAAATGATGTAGTTGTACATGAAGAAGAAACGTTATTCACAAAGATGACATAAGGATAAAAACACCTTTCTTATTCCGTATGCAAGAACAAACACATACACATTTTCGTTCTTCCCGTCCGGAATTCGGGCGTGGAATGGGTTGCCTGAAGAATCCAGGAAAACCAACACTTTATCAACATTTAAATCTCTAATAAAAATGCAGTACTAAACACAAACCATAGATAAGCGTAGGACGCAATAATCTTCTGTATAGAAGAAGCGTCTGTAAACAGATAAGATAAGATGTTGTAGTTGTACATGAAAAAGAAATGTCGTAGTTGTACATGAAGAAGAAATGTTGTTGCTGTCTTGTTATCGGGTGCATGAATCCTGCTATGTGTAATCCACGGGTGGTCACGGCTCAAAGGTCACAGGCGCCATAAACTACATCATAAATATTGGCGCCTGGGGGGCGTACATAAAAGAACAAATATTTTTTTTTATTAATCATGACAGGGGAGACAAGCTTAAAACACAAAAAATCATAAGATGTCATTCTCTCTGATTTCTCAGCTGGGTCAACAACAAAAAATCCTCGGGTTTTATTTAAAACAGATGGTGTTTTTAAATCAAAATAACATAAATAAATTATTTAACACAACTAAAAACAACTGGAGGCTTGTCAGAAAGTCAAGTTTTATCAGGGTTAGAAAAAAGTTGCTATAATTTCAGGCATAAAATACAAGTTTTAAAAAAATTAACGAAACAGATTCATGATTATTTCCTGGATTATGACAGAAAGATTTCCCCTTCTAGAGTCACGTGACTTTAGTGTGGTCCTCCAGAACTAAACTCAGAGACATCTTGAGCTTACAGCCCTGAAATCACAGACATCTTGAGCTTACATCCCTGATCTCACATACATCTTTAGCTTACACCCCTGAAATCACAGACATCTTTACCTTACACCCCTGAACTCACAGACATCTTGAGCTTACACCCCTGAACTCACAGACATCTTTAGCTTACACCCCTAAACTCACAGACATTTTTAGCTTACATCCCTGAACTCACATACATCTTGAGCTTACACCCTAAACTCACAGACATCTTGAGCTTACACCCCTGAACTCACAGACATCTTTAGCTTACACCCCTAAACTCACAGACATCTTTACCTTACATCCCTGAACTCACAGACATCTTGAGCTTACACCCCTGAACTCACAGAAATCTTTACCTTACACCCCTGAACTCACAGAAATCTTTACCTTACACCCCTGAACTCACAGACATCTTTAACCTTACACCCCTGAACTCACAGACATCTTTACCTTACACCCCTGAACTCACAGACATCTTTACCTTACACCCCTGAACTCACAGAAATCTTTACCTTACATCCCTGAACTCACAGACATCTTTACCTTACACCCCTAAACTCACAGACATCTTTAGCTTACACCCCTAAACTCACAGACATCTTGAGCTTACACCCCTAAACTCACAGACATCTTTAGCTTACACCCCTAAACTCACAGACATCTTGAGCTTACACCCCTAAACTCACAGACATCTTTAGCTTACACCCCTAAACTCACAGACATCTTGAGCTTACACCCCTAAACTCACAGACATCTTTAGCTTACACCCCTAAACTCACAGACATCTTTAGCTTACACCCCTAAACTCACATACATCTTGAGCTTACACCCCTAAACTCACAGACATCTTTAGCTTACACCCCTAAACTCACAGACATCTATGGCTTACACCCCTAAACTCACAGACATCTTTAGCTTACACCCCTTAACTCACATACATCTTGAGCTTACACCCCTAAACTCACAGACATCTTTAGCTTACACCCCTAAACTCACAGACATCTTTAGCTTACACCCCTAAACTCACAGACATCTTTAGCTTACACCCCTGAACTCACAGACATCTTTAGCTTACACCCCTAAACTCACAGACATCTTGAGCTTACACCCCTAAACTCACAGACATCTTGAGCTTACACCCCTGAACTCACAGACATCTTTAGCTTACACCCCTGAACTCACAGTCATCTTTAGCTTACACCCCTGAACTCACAGACATCTTTAGCTTACACCACTGAACTCACAGACATCTTTAGCTTACACCCCTGAACTCACAGACATCTTTAGCTTACACCGCTAAACTCACAGACATCTTGAGCTTACACCACTGAACTCACAGACATCTTGAGCTTACACCACTGAACTTACAGAAATCTTGAGCTTACACCCCTGAACTCACAGAAATCTTGAGCTTACGCCCCTGGCTCTGATGTTATCGTGGCGCGTGTCATCCGTCTGCTGGGGAAAGCTGCTCCGGGGCTTAAATCAAACCTGCCATTTATTTCTATCACTGCCCGGATCAGCGCCAAGACAGCTATCAGCAGCATCGCAGCCCCATTGTATTTGTTAGGTCTATCAATCTATATCAGTGGTTCCTAACCTTTTGGGGTCCATGTACCCCTTCAGATGCCCAAAAAGGTTCATGCACCCCCTCGTGAAACTTTCAGAAAATGTATAATAAACTATGTATATTTTAGGAACACAACAGTTTTGACCATTGGCAACGGGGAATTTAGTGAGAGATCTGCTGCTTCTTATGATCAATCAGCTATTTAAATCTGGGGACTGTTTTGGACAAAGCAACTCTTATGTCATCCTCTGCATTCAACTTATTCCTTGCCTTGGTTTTAATCGTCAAAGATGTGGAGAATCCTGCTTCACAGAGATAGGTTGTGGCAGTACTGCCCTCTTGGCTAGTTGTGGGTAGGAATCTAGCTGTGCGCACCAAAATTCAATCACGGTATTGCAACTGAAGGCACTCCTCAGTACTTCTCTGGTTCTCAAATCAATCAGGTTATCTTTAGCAAAGTCACTGTCACCAATGTTTTCCAAGTCACAGAGAAAAGGATTGCGAATCCAAAGGTCTTTCCTAGCAATTTCTTGACAGAAATACCCATCGAAGGACTTTCGCAATGTTGAAAGGTGCTCTAAAATTTCCCCTTTGATTTTGTCAGGCAGTGATCCCTCAGTGCTTCCTTCTGCACCAGATATTACAACTTCATCCAAGAGTGGAAAGTTGGCCAAGTTGGACTTTTCTAATTGTCGTGGGAATAGTGGCAGTTTGTTAAGGAAGGCTTGCAATCTCTCAGTAGCATCCATTACACTCACATCAGGTCCTTGGAGAGATGTGTTCAACTCATTCAAGATGATGAAAATATCAGCCAGATATGCCAAGTAATGAATGAAATTTGGACAGTCAAACTTGTCAGCAAGGTCACTCTCTTTTTCTCGCAAGAAAATGGCAAGCTCCACTCTCAGTTCTACTAACCGAGAAAGTATCCGTCCCCTAGACCAGTGCTTCTCAAACTTTTAAGTATGGCGGACCGGCAGGAACTTTTTCCATTGGACCAGGGACAGGTGCACTATTTTTCCTGCACTGACAATTTTTTAATGTCCTTTTTTGATAACTTCTGCGGACCGGCGGCGGATGGCCCATGGACCGGCACCGGTCCGCGGACCACCACTTTGCGAAGCACTGCCCTAGACAACCAGCGCACCTCAGTGTGGTAGAGCAGAACTTCAGGCTCAGAGACCACCTCCTGACAGAACAACTTGAAGAGGCAGTAGTTCAAGGCATGTGAGCGGATAAAATTTACAACTTGGACTGCAGTAGAAAGAACTGACTTCAAGGTTGGAGGTAAAGTTTTGCATGCCAGGGCCTGACGATGAAGGATACAGTGTGTAGTGACAATATCTGGAACTTCTTTCTTTACCAGTGCGGAAAATCCTGACTTATTACCGAGCATGTAGGGAACACCACCTGTGCAAATTGAAGAAATTCTTGAAGTCCATTCAAACTGGTTTTCAGTGAAGAATGCCCTGACTAGCTGCAGCACATCAGCAGCTTTGGTAGTAGCTACGAGTTGCTTACAAAAGAGAAATTCCTCCTTCAGCAATCCAATGAGATATCTCAGAAATACAACAATCTCACTGCATTGTGCTACATCAGTGGATTCATCCAGCTGCATGCTAAATGGAAAAGGACTGCTTCTCATCTCGCACAAGACTTCATACAGAATGTCTGCAGCCATGTCACTAATCCTGGAATGAATAGTGCCATTGGACAAAGTAACTTTCTCAACCCGCTTCCTCTGCTGGTGACCACACATCAGTTCCATCATCTCCAGAGCACAAGGCTTCACCAAAGTTCTCCAATGGTGTGGGGCTTCTTGTTCTTTGCAATAAGATATGCAACCTTGAATGATGCATCCAGTGCAGGTTTCTGTGACAAAGAAAATCCAAGCTTGGGCAAGGTACCTGAGGTCAAGAAGCGAGCTCTCTTCTGCTTGAAGACCTCAACACTGTCCTTGAATTGGATAGATGGACTTTATCCAAGTGCTCTCGGAGTATAACAGGCTTCATGTTGTCATTGTACAGGATTTTTCCACATAGGAAGCACTGAGGCTTTTGTGCTCCATCTCTCTCTCTCTCTTATTTATTATTTATTAACGATTTTGAGGGGGTGATGACAATCGGAAAGTCGTGCCAGTCACAAGCAAATTTTTAACGAACGAAGTTGATGTTTTTAATGACCAGAATCGGATGCTCAACTCAAGATTTTAGGTTTCAAATTGAAATTTAATGACGAATAAGGGCTTACAATTAACACTTTTAAGACCTTTGCAGCGTACCGAGCAATAAAAGTGAAGGAAAAAAATCACAACGTATACATCCTCTTAAAACAGTTAGAGTGTCACCGGAAGACATATATCTGACGTATTTGATGATAAATTTAAATTATTTTTAGAAAACTGTGACTTAAAACACGAAATTCCGAGAAACACGTAGAGCGAACCATTCATTTTGCGAAAAAGTTTTTTCCATCCATTTTCGACATGCGCAAAACGATGCGCGAACGAATATAAAAAAGGTGGTATATGGGCGCCCTTTAACGCGGCATGCCTTGCTTATGGTTTACATTTTCAGATTATCAGTTTTTATTTCTTTTTCTTTCCTTCTTCTTCTTTTTTTCCTTCTTTTTTTCTTCCTCTTTTTCTTTTTTTTCTCTCTGAATGGTTCATGCACCCCCTGGAACCTGCTCATTACCCTTTGGGGGTGCATGCACCACTGGTTAGGAACCCCTGATCTATATGATGGTCCAACCATAGCATCAATCTATATGATGGTCCAACCATAGCATCAATCTATATGATGGTCCAACCATAGCATCAATCTATATGTATGGCAACATTCACAGCACCATTCTATATGTATTGCCACATTCACAGCATCATTCTATATGTTTGGCCACATTCACAGCACCATTCTATATGTATGGTCTCAATGACAGCACTATTCTATATGTATGGCCACATTCACAGCACCATTCTATATGTATGACCACATTCACAGCACCATTCTATATGTATGGTCTCAATGACAGCACTATTCTATATGTATGGCCACATTCACAGCACCATTCTATATGTATGGCCACATTCACAGCACCATTCTATATGTATGGTCACATTCACAGCACCATGCTATATGTATGGTCTCAATGACAGCACTATTCTATATGTATGGCCACATTCACAGCACCATTCTATATGTATGGCCACATTCACAGAAACATTCTATATGTATGGCCACATTCACAGCACCATTATATATGTATGGTCTAAATGACAGCACCATTCTATATGTATGGTCTCAATGACAGCACTATTCTATATGTATGGTCTCAATGACAGCACTATTCTATATGTATGGTCTCAATGACAGCACTATTCTATATGTATGGTCTCAATGACAGCACTATTCTAACTGTATAGCCGTGTTGTATAATAAATTGTTAAATTTAAAGATAACCTGGTCGGCAAGAAAAGATGGCACTAACCTGTAAATAAGGGGGCATTATGCTGTAAATAAGGGGGCATTATCCTGTAAATAAGGAGGCATTATCCTGTAAATAATGGGGCATTATGCTGTAAATAAAGGGGCATTATCCTGTAAATAAGGGGGCATAATGTTGTAAATAAGGGGGCATTATCCTGTAAATTAAGGAATCTGTATCTACCAGATAACACTAACCCGAAAATGAGAATTTTCATCTTAGTCTTAGTAATAACCACACTACTTTTAAGGACATTAACGTCAACCAACAAACATCCTAAAAATCAGAGTAATATATCAATAATTATAAACCACCACAACACAAAGCACACTGACTACACCTCTATCTTAAGCACAATAAAGGAAATCTCCATCAAACAATGGAAACATAAAATATGTATATATAAGCAAAATCACTTAGTCTTAATTTTGCTCCTCTCAGGCGACATAGAACTTAACCCAGGCCCAGTATCATCTAAATGTCAAATTTGTATTAAGGCATGCACTACCAAACAAGGAACCACTCAGTGTGACACCTGCAATGAATGGTACCACATTGCATGCTTGCATTCTAACACACCAAAGCACAAAGCAATAGGCCTAAGAAATAAATATGCATCTTGGCACTGCATACATTGTGGGTTGCCCCAAATCAGTTCAGATTTATTTAACTATAAGGACCTTATCACCACAAACTCTTACAGTGTTTTGGCTAATCCTTTTATAAATAAACCACTAGATAAAATGAAACCTACCACACAAACCCATAAAATTACCCATAAAAAATCTAATAATAATAATCATCAAAACATTCTCAAAACACTAATAGTTAATTTCCAAAGCTTAAAAAATAAAATTCCAGATTTAGAACTACTTATAAAAACAGAAGAACCAGACATAATTGCTGGTTCTGAAACTTGGTTGAACCCCAACATATATAACTCTGAGATTTTAAACACCAATTATAATATTTTTAGGAAAGACAGACCAGACAATTATGGAGGAGTGCTACTTGCAATTAAATCAAATATCATAGCTGAAGAAATTACTACACAGCCAAATTTTAATATAGAGTCTATTTATTGTAAAATAATTACACCAAACTCATCCCCACTTATTGTAGGCAGTATATATAGACCTCCGAATACAAACCTAGAATACATGAACAATCTTTGTAGTCAATTAACTTTCATAAAAGAGAATAATAAAAATGCAGTTCTATGGATTATGGGGGACTTTAATCTTCCAGATATAAATTGGAAAAATTATACAATTGATAACCATCAAACTAACAAAGAAATTAATGAACACTTTTTAGACACTATAAACAACATAAACCTAGAACAGATAGTAAAAACAGCAACAAGGAAAAATAAAACACTAGATTTATTCCTAACAAATAGACCAGGACTAGTGTTAGACTATAAAATCATTCCAGGACTGTCCGACCATGATATTGTTAGGGTCACCAATACAATAAAAACTAAAATTAATAAGATACCTAGAAGAATAATCTATCTTTGGAATAAATGTAATTCAATAAAACTACACCAATCAGCGGCTACTTTCCAACAAACTTTCCTAAGTAAATTTAACACAAATAGCCCAGTAGAAGAAATTTGGAAAGATATAAAAACAAATCTAAAAACTATAATGGATGAGAATGTTCCAACAAAACTAACATCAAATAAAATTAACAAATGCTGGTTCAATTCTAGATTGATAGATGCAAACTAAAAGAGAACTTATTTAAGAAATATAAAGCTACCTATTCATATAGGATACACAAAAAATACTTAAAGATTAAACACTTGACACAAAAACTTAGTCGAAACCTCCAAAGTGAATATATAAACAATGTAATTACCAAAGATAACAATAAAAACTTATGGTCCTTTATCAAATCTAAAAAAATGGAATCTTCAGGAATAGCCACACTAAAAGGCTCAAATAATCAAACCTATAATGATAATGAAACTAAAGCTAATATCCTTAACACATATTTTGCATCATCTTTTTCTGCCTCAGGCGACAAGGAAGTTTTAATAAATTTAAATAAAATAGAGGAAATAGGTAACATAACTGTAGATGAGATAGGTATACATTCACTCCTAAAAAACTTTAAAATAAACAAAGCTACTGGCCCAGATGATTTGCCTGCAAGATTATTAAAAGAACTAAGCAATGAACTGTCCCCAATCCTTGTAGTTCTCTTTCAAGCCTCTCTAAACCAGGGTAAAGTGCCCCAGGATTGGAAATTAGCTAACGTAACTCCACTCTTTAAGAAAGGGGATAAATCAGACCCTGGTAATTACAGGCCTGTATCACTTACTAGTATCACCTGTAAATTACTAGAACACATAATATATAGTAGAATAGTTAACCACCTTGACAAATATAATGCCCTATGCCCACATCAACACGGCTTTAGAAAAAACAGATCATGTGAAACACAATTAATAGGTTTAATAGATGAACTATCAAAAGGCTTAGACAAAAATGATCAAATAGATACAATATTACTAGACTTCTCAAAAGCATTTGACAAAGTTCACCACCTTAGTTTACTTAAAAAACTTAACTACTTTGGAATCTCAGGTTCCTTACATCACTGGATCCAAGACTTCCTTTTGGGCAGGGAGCAAACTGTAATAATTAATGGATCTAAATCTGCACCAATAAAGGTTAACTCAGGAGTTCCACAAGGAACTGTGCTAGGTCCCTTACTCTTTTTAATTTATATAAATGATTTACCCAAGAACATCTCAACAGGTACAAAAGTTAGGTTATTTGCTGATGATTGTATAATCTATAGAACAATTAAATCAGAACAAGATAGCAAAATTTTACAAAAAGACTTAGATGAATTGATAAAATGGGAAACTAACTGGAGTATGTCTTTCCACCCAGAAAAGTGTCAACTGTTAAGAGTAACAAAGAAAAAGAAACAAATAAATTCAAAATATTACATTCATGGAAAAGAACAGACCCAAACTAAAGATGCAAAATACTTAGGAGTCTTAATAAATGAGAAACTATCATGGAATCCCCATGTCAATGAAGTTATTAAAAAATCAAACAAAACCTTACGCTTTATAAAAAGAAACTTTAACAAATGTAATAGAGATATAAAACTAAAATGCTACCTCACTTTGGTGAGACCTGTACTAGAATATGCATCTTCTGTATGGGACCCATCCACCAAAGAAAACATTGATAAACTAGAACAAATTCAAAAAAGAGCTGCCAGATTCATTACTGGAGAATATTCAAAACTGACAAGAATAAGACCATTAGTTAAATCATTAAACCTTGAAACACTAGAGGATAGAAGAACCAAGAGCAAAGTAGTAATCATACATAAAGCAATTAATTCTAATTTAGAAATACAACACAAAGATAACATAATACAACCCTCAGATAGACATAAGGATAAAAACACCTTTCTTATTCCGTATGCAAGAACAAACACATACAAGTTTTCCTTTTTCCCGTCCGGAATTCGGGCGTGGAATGGGTTGCCTGAAGAATCCAGGAAAACCAACACTTTATCAACATTTAAATCTCTAATAAAAATGCAGGACTAAACACAAACCATAGATAAGCGTAGGGCGCAATTATCTTCTGTATAGAAGGAGCGTCTGTAAACAGATAAGATAAGATAAGATAAATCAGTTTTATTTATGTACACATGATACCAGGTACAACTTGTACAGAAGGACGTTATTCATTGTACGTATGGAAATTATATGTTTTAAAGTCAGTAAACAAGTATGTGTACATAAGCCAATGCACACCATGTTGATGAGGGCACAAGACATTGTTTCTCTTGGTGATGAACTATCTATACTGCCATATAAATCTATTATTTGTTCTAGTAATGCAAAAGTAATGCTAGTAATGAAACAGGTCTATAGTTACTAGTATCGGTTTTATCTCCTATTTTAAATCGAGGGGTAAGATTAGCTATTTTCTTTTCATGGGACACTTTACCTATGGCTTATAGAGACTTAGAAAATACTTCAAGTATTTGGGACAGTTCATTGTTTAGTTACTTTAAGTAGCCTCGCCCGCAATTCATCAGAACCAGTAGCTATGTCTATTTTTAAGTTATTTAAAAGTTTATTTATACCTGATCCATCCACAGCTATGTTATCTACTTTTTCTATTCTTTTAAGGTTAATTGAGACTTCCTTGTCACCGGAGGTTGAGACTGTTGATATAAAATATGTGTTGGGGCTGTTACCTATTGTCTCAATATAATTATAGGTTTTTATTGGTAGGGTATTTAATTAAGCTATTCCTATGTGTTCCATTTTTTAGAATAAATAACGCACCATTAGTTTTTATTGTTCTTAAAAATAATTAATTACAGTATTGAAATATCCACCTTGAAGGTATCTGTTACGAGTTTGGGATAGATATTATAGTTTAAATTATCTTTTGTGTTGTTTTGGTGTTGTTTTTTTGCATTGGTACCTGTAATTTTTGTAATAGATTTTTTTCTATTAAATTTTCTTAAATCAAGTATTTTAACCAGCTTGTTTATTTTATTTGATGTTTGTTTTGTGGGCACACGCTCATCCATTACTGCGTTTAGAATAGTTTTTAAAATTATTTCAAAATACCTTCCACTGGAATATATGTGCTATAATTACTTTGGTAATGTTTGGTGTAACTTTCTTGCTGTTTGGTGTAACTTTCTTGCTGTTTGGTGTAAGTTTGTTGCTGTTTGGTGTAAGTTTGTTGCTGTTTGGTGTAAGTTTGTTGCTGTTTGGTGTAAGTTTATTACATTCATCCAAGAAGAGATAACTGAGTCTTTTGTGTTTATTTTATAATTGCATGCAGGTTTATTCTGCTGATGAATCTGGCAACACAACGATCAGAAAGTCCAGGAATTATTTCATTGTGTACAATTAGTCCAGGAATTATTTCATTGTGTACAACTAGTCCAGAAATTATTTCATTGTGTACAATTAGTCCAGGAATTATTTCATTGTGTACAACTAGTTCTTGTCTGTTAGTTAAAAATTGATTGGTTTATTGACCATTCAAACCCAGAATGGTTACCAGCCGGCTTGTTGCTGCTCGGTGAAGATCTTGGAATGTGGTCGGAACTAGAACTGCTGTCTTGGAATGTGTACGGACCTATAACTGCTGTCTTGGAATGTGTACGGACCTAGAACTGCTGTCTTGGAATGTGTACGGACCTATAACTGCTGTCTTGGAATGTGTACGGACCTATAACTGCTTTCTTGGAATGTGTACGGACCTATAACTGCTTTCGTGGAATGTGTACGGACCTAGAACTGCTGTCTTGGAATGTGTACGGACCTAGAACTGCTGTCTTGGAATGTGTACGGACCTATAACTGCTTTCTTTGAATGTGTACGGACCTATAACTGCTTTCTTGGAATGTGTGCGGACCTATAACTGCTTTCGTGGAATGTGTACGGACCTAGAACTGCTGTCTTGGAATGTGTACGGACCTATAACTGCTTTCCTGGAATGTGTACGGACCTATAACTGCTTTCTTGGAATGTGTACGGACCTATAACTGCTTTCTTGGAATGTGTACGGACCTATAACTGCTTTCTTGGAATGTGTACGGACCTATAACTGCTTTCTTGGAATGTGTACGGACCTATAACTGCTTTCTTGGAATGTGTACGGACCTATAACTGCTTTCTTGGAATGTGTACGGACCTATAACTGCTTTCTTGGAATGTGTACGGACCTATAACTGCTTTCTTGGAATGTGTACGGACCTAGAACGTTGCTTTCTTGGAATGTGTATGGACCTAGAACATTGCTTTTCTGGAATGTGTACGGACCTAGAACATTGGAATTTGTTCGGACCTAAAACTTTACTTTCATGGTATGTGTACGGACCTGGAACTTTGAGTTCTTGGAATGTGTAGGGACCTAGAACATTGCTTTCTTGGAATGTGTACGGACCTAGAACATTGCTTTTCTGGAATGTGTGCCAACCTAGAACATTGAAATTTGTTCGGACCTATAACTTTGCTGTCTTGGAATGTGTACGGACCTATAACTTTGCTTTCTTGGAACGTGTTTGACCTAGAACTTTGCTTTCTTGGAATGTGTACGGACCTAGAACTGCTTTCTTTGTTGATTGTCTTAAAAACTAATCAAGTATTTTATTTTCTCAGCTAGCTTTTCTTTTTTTTCTTTTTTTTTACTATTTGCTCTAAGTTTATGTTGTGTATTGTATGAATGAAAAGCTCATAAATTAAACAAATGTATATTTTGATGTTGTTCTTTGGAACAGTTGGTCTAATTTATGTGATTGAGATTTAAGTCTCCCATTATCCAAATTGAGACAACTTCTTTTTTCTTTTCTGTGCAATTCTTTTTGTACCCGCCAAAACATATGATTGGAATTATTCAAATATTAATTAAACAAAATGTTCACCGATGTCTTCTGTAACATCACATTCCTTCAACTCTTTTATTGGACAACCTTGAATCCAGCCCGAAATTTATCAACCAAAAAATAAGGGCTTACTACAGACAAGTCAAATCTCACAATTCAGTTATAAAATCTTGTTTGGTCCAACCACTCGTGAAAAGTCTAACATCTTGTTTGATCCAACCACTCGTGGAAATTCTAACATTGTGTTTGATTCAATAAGACGTATGGAAGTCTAACATTTTGTTTGATTCGATCGGACGTAGGTAAGTCTAACATTTTGTTTGATTCAATCAGACGTATGGAATCTAAAATTACCAAGAGAGCAAGCTCGGTGCAAAAAGAATGTCTGCCGTATAAATGCAACCATTAATTAAAGAGAGAGAAGCAGACATCCGAGCAGACTTGGCCAATCAGATTAAGTTTCCTTTACGCGAATAAATAACCGTTATCCGTCAATTATCGTTTAATTTTTTCCGGCAGCTGGAAGCTCACGATGGGCGATATTCCAGCCCAATATGTGCGGTTATTTCATTCAAAGTAATGGGTGTGAGACTGCAATCAGGCTTGTAAATTAGTAAATGTATAACATATAAACAGGGTATTAGTTAGCATGACAGGACGTAACACAACAGCGAATGTTTCGGCAAAAAGCCTTCCTCAACGGACATATAGTACACAAATAAAACAAATATAACGAAAGAATAAAAACACTTAGCTGCGGTGAAATCCAAGTAGTCCAGTAGAGATCCAGCCCGAAAGGATCTCACAATGTAGGTTTGGTAGGTCAGATATTCAACGTATGACACGATTATATCCCTGTCATACATCTGATGTATAACTTTATATCCCTGTCATAGGACTGATGTATAACTTTATATCCCTGTCATACGACTGATGTATAACTTTATATCCCTGTCATAGGACTGATGTATAACTTTATATCCCTGTCATACGACTGATGTATAACTTTATATCCCTGTCATAGGACTGATGTATAACTTTTAGGGCTGTTATCGATTACTTTAAATTTAATCGTTAACTTTAGAAAAATTGTTTTTAATTAATCGATAATTTCGATTAAAGCCAAAAATAGAAATTTATGACGTCATTAAACTGAACATTTCTCACGGACATTGAAAATTAAGAATATTTTGAACAAAATTTTATGAAAATGTGTTGATACTTGATCGGATGTTTGTGCTGAAGGTGGTACGTCAGAGCTGTATTTGATCCTTTAAAAGAGAATTGTTTATGGCAGTGAACACAGTAAACATTTTTACCATCTTCGACTTTGCCATCCACAGTTAGCTTAAAAACAAAATTTTTGCTCAAATTTCTAGTTATATGTTTAAATTTAACTGCGCTGATGCTGTCAGCCATTTTTTAGTTGACGTCTGCCGGTCCACATTAGGTAATAAAATAAATTATAATATTACGCAGGAGAGGTTTGTACGTAAAAAAATATATATAAATTATTATTAATTACGAGCAACAAAGCCCGTCCAAGGACGTTCCGCCACTGTTCGGTGGCATGTTGTAACTCCCCTCCAACAGCCGTCTCGACCGGCATTACAAGTGCATCGCGTCAAAAATACTATTCATTATAGTTAAAATAAATAACTCGTAAAAACAGAGCTTTTTGCTATAAATCCGAACGCGCATAACTCAAAATAAAGTCTTGGAAGAAATACTGCACCAAAAATAACTCGTTTTGAACATCCGCGTAAATGGCGTAAACGTGTTCAATGTGATTGGCTGTAGGAGTCATATGTGTTTTGGGACCAATCGCTATAGATGACCGGACAGAACGGACAGAGAGGACAGAAACTTGCCTTTTATTATATAGGATTAATAATTAATTATTTATTAATAAAAAATTTAAAAATATTGTAAATATTTTCTTTAATTTTAAATGAATTTTTATCGATTAAAATAATTTTAATCGATTAAATTTTCTAACGATTAATCGAGTAATTAATCGTTAAATTTCCGCTACCCTAATAACTTAATATCCCTGTCACATGACTTATGACCTACACAATTCCCAGAGCATTTTGGATTCGCCGCATTTCACAAGTTTGACTTATTTGATAGCACTGTTCCACTCGCGTTTGTTCAGTCATTACTGAATTAAAAGAAACGATCTTCCAGTCGGAGTATTGGGCCTTGCGTTAAAGGAGGAAGGGGTGGCCGGGGGAGGGGGATCCAACTCCTAGTCCCCCCCCCCTCACCAACGAAAAAGAGTGACGGAGCTTAACCGGGTTTTCTTATGTAAATCTTGTCGCAAACAAGCCACCCTCCCCCACCCCCCTTTTCTATCGCCATGTTTATTTCTGTTCTGTTTACCCGACAGTTGGCTGAAGCCGAACTTACGGGGCCTGCTGTCGTGATGGGCTCAGTTCTCTCACCTGGCTGTCCACCTTACGGGCCTGCTGTCGTGCTCAGTTCTCTCACCTGGCTGTCCACCTTACGGGGCCTGCTGTCGTGATGGGCTCAGTTCTCTCACCTGGCTGTCCACCTTACGGGGCCTGCTGTCGTGATGGGCTCAGTTCTCTCACCTGGCTGTCCACCTTACGGGCCTGCTGTCGTGATGGGCTCAGTTCTCTCACCTGGCTGTCCACCTTACGGGGCCTGCTGTCGTGCTCAGTTCTCTCACCTGGCTGTCCACCTTACGGGGCCTGCTGTCGTGCTCAGTTCTCTCACCTGGCTGTCCACCTTACGGGCCTGCTGTCGTGATGGGCTCAGTTCTCTCACCTGGCTGTCCACCTTACGGGGCCTGCTGTCGTGCTCAGTTCTCTCACTTGGCTGTCCACCTTACGGGGCCTGCTGTCGTGCTCAGTTCTCTCACTTGGCTGTCCACCTTACGGGCCTGCTGTCGTGCTCAGTTCTCTCACTTGGCTGTCCACCTTACGGGGCCTGCTGTCGTGCTCAGTTCTCTCACTTGGCTGTCCACCTTACGGGGCCTGCTGTCGTGCTCAGTTCTCTCACTTGGCTGTCCACCTTACGGGGCCTGCTGTCGTGCTCAGTTCTCTCACTTGGCTGTCCACCTTACGGGGCCTGCTGTCGTGATGGGCTCAGTTCTCTCACTTGGCTGTCCACCTTACGGGGCCTGCTGTCGTGATGGGCTCAGTTCTCTCACCTGGCTGTCCACCTTACGGGGCCTGCTGTCGTGCTCAGTTCTCTCACTTGGCTGTCCACCTTACGGGGCCTGCTGTCGTGCTCAGTTCTCTCACTTGGCTGTCCACCTTACGGGGCCTGCTGTCGTGCTCAGTTCTCTCACTTGGCTGTCCACCTTACGGGGCCTGCTGTCGTGCTCAGTTCTCTCACTTGGCTGTCCACCTTACGGGGCCTGCTGTCGTGCTCAGTTCTCTCACTTGGCTGTCCACCTTACGGGGCCTGCTGTCGTGATGGGCTCAGTTCTCTCACTTGGCTGTCCACCTTACGGGGCCTGCTGTCGTGCTCAGTTCTCTCACTTGGCTGTCCACCTTACGGGGCCTGCTGTCGTGATGGGCTCAGTTCTCTCACCTGGCTGTCCACCTTACGGGGCCTGCTGTTGTGCTCAGTTCTCTCACCTGGCTGTCCACCTTACGGGGCCTGCTGTCGTGCTCAGTTCTCTCACCTGGCTGTCCACCTTACGGGGCCTGCTGTCGTGCTCAGTTCTCTCACTTGGCTGTCCACCTTACGGGGCCTGCTGTCGTGCTCAGTTCTCTCACTTGGCTGTCCACCTTACGGGGCCTGCTGTCGTGATGGGCTCAGTTCTCTCACCTGGCTGTCCACCTTACGGGGCCTGCTGTCGTGCTCAGTTCTCTCACCTGGCTGTCCACCTTACGGGGCCTGCTGTTGTGCTCAGTTCTCTCACCTGGCTGTCCACCTTACGGGGCCTGCTGTCGTGCTCAGTTCTCTCACTTGGCTGTCCACCTTACGGGGCCTGCTGTTGTGATGGGCTCAGTTCTCTCACCTGGCTGTCCACCTTACGGGGCCTGCTGTCGTGCTCAGTTCTCTCACCTGGCTGTCCACCTTACGGGGCCTGCTGTTGTGTTGTGCTCAGTTCTCTCACCTGGCTGTCCACCTTACGGGGCCTGCTGTTGTGCTCAGTTCTCTCACTTGGCTGTCCACCTTACGGGGCCTGCTGTCGTGATGGGTTCAGTTCTCTCACCTGGCTGTCCACCTTACGGGGCCTGCTGTTGTGTTGTGCTCAGTTCTCTCACCTGGCTGTCCACCTTACGGGGCCTGCTGTTGTGCTCAGTTCTCTCACTTGGCTGTCCACCTTACGGGGCCTGCTGTCGTGATGGGCTCAGTTCTCTCACTTGGCTGTCCACCTTACGGGGCCTGCTGTCGTGCTCAGTTCTCTCACTTGGCTGTCCACCTTACGGGGCCTGCTGTCGTGCTCAGTTCTCTCACTTGGCTGTCCACCTTACGGGGCCTGCTGTCGTGATGGGCTCAGTTCTCTCACTTGGCTGTCCACCTTACGGGGCCTGCTGTCGTGATGGGCTCAGTTCTCTCACTTGGCTTTCCACCTTACGGGGCCTGCTGTCGTGCTCAGTTCTCTCACTTGGCTGTCCACCTTACGGGGCCTGCTGTCGTGATGGGCTCAGTTCTCTCACTTGGCTGTCCACCTTACGGGGCCTGCTGTCGTGCTCAGTTCTCTCACTTGGCTGTCCACCTTACGGGGCCTGCTGTCGTGATGGGCTCAGTTCTCTCACTTGGCTGTCCACCTTACGAGGCCTGCTGTCGTGCTCAGTTCTCTCACCTGGCTGTCCACCTTACGGGGCCTGCTGTCGTGCTCAGTTCTCTCACTTGGCTGTCCACCTTACGGGGCCTGCTGTCGTGATGGGCTCAGTTCTCTCTCTTGGCTGTCCACCTTACGGGGCCTGCTGTCGTGCTCAGTTCTCTCACTTGGCTGTCCACCTTACGGGGCCTGCTGTCGTGATGGGCTCAGTTCTCTCTCTTGGCTGTCCACCTTACGGGGCCTGCTGTCGTGCTCAGTTCTCTCACCTGGCTGTCCACCTTACGGGGCCTGCTGTCGTGCTCAGTTCTCTCACCTGGCTGTCCACCTTACGGGGCCTGCTGTTGTGATGGGCTCAGTTCTCTCACCTGGCTGTCCACCTTACGGGGCCTGCTGTTGTGCTGTGCTCAGTTCTCTCACCTGGTTGACAGGGAGCTAATCACGGAGACGGTAACTGACATTACAAAATGTTCCAAGTCCAACAGATCACGAAAACTACTGAAGTCAGATTGGCAGGTATAATTGACAGGTAATGGCAGAGGCATGTATAATGGACATGTAATTACAGAGACAGGTATAATAGACAGGTAATCACAGAAACAGATATAATAGACAGGTAATCACAGAGACACGTATAATAGACAGGTAATCACAGAAACAGTTATAATAGACAGGTAATCACAGAAAGAGGTATAATAAACAGGTAATCACAGAAACAGTTATAATAGACAGGTAATCACAGAAAGAGGTATAATAAACAGGTAATCACAGTGACAATTATAAGAGATAGCTTCAGTAGATCTACTTCTGTTCTAGAGTCAAGTACGAATGGTCATTAGTACCTATATGGTCATAAATGAGGAGTCAACTTGCAAAACCTAGTAAGTGACTTTTCAGAGTTTTTGAGAAAAACGCTTTTATGTTTCATCGACTTGGCAGATTTTGCAAGTGTTTCACATTTTTTACAATAAAAAACAGCGTTTTAAGTAGGTTTTAAATGACCAAACCAAAAGAATGCTGTAGACTGTAGAGTTTTACCATTTAAACCAGAAAAGGGTAGTAACTCATTTTCCTGCCAAAAATCCACTTATTGACTTGGTAGGTTTTGCAAGTGGACTCCTCAAATACACCTTTTCACAAGTACACACACAAATCACTCACATACGAAAATACTCAGTTCCAAAATCACATAAAGAACCTATTCAAACTCACATAAAGAACCCATTCAAACTCACATAAAGAACCCATTCAAACTCACATAAAGAACACATTCAAACTCACATAAAGAACCTATTCAAACTCACATAAAGAACCCATTCAAACTCACATAAAGAACCCATTCAAACTCACATAAAGAACACATTCAAACTCACATAAAGAACACATTCAAACTCACATAAAGAACACATTCAAACTCACATAAAGAACACATTCAAACTCACATAAAGAACCTATTCAAACTCACATAAAGAACACATTCAAACGAACATAAAGAACACATTCAAACTCACATAAAGAACACATTCAAACTCACATAAAGAACACATTCAAACTCACATAAAGAACACATTCAAACTCACATAAAGAACCTATTCAAACTCATATAAAGAACCCATTCAAACTCACATAAAGAACACATTCAAACTCACATAAAGAACCCATTCAAACTCACATAAAGAACCCATTCAAACTCATATAAAGAACACATTCAAACTCACATAAAGAACCCATTCCAACTCACATAAAGAACACATTCCAACTCACATAAAGAACCCATTCAAACTCACATAAAGAACACATTCAAACTCACATAAAGAACCCATTCAAACTCACATAAAGAACACATTCAAACTCACATAAAGAACCCATTCAAACTCACATAAAGAACCCATTCAAACTCACATAAAGAACACATTCAAACTCACATAAAGAACACATTCAAACTCACATAAAGAACCCATTCAAACTCACATAAAGAACCCATTCAAACTCACATAAAGAACACATTCAAACTCACATAAAGAACACATTCAAACTCATATAAAGAACACATTCAAACTCACATAAAGAACCCATTCAAACTCACATAAAGAACCCATTCCAACTCACATAAAGAACACATTCAAACGAACATAAAGAACCCATTCAAACAAACATAAAGAACCCATTCAAACGAACATTCATAAACCCATATAAACACATTACATATTCACCAAGTCGTTAAATGAGTCCCGTCACGTCTCTGTATGTCTTATTGGGTAAATAGTCTTCAGAAAAAAATTCAGGCCTGGTATTTCAACAAGGTTTCCAGTAATAAACAGAGTTTATGTCTGGTCTGTTCTCAGCTGTGAGGCAAGAAAAGTCCCATGTGCTCGACTGATGTCAGAAAACACGAGCCTCGAACGAGCACAAGTCAATGAGCCTAAACCAGGGACATGTGGCGCTAATTTCTACACATGTTACTCAACTGTATGCCAGCCAGGCAGCCAGCGATCTCAGCCCCACCAGCCCAGCCCCTAAAATAAACACTGCTCATCCCGACACGGAGAAATAATGG
Source organism: Ampullaceana balthica (assembly GCA_944989445.1). NCBI lineage: Eukaryota > Metazoa > Mollusca > Gastropoda > Lymnaeidae > Ampullaceana > Ampullaceana balthica. Next base: position 247,657 of record CALYLW010000172.1, on the reverse strand, counting down.
TAGAGCCCCTACTACGAAGGTCAGGGGTCAAAGAGGTCAAGAGGTATTCGGAAACTTTGAGCTTGATAAACGGGAGCTTTGAGAATGGAATAGTTTGGGCACTTGAAGTTTAATGTTACCTGCACGTTCAATGTGTCGGGTGGGGGGCGGAGCTGCCTCCTCTTTCTTGGAAGTCAATCACAGGTCTTTAGGAGTAAGGTCCAAGCATAGCTTCAAAGTGAAGTCAATCACAGGTCTTGAGGTCCAAGCATAGCTGCATAATGAAGTCAATCAGAGGTCTTTAGGAGTAAGATCCAAGCATAGCTGTAAAGTGAAGTCAATCAGAGGTCTTGAGGAATAATATTCAAGCATTGCTGCAAAGTGAAGTCAATCAGAGGTCTTTAGGGGATACGGTGGTCGAGTGGCAGCGCGCTCGACTGGCGTACCGATGGACATGGGTTCGAATCCATGGGACGCCAAGGATTTGTTCCTGGGGCCTAGGGCGTCCCCGAGTCCACCCAGCCTCGAGTGGGTACCTAACACATAGGGGAAAAAAGGTGGCTGGGTAATGCGTGGAACCCTTATAGCCGTGGCATGTGAACGCTGCATCACTTGCCAAAATCAACTGCTGCCTTGCAGATGGTCTTGGCTGACCAAAGGCTATGGAAGAATATCCAGCAAAAAACAGCAGGCTGTTGTCGGAGACCACGGGCCAATTGGCGCAAAACTCGTCGGCAAGCAAAACTCAAGTTGAGAACGAAGAAGAAGAAGAAGAAGAAGAAGAGGTCTTTACGTGTAAGGTCCAAGCATAGCTGTAAATTGAAGTCAATCAGAGGTCTTTACGTGTAAGGTCCAAGCATAGCTGTAAAGTGAAGTCAATCAGAGGTCTTGAGGAATAAGATCCAAACTTTTTTGACAAGGATTTAATACGCTTTGGACACTAAATACTTCAGACTTTGGACACTTAATACTTCAGACTGTGGACACTTAATACTTCAGACTTTGGACACGTAATACTTCAGACTTTTCTAAATTGTATTTGACATGCCTGAAACGAAACTCCAAAGAGTTTATTTTCTTAAATTTTGATCCTATCCCGTAAGTTCCTCATTACATGAGACCAACCCAATGACCCCCACATTAAATGAGACCAACTCAATGACCCCCACATTAAATGAGATCAACCAAATGACCCCCACATTTAACGAGACCAACTCAATTACCCCCACATTAAATGAGACCAACCAAATAACCCCCAGATTAAATGAGACCAGCCCAATGACCCCTACATTAAATGAGACCTACACAATGACCCCCACATTAAATGAGATCAACCCATTGACCTCCCACATTAAATGAGATCAAACCAATGACCCCCACATTTAATGAGACCAGCCCTATGGCCCACACATTAAATGATACCAACTCAATGACCCCCACATTAAATGAGCCCAACCTAACAACCCCCACATTAATGAGACCAAGCCCAATGACCCACACATTAAATGAGACCAAACCAAATGACCCCCACATTGAATGAGACCAACCCAATGACCCCCACATTTAATGAGACCAACCCAATGACCCCCACATTAAATGAGACCAACCAATGACCCCCACATTAAATGAGACCAGCCCAATGACCCCCACATTAAATGAGACCAACCCAATGACCCCCACATTAAATGAGACCAACCCAATGACCCCCACATTAAATGAGACAACCCATGACCCCCACATGACCCCAGCCCCCACATTAAATGAGATCAACCCAATGACCCCCACATTAAATGAGACCAGCCCAAATGACCCCCACATTTAATGAGACCAACCCAATGACCCCCACATTAAATGAGATCAACCAAATGACCCCCACATTTAATGAGACCAGCCCAATGGCCCACACATTAAATGAGCCCAACCTAACAACCCCCAGATTAAATGAGACCAACCCAATGACCCACACATTAAATGATACCAACTCAATGACCCCCACATTAAATGAGACCAACCCAATGACCCCCACATTGAATGAGACCAACCCATTGACACACACATTGAATGAGACCAACCTTATGGGAAGCTACAAATGCGTGTTACAATAAACGACCGTAACATGAACCCAACAATCATTGTTCTTTCCGACGCCATTCTTTAGCGCCATATTGTTCCAGTTGGAGAATTTCTATTGACACGGAGCGCCCCCTACCGGCCTGTTGGTTTATTTCTCTATAATCTATCCCATAATTGATAATGGCTGTCCAAACGGAACCGTTCCCCAAGAAACGATGTCAGCGTAAACAAACGGCCGATGCTGTCGGTAACTCAATATTACGAGATGCATATCGAGGCTGCTGTAGCGAGATACGGCCGGGGCTGGGGAGGTTTCTTTTGGCAGCAAGCAGTTGATGCGTTTGTCACTCAACACCGCACAGCGGTACTCACTTACTGACAGGATGGTCCATTATTTTCACTACCGTACTTGTTCAAGTAAACCGACCGACAGACGCGGCTTGTCAGAACATTCCCGAACAAGTTGGGAGTTGTTTTTCGTGGGAAGTTAGAATAACTGTTGGCGAATTTACCTCCCGGAAATCGTCTGCTGTGACGTGCTGTCTGAGGAACACTTTCGTTGTTCAGATAATTAGTCTAATTGGTTTAGCACTTTAGTTCTTTACTCTCACATCCACCCTTCGTCTATGTTATGTACAGTAACTCCTAGTGTCGGATAGACAGATCTTCGTCTATGTTGTGTACAGTAACTCCTAGTGTCGGATAGACAGATCGTCGTCTATGTTGTGTACAGTAACTCCTAGTGTCGGATAGACAGATCGTCGTCTATGTTGTGTACAGTAACTCCTAGTGTCGGATAGACAGATCTTCGTCTATGTTATAAACAGTAACTCCTAGTGTCGGATAGACAGATCTTCGTCTATGTTGTGTACAGTAACTCCTAGTGTCGGATAGACAGATTTCACAATTTATAATAAATAACCGCAAGTCAGCCAGCCTTTGACTTAAGAACATTCTTATATCCAAGTCACCCAGCCTTTGACTTAAGAACATTCTTATATCCAAGTCAGCCACCACTTGACTTAAGAACATTCTTATCTATAGATCAGCCAGCCTTTGACTTAAGAACATTCTTATATCCAAGTCAGCCACCACTTCACTTAACGCCTAGTAAAGATTTGTGACTAACACTAACTTTTTTGACAGTACAACAATGACGATAACTTTCATTGTAATTAATGCTACCCAGATTATCACAATTATAACTAATGCTACCCAGATTATCACCATTATAACTAGTGCTACCCAGATTATCACCATTATAACTAGTGCTACCCAGATTATCACCATTATAACTAGTGTTACCCAGATTATCACCATTATAACTAATGCTACCCAGATTATCACCATTATAACTAATGCTACCCAGATTATCATCATTATAACTAGTGCACCATAGATTATCGCTATTTTAGCAGTATTTATATAAGAAAGTCATCTTAGGGAAACGTGAAGGCCAAAATATCATTTAAGCGGAACATCTCTTAATATCATGAGATTTCAATAAATATCATCAGATGTCTTATAAGTTTGACATGCGGGCCACCGTAACAGATAAGTGGATCCACATCTCACCTGGCTGTTATTTTGTACCTAATTTGACCTTACACTTACATCAATACAGTCGAATGTAAAGTAAGCATTGGAGATTATAGCACAACAAGACTTTGAACATGTGAGTGTATATACATGATTGGCCCGCCTTTTAACCCCCAGAACACTCCCCCACCCCCAATACACGTAAGATAAGATTATTGAACAGATTTAAATTTATAAAAATGTTTATTTGATTTCAAAATGCAAATTATTCATTTGTAGCTCATAAATAAGGACAGCATTTTACATTCAGGAGAAATTAAACACAAAGACATGGTAAGTAGTTCTCTGGGTTTTTTTTTGGAAATCATTCACAAAAAAACGCCCCCAACAAAAAAAAATTAAAATAAAATAATTAATTAATTTATAAAAGTTTACAATATCCTCTACACAAAAGCATAACCATTGAAAGTGGGTTTGGATTTACAAATGCCATGTTTTGGTCATTACGTCATTAACTGCACTAATCTGTATGTCATACCTGGATAAGATTTAGAATCATTTAGAATTTTCTATAATTGAACAGCTCTGTATCATTAAACGAGCCAAAAGAGAATTCGGGATATAAAACAGTCAAATATTCGGGATATAAAACAGTCAAATATTCGGGATATTAAACAGTGAAATATTCGTATCTAGTACACTAATATTTACTTTTTTTTTACTATAAATATAGGGTAAAATTTTCCACCTCGGCAATGTAGGAGCCATCGCCTAATCTTCGGCTATAATTTGATGTAACATACAATGAAACGAGTGCACAGCGGCCGCCGCTGACGGGTTGAGAATGTTTTTGGGGAATCTCCGCAATTGTTACATGAAGTCCGCAGACCTTGGAACACGGAGACGGACAATGTCAACGGCTGTCACGTGTCAAGATTCGTCACCGCTAATCAAATGTCAAGATTGGAGAGAATCTAACGAAGCCAGGCGCTGCGGAGGCCGCCGCGAGTCTGGGCCAAGATGGTGATCACGTGACTCCGAATTATCAACACATCGCGCCGCCTAGCGGCCAACTTGTATTTCTTTTCTTCTCTACCTTTCCATGATAACGATGTCTTCTTCCTCCAGCATCTCCCACGTTTGTTCGGGCTTATCTTCCCCTAATCCCTTCAGTCACCTCGGCAAGTGTTGGGTGGAGAGCTGACGGGAGGGAGGGGTAGGGAGGGGGGATATCAAGGGCGGAG